>CM039672.1:225659850-226859850 GCA_022496015.1 Hordeum marinum
GTAAAAGGTGGAAGGCTTGGCCTTTTGCTCAGTGTTTTGTTCCACTCTTGCCGCCCCTAGTTACTTGTGAACCGGTGTTATGTTCCATAATTGAGCGCTCCTTACATGCTCGGGGTTGTTATGGGGACCCCCTTGATTTTCGTTTTGGGATAAAACTTATCTGGCAAGGCCCAACATTGGTAGTACATTTGCCTAATAACTAATAAAATTGGATAGGGACCCGCTGGCACCCGCAGATAATTTAATCAACCCCGGGCCAGTGCTCCTCATGAGTGTTGGTCCAAACTAGAGTCGTGTGCGGGGCCAACCCAGGGCAACTCGGGAGATTTCTATCAGGCCACTATACGCTGTGTTCATCTGGTCGTGTCCTGAGAACGAGATACGTGGCTCCTATCGGGTTTGTCGACACGCCGGGCGGCCTTGCTGGATTTGTTTTACCTTTCTCGAATGTCTTGAGTGAGGAACTCTGATCTTCTTCGGGCTATCTCGACGTGTCGGATTTCCTTTGGAATTGCATAGGATGATCACGAGATCCGTGGTTGAGGTTATTCCCGCTGCGTGTGGTTAATTTGTGATGGATGAGTTGGAGCACCCCTGCAGGGTTAAATATTTCGAAAAGCCGTGCCAGCGGTTATGTGGCAAACTTGGATACTTTGTTTAACACCCGGTCATAGCAAACTTGAAGTAAACTCTAATAAAATACACCAACTGTGTGCGAAATCGTGACTGTCTCTTCTCGTGAGTCCTTATCCCGGAGAGAACACGGTGGTCTTATGTTTGACGTAAGTAGGTGTTCAGTATTAGTTAGTGATTATTACTAGTTCACGTTCGTTATCCGTAAACCACCATACTTTACTTTCTGTATTCGTAAGTTAGCCACTCAAATAAATGCTTAGTCGCTTGTTGCAGCCTCACCACTTAACCATACCTCACCCATTAAGCTTTAATAGTCTTGATACCCTTGGAAATGAGATTGTTGAGTCCTTGTGGCTCACAGATTACTACCACAACAGTTGCAGGTACAGGTAATGTGATGCTTGAACATGATAGCGTTGCTTGTTTGTTGGAGTTCTTCTTCTTCATCGTCGATCTAGGATGGGTTCCAGGCGGCAGCCTAGGATAGCAAGGATGGATGTCATTTTTTCATTTGTTTTCGTCCGTAGTCGGACCTTGCTCTTATGTATGATGTTTGAGTATGTTGATGTATTGATGTGACATCTTTGTAGCTTGTGGCGAGTGTAAGCCAATTCCATATACTCATCTCTTCTGTACATGTACTTGTAATGATATCCATTCTTGCAACACGACGATATGCGCTTCTATCCTAGTCGAGGCCCTCGTGCCAAAATAAGGATAGGACCGCATCTTGGGCGTGACACCCGTTCGGCACGGGGGTCATGGAGAAGATGGTCGGTAGCCCCGCAGCTCAATGCCTGGTCCATCACAACCCAATAGGTGGTTGATAGGAATAGGTCCTACAGGGACCAAATGAGTGATTGGGGGACTTTTGGTCTTGAGTGTTTCAGTAGGTATATTCGAGAAGCTTGAATTCCCCACAACTATAGGTTGGTGATGGGAATTGGAAAGTTTAACAACGAGTTCAAGCTGGAAACTTAGTGAGGGAGTCCGGGACTAAGGGGTCCTCGGGCCGTCGGCTCATTCCTCATGGGCCGACTTGTTGGGCTGCTCTATGGAAGGCCGAACTATGAGATGACCCCGTGTTTAGGAAGGAAAGCTCCAGAGAATGGTGTGGCTCCAAGTTCTGAAGGTGGGATCTACGTATCTATCCCCTATAAAAGGTTGGTTATGTGCAACCCTAGTTACCCCTGATGTCTATATAAACCAGAGGGTCCCATTCGTAGAGGACAGGTGAACTCACCTAGGGTTTAGCTTAGACGATCTTGAGGTAGATAAACTCTGTAATTCTCATCCACATCAATATAATCAAGCAGGACGTAGGGTTTTACCTCCTCGCGAGGGTCCGAACTTGGGTAAACATTGTCTCCTTCGTTCCTTGTTACCCATCAATCTAAGGTCCACAACTCGGGACCCCCAGCCTGTGGTCTGTCGGTTTTGACATCGACATTAGTGCTTTCAGTGAGAGTTCCGTTGTAGGGTCGCTAGAAAGGTCGATGATGCATTCAGCCATCAGTGATCAAATTTGCAACGGGAACACCTTCGTCCCTAGGAAGGTCTTCACCTTCGGAAGCATCACGCTGCATGATGATCTGACTGGCCATCTAGGCCAGATTGGAAGCTTTGCCCCCGATCAAGGAATCAACTCCGAGAATCTAGAATTCTCCATCGATCTGGACCCTGCTGGGCTCTTGGTCTCATCCGATGAGTCCAGAAACCCTTAAGCTTTAACTTCAGGCCCCTTGCTCGGCTTCCCCTCCGTCGGGGAGCTGCCCTTGTGTTCGGTCCCGGCCTTAGCTCCCGAGTGCCCAAATTTGGCCCTCACCGAACATTCGTCCCTCAAGGACACCCTGGAGGTTACTCCCAAAAATCTTCGGGAGATTGACCCGGATGACCTCTCAATGTTAAACGAGGCGCTTGACCGAATCCAGTCGATGGAGATTGCGGATGACCTAAACCCGACCTATGTCCAGATCGGTCTGAGGTCAGGACATGAGGAATTTCATTACCCACCCACCACCCACTTGGTATCCACTATCGAAGACTTAACCGACGTGCTAGATTACGCCTCCGATGGGGTGGAGGACATGTACGACGAGGTCAGCACCCCAACCCCTATCAACATGGGACGATGGACGGCCACCTCCTGTTATGATTTCTACATGGTGGATACACCCGCCGATAAGGACGACAACACCCCCGAGCATAACGGTGACAGATCCGAGGAGCCGTCAAAGCGCCGGAGGCAGCGCAAGCGATCCAAGGCGAACAAGGGAAGGCAAGTTATTGTGGGCAGTAGGGAAAATGATACCCCAGCAGATCCCGACAACCTCGAAGCCCTAGGGCAACCACAGGAGGACCTCGAGAAGCCCTGTGACCCCAAGGACCCCGATGATTCTGAGGATGACAGCTATCTCCCCCCTGTCGACGAGGACGATAGCCTTGAAGACGAAGACTTCAACATCCCCGAGGATCCGCAAGATCAGGAACATTTCAGGCAGCGACTTATAGCCACCTCCTGAAGCCTAAAGGAAAAGCAGCATCAGCTTCAAGCTGAGAAGGACACCCTCAACAATAGATGGACGGAAGTCCTGGCAGCCGAAGAAGGGTACGACACTAAGCGGCTGGACCAAAACAGAAGTTACCTGCGTCGACACTTGCTTCCTCAATTCTATGAAGATGCCCTCGATCCCACATCTCCTAGATACACAAAGCATGCCCAGCCGGATCACCCCCTCGAAGACGAGATAGAGTGATTGATGATCCTGAATACATACCCGTGTTACCCCGAAGGAGGGGGCAGGGACCATTGTGGTATAGTGATCGACACGACCTATGACAAGACCTGAATTATAGAGCAGGTCACACTAGATCCATCTACGGATCCAGAGGATACTCCCCCGCTAGACAGGATGGAGACCGACCTTGGTTCAACCACAACAACAGAGACCGGGAAGGACACCGAGCACCAGCAGCTAATTTTTGGGACAACATGCCTTGGGTCAGAGGCGCCGCCCACCCACTGTGTTTCATAAATGAGGTTATGCAACACCAGTTTCCCAAAGGTTTTAAACTCGTGAATATCGAACGGTACGACGGGACAACAAACCCAACCGTGTGGATCGAAGATTTCCTTCTCCACATACATATGGCCAGGGAGATGAGCTCCAAGCCATTAAATACCTACCGCTAAAGCTCAAAGGGGCATCTCGACACTAGTTAAACAGCCTCCCCAAAAACTCCATTGGAAGTTGGGAAGACCTCGAGGATGGACTTTCGGTCTAACTTCCAGGGCACTTACGTCCGGCCTCCGGACTCTTCCGACCTCAGCAACATCGTCGAGAAGGAAGGCGAATCGACCGGACAGTTTTGGAATAGGTTCCTAACAAAGAGGAACCAGATTGTTGATTGTCCAGATGCCGAGGCAATAGTCTCTTTTAGGCAAAATATCCAGGACGAATGGCTGGCTCGACAGCTCAGCCAGGACAGGCCGAGAACAATGTTCGCCCTCACCTCACTCATGACCCGCTTTTGCGCGGGTGAAGACAACTGGCTAGCTCGTCATGGCATAACCCCGAAGACCCCGACACCTCAGTTACTCGAGACGGAAATGGCAAGTCATGACACAACAAGAACAAACGCCGCCACAACAACGGGGAGGCCTATTATATAGATGTAAATGTCGACTTCCGCATCTCAAAACCCGGGCAACGGAGGAAGCCCTCTAAAGGGAACAGGGATGGACCCACCGTGTTGGACAAAGTCATGGAGAGGCCCGACCAGATCCATGGCACCCCATACAAGCCCACCATGCACACCAACCATCAATGTTGGGTGTTTCGACAGGCCGGTAAATTGGCAGCCGAGGAGCGGGGCAAAGGCCCACGTAGCAAAGACAATGAGGAGCCCCACGACTCAAACATCGGAAGACAAAAGCAGTTCCCTCCAGAGGTAAAAAATATGAACATGATATATGTCACACACATACCAAAGAAGAAGGGGAAACGCTCCCTTCGAGAGGACTACACCATAGAGCTTGTAGCCCCAAAATTCAACCCATGGTCGGTTTGCCCAATCACCTTTGATCGACGAGATCATCCGACTAGTATCCGTCATGGAGGTTCGGCTGCCCTCGTCTTGGATCCCATAATCGACGGGTATCACCTCGCCAAAGTCCTTATGGATGGAGGAAGTAGCCTTAATATGATATACTCAGACACGATGAAAAATATGGGCATAGATCCGTCAAGGATCAAACCCAGTAACACTACCTTTAAATGAGTGATTCCAGGCGTTGAAGCCCGCTGCTCCGGCACTGTAATGCTGGAGGTTGTGTTTGGTTCACTGATACGTCTCCAACATATCTATAATTTTTGATTGCTCCATGCTATTATATTATCAACTTTGGATGTTTTATATGCATGAATATGCTATTTCATATTATTTTTGGGACTAACTTATTAACTCAGTGTCCAGTGCCAGTTTTTGTTTTTTCCGTGTTTTTGACCTTTTTCAGATAGGAATATCAAACGGAGTCCAAACGGAATAAAACTTTCACCATGGTTTTTTATGGAAAATATCAAAAATACCAGAAGGAAAAGATACCGGAGAGGAGGGTCGAGGAAGCCACGAGCCTGGGAGGTGCGCCCTCCCCCCTTGGCGCGCCTAGGGGGCTCGTGACTCCCTCGTGGGTCCTCCCGACTTGTTCTCGATGCCACCTGGTCTTATAAATATGGAAACGTCCAAAACTAAACCTAGATTGAAAGTTCCGCCGCCGCAAGCCTCTGTAGCCACTGAAAACCAATCGGGAGCCCGTTCCGGCACCCTGCCAGAGGGAGATCCATCTCCGGTGGCCATCTTCATCAACACCATTGCCTCTCCGATGATGTGTGAGTAGTTCACCACAGACCTTCGGGTCCATAGCTAGTAGCTAGATGGATTCTTCTCTCTCTTTGATCTTCAATACAAAGTTCTCCATGATCTTCATGGTGATCTATCCGATGTAACTTTCTTCTGCGGTGTGTTTGTTGAGATCCGATGTATTGTGGATTTATGATCAGATTATCTATGAATATTATTTGAGTCTCCTCTGATTTCTATATGCATGATTTCATATTCTTGTAAGTCTCTTCGAGTTATGGGTTTCGTTTGGCCAACTTGATCTATAGTTCTTGCAATGGGAGAAGTGCTTGGTTTTGGGTTCATACCGTGTGGTGTCCTCACCTAGTGACAGAAGGGGTAGCGAGGCACGCATCGTGTTGTTGCCATCAAGGGTAAAAATATGGGGTTTATATCATATTGCATGAATCTATCCCTCTACATCATGTCATCTTGCTTAAGGCGTTACTCCGTTTGTTATGAGATTAATACACTAGATGCATGCTGGATAGCTGTCGATGTGTGGAGTAATAGTAGTAGATGCAGAAAGTATCGGTCTACTTGTCTCGGACATGATGCCTATATGTATGATCATTGCCTTAGATATCGTCATGACTTTGCACGATTCTATCAATTGCTCGACAGTAAATTGTTCACCCACCGTAATACTTGCTATCATAAGAGAAGCCTCTAGTGAACACTATGGCCCTCAGGTCTACTTTACACATTATATATTCAGATCTACATACAAAAATACCACAAATACCTTGCTGCACTTTTATTTACTTATTTATATTTACCTACTATCACTATCAGATATCACCTTGCAAGTAATCGTAAAGGGATTGACAACCTCTTTATCGTGTTGGGTGCAAGTTTGTTTGTGTTTGTGTAGGTGCCTTGGTGCCTCATCTTGATACTCCTACTGGATTGATACCTTGGTTCTCAAACTGAGGGAATACTTATCTCTACTTTTCTGCATCACCCTTTCCTCTTCAAGGGAAAAACCAACGCAAGCTCAAGAAGTAGCATTCACCCGATAATTTCCGCACCGAAGACTTAATATTCGACATCGTATTGTTTCGCAGCAGCTATAACGTGCTGCTCGACCACACAACATTCACCTGCTTCAACGTCGTTCCTCATTACACCTCTGAAGCACAAGATGCCCAGACACAATGTCGGTGTCAAAACCGGCGGATCTCGGGTAGGAGGTCCCGAGCTATGAGACTAGGATCGTTGGTAACAGGAGACGAAGGTGACGATGCTTACCCAGGTTCGGGCCCTCCTGTGGAGGTAATACCCTACGTCCTACTTGATTGTATTGATTATATGTTGGTTACAGAGTTGATCTACCTCAAGATCGAACAGCTAAACCCTAGATGAGTCGTTATCTATCTACAACCTAAAACCCTCCGGCTTATATAGATGCCGAGGGTACCTAGGGTTTACACATGGTTGGTTACACGTCGAAGGGATAAACATGCCTATCTACTGTCGACAACTTGGAGGACACGCCACGGCTCCTTGAAACTTCCATCCTGGCGACGGGGCCCTTGATCATCCAATGCTCATCCAACCACCCACATAGTCCGGCCCATGAGAGACACGTCGGCTATCCGAGCACCCCTTAATCTAGGACTCCCTCAGTAGCCCTTGGACTAGCCTTCAATGCCAAGGTATATCCGGATAATCTTTGTGTGCCACAGTCTTCGGCTTGCGAGGAGATTCCCTCTACTCCTTCTTGTTCAGCAACCGACCAGTCATCAACGAAATCCCGAGCGCCACGAGCTTGCCAGGTCCATTATAATAACCGTCAGCATTTCTCGATTTTTGCACGTCATGGGGAGATGAGCAGTTCAGCAACTTTTTACAAGACTACCCCTCTGCAACGGAGGCACCACTCATTTAAACAAACAGAATCGTGGTCTAGGCCACATCCTCTTCTTCCTCCCCATTGGAAAAAACTTCCAGCGAAAGTTCACCACAAAAACATGGCGAGCGCCCCGAGCTCTTCTTCGCGCCCTTACAGCTCCCGTCCTAGGGATTGGACAAGCTGTTCTGTCTCCCTTCTTTGACTATGCAACCTCGAGACCCAAGGGTACCTTCCCTCCTCGGATCCGGCGGTTGTTCACGCTGGCTTATCTTCATTCAACGGCAAAGCCTTCGCGGAAAATTTCCCCAATCCACAAAAGGGGGAGCATGTATGCTTCATGCCCTTCCTTTTGCGGGGTCTCGGGTTCCCCATTCAACCATTCTTGAGGGGATTATTGGAGTTCTGTGGGATCCAGTTTCATCACCTCACCCCAGGGTCTATCCTGCACATCTCGGGCTTCGTCGCCCTTTGCGAGATGCTCCTGGGCGGCGACGCACATTTTGAACTATGGAGGAAGTACTTCTGCCTCGTCCCTTGAACTCGGGACAAGACAACCTTGCAGGTCGGCGGATCCGAAGTATGCTGCATAGCGGGGACGGGGTATCCGATGGGAACATTGAAGGGTTCGAAGAATGGTCTTCAGAATGGTTTTATATCGAGGACGTCCCCCTATTTGACCCATCTCGGAGGGGTTTACCCGAATACTCTGATGCCCCCTTGAAGAAGAGGTACAAATGTCGACCGAAGAGCTCGTCCCAAGAAGACAGCATCGAAGTGCAATGCTTGGTGGCCCACGTGAGGGTACTAGCCCATCACGTGTTGACCATGATAAACATCATGGCTTCCGCCATCACCCGGTGCGTCCAGCCTCTTCAGCAGAGAATACACCCTTCGTGGTGTTACAATAGGACAAGCGACACCACTCGCTCCCAACGACTGGGCCGTGACGATCAAACAACCTTGGCCACCGCACTTGCCGACCTATACAAGGGGGAGCAAGAAGATTTGTTCGGCTAGCGACCAAGGAGGGCTATTCCAGTCACAATCCCATCGAATGGGTAAGCCTTTCAATTTAGCGACTACAATTTGGGTTTTAAATTTTATCCCTTCCTGACAGAAGCCTTTAACTTATGTGAACAGGAATGGAGGAGCTTCATCGAGACACTTAACTGCCCGGCCCCCAGCCCAAGGACTACTCCCGTGATGACGATCCAGGCTTTTATGATGACCCGAATCTGACAATTGAGCTTGAAGACGGGGTTTTCTACTAGGGGAGCCTTGATCGCTCCAAGGTGGCTATTATAATATATTATCCCGAATAATTCCCTTCCTCTGTGATAAGTGATACGTCTCCAACGTATCTACTTTTCCAAACTCTTTTGCCCTTATTTTGGACTCTAATTTGCATGATTTGAATGAAACTAACCCAGACTGGCGCTATTTTCAGCAGAACTACCATGGTGTTGTTTTTGTACAGAAATAAAACTTCTCGGAATGACCTGAAAACTTACGAGAATTTTTTATGGAATATATAAAAAATACCAGAAGAAGAATCAACCGGAGGGGAGCTGCCAGTGGGCCACGAGCCCAGGAGCCGCCCCCCCTAGGCCACGCCTGGCAGGCTCGTGGGGCCCACATGGCCCCTCCGACATCATCTCCAGCTCTATATAATCTCTTTCGTCCAGAAAAAATTAGAGGAGAAGAAATCATCGCGTTTTACGATACGGAGCCGCCGCCACCACCTGTTCTTCCTCCGGAGGGCAGATCTGGAGTCCGTTCTGGGATCTGGAGAGTGGAGATCGAAGCCATCATCATCACCAACCATCCTCCATCGTCAATTTCATGATGCTCTTCATCGTTCGTGAGTAATCTCATCGTAGGCTTGCTGGACGGTGATGGGTTGGATGAGATCTATCATGTAATCGAGTTAGTTTTGATAGGGTTTGATCCCTAGTATCCACTACGTTCTAAGATTGATGTTGCTACTACTTTGCTATGCTTAATGCTTGTCACTAGGTCCCGAGTGCCATGGTTTCAGATCTGAACCTATTATGTTTTCATCAATATATGTGTGTTCTTCATCCTATCTTGCAAGTTGTAGTCACCTACTATGTGTTATGACCCGGCAACCCCGGAGTGACAATAGCCGGAACCACTTCCGGAGATGACCATAGTATGAGGATTCCATGTATTCACCATATGTTAATGCTTTGTTCCGGTTCTCTATTAAAAGGAGACCTTAATATCTCTTAGTTTCCAATAGGACCCCGCTGCCACGGGAGCGATGAACAAAAGATGTCATGCAAGTTCTTTTCCATAAGCACGTATGACTATATACGAAATACATGCCTACATTACATTGACGAACTGGAGCTAGTTACATATCACCCTATGTTATAACCATTACATGATGAATATCATCCGTCATAATCATCCATCACCGATCCAATGCCTATGAGCTTTTCCTATACCGGTCCTTGTTTAGTTACTTTACCGCTATTGCTGTCACACTTGCTACAGAAATCACTACTGCTACTGTTACTATCATACTACTTTGCTACTAAAACTTTGCTGCAGATACTAAATCTTTTAGGTGTGGTTGAATTGACAACTCAACTACTAATACTCCAGGATATTCTTTGGCTCCCCTTGTGTCGAATCAATAAATTTGGGTTGAATACATTAGCCCCGAAAACTATTGCGATCCCCTATACTTGTGGGTTATCAAGACCTTTTTCTAGCGCAGTTGCCGGGGAGCATAACTCTATTCTCTGAGTCACTTGGGATTTATATCTATTGATCACTATGAAGAATTTGCGAGATCCAAAAACTAAAGTTCTGCCCTCAACTACGAGGACAGGTAAGGAACTGCCATCTAGCTCTACACTTGATTCACCTTCTGTTATGAGTAAATTTGCGACACCGCCACCTGCTATTAATTCTGATATGTCGCCTGTGCTTGATGATGCTACTTCTGCTATACATGATAATTATGATGATGCTTTTCTTGGTAATGATATGCCACTTGGTGAATTTCTTGATGCACAAATTGCTAGAGTTACTACGGAATCAAATAATACTTCTGAAACTGATGAAATTATTGAAATGGAACCTGCTGTTACACCTGTTAGACCTAGCCCTCCTAAATATGAATTGCCTAATATACCTAAGGGTTATGTTATGGAAGGAGAGGTAGCTGAAGACTTTCTTGCTTGTAAGGATAGCTATGATCTTGAGAATTTATTATGCAAGTGAAAATAAAAATCTCTGAATGCTAGAATGAAATATGATCCTAGGTTTGCTACTTCACCTATCTTTGTTACTGATAAGGATTATGAGTTCGCTGTCGATCCTGAGTTAATCACTTTGGTTGAATCTGATCCTTTTCATGGTTATGAATCTGAAACTGTTGTAGCACATCTTACTAAACTGAATGATATTGCCACCCTATTCACTAATGAGGAAAAAATTCGCTATTACTATATCCTTAAGTTGTTTCCTTTCTCACTAAAGGGTGATGCTAAAACTTGGTTTACTTCTCTTGCTCCTGGTTGTGTGCGTAGTCCCTAGGATATGGTATACTACTTCTCTGAGAAATATTTTTCTGCCCATAAGAAACAAGCTGCCTTGCAGGATATATATAACTTTGTGCAAATTGAAGAAGAGAGTCTCCCACAAGCTTGGGGGAGGCTTGTCCAGTTACTTAATGCTTTGCCTGATCACCCTCTTAAGAAAAATGAAATACTTGATATCTTTTATAATGGACTAACCAATGCTTCTGGGGACCACCTAGATAGTTGTGCTGGCTGTGTTTTCAGGGAACGAACTGTGGAACAAGCTGAAATTCTATTGAATAATATATTGAGCAATGATAATGCTTGGACTATTCCCGAACCACCTCCAAAGGCAACTCCAAAGAAAAGAGGTATTCTATTCCTCAGTCTTGAAGATATGCAAGAAGCAAAGAAATCTATGCGAGAGAAAGGTATTAAATCTGAAGATGTTAAGAATCTACCACCTATTGAAGAGATACATGGTCTTGATAACCCGACACAGGTTGTAGAGGTAAATTCTCTTCGTAAATTCAATGAGAGTGATATCCCTTATGATAAACCTGCTAGCTTATGCTTAGATGAATTTGACAACTTTGTTGCCAAACAACAAAGTTTTAATGATTATGTTAGCAGACAACTGGAACAAAATGCTCGTATGATTAACCATATAAGTGCTTGTGTGGATAGAAATGTTAATGATCTTAAGCTTATTGGTAACATGCTTCTATGGTCACTACTCAAGTAGAGCAAGTGCTTAAGGCTCAGAATGACTTGCTTAATGCATTGAATGATAATTCTGTTAAAGTTGTTACTAGAGGTGGTAGAATGACTCAGGAACCTTTGTATCCTGAGGGCCATCCTAAGAGAATTGAGCAAGATTCTCAAGGAATTAATACTGATGCACCTAGTTATCCTGGTAATAGGAAGAAAAAGAAAGATGATAGGAACTTGCATGCTAGTAAACCTATTGCTGTTACACCTGAGAATCCAAATGATATATCTATTTCTTATGCTGAGACACAATCTGGTGATGAACATGAGCCTAGTGATAATGTTGATAATGATGTTCATATTGATGCTCAACCTAGTAATGATAATGATGTGGAGATTGAACCTACTATTGAACCTAATAACCCACAACCTAGGAACAAAAGATATGATAAGAGTGATTTTATTGCTAGGAAGCACGGTAAAGAAAGAGAACCATGGGTTCAGAAACCCATGCCCTTTCCTCCTAATCCATCCAAGAAAAAGGATGATGAGGATTTTGAGCGCTTTGTTGAAATGATTAGACCTATGTTTTTGCAAATGCGTTTGACTGATATGCTTAAAATGTCTCCTTATGCTAAATATATGAAAGATATTGTGACAAATAAAAGAAAGATACCTGATATTGAGATTTCCACCATGCTTGCTAATTACACTTTTAAGGGTGGGACTCCTAAGAAACTAGGTGATCCTGGAGTACCCACTATACCTTTCTCCATTAAAGGAAATTATGTTAGAACTGCTTTATGTGATCTTGGAGCCAGTGTTAGTGTTGTGCCTCTCTCTTTATATCATAGACTTGAATTGGATAAGTTGACACCTACTGAAATTTCTTTGCAAATGGCCGATAAATCAACTGCTTTACCTATTGGCATTTGCGAGGATGTGCCTGTTGTGGTTGCGAACGTTACTATCTTAACGGACTTTTTTATTCTTGATATTCCCGAGGATGATGCCATGGCAATCATCCTTGGAAGACCTTTTTTAAACACTGCAGGAGCTGTTATTGATTGCAACAAAGGCAATGTCACTTTCCATGTCAATGGTAATGAGCACACGGTGCATTTTCCGAAGAAACAATGTCGGGTTCATTGCATAAATTCTATTGAAAAATCTTCATCAATTATTATTGGAAGCTTTCAATTTCCTATATCTACCGTCAAGATGAGATATGATATACTTATTGTTGGGGATATGCATATTCCCATTGAGGTACCCTAGTGATTTTTCGAAAATTCTCCAGTTTCATGTGATTCGAAAAAAGTTTGTCAAGGAGATTTGACCAACCTCATTGATGGATTTCTTTTGATGACCATGAGATGGATGAATCTATAAGTCACAATCTTTTGTTCCCAACTTTTACTTTCAGTTACTTAGTAGAAAAATAATAAAAATAGCATTATTTTCCTATTTTCTGCATTATCCGTCCAATAAATAATGACCTGAAAATAAAAGTTCTTAAAATGCCCTAAAATTCAAGTATGATTTTTTGTGGAATATTTAAGAAATTCTGAGATAGATAAATAGTCAGGGGATGCACCAGTGGGCCACGAGCCCAGGAGGCGCGGCCACCCCCCTGGCCGCGCCTGGCAGGCTCGTGGGCCCCACGTGTCCCCCCTCCACTTATTCCAGCACCCACCTACTTCTTCCACCTCCAGAAAAAATCATTCCACAGCTTAAACCCGTGTTCTTGCTCATTTTGCTGCATTTTTTGATCTCCTTGTGCAAACTCCCATTCACCAAACTGTTTTGGGGAATTGTTCCTTGGTGTGTGACTCCTCCATTGGTCCAATTAGTTTTTGTTCTAGTGATTTATTTATTGCATATTATTGCTGCCTTGGTGACCCTGTTCTTGAGCTTTGCATGTTAATTTTAATTGGTCTCAAGTAGTTTTGATGCAAGATATGGCCTCTAGGCACTTGTAGGAGTAGTTGCTATGAGTTTTGTTAAGTTTTGTTCACTTTTATTTTGAGTCACTAAAAATTTCAGAATTTTTTAGAGGAAGAAAAGGAACCATGAGGAGGTTTCTAAGGGGCTCTTCGAGCCGTAACCCCAAGGAAGATGAAAATTAGAAGAAGAAACCCAAGTATTCGGTCCCCCGAGTTGCAGAAGTTCGAGCATGCGACTGTCCAAGCGATATGTTCTTGCACGCTGCCGGTATTCAAAAGGATTTTTATTATTTTGTGGAGAATGCAGACCTTACCGCATTTGTCGAAGATAAGTGTCCACAATACCTCCTCCTCACTAATACTTTCGTGCAAAGCTTTAATTTCTATCCGAGGAAGAGTCCTCCTATGGTTGAGTTCAAGTTATATGATATCCCCCAGCGCATGTCACTTCAGGATTTTTGCAATGTTTGCAAGTTACCTTATGATGGGGATATTCATGAACCTCGCCCATGGGACTTGGAGGCTTTCATTGATACTATTGCCATAGGAGAGGAAAGAGGGGTGTCTGGTGCCAGAATTGCGAGCGTGCATTTTCCTGTGCTTTGTTATTTCTCTTTATTTGTAGGAAAATGTTTGATTGGCCGTGGAAAGGCCGGGGGTCTTAGTTCCCCAGATCTCGCAGTCCTACGCTCAACTTTACATAATGATAGAACTTATAGTTTGGGCGCTATTGTTGCCCAACGGTTGAACACGAACCGTTCCAAGGGCATGGTGTATGGAGGTATCTATGCTACCCGTCTAGCTAATCATTTTGGGATACCTGCTAGGCTGCATGAGGAGGGAGAGATGCTTCTTCTAGAGAGATATTTAGATTATGATAGCATGGTTCGTCATGACTTTCTTGATAAAAATGATAATGGCAAGCTAATTTATAACTTGGTATTTAGCCAGGGTACTCGTGAGGTCATTACCCTGCCTGCTCCATCTTTGTTCAACCTTCATCTAGGCAGGTACATTATTATGCCCTCGGACATCTACGCACACTGGGGCATGACGCCACCTCAGGCGCCCGAGCCCGAGCCACCAGCCGAGTACCATACGCTAGTTTATTAGTGGGAGCCGGAGGAGCTCTCCCAGCAGTGGCACCCTCAGTACACTCCGGAGTACCCCAGAGCTGGTTACTTTCCTCCTTGGGAGTAGACCAACTTAGGCCAAAAGCCTAAGCTTGGGGGAGTACGTGTTTCTCACCGGCTTTATATTCATGTTCACACATTCACTTTGATAGTCGGTGTTCACAATTTTTCATTATATCATCCATGCTAGCTTAGTTTCTTTTCTCGCATTCTTCTTGTGTGTTTGGTTAACTCGAGAAAATCCAAAAAAATTCAAAATGAGAAAAAAAATAGTTGTAACTTTACATTCTTGCATGCTTAGTAGTCACTAAAAAAGAAAAGCCAAAAATATTTTCCCGTTCTTGTTTTGCTTGTTGTGAGCTTTCCTGTGTAAATAGTTTTCTTTTTCTTTGGGTCGAGGTAGAAGACCATGATTAAAATGATTAGTGTCTCTCATATGCATTATTGTTTATCCGTCAAAGAGCCATATTACCTTGTCTTATCCTCTGAGCTTGCTTGCAGATTCCAGCTTAGTCCAATGCATGAACACTCTTATTATTATTCACATCATTCGGTCGTGCAAGTGAAAGGCAATAATGATGATATATGATGAAGTGACTGAGCTGGAAAAGCTGGTATGAACTCGACCTATTTTGTTTTTGTAAATATGACTAGCTCATCGTTCCTAATTCATCATTGTTATGAGAGAAACATGTTTGCAATGACAACTTAGAGATCATAGTTTCTTATGCCATGCTTAATTAGCTAGGAGCTTATAATGGTTTGTCTTGTATGCCAACATGAATTTTAAAATGATTGTGATGTAGTATGATAGGATGGTATCCTCCTTTGAATGATTCAAGTGGCTTGACTTGGCACATGTTCACGCATGTAGTTGAAACAAAATCAACATAGCCTCCACGATATTCATGTTCATGATGATTTATATCCTACTCATACTTGCACTCAATGTTGGTTAATCTCAATGCATGTTTATGACTGTTGTTGCTCTCTAGTTGGTCGCTTCCCAGTATTTTGCTAGCCTTCACTTGTACAAAGCGGGAATACTGCTTGTGCATCCACTTCCTAAACCCAAAGTTGTTCCATATGAGTCCACCATACCTACCTATATGCGGTATTTACCTGCCGTTCCAAGTAAATTTGCATGTGCCATTCTCTAAACCTTCAAATAATAATATGTTTTGTATGCCCGAACCGCTCATGTTGTGACAAGGGGCGGTCAGTATCTTCCATGCTAGGCGTGTTATCCTCGATATGTGTTTATTCACTATCACTCACGAGAAAGGGGCCGGTAATCGGAATGCCCAGTTCCATGCTCAAATTAAATAAAAATATAATTGCAAACAAAACTCCCCCTGGATTGTTGTTGGTATGGATGACACCCGAGGATTCGGCTAGTCGTGGAGTGTGATTGATCGGTGGTGGGGGAGTCAAAACTTCACTATTCTGTTTGGGAACCGCCTACAATACGTGTAGCATGGAAATGGTGAAAATTATTTGTTATCGCGTTGACAATGAAAGCATGCCACCCCAAAAATTATTTATCTCTGTTTTAAAAAGCTTGAGCTCTGGCACCTCTGCGAATCAATGCTTCCCTCTACGAAGGGCCTATCTATTTACGTTTCTGTTGAGTCATCCTCTTCTTATTAAAAGCACCAGCTAGAGAGCACCTTCGTCATTTGTATGCTTTGCTATTAATTGATATCGAGTATGACTATGACTGGATCTTCTTTGCCATGAATTACAATTTCTAGTTGGCCCTTCGTATTTGAAGGTGCTCTGCATTTATGTTTTGTGGTCTCAGAAAGGGCCAGCGGGATACCATCTATTCATATTGTATAATGATTATTTTGATTGAAGTGTTGACGTTTGAAACTTATTATTATTACTCGCTAGTTAATTATGCCATTGATATGAGTACATCATGAGACCTAAATGTCATTGCTTATGTGGTTAGCTTATGATTTTGCTGAAAATCTGAATATGAGTTAGACATAATTATAACAACAAGATCAAACAGAGTTCGTAAAAGCTTTTCTTTTGTCTCTTTCAGTTTATCAGCTAAATTGCTTGAGGACAAGCAAGGCTTTAAGCTTGGGGGAGTTGATACGTCTCCAACGTATCTACTTTTCCAAACTCTTTTGCCCTTGTTTTGGACTCTAATTTGCATGATTTGAATGAAACTAACTCGGACTGACGTTGTTTTTAGCAGAACTACCATGGTGTTGTTTTTGTGCAGAAATAAAAGTTCTTGGAATGACCTAAAAACTTACGAGGATTTTTTATGGAATATATAAAAAATACCAAAAGAAGAATCAACCGGAGGGGAGCTGCCAGTGGGCCACGAGCCCAGGAGCCGCCCCCCTAGGCCACGCTTGGCAGGCTTGTGGGGCCCACGTGGCCCCTCCGACATCATCTCCAGCTCTATATAATCTCTTTCGTCCAAAAAAATTAGAGGAGAAGAAATCATCGCGTTTTACGATATGGAGCCGCTGCCACCACCTGTTCTTCCTCCGGAGGGCAGATCTGGAGTCCGTTCTGGGCTCCGGAGAGTGGAAATCGAAGCCATCGTCATCACCAACCATCCTCCATCGTCAACTTCATGATGCTCTTCATCGTTCATGAGTATTCTCATCGTAGGCTTGCTGGACAGTGATGGGTTGGATGAGATCTATCATGTAATCGAGTTAGTTTTGATAGGGTTTGATCCCTAGTATCCACTATGTTCTAAGATTGATGTTGCTACTACTTTGCTATGCTTAATGCTTGTCACTACGGCCCGAGTGCCATGATTTCAGATCTAAACCTATTATGTTTTCATCAATATATGTGTGTTCTTGATCCTATCTTGCAAGTTGTAGTCACCTACTATGTGTTATGACTAGGCAACCCCGGAGTGACAATAGCCGGAACCACTCCCGGAGATGACCGTAGTATGAGGATTCCATGTAGTCACCATATGTTAATGCTTTGTTCTGGTTCTCTATTAAAAGGAGACCTTAATATCTCTTAGTTTCCAATAGGACCCCACTGCCACGGGAGGGATGGACAAAAGATGTCATGCAAGTTCTTTTCCATAAGCACGTATGACTATATACGAAATACATGCCTACATTACATTGACGAACTGGAGCTAGTTACATATCACCCTATGTTATAACCATTACATGATGAATATCATCCGTCATAATCATCCATCACCGATCCAATGCCTACGAGATTTTCCTATATTGGTCCTTGTTTAGTTACTTTACCGCTATTGCTATCACACTTGCTACACAAATCACTACTGCTACTGTTACTATCATACTACTTTGCTACTAAAACTTTGCTGCAGATACTAAATCTTTCAGGTGTGGTTGAATTGACAACTCAACTGCTAATACTCGAGGATATTATTTGGCTCCCCTTGTGTCGAATCAATAAATTTGGGTTGAATACTTTACCCCCGAAAACTGTTGCGATCCCCTATACTTGTGGGTTATCAATAAGCAAGAAGAAGAAGAACTCATCCCGCAAAAGACAGGTATCCTCCACCGATCCAAACGTACCAGCTCCTCCTCCCAAGCGTCGTCGGTCTGCGAGACACGCATTGGCTACGACGGTAACGCGCGAGCGAGAGAGTAACATGGATCCATCAAACGAGCCGGCCATGGGGACAAGCCCACCCATCTGTTCAACTCAAAGGTACTATGTCCGGCTGTTGTATTTTATTATCACGACTAATAGAGCCTCACAAGAGACCTTATGTCGAAACACTTAGGCGAAGAGTTCAACCTTCTTCTGCCGAGGAGGTTGCCAGGGTGTCCGGCGGCGCTCAAAATTGCCGAGCTTCGGCTCATGCTGAATCTGCTGCGGAGGTCCTTACGGTCAATCCCGCCCCTGAAGATTCTGGGGAGGCGATGTCAGTTACCAAGTCCGAGGTAGAGAGCTATATGCATCATCGATGGCGACAAGAAGCCCTATGCCGCCCAGCACTCTCCGAACAATGCTCTTCGCTCGATGGACGCACACATCGAAGCTGCTCGAGCTGGATTCGGGGAGGCAATGAAACTGATATCATCAAGCCTGCAGGTGAGTAATCGGCTATAAGAGTCCGATCACTTGTCTAAACCCAGTAGCCCACGAACCTTGAATTAGTCGGAACGACCAAATTAAGGGTCATCATATTGTTTTACTGCTAACGTAGTCCTCGAGGCAGCAGAGCGAGCAACTGGCCAAGGAGCCGGAGACCATCGGAACACAGGTGGAATCTGTGAAGGCCGAATTGGAGAACATGAAGAGTTTTACCCGTGAAGCACATTGTGAGTATATCTGTTCTGCTGGTCTTTAGTACATATTCCCATGCTGATGCAGGGGTACTTTGTAGCAGCTGAATCAATAGGGCAGATGCAAAGAGATTTGGATGCAGCCCGAGAATCTCAGCGATATGCCAAGTCCCATCGTGAAGCCGCTGTCGTGTTTTACAACAACATCTTGAAGAGAAGAACCGCCTTCAAGGGGAGAATAAACAGCATGCCAAGGAAATTGAGAACTTAAAGGGTCAATTGGCCCAGGCCCAAGGAGATAACCAGATATTACAGAGCAGCATGTTTGGTAAGTGTGATTCCAACATCAGAAAGTACCTCTTATAAATGAAGCATAATGGACCTGCCTTGACTCATGTACAGGTCTTCTGTCCGGGCGACCCGAAGAAGAGATCAGATCCTACCGGGGAAGCCTTTTGAATATGATGTCTTCCCTTCATGAGCGGGCTCATAAGGCTATGAAGAGAATGGTAAAGGTGTTATGGCCTGCCGAGCAACCTCCGGAGGAGATGACCAAACTGGTCGATCGATTCAAGGGAGCCCGAAGTAGGTTCGAGTTGTGGAAGACATCGACTTGTCGAGAGGCGTGGGTGATGATCAAGATCCGTTATATCGGACTTAACCCCGAGCGTATGGCTCGGGTTGGTCCAGTAGGGTCAAGATGGACAAGAAGTGCCGCTCCACCTGGTATATGACCAAGTGATGCCTGCCGCCCGTCTCTCACAAGAAGATTGCTCCTTGGACACCATAATTGACAATCTCGATCAGTAGCCAGATGTATGATTATATGTAACTATGTACTAATATCAAAGAATTACTCCGTTGTGTTGTAAACTTTGTCTTAACCGGACATAAGCTTCTACCTCCTGCGCTAAGATCTTGGGAGTGTTCCTCGTAAATTATCACCCTAGAAGAGTGAATTATGTTTGGGGAACCAGGCAATTCGGCCATTTGGTGCGAACAGACAGAAAGCACACAGGGAGATATGTTATATTACTGCTTAGCGTAAGAAACATCTCTCTAAGAAAATAGTACCTCTATCGATACCTTTCTTCAGGGTTCTACGTGGATCGTAGGTAGTAAGGCCGTATAGTGCTAGTATGCGGCTAATAGCTTTTGTGAGAAAGGAAGCCCGAGTAATGGTGATAATGACCATAGTCTTACTAGTTGCTTCCGTCGCACCCGACCAATTGTCTACTGAAGATAGCTAGGTTTTGGCTTCACCCGTCTGATGTACGTATCCGGATGACGCTGTCATAACAATAGGAGAGGTGCTCCGTTTACCCTCTAGCTGAACAATCGGGAATGTAGAGGGTAAGCACAGGAGCAAGGCAACCCAGCTCGGCAAAGTCTTAGTTCGAATTGATGCATATGATGGCTTAAACGCGACAAGGGAAACATGTGTACACAATAAGTGTGGATAAACGCGACAAGGGAAACATGCATCGTCTCCTGACGGGCTTTCAGAAAGGTACGATGTCGAAGATCAAGTCTTCGTTCCGGAAATTATCGGGCGAGCCGAACACTACTTCCAGGCTTACAAAGCCTGTGCACCAGGCTTCGACACCTAGGATCACTCCTTTAAAGGTAGTGTTGCTGGGTTTGATCCTTGACGGATCTATACCCATCTTTTTCACCGTGTCTCAGTAAATTAGATTAAGGCTACTTCCTCCGTCCATTAGGACTTTAGTGAGGTGATACCCGTCTATGATGGGGTCCAGGACGAGGGCGGCTGAACCCTCGTGACGGATACTGGTCAGGTGGTCACGTCGATCGAAAGTGATTGGGTATGCCAACCATGGGTTATACTTCGGGGCTACAAGCTCTATGATGTAAACCTCTCGAAGGGCATGCTTCCTCTTTTTTTGGGTATATGAGTGGCGTATATCATATTTACTGTTTTCACCTCTAGAGGGAACTTCTTTTGTCCGCCACCGATTGGACCCCGAGGCTCATCCTCGTCCTCGCTACGTGGGATCTTGCCTTGATCCTCGAATGCAAGCTTGTCGGTCTATTTGAATACCCAATAGTTACGGTTCGTGTGATTGGCGGGGTTCTCTTGAGTGCCATGGATCTGGCAAGGCCTCTCCATGATCTTGTCCAGCGAGATGGGTCCTTCGCGATTGCCTTTAGGAGGCTTCTTCCGCTGCCCTGGTCAGGAGTTGCGGAAGCCGGCGTTAACAGCCGTGTCATCGGCATCACTATTGTTGTGTCTGTGCTTATTTTTGTTGCGCTTTGGTTTCCCGTTTCCGTTCCGAACTTCGGAGGTTCCGGGGTCTTCGGGGTTGTGGCTCCATCTTGCGAGCCAGTTATCCTCGCCCACGTAAAAGCGAGTCATGAGGGATGTAAGGGCGGACATTGTCCGAGGTTTATCATGGCCAAGTTGGCGAGTGAGCCATTCATCTCGAATATTATGCCTGAAGGAGGCTATTGCCTCGGCATCCGGGCAGTCGATGATCTAGTTTTTCTTGGTCAAGAACCAATTCCAGAATTGCCTGCGGACTCTCCTGGCTTCTAGACGACGTTGCTTAGGTCGATGGAGTCCGGTGGCCGAACATAGGTGCCCTAGAAGTTAGATCGGAATGCATCCTCTAAATATTTCCAGCACCCTATGGAATTTTCAGGGCGACTGTTCAACCAGTGTTGAGCTGGCCCCTTAAGTTTTAGGGGTAAATATTTGATGGCGTGGAGATCATCTCCTCGCGCCATGTGGATGTGGATGAGGAAATCCTCTATCCATATGGTTGTGTCAGTTGTCCCATCGTATTGCTCTATGTTTACAGGTTTAAACCCTTCCAGGAACTGATGTTGCATCAACTCGTCGGTGAAGCACAGTGGGTGGGCAGCGCCTCTGACCCGAGCTATGTCACGCCTGTAGTCGGTGTCTGTTCTAGCTTGGTTTTGCTCCCGGCCTTTGTTGTTGCAGTCGATCCAGGGTCGGTACATGTCCCATTGATCGGGTGTGTACCCTATGGATCCGTAGATGGATCTTGTGTGACCTGCCCTATGGTCTAGGTCATGTCGTAGGTCGAACCTGTCATCGGGCTCTATTGGCTCTTTTCTCCATCTTCGGGGTATCGCCGACCTATAACCAGTGTAGTAAGCCGTCCTGTCTCGTCCTCGAGGAGGGCGGTCTGGCTTGTCGTATGGGGTATGTTTGGGAGACGGCATGTCAGTAAGCTTGTCATTGAATTGTGGCAGCAGCCTTCTGTGTGGATAGCTCTTAGGTTGGTCCGATAGACCGGTACCGTATCCCTCTCAGCTGAGAGGAATCTCGCCCATCGATCGTTGAGGTTGTCCTGTTCGGCCTTAAGGTGCCGTTCTTTTGCTTTTAGGCTGCGGGCCGTGGCTATAAGCTATTGCCTGAACAGTTCTTGATCTTCAAGATTATCGGGAATGTCGAAGTCATCGTCTTCCGAGATGTCCTCCTCCTCAATAGGTGGGAGGTAATTGTCGTCCTCGGAATCATTTAGGTCATCGGGGTTGCGCTGGTGTTCAGGCCTCTCCTAACCCTCTAGCGGGTGTTCGGGGACATCATGATCGTTGAGGTCTTCCGGAGTATCTCCGTCCCCGGTGCCGATGATAGCTTTCCTTCCCTTTTTGCCTTTTGACCATTTATGCGGCTTTCGGCGCCTTGACGGCGCTTCACCGGACTTGTCACCATCGTTTTTAGGCGTGTTCTCGCCATTAGCGGCTGGAGTGTCCACCATGTAGACATCGTATGGGGAGGTGGTGGCCCATTGTCCGGTGTTAATGGGGGTGGGAGCACAATCCTCCTCATCCATGTATTCTGCCTCCTCGGAGGCATAGTCCAACATGTCGGTTAAATCTTCGACTATGGCTATCAAGTGGGTGGTGGGTGGGACGAAAAATTCATCCTGACCCGCCCCGAGACCGATCTGAGCATGGATCGGAGTTGGGTAGTCGGTAATCTTCATCGACGAGATCCAATCTAGGGCCTCGTTTAGTATCGAGAGCTCGATTGGGTCAACCTGCTCGGAGCTTTCGGAGTTGACCTCCGTTGTGTTCGTGCTAGGGGAGTGTTCGGCAAGAATAGGTATCCAATCATCTGGCACTATGGCCGGATCCGGACTAGGAGTCTGGTCATTATCGGGGTAGATCCCATGGGCGTGACCAAAAGAGGGATCCAAGGTTGAAGCCTCGGTGTCTTCGAGCCTGGCAGGCGAAACCGCGAGCCCGGTTAGAGAAAGATCACCCCGAGAGTCTATGGAGAACCATAGGTTCCCAAATCTAACCTCCTAGTCAGGGGCGAATTCTGACCCAGCCTAGATGGCCGGTCGAGTTAGTGTGCAGCACAATGCTGCCGAAGGCGAAGATATGTCCGGGGACAAAGGTGTCCATGCTGCGGACCTCTTTGTTGATGACGACACAAGCCATCGATTCCTTTGGTGATCACAGTGGAACTCTCAATGAAAGCACCAATGTCGGTGTCAAAACTGACGGATCTCGGGTAGGTGGTCCCGAGCTATAAGACTAGGATCAATGGTAACAGGAGACGAAGGAGACGATGTTTACCCAGGTTCGGGCCCTCCTATGGAGGTAATACCCTACGTCCTGCTTGATTGTATTGATGATATGTAGGTTACAGAGTTGATCTACCTCGAGATCGAATAGCTAAATCCTAGATGAGTTGTTCTTCGCTCTACAACCTAAAACCCTCTGGCTTATATAGACGCCGAGGGTACCTAGGGTTCACACATGATTGGTTACATGTCGAAGGGATAAACATGCATATTCACTACTCCAAGTGTGGAGGATACGCCACGATTCTCGAAGCTTCCTTCCTGAAGACTAGGCCTTCGATCAATCCAATGTTCGGTAAGCGGCCCATGTAGTCTGACCCATAAGAAATAGGTCAGCCACCCGAGGACCCCTGAAACCAGGACTCCCTCACTCTCTCCAGACCTAAGAACACATCACAGCCTTAGCAATTGAATGCCAATACGCAATGAAGCATTCGGGTCCCAATCAGTCATCAAGATGTGACGGGCGGGCAAGCGAGCTCGAGCCCAACCGGACCTGCCAGAGCCATCTCTTGCTCAACACAAATAGGGACACGCTCCCCACAACATGGCCCGACTACCCGTCAGGTAGGTCCCTCGAAGACACAATTTCGCTCTTAAAGATTCCATGGGCAGTTGTGGGGATCTACTTCCGAGGAATAGATGTCCGGCTCAACCGAACTATAGTCCAAATGCTTCTTCAGAAAGAGGTGAATACCATCAAGGTTCTACCAAGCATCAAGCTTACACACTCTATGGTGGCTTCTCACAACCCCCTTCCTCAAGGTTCGTCCGCCAACAGTAACTACCTTTAAGGGGTTCCACCAAACCTGGTCAAGGGAAAAGGAGTAAGTGCGCAGCCGAACACATGGAGGATGTCAAGCCACCCATTAAAGGCCCTGAGTAAAATGCTATCTTGTAAAGATTGTTTTCTTTTTTGCAATAAGAATTACCTGTAATAGCCACCGTGGCATTATGAATTATAAGACTGTTACATGTGCCCTGTTTTCAGCACTATTATGATTACAGAACTTGTTTCCCGCTCACCGGCACCATAAAGGAAAATTGTCCGGTACAGGATAGGTGCGATCGGCTAATAGACTGAGGGCTTGGGTATAATTCTCTCCCCAAGCATCACCCCGTCACTATGTTTTACGTGTTCGGCATCTCAAATATTGCATTATATGAATCGGTTCCGAATTATGTCTTGGGTCAATAGTTGGGTTGACCCAGTCCTGTGCTTACCCCTTTACGTTCCACTAGTTCAACTAAAAGGGCAAGGGGAGAACCACTGCGATTGTATTCTGATGTCTACTACACAACCTTCTTCTTGTAGAGTCGTGTTGGGCCTCCAAGCGCAGAGTTTTGTAGGACAGTAGAAATTTTCCCTCAAGTGGATGACCTAAGGTTTATCAATCTGTGGGAGGCGTAGGTTGAAGATGGTCTCTCTCAAACAACCCTGCAACCAAATAACAAAGAGTCTCTTGAGTCACCAACACACCCAATACAATGGTAAATTGTATAGGTGCACTAGTTCGGCGAAGAGATGGTGATACAAGAGTAATATGGATGGTAGATAAGGGTTTTTGTAATCTGAAAATATAAAAACAACAAGGTAACAAATAGTAATTAGCGAGCAAAATGTTGTATAAATGCTTGGAAACAAGGCCTAGGGTCCATACTTTCACTAGTGCAATTTCTCTCAACAATACTGACATAGTTGAATCATATGTAAATACCTCTCGTGCGACGAAGAGTTCACTCCAAAGTCACAAATAGCACAGAACTAACGAAGAAATTATTGTAGGGTACGAAACCACCTCAAAGTTATCTTTTCCGATCAATCTTATGAGCTATCCCTATAAGTGTCATGAATAGCCCTAGAGTTCGTACTAAAACAACACCTTAAGACACACATCAACCAAAACCCTAATGTCACCTAGATACTCCAATGTCACCACAAGTACCCATGGGCTTGATAATATGATATGCATCACATAATTTCAGATTCATCATGTTCAATCCAACACAAAGAACTTCAAAGTGTGCCCCAAAATTTCTACCGGTGATTCAGGACGAAGACATGTGCCAACCCCTATGCATAGATTCCCAAGGTCACGGAACACGCAAGTTGATCACCAAAACATACATCAAGTAGATCAATAGAACATTCCATTGTCACCACAGATATCCCATCACAAGACATACATCAAGTGTTCTCAAATCCTTAAAGACTCAATCAAATAAGAAAACTTCAAAGGGAAAACTCAATTCATCACAACAAGATAGAGAGGGGAAAGCTCCATATGATTCATCTATATCAATAAAGCTTGCGGTACATCAAGATCGTGCCATCTCAAGAACACGAGAGAGAGAGATCAAAGACATAGCTACTAGTACATACCCTCAGCCCTGAGGGTGAACTACTCCCTCCTCGTCATGGAGAGCGTCGAGATGATAAAGATGGCCTCCGGTGATGGTTTCCCCCTTCGACAGGGTGCCGGAACAGGCTCCCGATTGGTTTTTCCTGGCTTTGGAGGCTTGCGGCGATGGAACTCCCGACCTAGGTTTCTTTTGGACTCACATTAGTCATAAAGAACTCACATACTTAATTGCAAAAGTCTATCAGTTACTGAAGCAATGTATTAGACGCATGCTCCTAGGGGAGAGGTTGGTAGGAGTTAACCATCGCGCGCTCCCGACCCTCACACAAATGATGACAATCAATAAACAAATCATGCACCGACTTTGTTACATAACGGTTCACCATACGTGCATGCTATGGGAATCACAAACCTTTAACACAAGTATTTCTACCAATTCACAATTACTCACTAGCATGATTCTAATATCATCATCTTTATATCTCAAAACTCTATGCAAGGAATCAAACTTCTCATAATATTCAATGCACTTTATATGAATCCCTCTAGGATGCCCATTATATTAGGACTAACTTCATAACCTAAACCTAATACCATGATATTTAGAGACTCTCAAAATAATATAAGTGAAGCGTGAGAGCTCAGCAATTTCTATAAAATGAAACCACCGCCATGCTCTACAAAGATATAAGTGAAGCACTAGAGCAAAAGACAAAACTACTCCAAAACATATAAGAG
This sequence comes from Hordeum marinum, assembly GCA_022496015.1. Classification (NCBI taxonomy): domain Eukaryota; kingdom Viridiplantae; phylum Streptophyta; class Magnoliopsida; order Poales; family Poaceae; genus Hordeum; species Hordeum marinum. The sequence continues at coordinate 225,686,537 of CM039672.1, forward strand.
AAGATCAATGAGTAATCAAACAATTAAGTAGCTATGTGAGGACTTTCTATCTCTTTCTAAATAAAGATTTTAAGATCTGAGTATTTTATTTAAACAACAAGCAAAACAAAAATAGCACTCCAAGAATAGCATGCATCATGTGAACGAATTAAAATTTAGGCTCAACATAGGCTAACTGATAATTGTTGATGAAGAGAGGTGGGATGCGTAGCATCCCCAAGCTTAGATGCTTGAGACTTCTTGAAATATTTACTTGGGGTGCCTTGGTCATACCCAAGCTTGAGATTTTGTATCTTTTACAATCCTCTCATATCATGGTTTTACCTATTCTCAAAAACTTCATCAACACAAAACTCGAAAAGAACTCGTGAGATAGGTTAGTACACATAAGAAAAAATCAACACTTCATGTGATGCCAAGAGAAGTTTCACAATAAATTTCAAACATTAGGTACTGTATACTATCATTTACACAATTTATATATACCAATATAGGCTATGGAAACTATAGGATAAGTAGATAACAAAACTATGACAACAATCTGTTCAAACAGAATAGTCTGTAGTAATTTATGAAAACAGTGTACTTATATAACTCAAACAATTATGAAAATTTATGAAATGCTATAAAATTTATATGAAAACACTTTGTAAAAATTTCTGAAATTTTCGACGTTCCAGTAAAATATGAAAATTCAAACTCTACAGCAGAAGTTTTTGTTTTTACCCAGCACATATCAAAACATGCAATGCAAGCATCCTAAGGCAATTATTGGAACTATTTATTGAAAAACAAGATTATAAATAACACCTAACAAATAAAAACAAAATAAAATGATTCTCCAAGCAAAACTCATATTATGTGACGAATAAAAATATAGCTCCAAGTAAGATATACCGATAGTGTTGAAGACGAAAGAGTGGATGCCTTCCGGGGCATCCCCAAGCTTAGATGCTTGAGTCTTCCTTGAATATTACCTTGGGTGTTACTTGGGAATCCCAAATATTAGGTTCTTGTCACTCCTTATTCTCCTCATATCGGTGTCTCACCCATAACTTGAAAACTTCAATCACATAAAACTTAACGGAACTTTGTGAGAAGGTTTAGTGTAGTAAAGATAGATCATTCACTTAGGTACTGTCAAGACAAGATTCATAATTTTTATCACATAATACCTAATGTATTCCATCATTTCCACAATTTATATCACTGAATATAAGCTATAGGAACACCTGCAACAAGCAAACTATGCATGCAAAACAGAATCTGTTAAAAACAGAACAGTCTGCAAAGATCTGAATGATCACCATACTTCCCTGACTCTAAAAATTCTGAAAATTTAGGAAATATCACAGAATTTTCATAGAAATGTCATGTAAATTTTTAAGAATTGTTTGATGCACCAGTAAAATCAGATAATTCATATACTGGACACAAAACGTTCTGTTTTTGCATAGAATCAAACAAGCAAGTATCCACACTATCACAAAGGCTTTACTTGACACTTAATTGAAATAAAAGACACAAAATATGATTACTACGGTAGCTTAATCATGTTCACACACAAAAACAGAAGGTAAAAGTGTTGGGTTGTCTTCCAGCAAACGCTTTTCTTTAATGCCTTTTAGCTAGGCATGATGGTTTCAATGATGCTCATATAGAAATAGTATTTGAAACATGCAAAAGAGCACCATCAATATCATGGCAAGCACATTTAAGTCTAACCCACTTCCTATGCATATGTATTTTGTGAGCAAACAAATTATGAGAACAAGAATCAATTTGCATAGGAAGGCAAAACAAACATATCTTCAAAACTTTCAACACATAGAGAGGAAACTTGATATTATTGCAATTCCTACAAGCATATATTCCTCCCTCATAATAATTTTCAGTAGCATCATGAATTAATTTAGGACATTAAAACTGCACCTAAACGGAGCTCTCTCACGCCATCTGGATTTGTGCCCGTCCGTTTTGTTGATAAAATCACTCATGGCCGTCAGATCTGCTTGATGTAGCGTCCTGTAGCCACCTGGCCCAATTCTTATAGCATCCTGGCCTAAGAGGCTGCTACTCTGGAAGAAAAAAACTAAGGTCTCTGGTTAATTGGGACATTTGAGGCAGCCCATCTGACTGTCCAGTCTACGTAAAAAAGAAAAGACTTTCCTAGAAAACGTAATAAAAAAGAAAAGGCTGGTGCGGTCGACATGATGCGGGGGACTGAAGCAGATGAGGCGCTCGAGGGACACCAGGCGCGCAGGGGGATCGAGCACTAGCCAGGTGAGCGAGGGAGCCGAGGGCGTGAGGAGGCTCGTGAGTGGATCCAGCGCCACGCAGTTTAGCCGATGCGCGCGATGGGAGCCGACCCATCCGACAAGGGAATCCAGCGGATGCGCGGGCGACCGATCCAGCCTTGCAAAGTGGAAAGGGGGATGCGAGTGAGTGATGATGGCTGCCGCTTCATCTGCTAGAAACTACTCCCACTAAAACTTCAGTTTCTAAGCGCGCATTCATGGCGTTGATGTACCAATCTTTCCATCACTCAATGGGACTCTCTATATATCCTTCCTCCCCTGACTTCACACCGGCAACACATCTTTGAGCATCATGGTCAGGTTGGGTTCCCTCTATTTCCTTTCAATCATCTATGATTCATTTTTGAACGAAGCAATTATATGTCCTCTGATACCAAAAATTGTGTGATATTCATGCTAGTTGTGCTCGATTGATTTCATTTTGGAGCTTGGCACTGGAATATCTTTGCTTAGAAGTTGTGTGCGGACATCAGCCGCTGGCATCAAGTCGACACGTAATTCCTCGCCTCTCGGCTGCTGTTGCTCTGGACCAGTTCTGCCGCCCAAGTGCGAGACCTTCCTCAATGCCACTTTGTGCTCCAATCGCTGATCAAATTTCAAGTTGCCCTGAGACAAATTGGAACATACAAGGAAGTTCTGTGGTAGACATTCACACGTACATTACGACTCGTGCATCCCTCTTTTTAGCACGAACACAATATCTATCCTGATTTGGTTCATTTTTTGGAAAAATTCTTGGAGGTTGTGGTTCTAATATATTTGTTCAGGAATTATTTTCCTTATAATTTGGTATGGCTATTGCTTAGATATTATGCTGAATAATGTACACGTATCATTCACGCCTTGTTATTGCTGTTGTCAGTAGGGAGCAATAATCTGCAGGACTGAAGATGCAGGAGGCATCCCTAGAGAGTGAAGATGCATGATGAAGCATTGACCCAGTGCGAGGTAAGACCTCACTTCGATAATGTAAGGCGGCACATATCAACATCAATTCTGTTCATAAAATAGTATATGTTTTCTAATCAGTTTTTGGTTCTGAACTTTTACTTGGCTTTGGAAAAGGGATCCTGCTGGTCCAAGATCAATGTTACCAAATGGTACAAAATCAATACAAAAGATTATTACTTCCATTAAGAATAGGCACCAAATGGTACAAAATCAATACAAAAGATTATTACTTCCATTAAGAATAGGCAAGTTGAAGAAGGGACACACTATTTACTTCAGTTCATCCCTTTTTCAGCCTCCAAATCAATGTGTTACTGTTCTTTAAATGATTTTGTATCCATGCAGACTAGCTTTCAGAATGTGAAACACAAATAATTCTCTCCTCTTTTTTGTTAAGCTAGCTCCAAGTGTAGTGCATATCATCTCATGCCATGGCATCTATTGTTTATTAAATTAGGTGATATTATTTAGTTCGCCAGAGTGCAGGGAGTTCCCCCACCAACATCATATGGGGTAGGTACAATACTATTGCAACCTGAAATCAGTAAAACTAGCACTGCCTTAGGTTGATGCATGGCCATGATCATTTATTTGTTTTTTAGATTACTACTTCAATTCTCATCTTAATATTTACTTCTTTGTGTAATTGAATTGTTTTTGGCATGGGTTAGATTATATATTTTGGTGCTGATGAGGTCGTTGTGGAAAGAAGAATACCAATAGCTTTGCTAGTCTACATTTCTCACCTTGTTATCCTTCGAAACTTATGTTTTTTATGGGGTTTTCAACACTTATGTTTACATGCCTAACACGTCCATGTCATGTATTGGTATAGTAAAACAATTTGTTTCAAACAAGTATTTTTTCATTTGGAAAGGTAAACATTTAGCAACATTAGTACTTTGTGCCTGCATATATTTGCATATGTTCCTTTCATCTTGCTGGAAAAAAATGGACGCGACAACGCACGCCATTACATTTATGCATCGATTCCATTCACTTAATTCTTTCTAAAGCCACTCCTTGCATACTGACACGTCCACTGGTATAGAAATTATCAGAGAGAAGTGAATGGGAGCAAGGACAAACTTGCGAGGTTTGGCGGAGGCACCCGCATCATGTTATCATGTATGGCTGCTACATCAACCCTCTAATCTCTCTCTCTCTCTTGGGGAAATTGTAAACCATGACAAAAAAATTCTATACTATCTGCATATTTGGATTGAACAAATCGGTGTGTGTAGAAATGCAACATAATATCCTTACCAATCATCAAAAAAATTATGATATCAGTACAACAAGTGCACATTGTAAAGATACCTGTAGTCATGGAACCAACAAAAGGACTCATATCAGACATGGAACTAAGAGAACCGACAATATGACCTGAAAACTATAGAAGATGATAGTTCATAAAATGCTAAATATTTGGTTTGCCTACACGATGGTTCAGAAGTTCTTTCATTGGAAATAGAAATTTAGTTCTTCCATGTCTATATATTTGTAAAAATTACTATCATTCTATTGACAAAATAGACGGGCGCAGCAATGCGCGCCAATCATGATCTAGTTCCACAATATAACCAACACTTAAAGCATTATTTTCATGATGCACATGCATATAATTTTTATTACTACCCACACAAGCAAAATTCTTCTCATACAAAGTAGTGGAAGCAAACTCAACAAAATAACTATCATGTGACACTTGATTGACATTACCACATTGAATATTAAAATCATGATAATAGGTCTAATGGTTGTCATTACTCTTTATAGCATACGTGTCATCACAATAATCATCATATATATGAGGCATGTCATCATCATAACAGTTTTGCTCATCAAAACTTGGGACACTAAAAATATCATCTTCATCAAACATAGCATAAGATTGTGGCTTTGCATATCATGAATATTCAGAGAATTCATACTAACAATATCACTATCATGCTCATCATTCAAATATTTAGTGCCAAACATTTTAATAACTTCTTCTAACACTTGAGCACAATTTTGCTTTCCATCATTTTAACGAAACACATTAAAAAGATGAAGCATATGAGGCAACCTCAATTCCATTTTTTTGTAGTTTTCTTTTATAAAACCAAACTAGTGAATAAACAAGAAACTAAAAGAATCAATTGCAAGATATAAATATATACCTTCAAGCACTCACCTCCCCCGCAACGGCGCCAGAAAAGAGCTTGATATCTACTACACAACCTTCTTCTTGTAGACTCATGTTGGGCCTCTAAGTGCAGAGTTTTGTAGGAGATTAGAAATTTTTCCTGAAGTGGATGACCTAAGGTTTATCAATTTGTGGGAGGCGTAGGTTGAAGATGGTATCTCTCGAACAACCTGGCAACCAAATAACAAAGAGTCTCTTGAGTCCCCCACACATCCAATACAATGGTAAATTATATAGGTGCACTAGTTCGGTGAAGAGAGGTGATACAAGTGTAATATGGATGGTAGATAAGGGTTTTTGTACTCTAAAAATATAAAAACAACAAGGTAAAAATATTAAACAACAAGAAAAACGTTGTATAAATGCTTGGAAACAAGGCCTAGGGTCCATACTTTCACTAGTGCAATTTCTCTTAACAATACTGACATAGTTGAATCATATGTAAATACCTCTCGTGCGACAAAGAATTCACTCCAAAGTCACAAATAGCAGAGAACTAACGAAGAAATTATTGTAGGGTACGAAACCACCTCAAAGTTATCTTTTCCAATCAATCTTATGAGCTATCCCTATAAGTTTCACGAACATCCCTAGAGTTCATACTAAAATAACACGTTAAGACACACATCAACCAAAACCCTAATGTCACCTAGATACTCCAATGTCACCACAAGTACCCATGGGCTTGATTATACGATATGCATCACATAATTTCAGATTTATCATGTTCAATCCAACGCAAAGAACTTCAAAGAGTGCCCCAAAGTTTCTACCAGAGATTCAAGACGAAGACATGTGTGAACCCCTATGCATAGATTCCCAAGGTCACGGAACCCGCAAGTTGATCATTGATGACATAAGTATAGGGGATCTATCATAGTCCTTTTGATAAGTAAGAGTGTCAAACCCAACGAGGAGCAGAAGGAAATGACAAACATCTTCCAGTAAGGTATTCTCTGCAAGCACTGAAATTATCGGTAACAAATAGTTTTGTGATAAGATAATTTGTAACGAGTAACAAGTAACAAGTGTAGCAAGGTAGCCCAATCCTTTTTTAGCAAAGGACATGACTAGAAAAACTCTTATATAAAGCAAAGCGCTCACGAGGACACATGGACATATCAATAACCAAAACATACATCAAGTAGATCAATAGAACATCCCATTGTCACCATAGATATCCCAAAAACTCAAATTCATCACAACAAGATAGAGAGGGGAAAGCTCCATATGATTCATCTATATCAATAAATCTCGTGGTACATTAAGATCGTGCCATCTCAAGAACACGAGAGAGAGATCAAACACATAGCTACTGGTACATACCCTTAGCACCGAGGGTGAATTACTCCCTCCTCATCATGGAGAGTGTCGGGATGATGAAGATGGCCTCCGGTGATGGTTTCACCCTTTGACAGGGTGCCGGAACAGGCTCCCGATTTGTTTTTCCTGGCTTTGGAGGCTTGCGATGGTGGAACTCCCGATCTAGGTTTCTTTTGGAGGTTTCTATATTTATAGGAATTTTTGGCATCGATCTGACATCAAGGGGTGCCACAAGGCGGTGGCAAGCCTGCTAGGCGCGACCAGGGGGGTGGCCGCGCCTGGCAGGCTTTCCGCCTCCTCATGGCTCTGTTGGGAGACGTAGTAGTAAATCAAAATTTTCCTACGTGTCACCAAGATCTATCTATGGAGAAACCAGCAAACGAGCGGGGAGAGATTGGATCTTCATACCTTTGAAGATCGCTAAGCGGAAGCGTTGCTAGAACGCGGTTGATGGAGTCGTACTCACAGCGATTCAGATCGCGGTGGATTCCAATCTAAGCACTGAACAACGGTGCCTCCGCGTTCAACACACGTGCAGCCCGGTGACGTCTCCTACGCCTTGATCCAGCAAGGAGGAAGGAGAGGTTGGGGAAGAGCTCTGGCAGCACGACGGCGTGGTGGCGATGGAGCTGCATGGTACTCCGGCAGAGCTTCGCTAAGCACTACGGAGAACGAGGAGAAGGAGGAGTAGGGCTGCGCCATGGAGGAGATGAACTCGTGTGTTGTGCAGCCCTAAAACCCACCACTATATATAGGAGGAGGGGAGGGGAGGGGCTGTGCCCTAGAGTTCCACCCTAGGGGTGGCGGCAGCTTCCAGAAGCCCATCTGGCCGGCGGCCAGGGCAGGGAGAGGTGGAGGCGTCGTAGGGTGGGCCTTAAGGCCCATCCACGCCTAGGGTTTGCCCCCCTCCACCCTTGCTGCGCCTTGGGCTGGGGTGGGAGGCGCACCAGCCCACCTAGGGGCTGGCTCCCTCCCACTCTTGGCCCATGGAACCTTCCGGGGAAGGTGGGCCCACTTGGTGGACCCCCGGAACCCTTCTGGTGGTCCCGGTACACTACCGGTGACACCCGGAACACTTCCGGTAACCAAATCCTCACTTCCTATATATCAATCTTTGTCTCTGGACCATTTCGGGACTCCTCGTTACATTCGGGATCTCATCCGGGACTCTGAACAACCTTCGGTAACCACGTACACTATTTCCCTATAACCCTAGCGTCATCGAACCTTAAGTGTGTAGACCCTACGGGTTCGGAAGACACGTAGACATGACCGAGACACCTCTCCGGTCAATAACCCACAGCGAGATATGGATACCCATGTTGGCTCCCACGTACTCCATGATGATCTCATCGGATGAACCACGATGTCAGGGATTCAATCAATCCCGTATACAATTCCCTTTGTCTATCGGTATGGTACTTGCCCGAGATTCGATCGTCAGTATCCCTATACCTTGTTCAATCTCGTTACCGGCAAGTCTCTTTACTCGTTCCGTAATACATCATCCCGTGGCTAACTCCTTAGTCACATTGAGCTCATTATGATGATGTCTTACCGAGTGGGCCCAGAGATACCTCTTCGTCACACGGAGTGACAAATCCCAGTCTCGATTCGTGTCAACCCAACAGACACTTTTGGAGATACCCGTAGCGTACCTTTATAGCCACCCAGTTACGTTGTGACGTTTGGCACACCCAAAGCATTCCTACGGTATCCGGGAGTTACACAATCTCATGGTCTAAGGAAACGATACTTGACATTGAAAAGCTTTAGCAAACGAACTACGCGATCTTGTGCTATGCTTAGCATTGGGTCTTGTCCATCACATCATTCTCCTAATGATGTGATCCCGTTATCAATGACATCCAATGTCCATGGTCATGAAACCGTGACCATCTATTGATCAACGAGCTAGCCAACTAGAGGCTCACTAGGGACATGTTGTGGTCTATGTATTCACACATGTATTACGGTTTCCGGTTAACACAATTGTAGCATGAATAATAGACTATTATCATGAACTAGGAAATACATTAATAACCATTTTATTATTGCCTCTAGGTCATATTTCCAACAATCTCCCACTTGCACTAGAGTCAATAATCTAGTTACATTGTGATGAATCGAACACCCATAGCATTCTGGTTTTGATCATGTTTTGCTCGTGAGAGAGGTTTAGTCAACGGATCTGCGACATTCAGATCCGTATGCACTTTACAAATATCTATGTCTCCCTCCTGAATGTAATCACGGATGGAGTTGAAGCGGTGCTTGATGTGTCTTGTCTTCTTGTGAAACCTGGGCTCCTTCGCAAGGGCAATAGCTGCAGTGTTGTCACAGAGTAGAGTCATCGGGCCCGACGGATTTGGAATCACTCCTAGGTCGGTGATGAACTCCTTCATCCAGACTCCCTCCTTCGCTGCTTCCGAAGCAGCTATGTACTCTGCTTCACATGTAGATGCCGCCACGACGCTTTGCTTGCTGCTGCTCCAGCTTACTGCCCCTCCATTCAAAATATACACGTATCCGGTTTGCGACTTGGAGTCGTCCGGATCTGTGTCGAAGCTAGCGTCGACGTAACCCTTTATGACGAGCTCTTCGGCACCTCCATATACGAGAAACATGTCCTTTGTCCTTTTCAGGTACTTCAGGATATTCTTGACCGCTGTCTAGTGTTCCGCTCCGGGATCACTTTGGTACCTCCCTACCAAACTTATGGCAAGGTTCACATCAGGTCTGGTACACAACATGGCATACATAATAGACCCTATGGCTGAAGCATAGGGGATGACACTCATCTGTTCTCTATCCTTTGCCGTGGTCGGGCATTGAGTCGTACTCAATCTCACACCTTGCAACACAAGCAAGAACCCCTTCTTGGACTGATCCATATTGAACTTCTTCAATATCTTTTCAAGGTATGTGCTTTGTGAAAGACCAATGAGGCGTTTCGATCTATCTCTATAGATCTTAATACCTAATATGTAAGCAGCTTCTCCAAGGTCCTTCATTGAAAAACACTTATTCAAGTAGGCCTTTATACTTTCCAAGAGTTCTATATTATTTCTCATTATCAGCATGTCATCCACATATAGTATAAGAAATGCTATAGAGCTCCCACTCACTTTCTTGTAAATATAGGGTTTTCCATAAACCTGTACAAACCCAAACGCTTTAATCACCTCATTAAAGCAAATGTTCCAACTCCGAGATGCTTGCACCAGCCCATAGATGGAGCGCTGGAGCTTGCATACCTTGTTAGCATCTTTATGATCGACAAAACCTTCCGGCTGCATCATATACAGTTCTTCCTTGAGGAAGCCATTTAGGAATGCCGTTTTGATGTCCATTTGCCAGATCTCATAATCATAAAATGCGGCAACTGCTAACATGATTCGGACAGACTTCAGCATCGCTACGGGTGAGAAAGTCTCATCATAGTCAACTCCTTGAACTTGTCGATAACCCTTAGCGACAAGCCAAGCCTTATAGGCGGTCACATTACCGTCCGCGTTAGTCTTCTTCTTAAAGATCCATTTATTTTCAATGGCTCGCTTATCATTAGGCAAGTCCACCAAAGTCCAGACTTTGTTCTCATACATGGATCCTATCTCGGATTTCATGGCCTCAAGCCATTTGTCGGAATCCGGGCCCACCATCACTTCTTCATAGTTCGAAGGTTCACCATTGTCTAACAACATGATCTCTAGGACAGGATTGCTGTACCACTCTGGTGCGGAACGTGTCCTAGTGGACCTTCGAATAGCAACTTGATCTGAAGCTTCATGATCATCATCATTAACTTCCTCTCTAGCTGGTGTAGGCTCCACAGAAACAACTTCCCGTGCTGCGCTACTCTCCGGTTCGAGTGGAGGTACAATTACCTCATCAAGTTCTATTTTCCTCCCACTTACTTCTTTCGAGAGAAACTCTTTCTCGAGAAAGGATCCATTCTTGGCAACAAAGACTTTGCCCTCGGATCGTAGGTAGAAGGTATACCCAATAGTCTCCTTGGGATATCCTATGAAGACACACTTTTCCGCTTTGGGTTCGAGCTTCTTAGGTTGAAGTTTCTTCACATAAGCATCGCATCCGCAAACTTTTAGAAACGACAGCTTAGGTTTCTTTCCAAACCATAATTCATACGGTGTCGTCTCAATGGATTTAGACGGTGCCCTATTTAAAGTGAATGCGGTCTCTAATGCATATCCACAAAATGATAGCGGTAAGTCGGTAAGAGACATCACAGATCGCACCATATCCAATAGAGTGCGATTACGACGTTCAGACACACCATTTCGCTGAGGTGTGCCGGGCGATGTGAGTTGTGAAACAATTCCACATTTCCTAAGGTGTGTGCCAAACTCGTGACTTAAATATTCTCCGCCACGATCAGATCGTAGGCATTTTATTTTCCTGTCACATTGATTCTCGACCTCACTCTGAAATTCCTTGAACCTTTCAAAGGTTTCAGACTTGTGCTTCATTAAGTAGACATAACCATATCTGCTCAAGTCATTAGTGAGGGTGAGAACATAACGGTAGCCACCGCGAGCCTCGACACTCATTGGACCGCATACATCGGTATGTATTATCTCCAACAAGTCAGTTGCTCGCTCCATTGTTCTGGAGAACGGAGTCTTGGTCATCTTGCCCATGAGGCATGGTTCGCACGTGTCAAATGATTCGAAATCAAGTGACTCCAAAAGTCCATCAGCATGGAGCTTCTTCATGCGTTTGACACCAATGTGACCAAGGCGGCAGTGCCACATGTAAGTGGGACTATCGTTATCAACTTTACACTTTTTGGTACTCACACTATGGACATGTGTAACATCACGTTCGAGATTCATCAAAAATAAACCATTGACCAACGGGGCATGAGCATGAAACATTTCTCTCATATAAATAGAACAACCATTATTCTCGGATTTAAATGAGTAGCGATCTCACATCAAGCGAGATCCAGATACAATGTTCATGCTCAAAGCTGGTACTAAATAACAATTATTAAGGTTTAAAACTAATCCCGAAGGTAGATGTAGAGGTAGCGTGCCGACGGCGATCACATCGACCTTGGAACCATTCCCGACGCGCATCGTCACCTCGTCCTTTGCCAGCCTCCGCTTATTCCGCAGCTCCTGCTTGGAGTTACAAATGTGAGCAACTGCACCGGTATCAAATACCCAGGAGCTACTACGAGCGATGGTCAAGTACACATCAATGACAAGTATATCATATATACCTTTAACGTTGCCGTCCTTCTTATCCGCTAAGTACTTGGGGCAATTCCGCTTCCAGTGACCGGTACCCTTGCAATAAAAGCACTCAGTCTCAGGCTTGGGTCCATTTTTCTTCTTCTTCTCGGCAACTTGCTTACCGGGCACGGCAACAGCTTTGCCGTCCTTCTTGAAGTTCTTCTTACCCTTTCCTTTCTTGAAACTAGTGGTCTTATTTACCATCAACACTTGATGCTCCTTTTTGATCTCGACCTCCGCCGATTCCAGCATCGAGTACAACTCAGGAATGGACTTCTCCATCCCTTGCATGTTGTAGTTCATCATAAAGCTCTTGTAGCTAGGTGGAAGCGACTGGAGGATTCTGTCAATGACCGAGTCATCCGGGAGGTTAACTCCCAGCTGAGTCAAGCGGTTGTGAAGCCCAGACATCTTGAGGATGTGCTCACTAACAGAACTATTCTCCTCCATCTTACAGCTAAAGAACTTGTCGGAGACTTCATATCTCTCGACCCGGGCATGAGATTGGAAGACCAGTTTCAGCTCTTGGAACATCTCGTATGCTCCGTGTTGCTCAAAACGCTTTTGGAGCCCCGGTTCTAAACTGTAAAGCACGCCGCACTGAACAAGGGAGTAATCATCGCAGCGAGAATGCCAAGCGTTCGCAACGTCTTGTTCTGCTGGGAGAAGGGGTGGGTCACCTAGCGGTGCATCAAGGACATACAGTTTCTTGGAAGCTATGAGGATGATCCTCAAGCCACGGACCCAGTCCGCATAGTTGCTTCCATCATCTTTCAGCTTGGTTTTCTCTAGGAACGCGTTGAAATTGAGGTTTACATTTGCGTTGGCTATTGGATCTACAATATAGATATTAAAGGCAATTTTAGACTAAGTTCATGATAATTAAGTTCACATAATCAAATTATTCAATGAACTCCCACTCAGATAGACATCTCTCTAGTCATCCAAGTGACACATGATCCATGTCAACTAGCCCGTGTCCGATCATCACGTGAGACGGACTAGTCATCCATGGTGAACATCTTCATGTTGATCGTATCTTCTATACGACTCATGTTCGACCTTTTGGTCTTCTGTGTTCCGAGGCCATGTCTGTACATGCTAGGCTCGTCAAGTCAACCTAAGTGTTTCGCGTGTGTAAATCTGGCTTACACCCGTTGTATGCGAACGTTAGGACCTATCGCACCCGATCATCACGTGGTGCTTCGGAACAACGATCCTTAGCAACGGTGCACAGTTAGGGTGAACACTTCTCTTGAAATTTTATTGAGAGATCATCTTATTTGCTACCGTCGTTCTAAGCAAATAAGATGTAACCATGATAAACATCACATGCAATCAATATAGTGACATGATATGGCCAATATCATCTTGCTCCTATGATCTCCATCTTCGGGGCACCATGATCATCATTGTCACCGGCACGACACCATGATCTCCATCATCATGATCTCCATCATTGTGTCTTCATGAAGTTGTCTCGCCAACCATTACTTCTACTACTATGTCTAACGCTTAGCAATAAATTAAAGTAATTACATGGCGTTTATGATTGACACGCAGGTCATACAATAAAATAAGACAACTCCTATGACTCCTATCGGTTGTCATAGTCATCGACATGCAAGTCGTGAACCCTATTACAAGAACATGATCAATCTCATACATCACAATGCATCACATCACATCCTTCTGGCCATATCACATCACAAGGCATATGCTGCAAAAACAAGTTAGACGTCCTCTAATTTGTAGTTGCAAGTTTTTACGTGGTTGCTATAGGTTTCTAGCAAGAACGTTTCTTACCTACGCCAAAACCACAACGTGATATGCCAATTGCTATTTACCCTTCATAAGGACCCTTTTCATCGAATCCAATCCGACTAAGGTGGGAGAGACAGACACCCTCTAGCCACCTTATGCAACTAGTGCATGTCAGGCGGTGGAACCGGTCTCACGTAAGCGTACGTGTAAGGTTGGTCCGGGCCGCTTCATCCCACAATACTGTCGAATCAAGATAAGACTAGTAACGGCAAGCATATTAACAAAATCGACGCCCACAAGTGCTTTGTGTTCTACTCATGCATAGATTCTACGCATAGACCTAGCTCATGATGCCACTGTTGGGAGACGTAGTAGTAAATCAAAATTTTCCTACGTGTCACCAAGATCTATCTATGGAGAAACCAGCAAACGAGCGGGGAGAGATTCAATCTTCATACCTTTGAAGATCGCTAAGCGGAAGCGTTGCTAGAACGCGGTTGATGGAGTCGTACTCGCAGCCATTCAGATCGCGTTGGATTCCAATCTAAGCACCAAACAACGGTACCTCCGCGTTCAACACACGTGCAGCCCCGTGACGTCTCCTACGCCTTGATCCAGTAAGGAGGAAGGAGAGGTTGGGGAAGAGCTCCGGCAGCACGACGGTGTGGTGGCGATGGAGCTGCGTGGTACTCCGGCAGAGCTTCGCTAAGCACTACGGAGAACGAGGAGAAGGAGGAGTAGGGCTGCGCCAGGGAGGAGATGAACTCGTGTGTTGTGCAGCCCTAAAACCCACCACTATATATAGGAGGAGGGGAGGGGAGGGGCTGCGCCCTAGGGTTCCACCCTAGGGGTGGCGGCAGCCTCCAGAAGCCCATCTGGCCGGCGGCCAGGGCAGGGAGAGGTGGAGGCGCCCTAGGGTGGGCCATAAGGCCCATCCACGCCTAGGGTTTGCCCCCCTCCACCCTTGCTGCGCCTTGGGCTAGGTTGGGAGGCGCACCAGCCCACCTAGGGGCTGGCTCCCTCCCACTCTTGGCCCATGGAACCTTCCGGGGCAGGTGGGCCCACTTGGTGGACCCCCGGAACCCTTCCGGTGGTCCCGATACACTACCGGTGACACCCGGAACACTTCCGGTAACCAAATCCTCACTTCCTGTATATCAATCTTCGTCTCCGGACCATTCTGGGACTCCTCGTGATGTCCGGGATCTCATTCGGGACTCCGAACAACCTTCGGTAACCACGTAAACTATTTCCCTATAACCCTAGCGTCATCGAACCATAAGTGTGTAGACCCTACGGGTTCGGGAGACACGTAGACATGACCGAGACGTAGACCCTGCCGGAGAACTCTTCTACCTCTCCGCTCCGACTTGCTGGATCGAGAAGGCGTTGATCGTCATCAAGCTGTACGTGTGCTGAACCCGGAGGTGCCGTCCGTTCGGTGCTAGATCAGAAGGACCGTGATCAAGATCACGAGACGGTTCATGATGAGATCGCGGAACAGATTGTGATGAGTTTGCGAGACAGATCGTGATCAAGATTGTGAGACAGATCGTGATGAGATTGCAGGACGGATCATGATGAGTTCATGTGAAGGATCGTGATTGGATCGCGGGACGGATCATGATGAGATCGCGGGACGCTCAGCGATTTGGATCGCGAAGATGTTCGACTACACCAACCACGTTTCTTAACGCTTCCCGCTTAGTGATCTACAAGGGTATGTAGATCCACTCTCCCTCTCGTAGATGCTCATCACCATGGATAGATCTGCGTGTGTGTTGGATTTTTTTTGTTTCCCATGCGACATTCCCCAACAGTGGTATCAGAGCGAGGTCTATGTGTGGATGAGATCTCGAGTAGAACACAAAGAGTTTGTGGGCGTTGATGCTTAGATTGCTTCCTCCCTTGGTAGGATTTTGGTTCAGTGGTATTGTGAGATGAAGCGGCCTGGACCAACATTACTCGTACGCTTACGAGAGACCGGTTCCCTCGACCGCAACTTGTTGCATAGATGGCTTGCGGGTGCCAGTTTCTCTCACTTTAGTTGGATCGGATTCGACAAAGGCGGTCCTTGAGAAGGTTGAAAAGCAACTAGTGTATCACCGCTGTGGTTTTTGCGTAGATGAGAATTGTTCTTGTTAGATACCCATAGCAGCCACGTAAAACATGCAACAACAATTGTGGCTTATGTCCTTAATGCACCGCTCGGTGTGCCAACCCCTCTAGCGTCGTCTGTAGATGTTGTGAACATCTGACAGGCACGTTCTGATGACTACTTGATAGTTTAGTGCGTCATGCATTACGGCTTAGAATTGAGGCTCCAAAACGTTTTGAATGTCACGGAACATATGAGATGTTTCTAAGAGCTGAAATTAGGATCTCAGGCTCGTGCCCGTGTTGCGAGATATGAGATCTCCAACAAGATTCTTTGCCTGCAAGATAAAAGAGAATAGCTCAATCGTTGAGCATGTGCTCAGATTGTGTGGGTGCTACAATCGCTTGAATCAAGTGGGAGTTGATCTTCCATATAAGATAGTGATTGAGATAGTTCTCCAAGTCACTGTCACTAAGCTACTAGAACTTGGTGATGAACTATAAAATGCCAGGGATAGAAATAATGATCCCTGAGCTGTTCGCGATGTTTGACACCGCGAAGGTAGAAATGAAGAAGGAGCATCAAGTGTTGATGGTTAGTAAAACCACTAGTTTCGAGAAGGGCAAGGGCAACGAGGGAAAGTTCATGGATGGCAAGACAGTTGCTGCTCCAATAAAGCAACCCAAAGTTGAACCCAAACCCGAGACTAAGTGCTTCTATTATGAGGTGAGCGGTCGCTGAAGCGGAACAACCCTAGATACTTGGTAGATAAGAAGGCTGGCAACGTCGACAGAAGTATATTTGATATACGTGTTATTGATGTGTGCCTTTCTAGTACTCCTAGTAGCACCTGGGTATTGGATACCGGTTCGGTTACCTGGGTATTAGTAACTCGAAGTAAAACCTACGGAATAAACGGAGACTAGATAAGTGTGAGGTGACGATGTGTGTTGGAAATGTTTCCAAGGTTGATGTGATCAACATCGCACGCTCTCTCTACTTTCGGGATTAGTGACAAACCTAAATGTTGTTGGTGTTTGCGTTAAGCATGAACATGATTAGATCGTGTTTATTGCAACACAGTTATTCATTTAAGCTAGAGAACAATGGATTATTCTGTTTACATGAATAATACCTTCAATGGTCATGCACCCAGTGAGAATGGTTTGTTGAAATCTTGATCGTGGTAATACACATGTTCATCACATTGATGCCAAAAGATACAAAGTTAATAACGATAGTACCACATACTTGTGGCACTGCCGCTAAATGTCACATTGGTATAAAGCGCATGAAGAAACTCCATGCATATGGATCTTTAGACTCATTCGATTTCGAATCGGTTGAGACATGCGAACCATGCCTCTTGGGCAAGATGACTAAGGACCACGTTTTCCGGATTGATGGAGCGGGCAAGTGGTTTATTGGAAATGATACATGTTGATGTATGCAATCCAATGAGTCTTGTAGCGTACGGTGGATATCGTTATTTTCTTACCTTCAATGTTGATTTGAGTAGATATAGTGGATATTTACTTAATGAAACACAAGTATGAATCGTTTGAAAGGTTCAAGCAAATTCAAAGTGAAGTTTAAAGATCATCGTGACAAGAAGATAAAAATGTCTGCGATGTGATCGTGGAGGTGAATATCTGAGTTATCAGTTTGGCATACAACTTTAGACAAAGTGAAAGTTGTTTCACAACTCACGCCACCTGGAACACCATAGTGTGATGGTGTGTCCGAACGTCATAGTCGTACTCTATTGGATATGGTGCATGCTATGATGTCTCTTATTGTTTTGCTACTATAATTTTTGGGTCATGCATTAGAGACAACTACATTCACTTTAAATAGGGCACCATCTAAATCCGTTGAGATGACACCGTGTGAATTATGGTTTGATAGAAACCTAAGCTATCATTTCTTAGTGTTTGGGGCTGCGACGCTTGTGTGGAAAATGTTTTCACCTAATGAGGTCGAACCCAAAGCGGACAAATGCATCTTCATAGAATACCCTAAAGAACAGTTGGGTGAACCTTTTATCTCAGATCCAAGTGCAAAGTGTTTGTTGCTAAAACGGATCCTTTCTCGAGGAAAAGTTTCTCTCGAGAGAAATGAGTGGGAGGAAGATAGAACTTGATGAGGTTGTTAAACCTTTGTTCAACCTGAGAGTAGCGCATCGCAGGAAGATGTTTCTGTGAAGCCTACGTTAGTTGAAGAGGAAGTTAATGATGATGATCATGAAGCTTCAGGATCAAGTTACTATCGAATTTCGTAGGTCGACAAGGATGTGTACTGCTCCTGAGCGGTACGACAACCCTGTCTTGGAGGTCATGTTGTTGGACAACAATGAACCTACGAGCTATGGAGACGCGATGATGGGCCCGGATTCCAACAAATGGTTGGAGGCCATGAAATCCGAGATAGGATCCATGTATGAAAACCAAGTATAGACTTTGGTAGACTTGCTCGTTGGACGGCAGGTCGTTAAGTACAAATGGATCTTTAAAATGAAGACAGACGTTGATGGTAAATGTCACCATTTGTAAAGCTCGACTTGTTGCAAAGATGTTTGTGACAAGTTCAAGGAGTTGACTACGATGAGACTTTCTCACTCGTAGAGGAGCTAAAGTCTCTTGGAATTATGTTAGCAGTTGCTGCATTTTTAATTATGAAATCTGGCAGATGGATGTCAAAACATCGTTTCCTTAACGGTTTACTTGAGGAAAGGTTGTATGTGATACAACCAGGAGGTTTTGTCAGTCCTAAGGATGCTAAAAGGTGTGCAAGCTTCAGTGATCCTTCTATAAACTGAAGCAAGCATCTCGAAGTTGGAATATACACTTTGATGAGGTGATCAAAGTTTTGTAGTTTATACAAAGTTTACGAGAAACTTCTGTTTACAATAAAGTGAGTGGGAGAACTATAGAATTTCTGATAAGTATATGTGGATGACATATTGTTGATCGGAAATAATGTAGAATTTCTGGAAAGCATAAACGGTTGTTTGTAAAGTGTTTTTCAAAGGAAGACCTGGATAAAGCTACCTAATTGTTGAGCATTGAGATCTATAGAGATAGATCAATATGCTTGATGAGACTTTCAATGAGTACACACCTTGACAAGATTTTGAAAGAGTTCAAAATGGATCAGTCAGAGAAATAGTTCTCGCCTAATTTGTAAGGTGTGAAGTTGAGTGAGACTCAAAGCTCGACCACGGCAGAATAAAGAGAAAGGACGAACATCGTCCCCTATGCCTTAGCCATCGGCTCTGTATAGTATGCCATGCTGTTTACCGCACCTGTGTGTGACTTGCCATGAGTCCGTCAAGGGGTACAAGAGTGATCCAGGATTGGATCACTGGACAGCGGTCAAGATTATCCTTAGTAACAAAAAGACTAAGGAGATGTATCTCAATTATGGAGGTGATAAAGAGTTCGTCGTAAAGAGTTACATCGATGCAAGCTTTAACACCAATCCGGATGACTCGCGGTAGCAATCTCGATACATATATTGGAGCAGCCATTTGGAATTGTACCAAGTGGAGTGTGATAGCAGTGTTTACAGTTTGACATAGAGATTTGCAAAGTACACACGGATCTGAATGTCGCAGACCCGTTGACTATACGACCTCTCTCAGATGCAAAGCATGATCGAGCCCTAGAACTCATTGGGTGTTAGATTCATAAAAATGCGAATCACATGGTGATGTGAACTAGATTATTGACTCTAGTGCAAGTGGGAGACTGTTGGAAATATGCCCTAGAGGCAATAATAAATTAGTTATTATCATATTTCCTTGTTCATGATAATCGTTTATTATCCATGCTATAATTGTATTGATCGGAGACTTAGATGCATGTGTGGATACATAGACAAAACCATGTCCCTAGTATGCCTCTAATAGACTAGCTCGTTGATCAAAAGATGGTTATGGTTTCCTAGCCATGGACATGAGATGTCATTTGATAACGGGATCACATCATTAGGAGAATGATGTGATGGACAAGACCCAAACTACAAACGTAGCATATGATCATGTCAGTTTATTGCTACTGTTTTCTGCATGTCAAGTATGTGTTCCTATGACCATGAGATCATGCAACTCATGGACATCGAAGGAGTGCCTTGTGTGTATCAAACATCGCAACATAACTGGGTGACTATAAAGGTGCTCTACAGGTATCTCCGAGGGTGTCTGTTGAGTTGGCATGAATCAAGACTGGGATTTGTTACTCCGTGTGACGGAGAGGTATCTCAGGGCCCACTCGGTAATGCAGCATCACAACAAAGCCTTGCAAGCAATGTGACTAAGTGTTAGCCACGGGATCTTGTATTACGGAACGAGTAAAGAGACTTGCCGGTAACGAGATTGAACTAGGTATGGAGATACCGACGATCGAATCTCAGGCAAGTAACATACCGAAGAACAAAGGGAACATCATACGGGATTAACTCAATCCTTGACATAGAGGTTCGACCGATAAAGATCTTCATAGAATATGTCGGAACCAATATGGTCGTCTAGGGCCCACTATTGGTTATTGGCCGTAGAGGTGTCTCGGTCATGTCTACATAGTTCTCAAACCCGCAGGGTCTGCACGCTTAAGGTTTGGTGATGTTTCAGTAGTATAGAGTTATGTATGGTGGTGGCCGAAGGTTGTTCGGAGTTTCGGATGAGATCCCATATGTCACGAGGAGCTCTGGAATGGTACGGAGGTAAAGATTCATATGTAGGAAGTCCTATTTTGGTCGCCGGAAAAGTTTCGGGCTCATCGGTAGTGTACCGGGAGTGCCGGTAGTGTACCGGGGGACTATCGGGAGAGGTATTTCGACCCAATAGGCTACATGGGCTGTGGGAGGGTGTAAACCATCCCTTAGTGGGCTGGTGGAAGTCCTCTAAGAGGCCCATGCGGCTGGACTTGAGAAAGAAAGAAAAAAACGCAAAAGGTGGAAATAGACTCCAAGTAGGAAAGGAGCAATCCTAGTCCTACTAGGATTGGAGGAGGATTCCTCCAATCCTCCTTGCGCAAGAGGCAAGTCAGGGCTTCCTTGTGCGCCAGCCCTCCTCCTCCCTTCCTCTTATATATACTGGAGGTATTGGGTGTTTTGCACTTGATTTTATGGCCACGTGCTACCCGTTCCACCGGTGCTCCTCTAGATCGGATTTTTGCAGTGCTTAGGCGAAGCCCTGCCGGAATTGCTCCACCAACATCGCCGGAGTGCCGTCACGCTACAGGAGAACTCTTCTACCTCTCCGCTCCCTCTTGCTGGATCGAGAAGGCGTTGATCGTCATCAAGTTGTACGTGTGCTGAACGTGGAGGTGCCGTCCGTTCGGCGCTAGATCGGAAGGACCGTGATCAAGATCACGAGAAGGTTCGTGATGAGATTGCGGAACGGGTCGTGATGAGTTCGCGGGACAGATCATGAGACAGATCATGATGAGATTGCAGGACGGATCGTGGTGAGTTCGTGTGAAGGATCGTGATTGGATCGCGGGACGGATCGTGATGAGATCGCGGGACGCTCGGCGATTTGGATCGCGAAGATGTTCGACTACACCAACCGCGTTTCTTAACGCTTCCCGCTTAGCGATATACAAGGGTATTTAGATCCACTCTCCCTCTCATAGATGCTCATCACCATGGATAGATCTGCGTGTGCGTAGGAATTTTTTTGTTTCCCATGCGACGTTCCCCAACACGGGCAAGTTTTTCAAACTCACCCGTGGCTCGAGGGCTACTATACCTATAAGGAATACATAACCTTATAAATAAAAATTTCCTTATGAAAAAATATGGCTTAGTTTGAAGCCCGCCAGTAAACCACTGAAGGTTTCCTTCAGTCCGCTGTCAACGGACTGAATGCTTTGTAAGACCGTACCCATAAGGGTGTGGTGATCTTCGGCAATGGAGGAGTCAGACAAAGCCTCCTTCATCATGGTCGGCCACCCGACCACGGTCCACTTCGTAGTGGGTGGCACCGGCTATGGCACATCTCCTCCTCCTCCTTGGGGAGGCAAAGTCGATGACGTAGGAGGCACTGAGGCCTCCGGGGTCGACTGTGGGGGGAGCTCGGGCGAATTGCGGCCCCCCTCCGTGCTTGCGAGGAGGGGTTCGACCTCCTGGACTTCGGTGGCCGTGGCATGATCATCGGCTAGTACCTCTTGGTCTTCGGTGGCCGAGGTATATGCCTCGGCCACCCGTGTTCGGTGCAGGGGGGTCCAACGAGATAACACATATGCAACCTCGTCGACTGCTAGAGGGGGTGTGGTGCGGGACGCTATCCTGCTCTCTACTAGCTCAGTGACGACCCACAAGTATAGGGGATCTATCATAGTCCTTTCGATAAGTAAGAGTGTTGAACCCAACGAGGAGCAGAAGGAAATGACAAGCGGTTTTTAGTAAGGTATTCTCTGCAAGCACTGAAATTATCGGTAACAGATAGTTTTGTGATAAGGTAATTTGTAACGGGTAACAAGTAACAAGTCTAGCAAAGGTGCAACAAGGTAGCCCAATACTTTTTGTAGTAAAGGACAGGCCTGGATAAACTCTTATATAAAGTGAAGCACTCCCGAGGACACATAGGAATTTCTGTGAAGCTAGTTTTCATCATGCTCATTTGATTCACGTTCGTTACTTTGATAATTTTATATGTGGGTGGACCGGTGCTTGGGTGATGCCCTTACTTGGACAAACCTCCCACTTATGATTAACATCTCTCGCAACAATCCAATACTATGAAAGAAGAATTAAGATAAATCGAACCATAGCATGAAACATATGGATCCAAATCAGCCCCTTACGAAGCAACACATAAACTAGGGTTTAAGCTTCTGTCACTCTAGCAACCCATCATCTACTTATTACTTCCCAATGCCTTACCCTTGGCCCAAATAATGGTGAAGTGTTATGTAGTCGACGTTCACATAACACCACTAGAGGAGAGACAACATACATCTCATCAAAATATCGAACGAATACCAAATTCACATGATTACTTATAACAAGACTTATCCCATGTCCTCAGGAACAAACGTAACTACTCACAAAACATGTTCATGTTCATAATCAGATGGGTATTAATTATCATAAAGGATATGAACATATGATCTTCCACCAACTAAACCAACTAGCATCAACTACAAGGAGTAACAACACTACTAGAAACCCACACATAGCAATCTGAGGTTTGAGACAAAGATTGGATACAAGAGATGAACTAGGGTTTGGAGAGGAGATGGTGCTGGTTAAGATGTTGATGGAGATTGAACCCCTCTCGATGAGAGGATCGTTGGTGATTACGATGGCTTCGATTTCCCCCTCTGAGAGGGAAGCTTCCCCGGCAGAACATCTCCCCTGGAGCTCTAGATTGGTTATGCCCAAGTTCTTCCTTGAGACAGCGGTGCTTCGTCCCGAAAGGTCTCTTATGATTTTTTCCAGGTCAGAAACCCTTAATATAGCAGAAGATGGGCACCGGAGGCCTACCAGGGGGCCCACAGGCCACCAAGGCGCGACGAGGGGGTAGGCCGCGCCCAGCAGGCTTGTGACCTCCTAGTGGGTCCCCTCTGGTATTTGTTTCTCCCAATATTTTTTATATATTCCAAAATAATTCTCCGTAACTTTTCAGGACTTTTGTAGTTGTGCGGAATAGGTCTCTCATATTTGCTCCTTTTCTAGTCCAGAATTCCAGCTGCCGGCATCCTCCCTCTTCATGTAAACCTTGTAAAATAGGAGAGAAAAGGCATAAGTATTGTACCATAACGTGTAATAACAGCCCATAATGCAATAAATATCAATATAAAAGCATGATGCAAAATGGACGTATCAACTCCCCCTAGCTTAGACCTCGCTTGTCCTCAAGCGAAAGCCGAGATCGATAAATATGTCCACATGTTTAGAGATAGAGGTGTCGATAAAAATGAAATACAAACATGAGGGCATCATGGTCATCTTTATAACAACAATACTTATTGATATATGATTTGTTATACTAGAGTAACAATTCATTCACAGGATAAAGTATGAACCAAGAACTCTATTGAGAACCATCAAACTATGCTCTTGGTCATTGAAGCAATTTCAATTTATCACAACATCGGAAAGAGTTAATATAAGAGATTGTAAACAAAATCCACATACTTAATCATCTTTTAGTCTTTTATAATTGCTAACACTCGCGCGATACTCATGAGATCAAAGCTTCAATTGGACAGAGAGAAAGATAGGGGCTTATAGTTTTGCCTCCCAACTATTTACCTCAAGGGTAATGTCAACAGAAATAACTCATGATCACCCACATCCGAGTGGATATATGTGTCTAGATCATTCCCCAACACATAATGCTTGCCAAGAGAGAAAGGCGAAATATAGGAAATGGTGAAGATCACCATGACTCTTGCATAAAGGTAAGTACTTATAAAGTAAAAGTAACAGATCGGCTCTTCGCAGAGGGAAGTAGAGGTTGTCACGCACTTTTTGTTTTTGGATGTGCAAACCCTTAATGCAAAGGAGCGCATCATTGTATTTCCCTTTGTGATAGCAACCTTTATTATGCAGTCCATCGCTTTTATTTCTTTACATCACAAGTTCGTACAACGCTTATTTACCCTTACAATAAAAGATCATACATATTTAGGAGCAATTCTTATTGCTTTTTTGCACCGATGACAACTTACTTGGAGGATCTTACTCAATCCATACGTAGGTATGTTGGACTCTCATGGCAAAACTGAGTTGAGGGTGTTTGGATGTACAAGTAGTATCTCTACTTGGTGTGCAATTTTTGGCTAGTATGAGGTGGAAGCAAGCACTACATGTTGGAGGATCTACTCGGAAATAAGCAAACATAACCCATTATGTTGTCTTCCTTGTCCAACTTCAACTTCTTAGCATATAATATTTTAATGAGTGCTCACAATCATAAAAGATGTCCAAGATAATATATTTATATGTGAACCTATCTTTATTTATTACTTCCTTTTAGTTGCACAAATGACCAATCGCTATGTTTGTCAACTCCCATCAAATTTCAATCGACATACCTCTTATATGTGAAGTCATCACTCCCTATAAGATCATTAGATATACTCTTTGCTTTTATTCTATTCTTCTTTTATTACCTTTTTTATTTTTCTCAAGATCATAGCAACAAGCAAAGCCCTCACATGAAAACTACTTTTTATTATATAACTCTCGGACTCGCTTACATAAGGGGAACAAAAAGCAAAACTCAAAGCTAGACCACACTAAAAACTTTATTCTACAAGATCAAGATATAACCAAAAGGATCGAACTAAGAAAAACGAGAAAAGTAAAAGATGTGATGGTGATACGATATCGGGGCTCCTCCCGCACGCTTGGCACAAGCCAAGGGGAGTGTCCATACGCATGTGTTTAGATGTACTTCTTGGGAGGTGGTGAAGTTATATTCTTGGCGATGATGCTCCTCAGAATGCAATTCTCCTCCTCAAGCTTGTTATTTTGCCGTCTAAGATCCATTATCTCCTTGCGAAGCTTTCCGGTGACAGTTAGGGATCCCGTAATCCATGGATATTTCATTGCTACGGGAGAAGAAGCAACACTCTTTTTCATATTTTCGTAAGTAAGAAATCTAGCATTGGGAGGGATGACCAAATTCGCTTGCTGAGCTTTGAAGTTCCTCCAACATGACTCCAGGATTTAGATGAGAGGTAAATTCTTGGTCTTCCTTCATGGCATCCACCCTTTTCAAGTCGGCCTCCATATCTTCCTCTGTGGCCTTCCCAAAGTTATTGGCTTCGCTGTATTCTCCGCGCCCCGGTGTTGGGTGAGAGACACGTCTCTCCCCGATCGACTCTTGCGAAGACATCTTACTCTAAATCTATTGCAGAAACAGATCAAAACGAAAACAGGAGGTATTGTCGTGATACGAAAGTCCAAACCTTCCGGAAATTATATAATGAATTTTTATCGGCCAATAGGATTATCCTACAAGAAAACGGAGTCTGGAGGGTGCACAGGGGGGGGGGGCACAAAGCCACAGGGGCGCGACCAGGGGGGAGGCCGCGCCCTGCGGGCTTATCGCCTCCTCATGCACCTTTTGGACTACTTTAAATTTTCCTAATTTATTAAATATTCCAAAACTGAGAAAAAATTCTATTGGGAAAGTTTTGGAGTCGGTTTGCTTACCGTACCACATACCTATTCCTTTTCGGAGTCTAAAACATTTTGGTAGGTCTCGCTAATGTACTCCTCCTGAGTTATGGTATTGATAATATTGGTTTCAACATTTATGGGAGTACCTGAGATATAATGTTTGATTCTTTGCCTGTTTACCACCTTCGGATTTGTGCCTTCAGCATTGTTGATCTTGATGGCATCGGAACAATATACTTCCTCGACAATGTAAGGCCCTTCCCATTTAGAGAGAAGTTTTCCTGCAAAAAATCTTAAAGGAGAATTGTATAGCAATACATGGTCACCTACATTGAATTCACGCTTTTGTATCTTTTTATCATGCCATCTCTTAACTTTTTCTTTAAACAACTTGGCATTCTCATAGGCCTGGGTTCTCCATTCATCAAGTGCGCTTATTTCAAATAACCTCTTGTCACCAGCAAGTTTGAAATCCAGTTGAGCTCTTTGATTGCCCAATAAGCTTTATGTTCTAGTTCTAGAGGTAAGTGAGATGCTTTACCATAAACCATTTTATGAGACATACCCAGAGGGTTTTTGTAAGCAGTTCTATAAGCCCATAATGCATCATCAAGTTTCTTAGACCAATACTTTCTAGATCTATTAACAGTCTTTTGCAAGATCAATTTAATTTCGCCATTGCTTAATTCTACTTGACCGCTAGACTAAGGGTGATAAGGATATGCAATTCTATGATTAACGTCATACTTAGCAAGCAATTTACGGAAAGCACCATGAATAAAGTGTGAACCACCATCAGTCATTAAATATCTAGGGACTCCAAATCTAGGGAAAATAGCTTCTTTCAGCATTTTAATAGAAGTGTTATGGTCAGCACTACTATTTGGAATAGCTTCTACCCACTTAGTAACATAATCAAAAGCAAATAGAATATGAGGATACCTGTTGGACTTTGGAAAAGGTCCGATATAGTCAAAACCCCAAACATCAAATGGTTCAATAACAAGAGAGTAATTCATAGGCATTTCCTGACGTCTACTAATATTGCCAATTCTTTGACATTCATCACAAGACAAGACAAACTTACGAGCATCCTTGAAGACAGTAGGCCAATAAAAACCAGACTGTAATACCTTATGTGCAGTTCTATCTCCAGCGTGGTGTCCTCTGTAGGTCTTGGAATGACACTTGTGTAGGATCTGTTCATGTCCATGCTCATGTACACATCGTCTAATAACACCATCTACACCTTCTTTATAAAGGTGTGGATCATCCCAAAAGTAATGTCTTAAATCATAGAAGAACTTTTTCTTTTGTTGGTACAAGAAACTAGGCGGTATAAATTTAGCAATAATGTAATTAGGATAATCAGCATACCATGGAGCATTACGTGAAGCATTTATGATAGCTAATTGTTCTTCAGGAAAGGTATCATCAATAGGTAGTGGGTCATCAAGAATATTTTCTAACCTAGAAAAGTTGTCTGCTACGGGGTTCTCACCACCCTTTCTATCAATAATATGCAAATCAAATTCTTGTAGTAGAAGAATCCATCTAATAAGTCTAGGTTTAGAATCTTTATTTTCCATAAGATATTTAATAGCAGCATGATCAGTGTAAACGAGTACTTTGGAATCAACAATATAAGGTATGAACTTATCACAAGCAAACACAACTGGTAAAAATTCCTTTTCAATGGTAGCATATTTTCTTTGAGCGATGTCTAGAGTTTTACTAGCATAATGGATAACATTTAATTTCTTATCAACTCTTTGTCCTAGAACAGCGCCAATGGCATAATCGCTAGCATCATACATAATCTCAAAGGGTAGGTTGCAATTAGGTGGTTGAACAACAGGTGCGGTGATCAAGGCTTTCTTAAGAATTTCAAATGCTTCTACACAATCATCGTCAAAAACGAATGGAACATATTTTTGCAAAATATTAGTGAGAGGCCTAGAAATCTTAGAGAAGTATTTAACAAACCTCCTACAGAAACCAACATGACCAAGGAAACTTCTTATACCTCTGATAGTAGTAGGACACAACATTTTTTCAATAGCATCAACTTTAGCTCTGTCAACTTCAATACCTCTTTCGGAGATATTGTGTCCCAAGACAATACCTACATTAACCATAAAGTGGAACTTCTCCCAATTGAAGACAAAATTAGTTTCTTCGCATTTCTACAAAACTCGATCAAGGTTGCTCAAGTAATCATCAAAAGAAGTTCCTTAAACGGAGAAGTCAACCATGAAAACCTCAACAATCTTTTCACAAAAGTCAGAGAATATAGCAGTGATACATCTTTGGAAGGTACTAGGTGCATTGCATAAACCAAAAGGCATACGTCTATAAGCAAAGGTACCGAAAGGGAAAGTAAAAGTGGTCTTCTCTTGGTCCTCTTTTAAAACAGGTATTTGAGAGAAGTCAGAATAACCATCTAGAAAGAAAAAATGTGTGTGTTTGGATAGTCATTCTAGCATTTGATCAATAAAAGGTAGAGGGTAATGATCTTTCCTAGTAGATTTATTTATTTCCTAAAATCAATTACCATTCTATATCCTGCAACAATTCTTTGCGGGATCAATTCATTTTTATCATTAGGAACTATGGTAATACCTCCTTTCTTAGGGACACAATGAACGGGACTAACCCATCTACTATCAGCAATAGGATAAATTATACCTGCCTCCAGAAGCTTTAATATTTCATTTCTTACCACTTCTTTCATTCTAGGATTTAACCGTCGTTGGTGATCAACAACTGGTTTAGCATCGGGCTCCATATTAGTTTTATGCTGACATAGAGTGGGACTAATGCCCTTAAGATCATCAAGAGTATATCCAATAACAGCATGGTGCTTCCTCAAAGTTTTCAATAATCTCTTTTCTTCATGCTCTGAAAGGTTAGCACTAATAATAACAGGATATATCTTCTTTTCATCAACATAAGCATAGTTCAGAGTATCCGATAATTGTTTAAGCTCAAACACGGGATCACCCTTGGGTGGAGGAGGATCCCCAAGTATTTCAACAGGCAAGTTGTGTTTCAAAATAGGATGCCAATAAAAGAAAATCTTATCTATTTCATTCCTTTCATTCATATGCATATCGTTTTCATGGTCTAGAAAATATAGTTCTAAGGGATCAGTAGGAGGCACAACAATAGAAGCAAGACCAATAATTTCATCCTTACTAGGCAATTCTTTAGCATGGGGTTGTTTACGAAATTTAGAGAAATTAAACTCATGGGACACATCTCCAAAACTTATAGTAACAATTTCTTTCTCACATTCTATCATGGCATTAACAATATTCAAGAAAGGTCTACCAAATATAATGGGACAAAAATCATCTTGTGGGGAACCAAGGACAAGAAAATCAATAGGATATTTTATTTTCCTACACAAGACTTCAACATCTCTAACAATCCCAACTGGTGCTATAGTATCTCTATTAGCAAGCTTAATGGTAACATCAATTTCCTCTAACTCAGCTGGTGCAATATCATTAACAATTTCTTCATATAAGGTAAAGGGAATTGCACTCACACTACCACCGACATCACATAGGCCATGATAACAATGATCTCCTATTTTAACAGAAACAACAGGCATGCCAACAATAGGTCTATGTTTATCTTTAGCATCAGGTCTAGCAATTCTAGCAGCTTTATCACAGAAATGAATAACATGCCCATCAATATTATCAACCAAGAGATCTTTAACCATAGCAATACTAGGTTCAACTTTAATTTGTTCAGTAGGTGTAGGTGTTCTATAATAGCTCTTACGAACCATAGTTGAAGCTTTAGCATGTTCCTTTATTCTAACAAGGAAAGGTGGTTTCTCAATATAAGCGGCAGGAATACCAGGATCAACATTATAAGTAATAGTTTCTTCTTCAACTTTAATAGGTTCAACTACTTTCACTTCAATGGGAGGATGGTATTTAAACCATTTCTCCTTAGGGAGATCAATATGAGCAGCAAAACATTCACAGAAAGAAGTTACTATCTCGGAGTCAAGTCCATATTTAGTGCTAAATTCACGAAAAGCATCGGTGTCTACAAAGAATTTAACACAATCAAACTTAAGGTTTATACATGACTCCTTACCTTCGTCGAGTTCCCAATCTTCAGAGTTGCTTTAATATTTTCCAATAAATCCCATTTGAATTCAATATCTTTCTTCATATAGGAACCAACGTAAGAATTATTGAGCATGGATTGATCATTACGAGAAAGCCGAGCATAAAAATTATGAATACTAATTTCACTCAAGAGCTCATGATTGGGGCATGAATATAACATTGACTTAATCCCCCCAAGCTTGAGCAATTCTTTCTCCTTCACGAGGACAAAAATTATAAATATAACTCCGATCACGATGAACTAGATTCATAGGATAAAACTTTTGATGAAATTCCATTTTCAATCGTTTGTAGGTCCATGATCCAATATCATCACATGGACTATACCATGTCAATGCCTTCTCCTTCAAAGATAAAGGAAAGACCTTCTTCTTGACATGATCCTTGGGCAGACCTGCAAGCTTAAATAATCCACAAACTTCATCCACATAGATTAGATGCAAATCAGGATGTAGTGTTCCATCTCCTGCATAAGGATAAGCCATCTATTTCCCTATCATACCTGAAGGAATTTCATAATAAATATTTTCAGTAGGTTCAGTAGGTTGAGGAGCAACTCTTTGTGCTTATGGTCGAGGTGAAGATACCCCGAACAAGCCCCTCAAAGGATTATTTTCCATAGTAACAAGTGATAGTAAATTTCAGCACACTACATAAATTTTTCCCTACCAGATTCCACTTACCAAAAGTGCTTCACTCCCTGGAAACGGTGCCAAAAAAGAGTGTTGATGACCCACAAGTATAGGGGATCTATCGTAGTCCTTTCGATAAGTAAGAGGTCGAACCCAATGAGGAGCAGAAGGAAATGACATCGGTTTTCAGTAAGGTATTCTCTTCAAGCACTGAAATTATTGGTTATAGATAGTTTTGTGATAAGGTAATTTGTAATGGGTAACAAGTAACAAGTGTATAAAAGGTGGAGCAAGGTATCCCAATCCTTTTTGTAGCAAAGGACAGGCCTGGAAAAACTCTTCTATAAAGTGAATGCTCATTTGATTCACGTTCGTTACTTTGATAATTTGATATGTGGGTGGACCAGTGCTTGGGTGCTGCCCTTACTTGGACAAACCTCCCACTTATGATTAACCTCTCTCGCAAGCATACGCAACTACAAAAGAACAATTAAGATAAATCTAACCATCGCATGAAACATATGGATCCAAATCAGCCCCGTACGAAGCAATGCATAAACTAGGGTTTCAGGTTCTATCACTCTAGCAACCCATCATCGACTTATTACTTCCCAATGCCTTCCCCTAGGCCCAAATAATGGTGAAATGTTATGTAGTCGACATTCACATAACACCACTAGAGGAGAGATAACATACATCTCATGAAAATATCGAACGAATACCAAATTCACATGATTACTTATAACAAGACTTATCCCATGTCCTCAGGAACAAACATAACTACTCACAAAACATGTTCATTTTCATAATCAGATGAGTATTAATTATCATAAAGGATCTGAACATATGATGTTCCACCAAGTAAACCAACTAGCATCAACTACAAGGAGTAATCAACACTACTAGCAACCCACAGGTACCAATCTGAGGTTTGAGACAAAGATCGGATACAAGAGATGAACTAGGGTTTGGAGAGGAGATGGTGCTGGTGAACATGTTGATGGATATTGACCCTCTCTTGATGAGAGGATCGTTAGTGATGACGATGGCTTCGATTTCCCCCTTCGGGAGGGAAGTTTCCCCGGCAGAAGAACTCCACCAAAGCTCTAGATTGGTTCTACCCAAGTTCCGCCTTGAGAAGGCGGCGCTTCATCCCTCAAGGTCTCTTATGATTTTTTCCAGGTCATAACCCTTCATATAGCAGAAGATGGGCACTAGAGGCCTGCCAGGGGGGCCACAAGTCACCAAGGAGTGGCCAGGGGGTAGGTCGTGCCTGGCAGGCTTGTGACCTCTTGGTGGGTCCCCTCTGGTATTTGTTTCGCCCATATTTTTTATATATTCCAAAATAATTCTCTGTAACTTTTCAGGACTTTTGGAGTTGTGCAGAATAGGTCTATCATATTTGCTCCTTTTCTAGTCCAGAATTCCAGCTGCCGGCATTCTCCCTCTTCATGTAAACCTTGTAAAATAGGAGAGAAAAGGCATAAGTATTGTATCATAATGTGTAATAACAGCCCATAATGCAATAAATATCAATATAAAAGCATGATGCAGAATGGACGTATCACTCAGCCGGCGAAGATTCCCCCTCTGAGACCTGTTTGGTCGGGAGATCTCGGGCCGGACTGTGACACGAAAGGCACTTAACAGGTTAGTAATGGAAACTTTATGTAAATATACTAGATGACATCCCAACTCAGTACCTTTGAGCTGGGGGCTTGACGCTAGGGTTCCATTGGGGAACCCTCTCGAAAGCTCCGGAGTCCTCATCGGAATCCGTGCTGTCAACCGGCAGGACCACCTTGGCCTTGTAGGGCTTCTTCGGGGAGAAGGGAGGAAGATCCTCCTCTGCTTCCTCCGACGCAACCCTCTTCCTTGTGTGGGGAGAGTCGACCGCTCCCCCGTATTCTCCATGTTCTTCGTCATGGGTAGAAGAGGCTTGGGTCTCTCCGGACTTAGTACCCATATCACTCAACCGACGAAGATTCCCCCTCCGAGACCTGTTCGGTCGGGAGATCTCGGGCCGGACTATGACATGAAAGGCACTTAACAGGTTAGTAATGGAAACTCTATGTAAATATACTAGATGACATCCCAACTCAGTACCTTTGAGATGGGGGCTTGACCCTAGGGTTCCTTCGGGGAACCCTCTTGAAAGCTCCGGAGTCCTCATCGGAATCCGGGATCTCAACCGGTAGGACCACCTTGGCCTTGTAGGGCTTCTTCGGGGCGAAGGGAGGAAGATCCTCCTCTGCTTCCTCCGGCGCAACCCTCTTCCTTGTTTGGGGAGAGTCGACCGCTCCCCCGTATTCCGCATGCTCTTCGTCCTGGGTGGAAGAGGCTTGGGTCTCTCTGGACTTAACACCCGTAGGACCCCTAGGGCAGAGGCCTTCACGGGTGTCCTTCTTCTGCTTCTTCTTCTTCTCTTTCTTCTCTTTCTTCTCAGACGCCATGTATGACGCTACGACCAGCATCACCGTCAGCAGGGATGACCTGGGGTCCTTGAGCAGGGGGATGGGTCATTGTACTCCTAGAGGGATCTAGACTGGCCTCACAGATCTATTCTAGTCTTTTGTACGCACTTTGTCCTCACTCATGCGCACCCGGGACCAACTTCCCGATCAGTCACCCATCCTAGAACTACTCCAAGCCAAGCACGCTTAACCCGGGAGTTCTGTTCGAATGGGCTCCCGGAAAAGAAGGAATTCCTTATTGATATGAGTAGTCTATCATCCCTAATAAGCCAGACTATCACAAGCCAGCCCTACAAAGATAATGGGAGGAGGATTAGATCCTTGCCAAAGGTTACAACTTAGAATAAAATAGAAACCTTGTCATATCTTCAAGGGTGGGGTGTCGGCGTCTAAGTCGATGTCTTTTTCTTTGGCCGACCATTCCTTCTAGGGTTTGAAGATCACTTTCCACAACTTCTCGTGAGTTGTACGGAAGAACTTTTGCATGATGGTCGGGTCCCCGAGCTTGTAGGCCCACATTGGGGTGTCCCGGCGCTGGCATGGGAGGAGGTGGCGACGGAACATGACCTAGCCCACGTTGGTCAGCTCGATTTTGGCCTCCACCATTTGAGTGATGCGCTTCTGCAGCACCTTCACCTTCGAGGCAGATCCCCAGTCAAGAGCTTTCCTGACCCACGAGGTTAACCTCGCGGGGGGTCGGCACCAACCAGCCTGCGTCTCGTGGATCGGTGATGTAGAACCACTGCTTCTGCAAGACCTTCATGGGGTCGATGAAGGTGTCGTACGGCCACTCGACCCGCGGAAGCTTGCTGATCACAGCCCCGCTGCAGACAGCGTGTTGGCCACTGACCATCTTCGGCTTCATGTTGAAGACCTTGAGCCACAAGCCGAAGTGCGGCTGGACCCGAAAGAAGGCCTTGGAGACGGTGATGAAGGCCGAGATGTGCATAACAAAATTCGAGGGAAGATCATGGAAATCTAACCCATAAAAGAACATCAACCCCCTAACAAAGGGGTGGAATGGAAAACCCAACCCCCGAAGGAAATGGGGGACGAATACCACTCTCTCGCCCGGTCTTGGAATGGGCACCACCTGGCCCTCTTTTGGAGGACGGTGGGCGATGTTGGGCGAGAGGTATCCGACAAGTTTAGCTCCCGGATGTCTTTGTCGGTGATGCAAGAGGCTTCCCAGTTGCCTTGCGAGCCCGAGCGGGCCATGATTTAGCTCGGGAGGGTGGCTTGGGAGGGGAAGAAGAAAATGGATCTAGGCGCTTGGGTCTAGGATGCGAGAAGGAATCGAGTCTCGATGCGTAGGAAGGCCTTCGGGGTTTTCTCCTTTTTATGGTAGGCCATAATACCAAGGGTCCTATTTTACTGCCGCCCATTGTGGCACTTCCCGAAGCAATAATGTTGTTATATGCGCGCGGGGTTACCTAGATCATTACTCATATCCCATGAAATACGCGACACACTATTCATATTGATATGGTGTGCCGCTGGAAAAGCGGCCTCGAGTTTTCGTAATTGGCTATTGTGGCTTTTCATCAGAAAGGTTGTCAGATAAGGGTACTATTCACACCTGGGAGTTTGGCCTTTAGGGATAAACAAATCTTGTTTTGGAAGAGAAAGCGTTGCCAAAGACCAAGTTGGAATCAACCAACCATAGAGGGAACTCATCTCGCAAGCCGAATGCCGTGGATACGCGAAGCTGTAGAAGACTACATACCTCGGCGTTGGAGGCTTGTTCGGGGGCTACTGAGGGAGTCCAGGACTAAGGGGTCCTCGGGCTATCAGCTCATTCCTCATGGGCCAACTTGTTGGGCTGCTTTGTGGAAGGCCGAACTATGAGATGACCCCATGTTCAGGAAGGAAAGATTTGAAGAACGGCGTGCCCTCCAAGATTTGAAGGTGGGATCTGCGTATCTATCCCCTATAAAAGGTCGGTTATGTGTAACCATAGGTACCCCTGGTGTCTACATAAACCAGAGGGTCCCATTCATAGAGGACAGGTGAACTCATCTAGGGTTTAGCTTAGACGATCTCGAGGTAGATCAAGTCTGTAATTCTCATCCACATCAATATAATCTAGCCGGACGTAGGGTTTTAACTCCTCACGAGGTCCCGAACTTTGGTAAACACTCTCTCCTTCGTCCATTGTTACCCATCAATCTAAGGTCCACAGCTCGGGACCCCCTATCCGAGATCTGCCGGTTTTGATACCGACACTTGGCTCGAAGACTTCCGAGTGTCCATACATATCGGTGGCAGCAATGATTTTGTCGCAATGAAAGACCTTCCACTCATGATTCAAGGATTCACACATGCGTGGCTAAACCAGTTACATGCAAGCTGCATCTACTGGTGGGAGGACTTGGCCCGAGTGTTTGTCAAAACATTCGAGGGAACATACAAGCATCTGGGTGGTTTGACGGAGTTGCAACATTGCATCCAAAAAAGCAATGAGACACTCTGGGAATACATTCAGCGTTGGACCACTTTGCACAATACCGTGGAGAATGTGTCTAAGCACGAGGCCGTCTACGCCTTCAAAGCAGGCACTCGGTATCGAAAGTCATCTTGAAGTTTGGCCGGGCTGGAGACTTGTACCTCAATCGGGACATGGAAATCGCCAACAAGTACACCAATGGTGAAGAAGAAGACCACCTCCGCAGCGGCAAGGGTCGTACCAACGATTCTCCTTAGTCAGGAGGCAACACTGGCAAAAAGCAGAAGCACAAAGCCGAAGCACCTGACAAACCGAAGGCAGCGGTGGTGCCCGGATAGGGTAAGTGCAAGCAAAGCAAAAAGAAGAAAGAGTGGACCTCCAAGAAGAAGTCAGACTCCAAATCTGACATTCTGGACCAGCCCTGCCAGATTCATACCAAGAAGGATGAAGAAGGCAACGTCATTTACCCAAAGCACACTACTCGGGAGTGTCGCCTGCTAAAGCAAGATTTGGGTGGCGATCCCTCTAGGGACAAGGAGGACGATGACGTCGGGGAAGAGAACACCTTAGGGTACCCTAATGTCGAGAAGGTTCTCATGATTTTTGCTAACGTAGAAAGCAAAAGCCGATTAAAGGTCGTCAATTGGGAGGTCAACATGGTGGTTACGACTGTCACAAAGTATCTCAACTGGGCCAAGACGCCCATCACTTTTGATTAGTCAGATCACCCAGCTCACATATCGACCCCCGGGCGGCAGGCGCTAGTGGTCGATCTGGCCATCAATGGAGTCTGACTGCGTAAGGTCCTCATGGACGGTGGCAGTGGACTCAACATCATATACGTCGACACTCTCAAGGCAATGGGAATCTCGATGTCCCGGTTTAGCAAGAGTAACATGTACTTCCATGGGGTTATCCCCGGGAAAAGGGAGGAATCACTCGGACAAATTGCACTTGACGTCATTTTCGGCAACACAAAAAATTTCCGAAAGGAGCAGCTGACTTTCGAGGTGGTTGACTTGTGCAACGCTTATCACACTATCCTGGGCAGGCCATCCTATGCACATTTCATGGCCCGTCCATGTTATGTATATCTTGAACTTAAGATGCCGAGGAAGAATGGCATGATCACGGTCACGGGCGATCGGAAGGTGGTGAAGGAGTGCCTTTAGAAGGGCTCCAAGATAGCAAACAAACATATAGCACTTGTCAAGTTCGATGAAATCAAGAAGACTGTGGATGTGGTGGATCTTCTGAAGTCAAAGAAGCCAGCACCGGAATCTGCCTTTTAGTCGGCTGGCCAAATGAAGCAGCTCCACATTCACCAGATGGATGATAACCCACAAGTATAGGGGATTGCAATAGTTTTCGAGGGTAGAGTATTCAACCCAAATCTATAGATTCAACACAAGGAGAGCCAAAGAATGTTTGAGAGTATTAGTAGTTGAGTGGTCAATTCAACCACACCTGGAGATAAATATCTGCAGCAAAGTGATCAATAGCATAGTAATATGATAGTTTGATAGCAGTAGTAACGGTAATAATAGCGGTAAGAGTAGCAGTAATAGTTTTGTAGCAAGTGCAATAGTAACATAAGTAGTAGTAACTTAGCAAGATAATAAGTGGAAAACTCGTAGGCACTAGATCGGTGTATTCCTTGGATGATATTCATCATATAACAGTCATAACCTAGGGCGACACAGAACTAGCTCCAGTTCATCAATGTAATGTAGGCATGCATTTCGTATATAGTCATACATGCTTATGGAAAAGAACTTGCATGACATCTTTTGTCCTACCCTACCGTGACAGCGGGGTCCATAAGGAAACTAAGTGATATTCAGGCCTCCTTTAACTGAAACAAAGCATTAACACATGGTGAATACATGAACTCCTCAAACTACGGTCATCACCGTGAAGTATCCCAAATATTGTCACTATGGGGGTGACGGATCATAACACGTAGTAGGTGCATATGACCAGGCAAGATCGGATCAGGAACATAGATATAACGATGATAACATAAACGGTTCAAATATGAAATCATGGCACTCGGGCCCTAGTGACAAGCATTAAGCACGGCAAAGTCATAGCGACATCAATCTTAGAACATAGTGGATACTAGGGATCAAGCCCTAACAAAACTAACTCAAATACATAATGAATCTCATCCAACTCCTCACCGACCAGATGGCCTACAAAGGAATTACTCACTTCCGGTAGGGAGTATCATGGAATTGGTGATGAAGGAGGGTTGATGATGACAAAGACTAAAGATTCCCCTCTCCGGAGCCCCAAACGGGCTCCAGATCTGGCCTCCCGATGAAGAACAAGAGGTGGTGGCGGCTCCTTATCGTGAAACACGATGAGACTTTCTGCTTCATTTTTCCCTAGAAAAATAGGATTTTATTGTGCTGGAATTAGGGTCGGGGGGGCATGAGGTGAGCATCACCCAGCAGGCCGCACCAGGGTGGGCTGGCATGCCGTGGTGGGTGGTGGGCACCCTGGGCCCCCTCTCTGGTGTCTTCTGGCACCAATATTCCTCATATATTCCAAAATAATTCTCCAAAAACTTTTGTTCCATTTCGAGAACTTTTATTTCTACACGAAAACAACACCATGGTAGTTCTACTGAAAACAGCGTCAGTCCAGGTTAGTTTCATTCAAATCATGCAAATTAGAATCCAAAACAAGAACAAAAGCGTTAGGAAAATTAGATACGATGGAGACGTACCAATGGACCCGAGTGTTGCTACGACGAACATCTCGTCGTCACTCGATGACAAATAAGGAGGCGAGAACATCTAGTTCCTCCATGAGAACTCGGACATCTTTGCATGGAAGACGTCTCACATGTTGGATGTTCCCAGGGAACTGGCTAAGCATCGACTCCGTGTCGACCCCAAGGCCAAGCCTATCAAGCAACATGTATGTCGCTCTTCTGCAGTGAAGCGCAAGGCAATCGGTGAGGAGCTCGCTCAGCTTTTGGCAACCGAGTTCATATGCGAGGTATACCACCCCGAGTGGATCGCCAACCCCGTCCTGGTGCTGAAGAAGGACAAATCACTCCAAATGTGTATTGACTTAAGGCATCTGAATCGAGCGTGCCCGAAGGACCATTTCCCTCTTCCTCCTATAGATCAAATAGTAGACTCTACTACCGGATGTGAACGTCTATCGTTCCCGGATGCGTACTCCGGGTACCACCAAATCCGTTTGTACGGTCCCAATGAAATAAAAACAGCTTTGATCACCCCATTCGGGTGTTTTCATTATATCACCATGCCATGTGGCCTTAAAAAACATCGAATCCACGTTTCAACGTATGATCCAAAAATGCTTGCAAGAGCATATCAATAGGAATATAGAAGCTTACATGGATGATATAGTGGTCAAGTCCAGGAAAGGTTCCGACCTTCTGGCCAACCTAGCCGAAACATTCGCAAATCTTTGGCGCTTTGGAATAAAGCTCAATCTAGCTAAGTGCATTCGGGGTTCCCGCTGGCAAGCTACTCAGATTCCTTGTTTCCGAACATGGGATCGATGCCAACCCCGACAAGATTGGTTCCATGGTCCAAATGTAGCATACCAAGTGCCCGCCTGATTCCAAAAGCTCATAACTTGCCTAGCAGTCGTGAGTCTGTTCATATCAAAACTCGGTGAAAAAGCCCTGCCTCTTTACCAAATGATGAATAAATCTAACAAATTCGAGTGGACAGGCGAGGCACAAGCTGCGTTCCAAGAACTTAAGACCTTGTTTTCCACCCAGCCGGTGTTAGCTTCTCCGAGCAGCCGAGAGCCTTTGCTATTGTACATCGCGGCTGTGAGCCAGGTGGTCAGCACCACTGTGGAGCACGAGGATTTAGGGAAGGCGTTCAAGACTCAATGACCCGTGTACTACATTTCAGAAGTCTTGACTCCTTCGAAACGGAGATATCCTCATTATCATAAGTTGGTCTATGGTATCTACCTAACGGTGAAGAAAGTGATCCATTAATTCCAAGACCACTCGGCCACAGTGATCAGTGATGCTCCATTGTCTGATATTCTGAATAACCGAGATGCCACTAGCTGAGTAGTAGAGAAGTGGGCTATAGAACTCCATCCATTGGAAATCAAGTTCGAAGCCAAGAAAGCGATCAAGTCTCAAGCCCTAGTGGACTTCTTGTCTGAGTGGACTGAACACGAGCAACCAGCCCCAAGTCTCCCCGAGCATTGGGCCATGTTTTTAGATGGATCTAAAATGCTTCACGGCTCGGCAGATGGAGTAGTCTTGGTTTCCCCCAGGGGATACCTATTGAGCTACGTCCTTCAGATCCACTTCGGCTCTTCCAACAATGAAGCCGAGTACAAAGCCCTCCTTTACAGGCTTCACATGGCCATCTCACTTGGCGTTTGTCACCTAATGATATATGGTGACTCGGACCTTGTTGTGAAGGAAGTTATGAAGGAGTGGTACGCCTGAAGCCCCTTGATGTCTGGTTACTGCAACACAGTGAGAAAACTTGGGAAGGACTTTGACAGTTTGGAACTTCACCACATACCTCGAGCTAAGAACCAAACAGTTGATGATTTATCCAAGATTGGTTCCACTTGGCACACTATGCCGTGTCATGTTTGCTCGAACATTTGCATGCCCCAACTATTGTGGATGATCCTTTCATACAGGAGCCCCCGCAAGTAGTCGGTCCATCAAATCCAATTGAGGTTGACATTCGAGCAGTGGTTGGCCTAATCCACGAAGTGTTGGTAATCACTCCCGAGTGGACCCAACCCTATTTAACATACTTACTCCAGCAAGAGCTCCCTGAAGATCAAGAAGAAGCTCGTCAAATAGTCTGGCGATTTAAGTCTTCTCAAGTGATGGGAGATCAGTTTTACAAGAAAAGCACTACGGGAGTCGCTTAGAGATGTATCTCCTCAGAGGAAGGACTGCAGATCCTGCATGAGATTCACTTAGGAACTTGCGGCCATCATGCGTCCTCTCGGATGTTGGTCGCCAAAGCATTCCAAGCGGGTTTTTATTGGCCCTGAGCCAATGAAGCGGCAAGAGATCTGGTTGACCTATGTGTTGGATGCCAGTTCTATAAGAGTCAGACGCACAAGCCTGCATCCACACTAAAGACCACCCCGCTCACCCGGCCATTCTCCATGTGGGGTCTCAACATGGTGGGCCCTCTACGGACCGGGTCGATTGGGTTTACCCACCAGCTAGTGGCGGTGGATAAGTTCACCAAGTGGGTCGAAGCGAAACCCATTAAAAACTTGGATGCAAAAACTGTCGCCAGCTTCATTCGACAACTTCTCTTCAGATTAGGAGTTCTGCATGATATCATCATTGAGAACGGATCTAACTTCGATTCGAATGAGTTCCATGAGTTTTGCTACTCCCAATGTACTCGGGTTAACTATGCCGCTGTGGCTCACCTGCAGCCGAATGGACAGGCAAAGCAAGGGAATGGAATGATATTGCAAGGGTTGAAACCTCGGCTTATGAGAGATCTAGAGTACGCTGATGGAGCCTGGGTCGAAGAGCTACCGTCTGTCCTCTGGGGCATACAAACGACCCCGAATCTCTCCACCAAGCGCACTCCTTTCTTCATGGTGTACGGGTCCGAAGCCGTCCTACCGAGTGACCTGCGTCACAATTCCCCCCGAGTGGAATTATACAACGAAACTAAGGCTAAAACAACACATCAAGATGGTATGGATCTCCTGGAAGAGGAGAGAGAGATAGACCTAGTCAGATTGGCGCCTTATCAGCAAGACTTGAGGCGTTATCACGACAAAGAGGTCAGGTGATGTGCTTTCTAGGAGGGTGACCTTGTCCTTCGATTGGACTAACAGAAGCCCCAAAAGTTGGCGCCTCCGTGGCAAGGGCATTTTTCTATCTCCAAAGTCTTTAACAATGGGGCCTATAGGCTCTACAACTTCAAAATAAGGACAAAAGAGCTCCAGACGTGGAATGCGGATCTGCTCTGCAAGTTCTATACCTAAAAATAGAGAACACTCTGCCATCCATGTAATGAACTGCCGAGTGATTTTGACGAATAAAAGTATTTTACTTTTCTGTACTTCATCAACATTTTCTCAAAAAAGTTTGTTTTTCCACTCTGCAATGTCTACCTTCACCCCCAATGGGTGGGTGTAATGGCTTAGCTGCGAACCTGATTTCTCATTGAGAAAAACTACTCCCAGTGAGGTTATTGATCACACTCGGGAGCTTAGATGTGATCTAGTAACTGCCTAAGTTAAAAACTACTCCGAGTGAGGTTATTGACCACACTCGAGGGCTTAGATACAATCCAGGAATCGCCTAAATTAATAACTACTCCGAGTGAGGTTATTGACCACACTCTGGGGCTTAGCTGCGATCCACTCATCACCTAAGTTACAAACTACTCCGAGTGAGGTTATTGACCACACTTGAGGGCTTAGCTATGATCCAGTAATCGCCTAAGTTACAAACTGCTCTGAGTGAGGTTATTGACCACACTCGGGGGCTTAGCTGCGATCCAGTAATCTCCTAAGTTAAATACTACTCCGAGTGCGGTTATTGACCACACTCGGGGGCTTACCGACGATCCAGTAATCGCCTAAGTTACAAAATACTCCGAG
This sequence comes from Hordeum marinum, assembly GCA_022496015.1. Classification (NCBI taxonomy): domain Eukaryota; kingdom Viridiplantae; phylum Streptophyta; class Magnoliopsida; order Poales; family Poaceae; genus Hordeum; species Hordeum marinum. The sequence goes on from CM039672.1 coordinate 225,728,907, forward strand.
TGAGGTTATTGACCACACTCGGGGGCTTAGGTGCGATCCAGTAATCGCCTAAGTTAAAAACTATTCTGAGTGATGTTATTGACCACACTTGGAAGCTTAGGTGCAAACCTGATTTCATTTAAGTTTAAAACTATTCCGAGTGAGATTATTGACCACACTCGGGGGGCTTAGCTGAGATCCAATAATCGCCTAAGTTATAAACTACTCCGAGTGAGGTTATTGACCACACTCGGGGGGCTTAGCTACGATTCAGTAATTGACTAAGTTAAAATCTATTCTGAGTGAGGACATCATCCACACTCGGGGTTTTAGCCGCGAACATGATTTCTCCTAAGTTAAAATCTATTCCGAGTGGGGACCATGCCCACACTCGGGGACTCCGTCGCAAAGATGATTATGTCTAAATCCAGACAAGTCAAAAGAAGCAGAAAGCCGAATTAAACAAGCCGACAAACTGCGTTTTGCACAAAATAAAAGTACAGGTAACAAAGAGGGCTAGCACACTTGAAGTTACGCTCAGGCAAATTAAATTTAAAGTTTTTGATCCGAGATTCATTCGATAGTTGAAGGACCTGCTACATTAGTGAAGGTGTTGAGGTTGATGCCATCTGCAATCCGAGTGGCAGCCAGGAAAGTCTCCATATAGTCCTAGATCTTGGCGTTCTTCTTGTTGACTACCCTGAGAGACTTCAGCTTTTCCTCATCCACGCCCTTGCAATGGACGTGGACTAGCGAAAGAGCGATGTCACCTCCACCTCATCCCGCAGACTTCTTCCAAGCTTGCACTCGGTGCTACACATCCTTCAGTCAGTCAATGTGGACATCCAAGTCCTTCGAGAAGTCCTCTCTAGGGCGACTTCTCGGTTAATGTCTTGGACGGTGATATGTCTCCAACGTATCTAGTTTTCCAAACTTTTTGCCCTTGTTTTGGACTCTAATTTGCATGATTTGAATGAAACTAACCCGGACTGACACTGTTTTCAGCAGAACTACCATGGTGTTGTTTTTGTGCAGAAATAAAAGTTCTCGGAATGACCTGGAAACTTACGAGGATTTTTTATGGAATATATATAAATACCAGAGAAAGAATCAATCGAAGAGGAGCTACCAGTGGGTCACGAGCCCAGGAGGCGCGCCCCCTAGGCCGCGCCTGGTAGGCTCGTGGGGCCCACGTGGCTCCTCCGACCTCATCTCCAGCTCCATATAATCTCTTTCGCCCAGAAAAAATCAAGGAGAAGAAATCATCATGTTTTACGATACGGAGCCGCCGCCACCACCTGTTCTTCCTCAGGAGGGCAGATCTGGAGTCCGTTCTGGGCTCCGGAGAGTGGAAATCGAAGCCATCGTCATCATCAACCATCCTCCATCGCCAATTTCATGATGCTCTCCATCGTTCATGAGTAATCTCCTCGTAGGCTTGCTGGACGGTGATGGGTTGGATGAGATCTATCATGTAATCGAGTTAGTTTTGATGGGGTTTGATCCCTAGTATCCACTATGTTCTAAGATCGATGTTGCTACTACTTTTCTATGCTTAATGCTTGTCACTAGGGCCCGAGTGCCATGATTTCAGATCTGAACCTATTATGTTTTCATCAATATATGTGCGTTCTTGATCCTATCTTGCAAGTTGTAGTCACCTACTATGTGTTATGACCCGGCAACCCCGGAGTGACAATAGCCGGAACCACTCCCGGAGATGACCATAGTATGAGGATTCCATGTATTCACCATGTGCTAATGCTTTGTTCTGGTTCTCTATTAAAAGGATACCTTAATATCTTTTAGTTTCCATTAGGACCCCGCTTCCACGGGAGGGATGGACAAAAGATGTCATGCAAGTTCTTTTCCATAAGCACGTATGACTATATATCACCCTATGGTATAACTGTTACATGATGAATGCCATCCTACATAATCATCCATCACTGATCCAATACCTACAAGCTTTTCCTATACTGGTCCTTGCTTAGTTACTTTACCGCTATTGCTATCACACTTGCTACACAAATCACTACTGCTACTGTTACCACTATTACTGTTACTATCATACTACTTTGCTACTAAAACTTTGCTGCAGATACTAAATCTTCCAGGTGTGGTTGAATTGATAACTCAACTGCTAACACTCGAGGATATTCTTTGGCTCCCCTTGTGTCGAATCAATAAATTTGGGTTGAATACTCTACCCTCGAAAACTGTTGCGATCCCCTATACTTGTGGGTTATCAAGACCTTTTTCTAGCGCCGTTGCCGAGGAGCATAGCTCTATTCTCTGAGTCACTTGGGATTTACTTCTGTTGATCACTATGAAGAATTTGCGAGATCCAAAAACTAAAGTTCTACCGTGAACTACGAGGACAGGTAAGGAACTGCCATCTAGCTCTGCACTTGATTCACCTTCTGTAATGAGTAAATTTGCGACACCGCCACCTGCTATTAATTCTGATATGTCGCCTGTGCTTGATGATGCTACTTCTGCTATACATGATAATTATGATGATGCTTTGCTTGGTAATGATATGCCACTTGGTGAATTTCTTGATGCACAAATTGCTAGAGTTACTACTAAATCAAATGATACTTCTGAAACTGATGAAATTATTGAAATGGAACCTGCTGTTACACCTGTTAGACCTAGCCCTCCTAGATATGAATTGCCCAATATACCTAAGGGTTATGTTATGGAAGGAGAGGTAGCTGAAGACTTTCTTGCTTGTAAGGATAGCTATGATCTTGAGAATTTATTACGGAAGTAGAAAGAAAAATCTCTGAATGCTAGAATGAAATATGATCGTAAGTTTGCTACTTCACCTATCTTTGTTACTGGTAAGGATTATGAGTTCTCTGTCGATCCTGAATTAATCACTTTGGTTGAATGTGATCCTTTTCATGGTTATGAATCTGAAACTATTGTAGCACAGCTTACTAAACTGAATGATATTGCCACCCTATTCACTAATGAGGAAAAAATTCGCTATTACTATATCCTTAAGTTGTTTCCTTTCTCACTAAAGGGTGATGCTAAAACTTGGTTTACTTGTCTTGCTCTTGGTTGTGTGCGTAGTCCCCGGGATATGATATACTACTTCTCTGAGAAATATTTTCCTGCCCATAAGAAACAAGCTGCCTTGCAGGATATATATAACTTTGTGCAAATTGAATAAGAGAGTATCCCACAAGCTTGGGGGAGGCTTGTCTAGTTACTAAATGCTTTGCCTGATCACCCTCTTAAGAAAAATGAAATACTTGATATCTTTTATAATGGACTAACCAATGCTTCTAGGGACCACCTAGATAGTTGTGCTGGCTGTGTTTTCAGGGAACGAACTGTGGAACAAGCTGAAATTCTATTGAATAATATCTTGAGCAATGATAATGCTTGGACTATTCCCGAACCACCTCCGAAGCCAACTCCGAAGAAAAGAGGTATTCTATTCCTTAGTCCTGAAGATATGCAACAAGCAAAGAAATCTATGCAAGAGAAAGGTATTAAATCTGAAGATGTTAAGAATCTACCACCTATTGAAGAGATACATGGGCTTGATAACCCGACACGGATAGTAGAGGTAAATTCTCTTCGTAGATTCAATGAGAGTGATATCCCTTATGATAAACATGCTAGCTTATGCTTAGATGAATTTGACAACTTTGTTACCAAACAACAAAGTTTTAATGATTATGTTAGCAGACAACTGGAACAAAATGCTCGTATGATTAATCATATAAGTGCTTGTGTGGATAGAAATGTTAAAGATCTTAAGCTTATTGGTAAACATGCTTCTATGGTCACTACTCAAGTAGAGCAAGTACTTAAGGATCAAAATGACTTGCTTACTGAATTGAATGATAATTCTGTTAAAGTTGTTACTAGAGGTGGTAGAATGACTCGGGAACCTTTGTATCCCGAGGGCTATCCTAAGAGAATTGAGCAAGATTCTCATGGAATTAATGCTGATGCACCTAGTCATCCTGGTAATAGGAAGAAAAATAAAGATGATAGGAACTTGCATGCTAGTAAACCTGTTGCTGTTACACCTGAGAATCCAAATGATATATCTATTTCTGATGCTGAGACACAATCTAGTGATGAACATGATCCTAGTGATAATGTTGATAATGATGTTCATATTGATGCTCAACCTAGTAATGATAATGATGTGGAGATTGAACCTGCTATTGAACCTGATAACCCAGAACCTAGGAACAAAAGATATGATAAGAGTGATTTTACTGCTAGGAAGCATGGTAAAGAAAGAGAACCATGGGTTTAGAAACTCATGCCCTTTCCTCCCAAACCATCCATGAAAAAGGATGATGAGGATTTTGAGCGCTTTGTTGAAATGATTAGACCTATCTTTTTGCAAATGCGTTTGACTGATATGCTTAAAATGCCTCCTTATGCTAAATACATGAAAGATATTGTGACTAATCAAAGGAAGATACCTGATGTTGAGATTTCCACCATGCTTGCTAATTACACTTTTAAGGGTGGGACTCCTAAGAAACTAGGTGATCCTGGAGTACCCACTATACCTTGCTCCCTTAATGGAAATTATGTTAGAACTGCTTTATGTGATCTTGGAGCCGGTGTTAGTGTTGTGCCTCTCTCTTTTTATCATAGACTTGAATTGGATAAGTTGACACCTACTGAAATTTCTTTGCAAATGGACGATAAATCAACTGCTTTACCTATCGGCATTTGCGAGGATGTGCCTGTTGTGGTTGCGAACGTTACTATCTTAACGGACTTTGTTATTCTTGATATTCCCGAGGATGATGTCATGGCAGTCATCCTTGGAAGACCCTTTTTAAACACGGCAGGGGCTGTTATTGATTGCAACAAAGCCAATGTCACTTTCCATGTCAATGGTAGTGAGCACACGGTGCACTTTCCAAACAAACAATATCGGGTTCATTGCATAAATCCTATTGAAAAAATCTTCATCCATTATTATTGGAAGCTTTGAATTTCCTATACCAACTGTCAAGATGAGATATGATATACTAATTGTTGGGGATATGCATATCCCCATTGAGGTAACTTAGTGATTTTTTGAAAATTCTCCGGTTCAATGTGATTCGGAAAAAGTTTGTCAAGGAGACTTGATCAACCTCATTGATGGATTTCTTTTGATGACCATGAGATGGATGAATCTAGAAGTCACAATCTTCTGTTCCCAACTTTTACTTTCTGTTACTTAGTAGAAAAATAATAAAAATAGCATTATTTTCCTGTTTTCTGCATTATCCGTCCAATAAAAAATGACCTGAAAATAAAAGTTCTTCAAATGCCCTGAAATTCAAGTATGATTTTTTCTGGAATATTTAAGAATTTCTGAGATAGATAACTAGTCAAGGGGATGCACCAGTGGGCCACGAGCCCAAGCGGCGCGACCACCCCCCTGGCCGCGCCTGGCAGGCTCGTGGGTCCCACGTGGCCCCCCTCCACTTATTCCAGCATCCATCTCCTTCTTCTACCTACAAAAAAATCATCCCACAGCTCAAACCCGTGTTCTTGCTCATTTTGCTGCATTTTTCGATCTCCTTGTGCAAAGTCCCATTCACCAAATTGTTTTGGGGAATTGTTCCTTGGTATGTGACTCCTCCATTGGTCAAATTAGTTTTTGTTCTAGTGCTTTATTCATTGCATATTATTGCTGCCTTGGTGACCCTGTTCTTGAGCTTTGCTTGTTAATTTTATTTGGTCCCAAGTAGTTTTGATGCAAGATATGGCCTCTAGGCACTTGTAGGAGTAGTTGCTATGAGTTTTGTTAAGTTTTGTTAACTTTTATTTTAAGTCACTAAAAATTTCAGAATTTTTCAGAGGAAGAAAGGGAATTATGAGGAGGTTTCTAAGGGGCTCTTCGAGCCATAACCCCAAGGAAGATGAAAATGAGAAGAAGAAACCCAAATATCCGGTCCCCCGAGTTGCAGAAGTTCGAACATGCGAGTGGCCAAGTGATATGTTCTTCCACGCTGTCGGTATTAATAAGGATTTTTATTACTTGGTGTAGAATGCCGTCCTTACCGCATTTGTCGAAGATAAGTGTCCACAATACCTCCTCCTCACTAATACTTTCGTGCAAAGCTTTAATTTCTATCCGAGGAAGAGTCCTCCTATGGTTGAGTTCAAGTTATATGATATCCCCCAGTGCATGTCACTTCAGGATTTTAGCAATGTTTGCAAGTTACCTTATGTTGGGGATATTCGTGAACCTCGCCCACGGGACTTGGAGGCTTTCATTGATACTATTGCCGTAGGAGAGGAAAGAGGGGTGTCTGGTGCCAGAATTGCCAGCATGCATTTTCCTGTGCTTCGTTATTTTTCTTTATTTGTAGGAAAATGTTTGATTGTCCATGGAAAGGCCGGGGATCTTAGTTCCCCAGATCTTGCAGTCCTACGCTCAACTTTACATAATGATAGAACTTATAGTTTGGGCGCTATTGTTGCCCAACGGTTGAACACAAACCGTTCCAAGGACACGGTGTATGGAGGTATCTATGCTACTCGTCTAGCTAATCATTTTGGGATGCCTGCTAGGCTGCATGAGGAGGGAGAGATGCTTCTTCCAGAGAGATATTTAGATTATGGTAGCATGGTTCGCCATGACTTTCTTGATAAAAATGATAATGGGAGGCTAATTTGTAACTTGGTATTTAGCCAGGGTACTCGTGAGGTCATTACCCTGCCTGCTCCTTCTTTGTTCAACCTTCATCTAGGAAGGTACATTATTATGCCCTCGGACATCTACGCACACTGGGGCATGGCACCACCTCAGGCGCCCATGCCCGAGCCACCAGTCGAGTACCAGGCGCCAGTTTATCAATGGGAGCCGGAGGAGCTCACCTAGCAGTGGCACCCTCAGTACACTCCGGAGTACCCCGGAGCTGGTTACTTTCCTCCTTAAAGTAGACCAACTCAAGCCAAAAGCCTAAGCTTGGGGGAGTACGTGTTTCTCACCGACTTTATATTCATGTTCACACATTCACTTTGATAGTCGGTGTTCACACTTTTTCATTATATCATCCATGCTAGCTTATTTTCCTTTCTCGCATTCTTCTTGTGTGTTTGGTTAACTTGAGAAAATCCAAAAAAATTAAAAATGAGAAAAACAAAAAAATTAATTATAACTTTATATTCTTGCATGTTTAGTAGTAACCAAAAATAAAACCCAAAAAGATTTCCCATTCTTCTTTTGCTTGTTGGGAGCTTTCCCGTGTAAATAGTTTTCTATTTCTTTCGGTCAAGGTAGAAGACCATGATTAAAATGATTAATGGCTCTCATATGCATTACTGTTTATCCATCAAAGAGCCATATTACCTTGTCTTCTCCTGTGAGTTTGCTTGCAGATTCCAGCTTAGTCCAATGCACGAACACTCTTATTATTATTCACATCATTCGGTCGTGCAAGTGAAAGGCAATAATGACGATATATGATGAAGTGACTGAGCCTGGAAAAGCTGGTATGAACTTGACCTATTTTGTTTATTGTAAATATGACTAGCCCATCGTTCCTAATTCAGCCTTGTTATGAGAGAAACATGTTTTTAATGACAACTTAGAGATCATAGTTTCTTATGCCATGCTTAATTAGCTAGGAGCTTATAATGGTTTGTCTTGGATGCCAACATGAATTTTAAAATGATTGTGATGTAGTATGATAGGATGGTATCCTCCTTTGAATGATTCAAGTGGCTTGACTTGGCACATGTTCACGCATGTAGTTGAAACAAAATCAACATAGCCTCCACGATATTCATGTTCATGGTGATTTATATCCTACTCATGCTTGCACTCAATGTTGGTTAATCTCAATGCATGTTAATGACTGTTGTCGCTCTCTAGTTGGTCGCTTCCCAGTCTTTTGCTAGCCTTCACTTGTACTAAGCGGGAATACTGCTTGTGCATCCACTTCCTAAACCCAAAGTTGTTCCATATGAGTCCACCATACCTACCTATATGCGGTATTTACCTGCCGTTCCAAGTAAATTTGCATGTGCCATTCTCTACACCTTCGAATAATAATCTGTTTTCTTTGCCTGAACCGCTCATGTTGTGACAAGGGACAGTCAGTATCTTCCATGCTAGGCGTGTTATCCTCGATATGTGTTTATTCACTATCACTCACGAGAAAGGGGCTGGTTATCGGAATGCCCAGTTCCATGCTCAAATCAAATAAAAATATAATTGCAAACAAAACTCCCCCTAGATTGTTGTTGGTATGGACGCACCCGAGGATTCGGCTAGTCGTGGAGTGTGATTGATCGGTGGTGGGGGAGTCAAAACTTTACTATTCTGTTTGGGAACCGCCTATAATATGTGTAGCATGGAAGATGGTGAAAACTCTTTGTTATCGCGTTGACAATGAAAGCATGCCACCCCAAAAATTATTTATCTCTATTTTAAAAAGCTTGAACTCTGGCACTTCTGCGAATCAATGCTTCCCTCTACGAAGGGCCTATCTATTTACGTTTCTGTTGAGTCATCCCCTTCTTATTAAAAGCACCAGCTAGAGAGCTCCTCTATCATTTGTATGCTTTGCTATTAATTGATATTGAGTATGACTATGACTGGATCTTCTTTGCCATGAATTACAATTTCTAGTCGGCCCTTGGTCTTTGAAGGTGCTCTGCATTTATGTTTTGTGGTCGCAGAAAGGGCTAGCGAGATACCATCTATTCATATTGTATCATGATTGTTTTTGATTGAAATGTTGACGTTTGAAACTTATTATTAATGCTCGCTAGTTAATTATGCCATTGATATAAGTACACCATGAGACCTGAATGTCATTGCTTATGTGGTTAGTTTATGATCTTGCAGAAAATCTGAATATGAGTTAGAAATAATTACAACAACAAGATCAAACAGAGTTTGTAAAAGTTTTTCTTTTGTCTCTTTCAGTTTATCAACTAAATTGCTTGAGGACAAGCAAGGCTTTAAGCTTGGGGGAGTTGATACGTCTCCAATGTATCTACTTTTCCAAACTCTTTTGCCCTTGTTTTGGACTCTAATTTGCATGATTTGAATGAAACTAACCCGGACTGACGCTGTTTTCAGCAGAACTACCATGGTGTTGTTTTTGTGCAGAAATAAAAGTTCTCGGAATGACCTGGAAACTTACGAGGGTTTTTTATGGAATATAAAAAAAATATCGGAGAAAGAATCAATTGAAGAGGAGCTGCCAGTGGGCCACGAGCCCAGGAGGCGCCCCCCCTAGGCCGTGCCTGGCAGGCTCGTGGGGCCCATGTGGCTCCTCCGACCTCATCTCCAGCTCCATATAATCTCTTTCGCCCAGAAAAAAATCAAGGAGAAGAAATCATCACGTTTTACGATACGGAGCCACCGCCACCACCTGTTCTTCCTCGGGAGGGCAGATCTGGAGTCCGTTTTGGGCTCTGGAGAGTGGAAATCGAAGCCATCGTCATCATCAACCATCCTCCATCGCCAATTTCATGATGCTCTCCATCGTTCGTGAGTAATCTCATCGTAGGCTTGTTGGACGATGATGGATTGGATGAGATCTATCATGTAATCGAGTTAGTTTTGATGGGGTTTGATCCCTAGTATCCACTATGTTCTAAGATTGATGTTGCTACTACTTTGCTATGCTTAATGCTTGTCACTAGGGCCCGAGTGCCATGATTTCAGATCTGAACCTATTATGTTTTCATCAATATATGTGTGTTCTTGATCCTATCTTGCAAGTTGTAGTCACCTACTCTGTGTTATGACCTGGCAACCCTGGAGTGACAATAGCCGGAACCACTCTCGGAGATGACCATAGTATGAGGATTCCATGTATTCACCTTGTGCTAATGCTTTGTTTCGGTTCTCTATTAAAAGGAGACCTTAATATCTCTTAGTTTCCATTAGGACCCCTCTTCCATGGGAGGGATGGACAAAAGATGTCATGCAAGTTCTTTTCCATAAGCACGTATGACTATATACGGAATACATGCCTACATTACATTGACAAACTAGATCTAGTTACATATCACCCTATATTATAACTGTTACATGATGAATGCCATCCTACATAATCATCCATCACCGATCCAATGCCTACGAGCTTTTCCTATACTGGTCCTTGCTTAGTTACTTTACCGCTATTGCTGTCACACTTGCTACACAAATCACTACTGCTACTAGTACCACTGTTACTGTTACTATCATACTACTTTGCTACTAAAACTTTGCTGCAGATACTAAATCTTTCAGGTGTGGTTGAATTGACAACTCAACTGCTAATACTCAAGGATATTCTTTGGCTCCCCTTGTGTCGAATCAATAAATTTGGGTTGAATACTCTACCCTCGAAAACTGTTGCGATCCCCTATACTTGTGGGTTATCAGACGGCGATGCAGAGATGGTTGACAAAGACGACCACTTCCCCGATGCGATCCTCTAGTGGGAGGAGGACAAGGGCCAAACTATCTTTGAGGATTCCCAAAGTTGGATCCAGTTCCTTCTCGATCCTCTCTATCTCGTCCTCGACATCAACGCTGAACTCTAGACATGAGAATAAGAGAAAAACCAACCAAGGACAAGTGGGAAAGCAAATCAATGTGAAAGGCTATAGGATTGTTGACTCACCCTTAAGCTTCTCATTCATATCATTGCCGAAATCTTCAACGAACTTCTCCAGTTCGACCATTTTGGACGTGAGTTGATTCAGCGGTAAGTAATTTCAGTTGGATAGGAAGGCGAATCGAATCTTGCGGCAATTGGACAGAACACACTTACCTTCGAGTGTGCGCTTCTCTTGTTCCACCCACACTTCTTCGCCTTCTCAGCCTCCAGGCTGACGCACATGTCCTACACCTCCTTCTCCAAAGAGTTGTAGCAGGTCCCGAGGTCGCACACGCTCTGCCTACAGGAAACAAAGAAACATTAGCAATGGTAGTAGTATATGATTAAAAGTTATTCGGTCAACATAAATAAAATAGGTAGACACTAAGACTCCCATCGACTGCTTCAGTCGATGACAATCTCGGGGACTACACCTAGTGGGTGCGCTTAGCGCGCCCCCACTGGAAGGTCAGTCGGTCTGAGGTACTTCCACAAACTCAACAACTGGTTCTACACCCTGATTGTCAATGTCGAGAGTCCCGGTCCATGGACCATCACAACATCCTCTTCGACAAGTACCATTATGGCTACCTATGCAAGGTCTTCTCAAGATTCATTTGGACTCTAAGACTCTCGCCGATTGCTTAAGTCGATGGCAGTCTCGAGGACTACACCCAGTGGGTACGCTCAGCGCGCCCCCACTGGAAGGTTAGTCAGTCTGAGGTACTTCCACAAACTCAGCAACAGGTTCTACACCCCGACTATCAATATCGAGAGGCTCTGGTCCATCGACCATAATCTCATCCTCTTCGACAAGTACCATTATGGCTACTTCTGCAAGGTCTTCTCAAGATTCATTCAGACTGAAAGACTCTCGCCGACTACTTCAGTCGACAGCAGTCTCGGGGACTAAACCTAGTGGGTATGCTCAGCGTGCCCCCACTAGAAGGTCAGTCGGTCTGAGGTACTTCCACAAACTCACCAACATGTTCTACACCCAGACTGTCAACGTCAAGAAGCTTTGGTCCACGGATCATCACTGCATCCTCTTTGACAAGTACCATTACATCTACTTCCGCAAGTTCTAGTCATGATTCATTTGGACTCTAAGACTCCCGCTGACTGCTTCAGTCGATGGCAGTCTCGGGGACTACACCCAGTGGGTGCACTTAGTGTGCCCCCACTAGAACCCAAGAACACCCAGTGGGCATGCTCGGAACGCAAACCCACTCGGAACCCAAAACAAAGACACACAAGTTACACAAGGAAAAAATGCTGACTAAAAGCAATACTTACTAGAGTACGAACTCGGACATTCTTCTGCAAGGCCTCGTTGGCGTCATAAGCCTCCTCAGTCGGCCACTCATCAGCTCCAACTAGATCAATGCCTCCTTGCTCGCTCCCACCTGGTCCTCTGGGATGTGATGCAACGTAAAAATGTTGGTCATCGGGGGGACCAACGAAGGGGCCGACGAGCCAGTCCCAAGTGCGACCCTGGCTTCTGGAGTGGCTCCTTGAGCTGACACCAAGGCTCTAGCAGGTGAAGCTTCCTGAATCACGATGTCCGCGTCGTCGGGGGGATTCGGTGGGTTGACTTGTCAGTCCCCATCAATCTCGATCACCTCACATGGCTCTGCAAGCATTCAGAGATCATTCGGAAATGAGTGGAACGAAAGAAGCATCACTCTCACAAATGGCGCTTGAATGAATTTGAAAGCTACATTTTGAAGACGCAACGCCGCTGTCGGTCCGGTCCTTCTCTAGGACCTTTGGTTTGAGCGAGGTGGTTGAAGTATCCATGCTACGTCAAAATCATTCGGAACTTTAAGCCACTCGGCTAAAATAACAAGAACTTCAGCTCACTCAGCCAAGAGCAGAAGAACTTACGTTGTGTCCATAGGCATGTCCACCTTGATCTTGGGTAGAATAGCCTTTCGAGGTTTGGTCGTGGTTACCTGAGGCTACTTAGTGGCCTTCTCGGGCCATGGAGCAAGCTCCCCGCATCCACACTTCGAGCTACGGGTTGGGAGGGTAGACCTAGATGGTTTTGCAACACCCGACCCCTTAGTGTTCTCCACATGGGCCCGTGCGTCCCGTCGCACTTTTGAGCGGGTCTGGGTTGAGATCTCCTCTGGAGGAGAAGACTCCGCCTTGTCTCCCTCTTCCGAGTCGTCATCTTCCTCGTCGCCCCCATCATCGTCCACGTACTCGTCGGCGTCCTCTGAGCCCTCATGGTGCTCCATGTCGCTTGCCACGTGAACTGGTGTGTGATCGATGACCGACACCGGGCTCGCCATCTTCGTGAAGGCATGCCGAGTGAGAAACAAATCAATCAAGATAATCACAATAAACTTCAATGTCACTTGAGTACGAAGGCATATATCACTCGGAAGTTACCTCATTTGAAGGATAGTTGATTGAGAATGGGGGCACCAGCCTTGACCCCCTGGGGTTGTCTCGGGCAGGGGTGATTGCCTTCAGCTTGGCCTCCACTGCTTCTGAGTCGAGCTCTTCCGGGTGTGTCCGCGTGGGGTCAGTCATCCCTTCATACATCCACATGGGATGGGCCCTGGCCTGCAGCGACTGGATCCTACGCTAGAAGAAGACCTCCAACACGTCCAAACCGTTGATGCCCCTCCGCACCAACACGGCCAACGTGATCACCAAGATATCCACCTCTGTTTTCTCCTTCTTTGACACGGTCAATGAGGGGACCGACCAAATGCGTTCCTGCGAATACAGAGGAAGGCCCGATTGACCCTCACCGACTAGGACGTCCTGACAATAAAACTAAGAATCCTGCCAGCCCTTCATCGAGTCCGGAAATGTCATCGGTGGAATACTACACTTCCCATGCAGCTGGATGCCTAAACCCTCGCAACACTGCGCTACATTCATCTCCCCCCGTCCGAGCGGACTTCACAGTCATCACTCGACGTGTCAAAAAGATGCTTGAACAACCCCCAATTTGGGCGGCAACCTAGGAAGTTGTCGCAGAGGGAAATAAATCGACTAGATTGGAAACAACATTGGGGGAAGATGGTGAAGTTGCGAACCGTAAAAATCCAAGAATGCACGGAATAAAGGGTGCGGCGAAAGTGAGAAACCTCGCTCCACGTGGGTGGTCAGGAGGACGCGCTTGCCCTCGCGTGGCAAAGGCTCGACCTCGCCAGCGTCTGCCAATCGCCAGTTCCCGACAACCAGGAGCCCTTGGCTCTCCATGTCATGGAGCCGAGAGGTGGCCGTCTGTGGGGCCAACTAGTCTCCTTGGATCTAGATTGTCGGCGTGCCCGCGCTCGAAGACGACCCCCCGGGATCCCTTCTTTGCCCACTCGGCCTTCGCCGTCGTTCCCTTCATCATATCTGGCAAGGCATGTGGTGGGTCGGTGGCGGAGGTGTAGAGGGAGTAGCTCCTCGGGGTGTTGAAGGAATTGAGAAGCGGGGAAAAGGGTATTTGTCCCCTTATCCTTTCACTCAACCGCTTTTTATACCTAGATCAGACGAATCATAAGCCGTCAATCCGCAAATGGAGCGAGATATGCAAATCCCCCGTACAACGTTTCTGGGAAATGTGGCAGAAATTGTGACGTGGAAATCGAGGCGCTGCGCCCCACTTCCCCACTACCGCGAAACAACCAATCCTATGCGGACGCGCGCGTATTGCTGACGATTTCAAATCCGCTAAAATTTTGCTATGTCGTGGTCCGAGCGAGCCCCACGCTCACAAGACTTACATCGACTCGGGTCAGACTGTCGAGTGCCCGATGCAGGTTTGCGGACCACTCAGATGACTTACTGAATACTCGGATGGTTACTCCCGAGGGCTAGTCCGTCAACGTCTGATGTTGTTGAATGACCAAGTTAGTCGGATCAATCAGAATTTATGAATCCTGAATCCACCGTGGTTTTGAGACCAAGTGGGAAGCGATCTGAATTGTTTTTCCGGCACCTCCAAGGCGCCAACGACACTTCCGAGTGTCGTTTACTGGTCTCCTTAAACCTCAACCGATTTGAGGGCTACTGATGAGGTCTCCTACCAGAGGTAGGTCACAAACCTGACACCTAAGGCCCACCAGGGGCCTCGCATTGTCATTAAAGTCCCTGGACTAGAGGTGCCTTCGGATGCACATGAAGATTCACTCGGATCCTTCCAGCCACTCGGACGTCATTCCATTAGTCCGATGAGTATCGTCACTCGGGCAACAGAAGCTCAGGCGACAAGGAAGCTGCAACGTTCAAGAGACTTAATAACTCACATGAAGTACTGCAAGGACCGGTGTTACCTGTAACGCCTTAGTTAAAGCGGAAGTTTCTGGTAACACCCGTAGTTACTAGCAATTAATGCCCTTGTAATGGCGCTCAGCAGATGGTGCCGCACTATGTATAAGCCAGCTCGGGCTCCAGAGCAGGGGTTCATCACCCTTTGAAATCATACACCTCGATAAGGAAACACTAAGCCCCACGACTCGAGGCGTAGGGTCTTTACCACCCAGAGTGGGGCCCGAACTCGTACATCCGAGTGTGACACTTGTGCCATAGCTAGGCTTCGCCCCTCCATTCGCACCCCAAGTACTATTGTCAGGCTTATCCCCTCGACAAATAATGCCACCGCTGACAACCATGAGGTAATGGACGGCGACGCCAATACGGAATGGCGACCCTGATGAAAATGTCAAGGACTCGAATCCCGATGACCTCTTTGAAGGGGCCGATGAAAATTAAATGTCGGAGTCCATGGAAGACGAGAGCCTCGGTACCGAGGACTATATTGTCCCCAAAGACCCCTTATAAAAAGAGAGCTTTTGGCGGCGCCTAGTCGCCGCCGCTCGAAGCATGAAACGCAAGCAACAACTGCAGCAAGTGAATGAGGATGCACGAAAAGACAAGTCGGTCAAAGTATTCTCGGCCGAACAAGACCATGAAGACCGACGTCATAGTGTGCCAAAATCATACCCATGAGGGGTATACTGTCAGAGTTTGATGAAGAACTAGCCGCTGATGCGTTTGACTGAACCCCTAGAGGTCGGGACAGGCCAGCACGTGAAAACCTCAAGACACAACCGGCTTCACGCCGATATGGCAAGGAATCCATAGATTACCTAGACCCTCACGACATTTGATGTCACATTGAGGCAAACCAAGCGCCTCCTCCGTCCATCTATGGATCAAGAGGATGCGTGCTAGCCGGGCCCAATGCTATTATGCCTGGCTAGACAGGGACAACCATGCCCGGGATCAAGACTACGATCGATTCTCCCCGACCTCTGATATATACTATGCAACTTTATTCCTCTAGACTCGTGTTGGGCCTTGAAGCGCAGAGTTTTGTAGGACAATAGCAATTTTCCCTCAAGTGGATGACCTAAGGTTTATCAATCCATGGGAGGTGTAGGAGAAGATGGTCTCTCTCAAACAACCCTACAATCATATACAAGAAATCTCTTGTGTCCCCAACACACCCAATACAATGGCAAATTGTATAGGCGCACTAGTTCGACGAAGAGATGGTGATACAAGGGTAGTAATGATAGTAGATATTGATTTTTATAATCCGAAAATATATAAACAGCAAGGTAACAAGTGTAAAACAACGAGCAAAAACGTTGTATAAATGCTTGGAACTAAGGCCTATGGTACATACTTTCGCTAGTGCAATCTCTCAACAGTGCTAATATAATTGGATCACATAACCATCCCTCAACATGCAACGAAGAAGCACACCAAAGTTATTATCTAGCGGGGAATATAAGAAGAAACTATTTGTGGGGTACGAAACCGCCTTTAAGTTATCCTTTCCGATCAATCTATCCGAGAGTTCATACTAAAATAACCAAGTTATCCTTCCGATCGATCTATCTAAGAGTTCGTACTAGATAACACCATATGATACGCATCAACCAACTGTAATGTCACCTAGATACTCCAATCTCACCATAAGTATCCATGAGTTAATTATACGATACGCATCAAGGAATTTTATATTCATAATACTCAATCCAACACAAAGAGCCTCAAAGAGTGCCCCAAGATTTCTATCGGAGAACAATGTATGAAAACGTGCAATCAACCCCTATGCATAGATTCCCTAGGTAACCGGAATCCGCAAGGTGACGCCATAACATATATCAAGTGAATAACTTGAATAACCCAATGTCACTAAGGGTATCCGCATGCAAAACATATATCAAGTGCTCTCAAATCCATAAAAGTATTCAATCTGATAATAACAAAATCTCAAAGGGACAACTCAATTCATCACAACAAGATAGAGAGGGGAAAACACCATGTGATTCAACTATAATAACAAAGCCCATAATACATCAAGATCGTGCCATCTCAAGAACAGGAGACAGAGAGAGAGATTGAACACATAGCTACTGGTACAAACTGTCAGCCTGAGAGTGGACTACTCCCTCCTCACCATGGCCTCCACCGGGATGATGAAGATGGCCACTGAAGATGATTTACCCTCTCCGGCAGGGTACATGAATGCCTCCAGATTAGTTTTTCGTCGATACAGAGAGTTGCGGCAACTGAACAAGAAGTCCAGGGTTATTTATGATGGTTTCTATATTTATAGGAATTTTTGGCGTTGGTTTCACGCGAAGGTGGGCCACGAGGTGAGCACGATACATCATGGTGTGCCAGGGGGGTTGGCGCGCCCTGGTGGTTGGTGCCCACCTCGTGGCTCTTCTGGCCCTCCCACGAAGTGTCTAGTGCCTCTTTTGTTCCAAAAAAATCATTGAACAATTTTGGGTGATTCCGAGAATTTCCATTTTCTGCACAAAAAATAAAACCACGATAGTTCTGCTGAAAACAGCGTCAGTCCGGGTTAGTTCTAAATAAATCATATAAAGTGCATCAAAACCATATAAAGGTATTATAAACATAGATGAATATGCCATGAATACTTCATAAATTATTGATACGTTGGAGACGTATCACCCCTCCTTCCATCATGGCACCCAGCGGCCTCGCATGCCAGCTTCTCCTTCCTCGCAAAACTGCCTCAATCCGAGTTAGTTCCATGAAAATCATACCAAAACCATAAAAAATGTTGTAAATATGGCATGAATACTTCATAAATTATAGATACATTGGAGACGTATCAGCATGTGCAAGCTTAGTACCTACTCATCCTCGGGTAGGTAAATGTTAAAAGAAATAATTTATGAAGTGTGAATGCTAGGATAGTGCATAAGTTTGATCAATGATAATTTCAACCACTTTTCCTAGGTTCATAACATCAACTCTTTGTCATAAAACTTATCATGATAAAGTAGCAACCAATTCACATGTTACGGGTCAAACAATGGATTCTCTTGAAACTTAAAACCCTGTGTTCTTAGTCACCAACAATTGCAATTCAACTTATTCTCAACAAATTCTAAGTAAGAGCTCCACATAATCAATCATCATATAGTCTTCTATGATTGCTAGTATTCAAAGCATATTCTTAGAACAAATGGAATCCATTGAGCACATAGAAAGACAGGAGCTTAATGTTTTGCCTTCCAACTCATTTATCATAGAGATAATTGTCAACAATAATAAGTCATGATCAAATATATTTGACTAGCCATATGTGCCTAGATCTTTCCCCACCACATGATGCTTACCAACTAGAGAGTAGGTTGGAATAAGAAGTTGACTCAACATGAAAAGTAAATAACATGAAAGTAAATAGATTATCTCTTCGCAGAGGGAAGCATGGATTTTCATATGTGCCACAACTCATTGTTTAAAACAGAGATAAATATAATTTTGGGAGGTGCACCCTTCCTTCCAATCCTACGACCAAGAATTATCAATATATTCAATGTTAAACACATTAGCAGTGGTTCCCAAGTGGTAAAAGTAAAGGTTTACTCCCCCTCCACCAACAAACACACTCCAGGGCTAGCCAAATCCACGGGTACCATCCATACCAACAACATTCCTAGGGGAGTATTGTTTAATTATTTGCATTATTTATTTATTTTGGGATTGGGAATCCCTATTACCGCCCCTCTCGTGCAAGGACGAGTGAATAAACACTAATTATGAGAATAACCCACTTAACATGGAAGATACCGACCGCCCCCATCGCTCCATGAGCGGTCTAGGCACACAAAACAAATGTTCATTTGAAATTTAGAGGTGGCACATGCAAATATACTTGGAACAACAGGGTAATACCGCATATAGGTAGATATAGTGGACTCTCATGACAAGAAACTGAGTTTAAGGGGTTTTGGATGCACAAGTAGTATCTCTACTTAGTACGAATTTTTTGCTAGCAAAATATCCTAAGCAAACACCACATGTTGGAGGTTCCATAACAATATAACTTCTATGCAAATATACACAACCATAACTCATTACATTGTCTTCCTTGTCTGGCTTCAACTAATTCGCTCAAGTTTGAAAATAATTAATGGGTATTCACAATCATAGAAGATGTCCAAGATAATGTATTTGTATGTGAAAGTTCTCTTCCTTATACTAATCATTCACGAATTGCTTGTATGACCAATATTGAGATTGTCAAGCTTAAAAAGGTTTCACTTTCTAAACCCAATGTGAAGCTACTACTAGGCATGATATGAACATATAATTTCAACTTCATGGTATTCAATTCATTCAACAATTTCCTCATAGGATATAAGTGAAGCATAAGAGTAAATGACAAGCTTCTCTCAAAAGATATAAGTGAAGATCAATGCGTATTCAAACAATTAAGTAGCTATGTGAGGATTCTCTCTCTCAATAAAGATTTTCAGATCTGAGTATTTTATTCAAATAACAAACTAAACAAAAATAGAACTCCAAGAATAGCACGCATCATGTGAACGAATAAAAATTTAGGCTCAACATAGGCTAACCCATAGTTGACGAAGAGAGATGGGATCCGTAGCATCCCCAAGCTTAGATGCTTGAGACTTATTGAAATATTTACTTGGGGTGCCCTGGGCATCCCCAAGCTTGAGATTTTGTATCTCTTTCAATCCTCTCATATCCCGGTTTCACCTAAGTCTACAAAAACTTCATCCACAAAAAAACTTGAAAAGAACTCGTGAGATAGGTTAGTACACATAAAAACAAATCAAAACATCATATACTACCTAGACAAGTTGCACAATAATTTTCAAACATCATCTACTGTTTTACTATAATTTTCATAATTTATATCTACCAATATAGGCTATGGAAACTATAGGATAAGTAGATAACAAAACTATGACATCAATCTGTCCAAACGGAACAGTCTGTAGCAATCTATTAAACCAGTGTACTTCTGTAACTCACAAAATTATGAAATTTTAGGAAATGATAAATAATTTATATTAAAACATGGTGTAAAACTTTCAGAGACTTTCCGCATTCTAGTAAAATATGAAAATTCAAACACTACAACAAAAGTTTCTGTTTTTACACTGCACATATCAAAACATGCAATGCAAACATGCTAATGCAATTCTTGGACCTTTTTATTGAAAAAAAGATTATAAATAACATCTAACAAATAAAAACAAAATAAAATTATGCTCCAATCAAAACACATATCATGTGAGGAATAAAAAATAAAGCTCCAAGTAAGATGTACTGATAATGTTGGAGACGAAAGAGGGGATGCCTTCCGGGGCATCCCCAAGCTTAGACGCTTGAGTATTCCTTGTATATTACCTTGGGGTGACTTGGGCATCCCCAAGATTATGTACTTGCTTGTCCTTGTTCACCTCATCTTGGTATCTCACCCAAGACTTGGAAACTTCAATCACACAAAACTTAACGGAACTTCGTGAGATGGGTTACTATAGTAAATAGAGATCATTCACTTAGGTACTGTTAAGAGAAGAATCATAATTGTTATCAAATAATACCTACTATACTCCATCATTACACAATTTATATCACCAAATATAATCTATGGAAACACTTGAAACAAGCAAACTATGCATGCAAAATAGAATCTGACAAAAAACAGAACAATCTGTATTGATCTGAATGATAAACATACTTCCCTGACTCTCAAAATTCAGAAAAAAAATAGGAAAACACATAGAATTTGCATAGAAATTACGTGTAAGAATTCGAGAATTTTTTCACGCTCCAGTAAAATCATATAATTCATATACTGGACGCAAAACTTTCTGTTTTTGCACAGAATCAAACAAGCAAGTATACACACTATCCCAAAGGCTTTACTTGGCACTTTATTGAAATAAAAGACACAAAACAGGATTACTACAGTAGATTAATCATGTGAACATATAGAAATAGAAATTAAAAGTGTTGGGTTGTCGGCATGATGATTTCAATGATGCTCACATAAAAGTAAAGAATCAAAACACAATGGGAGCATCATGAAGCATATGACAAGCACATTTAAGTCTAACGCACTTCCTATGCATAGGTTTTTTTAAGCAAACAATTTATGGGAGCAAGAATCAACTAGCATAGGAAGGAAAAACAAGCATATCTTCAAAAATTTGAACACACAGAGAGGAAACTTGGTATTATTGAAATTACTACAAGCATAAGGTCCTCCCTCATTGTAGTTTTCAGTAGCATCATGAAGGAATTCAATAATATAACTATCACATACAACATTATTTTCATGATTCACAAGCATAGAATTTTTATTACTACCCACATAAGCAAATTTCTTCTCATTCATAATAGTGGGAGCATACTCAATAAAATAACTATCATGAGACACCTGATTGACATAACCACTTCAAATATTAAAATCACGATGACAAGTTTCATGGTTACTATCATTCTTTATAGCATACATGTCATCACAATAATCATCATACATAGGAGGCATGCTATCATCGTAATAGTTTTGCTCATCAAAACTTGGGGGACTAAAAATATCATCTTCATCAAACAAAGCATCCCCAAGCTTGTGGCTTTGATTATCATTAGCATCATGGATATTCAAAAAATTCATACTAGCAATATTGCTATCATGCTCATCATTCAAGGAATTCTCATTAAGTATTTTCATAAATTCTTCCTCTACCAATTGAGCACAATTTTCCGAACCACATTTTCACGAAAGACATTAAAAAGACGAAATAATTGATGCAACCTAAACTCCATTTTTTGTAGTTTTATTTTATAAAACCAAACTAGTGAAAAACAATAAATTAAAAGATTTAATTTCAAGATCTAAAGATATACCTTCAATCACTCACCTCCCCGATAACGGTGCGAGAAAAGAGCTTGATGTCTACTACACAACTTTAGTCTTGTAGACTCGTGTTGGGCCTCCAAGTGTAGAGTTTTGTAGGACAGTAGCAATTTTCCCTCAAGTGGATGACATATGGTTTATCAATCCATGGGAGGTGTAGGATTAATATGTTCTCTCTCAAACAACCCTACAATCAAATACAAGAAATCTCGTGTGTCCCCAGCACACTCAATACAATGGAAATTGCATAGGTGCACTAGTTCGTCGAAGACATGGTGATACAAGTGAAATATGGATGATAGAAATAGGTTTTTGTAATCTAAAATATAAAAATACCTAGGTAACAAGTGTAAAACAGCAAGCAAAACGTTGTATAAATGCTTGGAAATAAGGCCCACGGTTCGTACTTTTGCTAGTGCAATCTCTCAACAATGCTAATATAATTGGATCGCATAACTATCCCCAACGTGTAACGAAGAATCACTCCAAAGTTCTTATCTAGCAGAGAACATAAGAAGAAATTGTTTGTAGGGTATGAAACTGCCTTAAAGTTATCCTTTCCGATCGATCTATCCGAGAGTTCATACTAAAATAACCAAGTTATCCTTTCTGATCAATCTATCTAAGAGTTTGTACTAGAATAACACCATATGATACGCGTCAACCAGCTCTAATGTTACCTAGATACTCGAATGTCACCACAAGTATCCATGAGTTAATTATACGATACACATCAAACAATTTCAGATTCATAATACTCAATCCAACGCAAAGAACCTCAAAGAGTGCCCCAAGATTTCTATTGGAGAACAAGGTATGAAAACGTGCAATTAACCCCTATGCATATATTCCCTAGGTCATCAGAATCCGCAAGTTTACGCCATATCATATATCAAGTGAATCACTTGAATACCCCAATGTCACTATGGGTATCCGCATGCAAGATATATATCAAGTGCTCTCAAATCAATTAAAGTATTCGATCTGATAATAACAAAATCTCAAAGGGAAAACTCAATTCATCATAACAAGATAGAGAGGGGAAAACACCATGTGACCCAACTATATTAACAAAGCACGTGATACATCTAGATCGTGCCATCTCAAGAACATGAGAGAGAGAGAGAGAGATTGAACACATAACTACTGGTACCAACCATCGGTCCCGAGGGTAGACTACTCCCTCCTCATCATGGCCTCCGCCGGGATGATGAATATGGCCGCCGGAGATGAGCTACCCTCTCTGGTAGGGTACTAGAACGCCTCCAGATTGGTTTTTCATTGATACAGAGAGTTGCGGCAGCAAAACGAGAAGTCTAGGGTTATTTCTGATGGTTTCTATATTTATAGGAATTTTTGGCATTGGTTTCACGCAAAGGTGGGCCACGAGGTGAGCATGATACATCAGGGTGCGCTAGGGGGGCCTGGCGTGCCCTGGTGGGTGGTGCCCACCTCGTGGATCTTCTATCCTTCCCACAAAGCGTCTAGTGCCTCTTTTGTTCAAAACAATCGTCAAAAAGTTTCGAGCAATTCCGAGAACTTACATTTTCTACACAAAAAACAACACCACGGTAGTTCTACTCAAAACAACATCAGTCCGGGTTAGTTCTAAATGAATCATATAAAGTGCATCAAGACCATATAAAAGTATTGTAAACATAGGTGAATATGGCATGAATACTTCATAAATTATAGATATGTTGGAGACGTATCAACCTTCGATGGGATACTATCCGGCTCCAAGGTCTAGCCCACCCGATCTGCTTTACAAGCAGGGTAATGGAACATCAATTTCCAGAAGGGTTCATGCCCATCAACATAGAATCATATGATGGCACCACAGACCCAACAATGTGTATCAAAGATTTCCTTCTCCAGATACACGTGGCTAATGGTGATGAACTCCATGCCATCAAATATTTTCTGCTCAAGCTAAAGGGACCGGGTAAGCATTGGCTTAACAACCTGCCTCCTCACTCTATTGGTAGTTGGGAAGACCTTGAAGACGTCTTTAGTGAAAAATTTGAAGGCACTTATGTCCGGCCTCTGGACGCTAACAACCTTGGTCGTGTCACCCAGTAGCTAGGCTAATTTCCTCAGAACTTCTGGAACAGGTTCCTTACCAAAAGAACTAGATAATAGACTGCTCTGATGCCGAAGCCATCACTGCATTGAAAAACAATAGCGGAGATGAACGGCTTGCCCGCCAGCTCGACCAAGACAAGCCAAGGTCTATGGCAGCCCTCACTTTGCTGATGACCTGCTTTCGTTCGGGAGAAGACATCTGGCTCACACGAAGCACTCACAATGGTGAGGCAAGCACTTTGGAGACACGTGACATAAAAATGGTGGGAGCGACACAAAGAACACTGCAGTCAATGCAGGGTTCACCGAATCTAGATCCGGACAGAAAAGGATACCCTTTAAAGGGAATAAAGAGGGACTTGTCAGCTATACATGATCCGAGATCGACCATGCCAAATCCATGGCACTCAGGACAAACTAGCAATCCACACTAACACGAATTGCTGGGTCTTCAAACAAGCTGGCAAGGTAGTGTCAGAGGGTCAAAGTAAAACCCAAAACCGCAGTGAAGATGAGGATGAACCTCGACAGCCCAACAGCGGAGGCCAAAAGAAGTTTCCTAATGTGGTAACTAAGGTGAACATGATATACGTTACCCACATTCATAAGAGTGAGAGGAAGCATGCACTTTGGGACATCTACGCATTAGAGCCAGTCACCACGAAGTTCAACCTATGGTCGGCTTACCCGATCACATTCGATATACATGACCATCCGACCAACATCAGGCATGGAAGATCAGCGACACTTGTCATGGACCCAGTTATGGATAGTTTCCATCTAACACGCATCCTCATGGATGGAGGAAGGCAGCCTCAACTAAATCTATGAGGAAACGAATAGGAAGATGGGCATCGACTCATCTGGATCAAGCCAAGCATCACTACGTTTAAAGGCATCATACCAGGCATTGAAGCTTGCTCCATCGGACATGTGTCACTGGAGGTCGTCTTGAGATCACCCGAGAACTTCATGAAAGGACATGGATGTATCCTAGGGGGGGTGAATAGGCGCTTTAAAATAATTACGGTTTAGGCTTGAACATATGCGGACTAAAACTAACGTTTAATTAGTCAAGTACAAAACCTAAAACAACTAGGCTCACTTATGTGCACAAAGAACTTATGCTAAGCAAGATAAACAACTAAGTGATAACAAGATATATAACATGAAACAATATGACTATCATAAAGTAAAGTGCATAAGTAAAGGGCTCGCGTAAGAGGTAACTGAGGCACGCAGAGACGACGACTTATCCCGAAGTTCACACCCTTGCAGATGCTAATCTCCATATGGAGCGGTGTGGAGGAACATTGCTCCCCAAGATGCCACTAAGGCCACCGTAATCTCCTCATGCCCTTGCACAATGAAATATGTCATGATTCCACTAAGGGACCCTTGAGGGCGGTCACTGAACCCGTACAAATGGAAACCCTTGGGTACGGTAACCGTACCCATACAAATTGCTCGAAGAAATATCCACAACCTAATTGGAGACCCCGACTCTTGCCCGGAGCTTTACACCTCAATAATTGAGCTCTAAGACACCACCAACTGTCTAGGGTGCCAAGGCACCCAAGAGGAACAAGCTCTAGGGTGAACAAACACCCAAGAGTAATAAGCTTCTCAAACTTCACTTCCACGTATCACCGTGAAGAACTCAAACCTATGCACCAAATGAAATGGCAAGGGCACATGGAGTGCCCAAGTCCTTCTCTCCCAAATTCCACCACAATAACTAATGCTATGGCGGAAAATGAGAGGAGGAACAAAGAAGAACACGAAGTACTCCAAGATCTAGATCCAAGGTTCCCCTCAAATAGAGGAGAAAGTGATTGGTGGAGACGTGGATCTAGATCTCCTCTATCTTTTCCCTCAAGAACTAGCAAGAATCATTGGAGGGATTGAGAGTTAGCAAGATCAAAGAAGTTCAACAATGGGGGGGCAAATATGATCTCAAAGGATGAGAACCATTGGGGAAGAAGACCCCCTTGAATAGGTCCCCACGAATTTTTGCGTCATGTGTAGAATAACACACGGGCGGTACAACTACTATGCGCACCAATATAACCGGTCAAGGCAGACAAAAGCTACCTGTATGAAAATCAATAAGAAGTAAAACCGCCTGGGGCACCGGTAGTACCGGTTAAACCAGAACAACTGCCCAAGAACCCCTCCATAACAGAAACTATTCCGGTGGTAGAGCGGTACATGGCCGGTACAACCATCACACCAATTTTGGAGCGGTACAACCGCTCCAAACACTGGTTGTACCGGTCGGCTAGTACAACCTCTTGATGAACCGGTACAACCTCTCTATGTAAAATAGGTAAGACTAAAACAACCATAACTTTCGCATACGAGCTCCGAATTGAGCAAACTCAAGCTTGTTGGATAAAGGACAACAAGAGCTATCCAACAACAACTATATTAAGAACAAGAAATGGAGAATAAATTCCACTAGGATAAGGAACGTGACCCTCCCAAGAATTATTCGGCAAAATCTCCAACACCAAAAACACAAATATGATGCATACGAAATACGTTTTCGATGAGCTTGAGCTTATCATGAAGATGACCATAAGGAAGATGACGATACATCCATTTTGTATCATGTTTTACTACTATTATTTATAATGTTTTTATGCATAATAATGCTTTGGGCAATAATTCTAATGCCCTTTGTCTCATAACTTGCACGGTTTTATACAAAGAGGGAGAATACCGGTAGCTGGAATTCGGGACCTGAAAAAAGGATGCCAGAGATACCTATTCTTCACATCCCCAATGGAGCTGAAATTTTACGGAGAATTTTTGTGGAATAAATGAAAAATACTAGCCCAAAAAACTATCTGAGGGGGTCCACCAGGTGAGCACGATACACCAAGGGGCGCCAGACCCCCTTGGCACGACCTGGTGGGACGTGCTCATCCTGTCCCACCTCTAGAGCCCATCTTCTGGTATAAATCCCCAAAAAATCTAAAAAAATTGGGGATAGGACTTTCGGGACAAAGAGCCACCGTCTCGAGGTGGAACTTGGGCAAGAGCACTTTTGCCCTCTAGCGAAGCGATTCCGTCGGGGGAACTTCCCTCCCAGAGGGGGAAATCGAAGCCATCATCATCACCAACAACCCTATCATATTTGGAAGGACTTTCTTCATCAACATCTCAAATATCACCATCTCCTCTCAAACCTTAGTTCATGTCTTGTGTTCAATCTTTGTACTGGAACCTCAGATTGGTACTTGTGGGTGACTAGTAGTGTTGATTACCTTGTGTAGTTGATTGCTATATGGTTTATTTGGTGGAAGATTATATGTTCAGATGCATTATGCTATTGAATACACCTCTGATCTTGAGCATGCATATTATTTGTGAGTAGTTAACTTTGTTCTTGAGGTCACGGGAGAAGTCATGTTGCAAGTAATCATGTGAATTTGATATGTGTTGTACCGGTCATAAGTAGGTTGTTAGTTCAAGTAGGTTGTTAGTTCAAGTAAGAACAACATCTTAGCACCGGTCCACCCACATATCAAATTATCAAAGTAATGAACATGAACCAAACCAACGTGATGAAAGTGACTAGATGAAATTCCCGCGTACCCTCAAGAACACCTTGCTTATCATATGAGATAGTTTTGGCCTTACCTTTGCCACAAAAGGATTGCGCTACCTTGCTGCACCTTACCTAATGTTACCGTTACTTGGTCGTTACAAATTACATTGCTATCAAACTACTTGCTACTTACAGTTTCAGTGCTTGCAGAAATTACCTCGCTGAAAACTGCTTATCATTTCCTTCTGCTCCTCATTGGGTTCAACACTCTTACTTATGAAAGGACTACAATTGATCCCCTATACTTGTGGGTCATCAAGACTCTTTTCTGGTTCTGTTGCCGGGGAGTGGAGTGCTCTTGGTAAGTGGAAATCGGTAAGGAAAAACTTATACTACATGCTGAAATTTACTGTCACTTGTTACTATGGAAAGCAATCCTTTGAGGGGTTTGTTTGGGGTATCTTCACCCCAACCAGAACCATAATTAGTTGCCCCTCAACCTAAAGCACCTACTGAAAATATTGGTTATGAAATTCCTTCGGGTATGTTAGAACAACTGCTAGCTAATCCTTATGCAGGAGACGGAACTAAACATTCTGATATGCACTTAATACATGTGGATGAAATTTGTCGATTATTTAAGCTTGCAGGTTTATCCTGAGATGAAGTTAATAAGAAGGTTTTCCCTTTATATTTGAAGGGAAAAGCATTGACATGGTATAGGCTATGTGATGATATTGGAATCGATTGAAATTGGAATTCTGCCAAAAGGTCTATCCTATGCATCTAGTTCATCGTGATCGGAATTATATATATAATTTTTGGCCTCGTAAAGGAGAAAGCATCGCTCTAGCTTGGAGGAGGCTTAAGTAAATGTTATATTCATGTCCCAATCATGACATGTCGAGAGGAGTTATTATTCAGAATTTTTATGCTCGACTTTCTCATAATGATCAAACCATGCTCGATACTTCCTATACTGGTTCTTTTATGATGAAGACTATTGAATTCAACTGGGATCACTTGGAACGAATTAAACGCAACTCTAAGGATTCGGAACTCGACAAATTTAATGAGTCTGGTATTAAGCTTGAATTTGATTGTGTTAAATCTTTTATGAATACCGATGTTTTTCACAAGTTTAGCACTAAATATGGACTTGACTCTGAGATAGTAGCCTCCTTTTGTGAATCTTTCGCTGCTCACGTTGATCTCCCTAAGGAGAAGTGGTTTAAATATCACCCCTATTAAAAAGGAAATCAAAGAACCGGCCATAGCAAAAGAAGAAACTAATATTTATAATGTTGATCCAGTTGTGCCTACTGCTTATATTGAGAAACCACCTTTCCCTATTAGGATAAAGGAACATGCTAAGGTATCAACTATGGTTCGAAAGAGAAATATTAGAGCACGTAATCGCTTTGAATAGATTAAAGTAGGACCTAGTGTTGATATGGTTAAAGATCTCCTGGTAGAAAATATTGATGGGCATGTTATTTACTTCTGTGACGAAGCTGCTAGAATTGCTAAACCTGATGAAAAAGATAAACATAGACCCGTAGTTGGCACGCATGTTGTCTCAGTTAAAATAGGAAATCATTGTTGTCATGGCTTATGTGATTTGGGTGCTAGTGTGAGTGCTATTCCTTTTACCTTATATCAAGAAATTATGAATGAAACAACACCTGCTGAAATAGAAGATATTGATGTTACTACTAAACTTGCTAATAGAGACACCATCACACCGCTTGGGATTGTTAGAGAGGTTGAAGTCTTGTGTGGGAAAACTAAATATCCTAATGATTTTCTAGTTCTTGGTTCCCCACAAGATGACTTTTGTCTTGTAGACCTTTCTTGAACACTGTTAATGGTAAGATAGATTGTCAAAAGGAAAGTATCAGTGTTTAGTTTGGTGATGTGTCTCATGAATTTAATTTTTCAAAGTTTAGTAGATGACCTCGTGATAAATAATTATCTATTAAGGATGAAATAATTGGTCTTGCTTCTATTGTTGTTCCTCCTACCGATCCACTAGAACAATATCTACTAGACCATAAAAATGATATGCACTTGCGTGAAAGAAATGAAATAGATAAAAATTTCTTTGAACAACAACCTCTACTAAAACGCAATCTGCCTGTTGAAACTCTGGGAGGTCCTCCTCCACCTAAAGGCGATCCTGTGTTTGAATTAAAACAATTGCCTAACACTCTGAAGTATGCTTATCTTGATGAGAAAAAGATATATCCTGTTATTACTAGTGCTAACCTTTCAGAACATGAAGAAGAAAGATTATTAAAAATTCCAAGGAAGCATCGGGCTACTATTGTATATACGCTTGATGATCTTAAGGGCATTAGTCCCAATCTTTGTCGGCACAAGATCAATATGGAACTTGATGCTAAACTCGTTGTTGATCACCAACGATGATTAAATCCCAAGATGAAAGAAGTGGTAAGAACTAAAATATTAAAGCTTCTAGACGCACATATAATGTATCCCATAGCTGATAGTAGATGGGAAAGTCCCGTTCATTGTGTCCCTAAGAAAGGAGGTATCACTGTTGTTCCTAATGATAAAAATGAACTTATCCCACAAAGAATTATTACTGGCTATAGGATGGTAATTGGTTTTAGAAAACTAAATAAAGCTACTAGAAAAATCATTACCCACTGCCTTTCATTAATCAAATGCTAGAAAGATTATCTAAGCACACACACTTTTGTTTCCTGGATGGATATTCTAGTTTCTCTCAAATACCCGTGTCATAATCTGATCAAGAGAAAACCACCTTTACTTGTCCTTTTGGAACCTATGCTTATAGACGTATGCCTTTTGGTTCATAAAATGCACCTGCTACCTTTCAAATATGTATGACTGCTATATTCTTTGATTTTTGCGAAAAGATTGTGGAGGTTTTCATCGATGATTTTCCCGTTTACGGAACTTCTGTTGATGATTGCTTAAGCAACCTTGATCGAGTTTTGCAGAGATGTGAACAAACTAATCTCGTCTTGAATTGGGAGAAGTGCCACTTTATGGTTAATGAAGGTATTGTCTTGGGGCATAAAATTTCTGAACGAGGTATTGAGGTGGATCAAGCTAAAGTTGATGCAATTGAGAAAATGCCATGTCCTAAAGATATAAAAGGTATTCAAAGTTTCCTTGGTCACGCTAGTTTCTATAGGAGGTTTATTAACGACTTCTCAAAAGTTTCTAGGCCTCTTACTAATCTTTTACAAAAGTATATCCCCTTTGTTTTTGATGATGATTGTGTGGAAGCCTTTGAAACACTTAAGATAGCCTTGACCACTTCACATATTGTTCAACCACCTGATTGGAACTTGCCTTTTGAAATTATGTGTGATGCTAGTGATTATGCTGCTTGTGCTGTTCTAGGACAAAGAGTTGATAAGAAATCAAAATTAAACATTATGCTAGCAAAACTCTAGACTGTGCCCAAAGAAATTATGCTACTACTGTAAAAGAATTTTTAGCAGCTGTGTTTGCTTGTGAAAAATTTAGATCTTATATTGTTGATTCAAAAGTTATTTTTCACACCCATCATGCTGCTATAAAATATCTTATAGAAAAGAAAGATGCTAAACCTAGACTTATTATGTGGGTTCTCCTACTTCAAGAATTTGATTTACATATAACTGATAGGAAAGGAGCAGAGAACCCAGTAGCTGATAACTTGTCTAGGTTAGAGAATATTCTTGATGCCCCACTACCCATTGATGATAGTTTTCCTGATGAAAATTATCTGCAATAAATGTCTCTCAAAACACTCCATGCTATGCTGAGTGTGCTAACTACATTGTTGCTAAATATATACCGTCTAGCTTCACATACCAACAAAAGAAAAAAATCATCTATGATTTGAGACATTACATTTGGGATGACCCACATCTTTATAAAGAAGGAGTAGATGGTATTATTAGACGTTGTGTACCTGAGCATGAACAGGAAAAAATCCTACGAAAATGTCATTACGAAGCTTATGTAGGACATCATGCGGGAGATAGAAGTGCTGATAAGGTATTACAATCTTGTTTTTATAGGCCTACTGTCCTCAAGGATGCCCGTAAGTTTGTCTTGTCTTGTGATGAATGTCAAAGAATTGGTAATATCGGTAAGCGTCAGGAAATGCCTATGGATTATTCACTTGTTGTTGGACCATTTGATGTGTGGGGTTTTGATTATATGGGATCTTTTCCATCCTCTAATGGGTATACTCATATTTTGGTTGCTGTTGATTATGTCACTAAATGGGTAGAAGCTATTCCAACTAGTAGTGTTGATCATAACACTTCCATTAAATGGCTTAAAGAGGTTAGTTTCCCGAGGTTTGGACTCCCTAGATATCTAATGACTGATGGTGGTTCACATTTTATCCATGGTGCTTTCTGTAAAATGCTTGCTAAATATGATGTTAACCATAGAATTTGCAACACCCTATCATCCTCAATATAGTGGTCAAGTTGAACTTAGCAATAGAGAAATAAAATTGATATTACAAAAAACTGTCAATAGGTCTCGAAAGGATTGGTCTAAAAAACTAGATGATGCACTTTGGGCCTATAGAGCTGCTTATAAAAATCCTATGGGTATGTCTCCATACAAAATGGTATATGGGAAAGCTTGTAATTTTCCTCTAGATTTAAAACATAAAGCATTTTGGGCAATTAAAGAACTCAATTATGACTTCAAACTTGCTGGTGAAAAGATATTACTTGATATTAGCACGTTAGATGAATGGAGAACCCAAGCTTATGAAAATGCCAAGTTATTTAAAGACAAGGTTAAAAGATGGCATGACAAAAGAATACACAAGCGAGGAGTCAAAGTTGGAGAATATGTTCTTTTGTACAATTCTCATTTCAGTTTTTTTGCTGGAAAAATTCTCTCCAAACGGGAAGGACCATATGTTATCGAAGAAGTTTATCGATCTGGTGCTACCTGGTTTAATAATGCCGAAGGTACTAACCCGAAGGTGGTCAGTGTACAAAGTATTAAACACTATATCTTAGGTATGCCTATTAATGTTCAAAGCAATGTTATCCAAACCTTACACCGGAGGAGCACATAAAAGAAACCTTCTGAAACACTTCGGAATCATGAAAAATAAGAGCTACGTGATACAACAAGTAAACGATCTCCGAAAAATCCGCAAACATATTTTTTATTAGTGTTGGAATATTCCAAAATTTTGGAAAATATGAAATAAACTGGAAGGCAACCGAGGAGAGCACGATACACCAGGACGCGGTTGCCATCCATGGCGTGCCCTGGTGGGTCGTGCCCACCTCCGAAACCTTCCCCACTCTGTTTTCCTTTCGTTTGCTTAATTTCCAAGAATAAAAATTCTCTATACATACCCTCAATTGTTTTGACCACCGCATCGTGAGATTTTCCTTTGTTCTTGTTTCATGTTGTTTTCCTGACAGATCTGAAAATATGTTGTCTCAAGATTCAGAGGGAGAGAGGTATGTATCCAATTATGTTGCTGATCCAAAGATCTTTGGGGAAATTTACCTCTACTTGTGGACTTGGAGGAAGGGGAGGACGCCGATCTAGAGGAAATTGAAGACGCTGGACCGGACGTTGGCTCCGATGAAGATGAAGCTCCACTATCTCAACCTCGAGATATGCCTGTGGAGTTCAAGTTAAGCCTTCCTAATGGTGGGAGTAAACCCAATACTTCTTTTATCCCTTCTCGTTTTCTGCAGGAGAGCAAGGCAGCTCTATGCAAGAGGATATTGAAACTTGAGCAAGAGAATGACAATTTAAGGGAAGAAAACTTCATCCTCAAGCATAAATTGGAGAATAAGAATAATTCTTCATCAACACCACCTTCATCATCTTCACCACCAAAGTATACTTGAGTACACGGGTATGGGCACTCCCCTTGGCTTGAGCCAAGCTTGGGAGAGGTGCCCCAGTATCGTATCAACACCACTTTTTACCTTTGCTTAGCTTTTTCGTGATCTAGTTGAATAAGAGTTTAGTAGGATCTATTTTCCTGTGCTAGTTTCGTGATCTATCTATCTATGTAATCGAGTGAGAGTTATATAATAAAGTTTAGTTTGAGCTTTTGCCCCTTTATTCTTATTGCAATCATAATAAAAGAAAATAAATGAGAAAGATAATATGCTAATCTTATGGTGAGAAATGACGTCACATAAAGAAAAGTGTAAGTAGTAAAATTTATTCGAGATTGACAAACATGGCATTGGTCAATGATGCAACTCATGCAAAAATTAATTATGGAATAGAAGATTCACATGCAAATACACTATCATGGACATCTTTTATGATTGTGAGCCCCCATTAATTATTCTATGCCAAAAAAAATTGACGTTGGACAAGGAAGACAACATAATGATTTATGTTTGTTCATATTCACATAGAACTTATGTTGTCATAGATCCTTCAACATGTGGTGCTTGCTCAGTATCTTTGCTAGCCAAAAATTTCGCACTAAGTAGAGATACTACTTGTTCATCCAAAAACCCCAAACCCAAACTCAAGTTTGAGAGTCCACCATACCTACCTATGGATTGAATAGGATCCTTCAATTAAGTAGTCATCAGTGCATCAAGGCAATAAAAATTGCTTCTGAAAGTGTTGGATCAATTAGTGTAAGAGAAAATTGAACATTGCACGAACTTGTGATGGCAAAGTAATAAAAGTGACAGACTGCACAATAAAGGTTGCTATCAAAAGGGGCAGTACAACGGGACGTTTTTTTGCACTAAGGGATTTGGCATAAAAATTAAAAGGCGCATGACAACCTCTGCTTCCCTCTGCGAAGGGCCCATGTTTTACCTTTAAGTATTTACCTTTATGCAAGAGTCAAACTACTACTCCCTATTCCTTTATTTTTTTTCTCCTTTTGCAAGAATCATGTGGTGATGAAAGATCTAGGCACATATATCCAACTGAATATGAGTGAGCATGAGTTATTATTGTTGACATCACCCTTGAGGTGAATACGTTGGGAGGTGAAACTATAAGCCCCTCTCTTTCTATGTGTCTTGTTGAAACTTTTTGCTCATGGGTATGTGATACATCTCCATCGTATCCACTTTTCCAAACTCTTTTGCCTGTGTTTTGGACTCTAATTTGCATGATTTGAATGGAACTAACCTGGACTAACGGTGTTTTCAGCAGAATTGCCTTGGTTTTATTATTGTGCAGAAATGAAAGTTCTCAGATTGACCTAAAAATTTATGGAGATTATTTTTGGAATTAATAAAAAATAATGGCAAAAGAATCAACCGGAGGGGGCCACCCACAGGTCACAAGCCCACATGGCGCGACCACCCCCTGGTCGCGCCTAGCAGGCTTGTGGGCCCCCTGGAGCTCCGTCGACCTCAATTGCAACTCTATATATTCCTATTCGTGGAGGAAAAAATCAAGGAGAAGAGTTCATCGTGTTTCACGATACGGAGCTGCCGCCACCTCCCGTTCTTCCTCGGGAGGCCAGATCTGGAGTCCGTTTTGGGCTCAGAAGAGGGGAAGTCGACGCCATCGTCATCACCAACATCCTTCATCACCAATTCCATGATGCTCTTCGCCGTTCGTGAGTAATCCCATTGTAGGCTTTCTAGACGGTGATGGGTTGGATGAGATTTATCATGTAATCGAGTTAGTTTTGTTAGGGTTTGATCCCTAGTATCCACTATGTTCTGAGATTGATGCTGCTATGACTTTGCTATGCTTAATGCTTGTCATAGGGCCCGAGTGCCATGATTTCAGATCTGAACCTATTATATATTCATGAATATATATATGTGTGTTCTTGATCCTATCTTGCAAGTTGTAGACACCTATTACGAGTTATGATCTTCATCCCCCAGGGTGACAATAACTGGAATTCTTTCCGGTGAATATCGTAGTTTGAGGAGTTCATGTATTCACTAAGTGCTAATGCTTTGGTCCGGTTCTCTATTAAAAGGAGGCCTTAATATCCCTTAGTTTCCATTAGGACCCGCTGCCACGGGAGGGTAGGACAAAACATGTCATGCAAGTTCTTTTCCATAAGCATGTATGACTATATATGGGATACATGCCTACATTACATTGATGAATTAGAGCTAGTTTTCTGTCACCCTAGGTTATACCTGTTGCATGATGAATGCCATCCGACATAACTATCCATCACTGATCCATTTCCTACGAGCTTTTCACATATTGATCTTTGCTAAGTTACTTTTCCGCTGCTACTGTTACAATCACTACAAAACTGCTATTGTCACTTTTGCCATCGTTATCGTTACTTCCAAACTACTTTGCTACTAAATACTTTGCTGCAGATATTAAGTCTTTGAGGTGTGGTTCAATTGATAACTCAGCTGCCAATACTCGAGAATATTCTTTGGCTCCCCTTATGTTGAATCAATAAATTTGGGTTGAATACTCTACCCTCGAAAACTGTTGCGATCCCCTATACTTGTGGGTTATCAAGACCTTTTTTGGCGCCGTTGCCAGGAGCATAGCTCTATTCTCTGAGTCACTTGGGATTTATATCTGTTGATCACTATGAAGAATCTGAAAGACCCAAAAACCAAGATATATCCCTCTACTAAGAGTGGCGGTAAGGAACTACCATCTAGCTCTACACTTGATTCACCTTCTGTTATGAGTAAATTTGCGACACCATCACCTGCTATTAATTCTGATACGTCACAAGTGATTGATGATGCCACTTCTACCATGCATGATACTTTGCTTGATAATATTGTGCCACTAGGTAAATTTCTTGATGAACAAATTGCTAGAGTCAATGCTGAAAATGCTGATATCTCTGAAATTGATGAAATTATTGAAACTGGACACTATGAGACACATGCTAGACCTAGCTCTCCTAGATATGAATTGCTGATATACCTAAGGGTTATGTTATGGAACGAGAGGTAGCTAGGGACTTTCTTGCTTGTAAGTATAGATATGATCTTAAGAAATTGCTATGCAAGTGGAAGGAAAAATCTTTGAATGCTAGAATGCAATATGATCCTAAGTTTGCAACTTCAGCTATCATTGTTATTGATAAGGATTATGAATTCTTTGTCAATCCTGAGATAATAACTTTGGTTGAATCTAATCCTTTCCATGGTTATGATTCTGAAACTTTTGCGGCACATCTTACTAAATTGAATGATATAGCCACCCTATTTACTCATGAGGAAAAAGTCTTTATTACCATATTATTAAGTTTTTTCCTTCCTCACTAAAGGGTGATGCTAAGATATGGTTTAATTCTCTTGCTCCTGGTTTTGTGCGTAGTCCCTGGGATATGATATATTACTTCTCTAAGAAATATTTTCCTGCCCATAAGAAACAAGCGGACTTGCAGGAAATATTTTATTTTATGCAAATTGAAGAAGAGAGTCTCCCACAAGCTTGGGAGAGGCTTCTCCAATTACTTAATGCTTTGCCTGATCACCCTCATAAGAAAAACGAAATACTTGATATCTGTTATAATGGACTAACCGATGCTTCTAGGGACCACCTGGATAGTTGTGTTGGTTGTGTTTTCAGGGAATGAACTTTTGAACAAGCTTAACTACTATTGAATAATATATTGAGCAATTATAATGGTTGGAATATTCCCAAACCACGTGCGAAGCCAACTCCTAAGAAAAGAGGTATTTGATTTCTCAGTCCTGAAGATATGCAAGAGGCAAAGAAATCTTTGAAAGAAAAAGGTATTAAAGTTGAAGATGTCAAGAATCTACCACCTATTGAAGAAATACATGGTCTTGATAATCCGACACAAGTAGTAAAGGTAAATTCTATCCGTAGATTTGATGAAAGTGATATTCCTCAATAAGTCTGCTAGCCAATGCTTGGATGAGTTTGATAACTTTGTTATTAAGCAAGAAAATTTTAATGCTTATGTTAGTAGACAATTGAAACACAATGCTTACATGCTTGATTGCTTAGGTGATTATATGAGTAGAACTATCAATGATCCTAAACCTATTAGTAAACATGCTTCCATGGTAACTACTGAAGTAGAACAAGTACTTTAGGCTCAGAATGATTTGCTTAATGAGATGAATAGCAAGAACAATGATCATTCTGTTAGAGTTGTGAGTAGAGGTGGTAGAATGACTCAGGAACCTTTGTATCTTGAGGGCCATCCTAAGATAATTGAGCAAGATTCTCAAAGAATTAATACCGATGCACCTAGTCGTTCCAGTAATAAGAGGAAAAAGGATGATGATAGGACCTCTCATGCTTCTAGTGAACCTGTTATAGATACACCAGAAAAACCAAATGATAGTTCTGTTTCTGATGCTGAGACACAATCTGGTGATGAACATGAGCCTAGTGATAATATTAATGATGGTGTTCATGTTGATGCTCAACCTAGTAATGAGACTGATGTGGAGATTGACCCTGCTATTGATCTTGATAACCCACAAGCTAAGAATAAAATATATGACAAAAGAGACTTTGTTGCTAGGAAGCATGGTAAAGAAAGAGAACCATGGGTCCAGAAACCCATGCCCTTTCTCCTACACCATCCAAGAAAAAGGATGATGAGGATTTTGAGCGCTTTGTTGAAATGCTTAGACCTGTCTTCTTGCATATGCGCTTGGCTAATATTCTGAAAATGCCTCCTTATCCTAAGTACATGAAACATATTGTGACAAATAAAAGAAAGACACCAGAAACTGAGAGTTCCACCATGCTTGCTAATTAAACTTTTAAGGGTGGAGTACCAAAGAAATTAGGAGATCCAGGAATACCAACTATACCATGCTCTATTAAAGGGAATTATGTTAAAACTGCTTTATGTGATTTGGCAGCTGGTGTTAGTGTTATGCCTTTCTCTTTATATCGTAGACTTGATTTGAATAAGTTGACACCTACTGAAATCTCAATGCAAATGGCTGCTAAATCAACTGCTTTACCCATTGGTATTTGTGAGGATGTGCCCGTCACAGTTGCAAATGTTACTATCCTAACGGACTTTGTTATTCTTGATATACCCGAGGACGACAGTATATCGATCATCCTTGGTAGATCCTTTTTGAATACTACAGGGGCTATTATTGATTGCAACAAGGGCAACAACACTTTTCATGTTAATGGTAATGAGCATATGGTACACTTTCCGAAGAAACAACTTCAAGTTCATAGTATCAACTCCATTGAAAAAATTCGAACGATTATTACTGGAGACTTTGAATTCCCTCTTCCTACTATCAAGAAGAAATAGGATATACCTATTGTTGGGGATATGCATAGCCCCATTGAGGTAACTTAGTGTTATTTGAAAATTCTCCAGTTTCATGTTACTCGAAAGAAGTTTGTTAATAAGACTTGATCAACCTTGTTAATGAATTCCTTTTGATGAGCATGAGATGGATGAATCTAGAAAGCACAACTTTCTGTACCCAACTTTTATTTTCTGTTAGTTAGAGTAAATAAAGTAAAAAACGCTATTATTTTTCTGTTTTCTGAGTTTTCCGTGCAATAGAAAAATGACCTAGAAATAGAAGTTCTTCAAATGCTCTGAAAATGTAGTTTTATTTTTTTGGAATATTTAAAAATATCTGGCACTGAGTACATACCAGGGGGCAGCACCAATGGGTCACAAGCTCACAGGGCGTGGCCACCCCCTGGCCGTGCCTAGGTGGCTTGTGGGTCCCACATAGGCCCCCTTCACTTATTCCGGCACCCATCCACTTCGTCTTCCTCCAGAAAAAATCCCACCATTTCTCAAACCCGTGTTCTAGCTCATTTTGTTGCCATTTTCGATCTCCTTGTGCAAAGCTCCATTCACAAAATTGTTTTAGGAGGTTGTTCTTCGGTATGCGACTCCTCCAAGTGTCCAATTATTTTTTGTTCTAGTGCTTTATATATTGCAATTTTTTGCTATTGTGGTGACCTTGTTCTTAAGTTGGCATGTCAAATTTGTATGGTCCCAAGTAGTTTTGATGCATGATATAGGCTCTAGGCACTTGCGGGAGCAGTTGCTATACGTTTTGTTGAGTTTTGTTCACCTTTATTTTGAGGCACTAATTTTTTTAGAATTTTTCAGAAAAATAAATGATGAGGAGATTGTTAAGAGGCTCTTCAAGCTGGGGCTCTAAAGAAGATGAAAATGAGATGAAGAACAAGTCCAAATACAACCTTCCTCGCGTCGCAGAAGTTCAACCATGTGAATGGCCAAGTAATGCATTCTTGAGGGCGGCAGGAATTTATGAAGATTTCTATTATTTGGATAAGAATGCAGCTATCACCGACTTCCTCAACGATTAGAGTGACCAATACCTCTTGCTCACTAATACCTTTGTGCAAAACTTTCACTTTCATTATAGGGAAGACCCTCCTACGATAGAATTTCACTTATATAATGTGCCTAATAAAATGGACATTTACGATTTTTGCAATGTTTGCAAAATACCCTATGAGGGCAGCATCAGGGAACCACGTCCTAGATATACGAAAGATTTTATTGCCATAGTCACGGTAGGAGAAGAGAGAGGGGTGTCAAGGGCAAGAGCAGCTGGTTTACATTTTCCTATTCTATGCCATTATTCATTATTTGTGGGGAGATGCTTAGTTGG
Source organism: Hordeum marinum (assembly GCA_022496015.1). Classification (NCBI taxonomy): domain Eukaryota; kingdom Viridiplantae; phylum Streptophyta; class Magnoliopsida; order Poales; family Poaceae; genus Hordeum; species Hordeum marinum. The sequence continues at coordinate 225,768,897 of CM039672.1, forward strand.
TCATGGGGAGAGTGGAGGCCTTAGTGCTCCCGACCTCACCATTCCGCGCCACGCTTTACTTGCTGATAGAACTTTTAGTCTGGGCGCTATGGTGGCCCAATGGTTGAACTGAAACCATTCAAAGGGGCCCATATTCGGAGGTATCTATGCATCTTGTCAAGCCAAACACTTTAAGATACCCATTAGGCTTAACAAGGAAGAGGAAATGCTGCTACCTATGAAATATCTAGACTATGACAGTATGGTAACACATGATTTTATTAGAAACAATAATCATAGGAGGGTGCTTTACAACTTGGTGTTTAGTCAAGGTACTTGTGAGATTATTGTTCTGCCTGCTTCTTCCTTGTTCGATATTCACTCTGATAGGTACACTATTATGCCTGAGGACAATTATAGATATTGGGGTCTGTCGCAACCACTAGCACCTGAACCGGCTCCACACCTTGATCCGTATCCGAATTCAGTTTTTCAGTGGGAGCCACAAGAGCTCACCAACCAGTGGAACCCTCAGGACCCTCCGGAGTATCCAGGACAAGGTTATTTCCAGCCATGTCCCTAGACCAACTTAGGCAAAAAGCCTAAGCTTGGGGGAGTACGTATTGCTCACTGACTTTACAATCATGTTCACACATTCATCTTAGTAGTTGGTGTTCGTACTTTTTCATTGTACCATCCATGGTAGTTTATTTCTTCTTTCTGCTTTAATCTTGCGTGTTTAATCAACTTTGAGAAAATAAAAAAAATTAGTTCTAGATTTATATTCTAGTTTGTTTAGTTGTAGTATTAAAAGAATGTTGGAAATATGCCCTAGAGGCAATAATAAAATGGTTATTATTGTATTTCCTAGTTCATGATAATTGTCTATTATTCATGCTATAATTGTGTTAACCGGAAACCGTAATACATGTGTGAATACATAGACCACAACGTGTCCCTAGTGAGCCTCTAGTTGGCTAGCTCGTTGATCAATAGATGGTCTCGGTTTCATGACCATGGACATTGGATGTCGTTGATAACGGGATCACATCATTAGGAGAATGATGTGATGGACAAGACTCAATCCTAAGCATAGCACAAGATCGTGTAGTTCGGTTGCTAAAGCTTTTCAATGTCAAGTATCATTTCCTTAGACCATGAGATTGTGTAACTCCCGGATACCGTAGGAATGCTTTGGGTGTGCCAAACGTCACAACGTAACTGGGTGGCTATAAAGGTACGCTACGGGTATCTCCGAAAGTGTCTGTTGGGTTGACACGAATCGAGACTGGGATTTGTCACTCCGTGTGACGGAGAGGTATCTCTGGGCCCACTCGGTAAGACATCATCATTATGAGCTCAATGTGACTAAGGAGTTAGTCACGGGATGATGTATTACGGAACGAGTAAAGAGACTTGCCAGTAACGAGATTGAACAAGGTATGCGGATACCGACGATCGAATCTCGGGCAAGTACCATACCGATAGACAAAGGGAATTGTATACGGGATTGATTGAATCCCTGACATCGTGGTTCATCCGATGAGATCATCGTGGAGTACGTGGGAGCCAACATGGGTATCCAGATCCCGCTGTTGGTTATTGGCCGGAGAGGTGTCTCGGTCATGTCTACGTGTCTCCCGAACCCGTAGGGTCTACACACTTAAGGTTCGATGACGCTAGGGTTGTAGGGAAAAGGTATACGTGATTACCGAAGGTTGTTCGGAGTCCCGGATGAGATCCCGTACGTCACGAGGAGCTCCGGAATGGTCCGGAGGTAAAGATTGATATATAGGAAGTCCAGTTTTGGTCACCGAAAAGTTTTCGGGCTCATCGGTATTGTACCGGGAGTGCCGGGAGGGTGCCGGAGGACCCCCGGGAGGGGGTGACGACCAAAGGACCTCATGGGCCCTTAGAGGAGGTGTGCCAGCCCATATTGGGCCAGCCAATACCTTCTAGAAAGGGCCCATGCGCCAGGGATCTGGAGATAGAGGCAAAAGGGATTTAAAACGGGGAGATCCACCTCCCGTGTGGGAGGAGGACTCTCCCCCCACTTCGGCCGAATCCCTCCTCCTTGGAGGAGGGGCCAAGCCAGCCCTCCCTCTCCTTCCTCCTATATATATGCAAGGGTTTGGGCAGGTTTGAGACGACGAACTCTTTCTCTCTCGCTGCAGCCCTGTTCTGCTTCTTCCTCCTCCGCAGTGCTTAGGCGAAGCCCTGCCGGGATACCTTGCTACTCCACCACCACCACGTCGTCGTGCTGCTGCTGGAGCTCTTCCCCAATCTCTCCTTCCTCCTTGCTGGATCAAGGCGTAGGAGACGTCACCGGGCTGCACGTGTGTTGAACGCGGAGGTGCCGTCCGTTCGGCACTTGATCGGATCTACCGCGATCTGAATCGCTGCGAGTACGACTCCATCAACCGCGTTCTTGTAACGCTTCCGCTTAGCGATCTTCAAAGGTATGAAGATCCAATCTCTCCCCACTCGTTTGCTGGTTTCTCCATAGATAGATCTTGGTGACACGTAGGAAAATTTTGATTTACTACTACGTCTCCCAACAAAGAAAACCCAAAAAGATTTCTCGTTCTTCTTTTTGCTTGTTGGGAGCTCTCCCGTGTAAATAGTTTTTCTCGTTCTTGTTTTGAATTTTCTTTCTTTGGGTCATATGGAGAAGACCACAATGAAAATGTCGAGTGGCTCTCATATGCATTATTGTTGACTTATTAGAGAGCCCATATTACCTTGTCATCTCCTTTGAGTTATTGTTTGCAGATTCCAGCTTAGTCCAATGCACGCACACTCTTATTATTATTCACACCGTTCAGTCGTGCAAATGAAAGGCAATAATGACAATATATGATGAAAAGATTGAGATGGAGAAAAGCTGGAATGAACTCGACCTATTTTGCTTTTGTAAATATGATTAGCTCATCATTCCAAATTCAGTTCATTATGGGTGAAACATATTTGCAACAGAAATTAGAGATTATAGTTACTCATGCCATGCTTAATTAGCTAAGAGTGGATAATGGTTTGTCTTGAGTGCCAACATGCATATTAAAATGGGTGTGATGCAGTATGATAAGATGGTATCCTCCTTTGAATGATTCGAGTGGCTTGACTTGGCACATGTTCATGCATGTAGTTGAAACAAAATCAACATAGCCTCCACGATATTTATGTTCATGGTGATTTATATCCTACTCATGCTTGCATTCAATGTTGGTTAATCTCAAGGCATGTCGATGAATGTTGTTTCTCTCTAGTTGTTGCTCCCTAGTCTTTTGCTAGCCTTCACTTGTACTAAGTAGGAATTCTGCTTGTGCATCCACTTCCTCAAACCCAAAGTTGTTCCAACTGAGTCCACCATACCTATCTATATGCGGTATTCACCTGCCTTTCCAAGTAAATTTGCATGTGCCAAACTCTAAACCTTCAAATAATATTCTGTTTTGTATGCCCGAATCGCTCATGTAGCGACTTGGGTCGGTCGGTATCTTGCATGCTAAGTGGGTTATTCTCATGATATGTGTTGATTCACTATCATTCACGAGAAAGTGGCTGGTATTCGGAATGCCTAGTTCCATGCTCAAAATCAAATCAAAATATAATGAAACAAAACTCCCCCAAGACTGTGTTTGTATGGACGGTGCCCATGAATTTGGCTCGCCGTGAAGTGTGATTGATTGGTGGAGGGGGAGTAAAAAAATTATCATTTTGTTTGGGAACCATCTATAACGTATCTAGCATGGAGGATGGTGAAATCGCTTGGTCGTTATGATGACAATGAAAGCATACCACTCAAAGTTGTTATTCATCCATATTTTAAAAGCTCGAGCTCTGGCACCTCTGCAAATCAATGCTTCCCCCTGCAAAGGGCCCATCTATTTACTTTATTGCTGAGTCATCATCCTCTTATAAAAAGCACCAGTTAGGGAGCACCACCGTCATTTGTATGCATTGCTATTAATTGATATTGAGTATGAGTATGACTGGATCTCTTTTACCATGAATTACAATGTCTAGTCAGTCCTTGTTCTTCAGGGGTGCTCTGCATTTATGTTTTATGGTCTCAGAAAGGGCTAGCGAGATACCATTATATCATATTGTATCATGATTGTTTTGATAGAAGTGTTGTCATCCAAGAGTTATTATTATTGCTCGCTAGTTGGTTATGCCATTGATATGAGTAAATGTGAGACCTAAATGTTATTGCGAACGTGGTTAGTCTATAATCTTTGCTAAAAATCTGAACATCAGTTAGACATATTTACAACAACAAGATCAAAGAGAGTTTGTAAAAGTTTTTATTTATCACTTTCAGTTTATCAACTAAATTGCTTGAGGACAAGAATTGGGTTAATCTTGGGGGAGTTGATACGTCTCCATCGTATCTACTTTTCCAAACTTTTGCCCTTGTTTTGGACTCTAATTTGCATGATTTGAATGGAACTAACCCGGACCGAGGTTGTTTTTAGTAGAATTGCCTTGGTGTTATTTTTTGTGCAGAAATAAAAGTTCTAGGATTGACATGAAAATTTACGGAGATTATTTTTCGAATTAATAAAAAATACTGGCGAAAGAATCAACCGGAGGGGGCCACCCACAGGTCACAAGCCCACAGGGCGCGACCACCCCCTGGTTGCACCTAGCAGGCTTGTGCCCCCCCTGGAGCTCCGCCGACCTCAAATCCTACTCCATATATTCCTATTCGTGGATAAGAAAACCACGAAGAAGAGTTCATCGTGTTTCATGATACGGGGCCGCCTCCTCCTCCTGTTCTTCCTCGGGAGGCCAGATCTGGAGTCTGTTTTGGGCTCCGGAGAAGGGAAATCGACGCCATCGTCATCACCAACCATCCTTCATCACCAATTCTAGGATGCTCTCCGTCGTTCGTGAGTAAACCCATTGTAGTCTTGGTGGATGGTGATGGGTTGGATTAGATTTATCATGTAATCAAGTTAGTTTTGTTAGAGTTTGATCCCTAGTATCCACTATGTTCTGGGACTGATGTTGCTATGACTTTGCTATGCTTAATGCTTGTCACTAGGGCTCGAGTGCCATGATTTCAGATCTGGACCTATTATGTTTTCATGAATATATATGTGTTCTTGATCCTATCTTGCAAGTTGTAGACACCTATTACGAGTTATGATCCGCATCCCCCAGGGTGACAATAATTAGGATTCTTTCCGCTTATTACCGTAGTTTGAGGAGTTCATGTATTCACTAAGTGCTAATGCTTTGGTCCGGTTCTCTATTAAAAGGAGGCCTTAATATTCCTTAGTTTCCATTAGGACCCGCTGCCACAGGAAGGTAGGACAAAAGATGTCATTCAAGTTCTTTTCCATAAGCACGTATGACTATATATGGGATACATGCCTACATTATATTGATGAATTGTAGCTAGTTCTATGTTACCATAGGTTATAATTGTTGCATGATGAATTCCATCCGACATAATTATCCATCACTGATCCATTGCCTACAAGCTTTTCACATATTGATCTTTGCTAAGTTATTTTTCTGCTGCTACTATTACAACCACTACAAAACGGCTACTGCCACTTTTGCCATCGTTACCATTATTTCCATACTACTTTGCTACTAAACACTTTGCTGCAGATATTAAGTCTTTCAGGTGTGGTTGAATTGACAACTCAGCTGCTAATACTAGAGAATATTCTTTGGCTCCCCTTGTGTTGAATCAATATATTTGGGTTGCATACTCTACCCTCGAAAACTGTTGCGATCCCTTATACTTGTGGGTTATCAGTATGCTATGAGTGTTAGAAATCATAGAAGACGAAATGATGGTTGAGTAAGTGGACTTGCCAAAAGGCTCCGACATGAGACCCTTCCTGAAAATATGATGAATTGTAGTTGCAAAGTTGACCGAGAACATAGTTTGTTAGGTTCCAAAAAGGTTTATGCTTTATACTTCCAAGTTGTGATGAATTGTTACTTGCTCATAAGAAGTTATATGATGTTGTTATGAAACAAAAGTTTTATGAGAAAGAATTATAATTTCAAGTTTGTTGCTGTGAAAATAATAAGCATGATACTACTATGTCTGTATTTTGTTTTTATCGACACCTCTCTCTCTCTCTCAAACCATGTGGACTTGTTCTTCGATATTGACTTTCGCTTGAGGACAAGCGAGGTCTAAGCATGGGGGAGTTGATACGTCCATTTTGCATCATGCTTTCCTACTGTTATTTATAATGTTTTTATGCATAATAATGCTCTGGGGAATAATTCTAATGCCTTTTGTCTCATAATTTGCAAGGTTTACTCAAAGAGGGAGAATACCGGCAGCTGGAATTCGGGACCTGAAAAAAGCATGGCAGAGATACATATTCTGCACATCCCCAATGGAGCTGAAATTTTATGGAGAATTTTTGGGGAATAAATGAAAAATAGTGGACCATAAAACTACTGGAGGGGGCCACCAGGTGAGCATGATACACTAGGGTGCGCCAGGCCCCCCTGGCGCGACTGGTGGGACGTGCTTATCCTGGCCCACCTCCGGAGCCCACCTTATGGTATAAATTCCCAAAAAACCTTAAAAAATTGGGGAGAGTACTTTCGGGACGAAGCATTGCCGTAACGAGGCGGAACTTGGGCAGGAGCACTTTTGCCCTCCAGCGGAGTGATTCCACTGGGGGAACTTCCCTCCCGGAGGGGGAAATCGAAGCCATCGTCATCACCAACAACCCTCTCATCTTTGGGTGGACTTTCTTCATCAACATCTTCAACAACACCATCTCCTCTCAAACCCTAGTTCATCTCTTGTGTTCAATGTTTGTACCGAAACCTCAGATTGGTACCTGTGGGTGACTAGTAGTGTTGATTACCTTGTGTAGTTGATTGCTATATGGTTTATTTGGTGGAAGATTATATGTTCAGATCCATTATGCTATTCAATACACCTCTAATATTGAGCATGCATATTATTTGTGACTAGTTACCTTTGTTCTTGAGGTCACGGGAGAAGTCATGTTGCAAGTAATCATGTGAATTGATATGTGTTTGATATTTTTGATGATATGTATGTTGTGATTCCCTTAGTGGTGTCATGTGAACGTCGACTACATGCCACTTCACCATCCTTGGTCCTAAGGGAATGCATTGTGGAGTAGTTATTAGATGATGGGTTGCTAGAGCGACAGAAGCTTAAACCCTAATTTATGCGCTACTTCGTAAGGGGCTGATTTGGATCCACATGTTTAATGTTATGGTTAGACTTTGTCTTAATACTTTTCTCATAGTTGTGGATGCTTGCGACGGGGTTACTCATAAGTAGGTTGTTAGTTCAAGTAAGAACAACACTCAAGCACCGGTCCACCCACATATCAAATTATCAAAGTAGCGAACACGAATCAAACCAACATGATGAAAGTGACTAGATGAAATTCCCGTGTAAGCTCAAGAACACTTTTCTTATCATAAGAGACAGTTTTGGCATATCCTTTGCCACAAAAGGATTGTTCTACCTTGCTGCACCATACCTATTGTTATTGTTACTTGCTCATTACAAATTACCTTGCTATCAAACTACTTGCTACTTACAATTTCAGTGCTTGCAAAAATTACCTCGCTGAAAACCGCTTATCATTTCCTTCTGCTCCTCGTTGGGTTCGACACTCTTACTTATCAAAAGGACTACCATTGATACCCTATACTTGTGGGTCATCATATGACCTTCCCAAGAATTATCCGGCAAAATCTTCAACACCGAAGACACAAATATGATGCATATGAAACTTTTTTCCAGTCAGCTTGAGCTTATCATGAAGATGACCATAAGATCCAGAACTCACAAAGAGAAAATCCAAACAAGAACTAAGAAATATGACGATGCCATGAATGCAATTGTTTGAGATCTCAACTAACGATACGATCAAGCTACTCACTTGAGATCCCCCCTTGATAGTACGGCTATCGATCCTATAACCCAGTCTCCCAACTACCACCATGTGACCGATAAAATAGAAAACCCTATCAAGGATAAACCTTTGCCTTGTGCATAGTCCACTTGATCTAGATGATGATGATCTTGTCCTTCTCAAGTTTGACCACATTTCTTGATTGCGACGGCTCGATTAAGACTAGTAGATTGCTCCCCCATACTCCACTATGGTTGAGCCACTCTTTGGCACATATTCACAAGTCCATTGTCATGACAAAGGACTCCAAGCTTCAAGCATGATCTCTTTGTGATGCTCCACTTGAACTTGCACACTGCAATCTTGATGAGGATCACCATTTGATGTCATCCTCCATGGGTTGTATGAGATCTTCGTCTTAACGTAAGCCCATGGAAACATACCTAGCTCCACATAGAACTCTCACGTAGACCATGGGTTAGTACACAAAGCGTAATGGACAATGCTTACCTTACCATGGGTTCACTTGATCCCTATCGGTAATCTTGTTGACTTTGTGTGTTGAACAACTTGATTCACACTTTGACTTAGTATTGATCAACCTTGTGTCTTATCTTCTCTCTTCATAAAGATGATGTCTTGAAGATAAAAATGAATGCTCACACAATATTATTCTTCAAGACATGCTTGCAATAATCTCAACTCTCACATGACCAATCTTTGGATAAATCCTTGAATACCACCTTGGTCACCATATAAACTCCTTGAAACCAACAGATGGACTTCAAGAAGTGCCTATGGATAAATCCTTCGAATATAACTCAAGGCAACCATTAGTCCATAGGGATTGTCATCAATTACCAAAACCACATATGGAGAAATATGCTCTTACAATCTCCCCCACTTTAGTAATGTATGGCAATCACTTTCAAGAGAGTTTATATAAGGAAATAAGCACAACCAAGCACACACATGCAAAGCAATAATGCATGGGTATGAGATGCAAATGCTTAAGCAACAAAAGAAAAACTCTCTACACTTTTCCAACCTAAACTCTCTAAACTTCTCCCCCATTGGCATCGATTGCCAAAATGGACGAAAAGCTTAGAAAGCCAATATAATAGGTGTTCCTCCAAAAAGTGTGTATTTCTCAAAATATGAGTGCAGTGAAATACACATTTCCAACAGTAAGTAGTTGGAGGAAAGCAGGCTATATTGGGGACCCAAAATTTTCAAAAAGGTCGTATGGCACAAAGACATACAAAAGAGTGAGGCAAGCAGTAAGAAGATACCAATTGGAACACGCAATCACATGGTCCTACGAGCCACATGAGTAGAAGATATTATGATATGTGCAAGAGAGTGTTTTATAGAAACTAGAGAAGCTCCCCATGATTTGTGCACAATTCATAAATTTTGTATTTGGATACCAAGTGCGCAAAATAGGATCATCACTCCCCCAAAATCAGTAGAAACACACAACAAGTGCAAGCGAGTAGATAAGACAATAGGCATAGCTCTTGCACCAAACATATGGTTGAGCAACATGTAAAAGAGGCAACTTAAGAATAGGCTCAACCAAAATGATGTGTGTGAGTCATGGCAAAGCACTTAAGAAGACTAATATAAGGATGAGCATTAAGCATCAACATAGTCTTGATGAAATGAGACACAAGTGCAATACATATCCTTCCCACACACACGAATCACTGGCAAATGGGTCCACAAGTTTACTAATAAGAAAAGTAAAAAAACCGAAGATTGTGACAACCCATGGTGAAGATAGGAAATAATAGCGTTTTCAAGAGGAGGGATACCAATCGAAATGGTAGAAACCCTCGATAAGACAAGCATGAGGAAAATAATCTTCACCACCAAAGTGTGCATCAGGATGCAAGGATATAAGATCCGCACTCAAAACTACACTTCCCACGCAGCTGGATCCCTAAACCCCCGCACATCTGCGCTACATTCATCCCCCCCCCCCCCCCCCCGCACGTCCGGGTGGACTTCATAGTCATCACTCGGCACGTCAAAAAGATGCTTGAACAACCCCTAGTGGGGATAGCAGACCAAGAAGTTTTTGCAGAGGGAAATAAAAGCGTCCATATAGGAACAACGTTGGGGGAAGATGGTGAAGTTGGGCACAGTAAAAATCCAAGAATGCGAGGAAGAAAGGATGCAGCGGAAGTGACAAACCTCGCTCCACGTGGGTAGTCAAGAGGACGAGCTTGCCCCCGCATGGAAAAGGCTCGACCTCATCGGGGTCCGCCAATCACCATCTCCTGTAGACCATGAGCCCTTGGCTATCCATGTCCTGGAGCCGAGCGGTGGTGGTCCATGGGGCCAACCAGTCACCCTGGATCCAGCCCGCCGGTGCGACCGCGCTTGAAGACGTCCCCCGGGATCCCTTATTTGCCCACTCGGCCTTCATTGTCACGCCATTCGTCATGTCCGACAAGGGAGGTGGTTGGTCGGTAGCGGAAGTGTAGAAGGAGAAGCTCGTTGGGGTGTTGGAGGAATTGAGAAGCAGGGAAAAGGAGATATGTCCAGTTCTCCTTTCACTCAACCGCTTTTTATACCGAGATCGGGCAAATCTTCAACCGTCAATACGCAAACACAGCGAGATCTGCAAATCCCCCGTACAACATTTCGAGGACACGTGGCGGAAATTGCGGCACGAAACTCGAGGCATTGTGCCCCACTTGCACCACTACCATGAAACAACTGCTCCTACGCGCACGCACACGCATCTCCCACGATTTCAAATGCGCTAAAATATTGTTGCATCGTGGCCCGAGAGAGCCCCACACTCACAATATTTCCATCGACTCGCTCCAAACCGTCGAGTGCCAGATGCAGGTCTGCGGGTCACTCAGATGACTCACTAAACACTCAGATGGTTACTCCCGAGGGCCAGTCCATCACCATCCGATGGTTTTGAACGACCAAGTTCGTCGAATCAATCGGATATCATGAATCCTAAATCTGCCATGGTTTTGAGACCGAGTGGGAAGCGATTTGAATTGTTTTTCCGACACCTCCAAGGCGCCAATGACACTTCCGAGTGTCGTTCACTCGTCTCCTTAAACCTCAATTGATTTGAGGGCTACTGATGAGGTCCCCTACCATAGGTAGGTTCACAGACCTGACACCTAAGGCCCACCAGGGGCCTCGCATTATCATGAAAGTCCCTGGACTAGAGGTGCATTAGGATGCATACGAAGATCCACTCGGATCCTTCAAGACACTCAGACGTCATTCCATCAGTCGGATGAGTATCGTCATGCGGGCAACAGAAGCTCATGCAACAAGGAAGTTGCAACGTTCAAGAGACTTAATAACTCACATGAAGTACTGCAAGGACTGGTGTTACCTGTAACGCCTTAGTTAAAGCGGAAGTTTGTGGTAACACCTACAATTACTAGCAATTAATGCCCTTGTAATGGCTCTCGGTCGATGGTGGCGCACTCTATATAAGCCACCCCAGCCTCCAGAGTAGGAGTTCAGCACCCTTTGTAATCATGCACCCCCCATAAGCAAACACTAAGCCTCAGGGCTCGAGAAGTAGGATCTTTACCACCCCCGAGTGGGGACCAAACTCATACATCCGAGTGTGACACTTGTGTTGTAGCTAAGCTCTGCCCCTCCATTCGTACCCCCAAGTACTATTGTCAGGCTTATCCCCTTGACAAATAACTCCATCGCTGATGACGACGAGGCAGTGGTCGGCAACGTCGATAACACTGGAGAGGACACTCAAGCCTCCAAGTACGGAATGGCGACCCCGAAGAAAATGTCGAGGACTCGAATGCCGATGACCTCTTTGAAGGGGGCCGGTGAAAATTACATGACGGAGTCCGTGGAACACGAGAGCCTCGGTACCGAGGACTATATTGTCCCCGAAGACCCCTTAGAACAAGAGCGCTTCCGGTGCCGCCTCGTTGCCACCGCTCGAAGCATGAAACACAAGCAGCAACTGCTGCAAGCGAATGAGGATGGATGAAATGATGAGTGGGTCGAAGTACTTTGGGCGGAACAAGACCTCAAAGACCAACGTCGTAGCATGCCAAAATCATACACATGAGGCGTCTACTGTCGGAGTTCGATGAAGAACTAACCTCTGATGTGCTTGAATGACCCCCTAGAGGTCGGGACAGGCCAGCACGTGAACACCTCAACAAACGACCGGCTTCACACTGATATGGCAAGGACCTCATGGATTACCTAGACCCTTGCGACATTTGATGTCACATTGAGGCAAACCGAGTGCCTCCTTCATCCATCTATGGATGAAGAGAACGCGCTCCAACCGGGACCGATGCTATGACACCTGCCTAGACAGGAACGACCGTGCCCAGGATCAAGACTACGATTGATTCTCCCCTGACCTCCGATGGGATACTATCTGGTTACAAGGTCTAGCCCACCCGGTCTGCTTTACAAGCAGGGTAATGGAACATCAATTTCTAGAAGGGTTCAAGCCCATCAACATAGAATCATACGATGGCACCACAGAACCAGCAATGTGGATCGAAGATTTCCTTCTCCACATACACATGGACAATGGCGATGAACTCCATTCCATCAAATATTTACCGCTCAAGCTAAAGGGACCAGCTAGGCATTGGCTTAACAACATGCCTACTCTAGTAGTAGATGGGAAGACCTTGAAGATGCCCTTAGGGAAAATTTCCAAGGCACCTATGTCCGACCTCTGGACGCTAACAACCTTGGTCATGTCACCCAGTAGCTAGGCTAATATGCTTGGAACTTCTGGAATGGGTTACTTACCTAAAAGAACCACATAATAGACTACTCCGACACCAAAGCCATCACTGCATTCAAAAACAACATCCAAGATGAACGGCTTGCCCGCCAGCTCGGCCAAGACAAGCCGAGGACTATGGCAGCCCGTACTTTTCCATTGACCTGCTTTCATTCGGGAGAAGACATATGTCTCACATGAAGCACTCGCAATGGTGAGGCAAGCACTTCGGAGACACGCGACACCAATTTAAAGCTTGGATGCAATAAAAACAAGCGCAGTCATAAAATGCTGGGAGCGACACGGAGAACACCAGAGTTAATGCAGGGTTCATCGAACCTAGATCTGGACAGAAAAGGAAACCCTTTAAAGGGAATAAGGAGGGACTTTGCCAGCTATACATGATGAGAGATCGGCCGTGCCAAACCCATGGCACTCAGGACAAACCAGCAACCCACACTAACATGAAATGCTGGGTCTTCAAACTAGCTGGCAAGGTAGTGCCGGAGGGTCAAAGTAAAACCCAAAATCAGAGTGAAGATGAGGATGAATCTCGGCGGCCAAACAACGGAGGCCAAAATAAATTTCCTAATGAGGTAACTAAGGTGAACATGATCTACGTTACCCAAATCCCTAAGAGGGAGAGGAAGCGCACATTTCGGGACATCTTGCTACTTCTCTACAACGTCACCAGAAATTGGCTAGTTGATGTGAGATTTCTTGACTTGCGTTGGTTTTTCCCTTGAAGAGGAAAGGGTGATGCAGCAAGGTAGCGGTAAGTATTTCCCTCAGTTTGAGAACCAAGGTATCAATCCAGTAGGAGTATCAAGATGGAGCAATAAGGAACCTGCACAAACACAAGCAAACTTGCACCCAACGCTATAAAGAGGTTGTCAATCTCTTCACGATTGTTTCCAAAGTGAGATCTGATAGTGATAGTAGATGAATATAAATTTGTAAATAAAATTGCAGCAAAGTATTTTTTGTGTTTTTGGTGTTTAGATCTGAATATATAATGTGTAAAATAGACCCGGGGGCCATAGTGTTCACTAGAGGCTTCTCTCATGAAAGCAAGTATTACGGTGGGTGAACAAATTACTGTTGAGCAATTGGTAGAATAGCTCAAAGTCATGACGATATCTAAGGCAATGATCATACATATAGGCATCATGTCTGAGACAGGTAGACCGATACTTTCTGCATCTACTACTATTACTCCACACATCGACCGCTATCCAGCATGCATCTAGTGTATTAAGTTCATGATAAACGGAGTAACGCTTTAAGCAAGATGACATGATGTAGAGGGATAGATTCATGCAATATGATATAAACCCCATCTTTTTACCCTTGATGGCAACAACATGATGCGTGCCTCGCTACCCCTTCTGTCACTAGGTGAGGACACCGCACGGTATGAACCCAAAACCAGGCACTTCTCCCATTGCAAGAACTATAGATCAAGTTGGCCAAACGAAACCCATAACTCGAAGAGAATTACAAGGGTATGAAATCATGCATATAAGAATTCAGAATAGACTCAAATAATATTCATACATAATCTGATCATAAATCCACAATTCATCGGATCTCAACAAACACACCGCAAAAGAAGATTACATCGGATAGATCACCATGAAGATCATGGAGAACTTTGTATTGAAGATCCAAGAGAGAGAAGAAGCCATCTAGATACTAGCTATGGACCCATAGGTCTGAGGTGAACTACTCACGCATCATCAGAGAGGCAATGGTGTTGATGAAGATGGCCACCGGCGATGAATTCCCCTCCGGCAGGATGCCGGAACGGTCTCCCGATTAGTTTTTGGTGTCTCTGGAGGTCTGCGGCGGCGGAAATTTCGATCTAGGTTTAATTCTGGGGGTTTTGGTATTTATAAGGCCTTTTGGAGTCGGGAACAAGTCGAGAGGTGGCACGACGAGGTCACGAGACCCCTAGCCGTGGCCAGGGGGCCTCGCGCCTCCTAGGCTCGTGGCTCCCTCGGGACGCCTCTCCGGTATCTTTTTCTTCCGGTATTTTTTATATTTTCCATAAAAAATCACGGCGAAAGTTTTATTCCATTTGGACTCTGTTTGATATTCCTATCTGAAAAAGGTCAAAAACACAGAAAAAACAGGAACTGGCACTGGGCATTGGATTAATAAGTTAGTCCCAAAAATAATATAAAATAGCATATTCATGCATAGAAAACATCCAAAGTTGATAATATAATAGCATGGAACGATCAAAAATTATAGATATGTTGGAGGCGTATCACATCTACACGTTAGAGCCAGTCGCCCCGAAGTTGAACATGTGGTCGTCTTACCCGATCACATTCGACATACATGACCATCCAACCAACATCAGGCATGGCAGATCAGCGACCAACATCCGACCAACATGTTCTAGACATTAGAATACAAAATGCACAAGATGGTATCATCACTTCCCCTATATCTATAGAAACACTAGACATGCTCAAAAAGATCCACAAGAAGCAAGAAAGACAAATGGATAAACAAAATCCAATGTAAAGATCATTTAGAAATTTCTACCATGTAAAGGAAAAAACAATTGTCAAAGGACAAGAAGTATTAGGAAGTAATTACCATCGGTAGATTTCAAAGTTATCCAACATCATCTTCACACCTAAAACAAAAGCAAATGAAACTTGTAGAGATAGCATGCCACCTAGGAACAAGATAATTTAAAATATCAATTCTAAGTGGCAATATATCAAATGTAAACATTTTATAGGCTTGTAATATGCACATAGCATATTACTCCCCCATAATGTGATAACCCAAAATAATTAACAAGTAGCAAATGAAATCCAACAAGAGATAATTAATGGACCATTTAGAATTTGAATTTCTCATGAGAAGACATACCACGTAGAAGCTAGATAATCTTGTAATATCAATACTAAGTGGTGTTCCTCATGTACACACATTTTTAGGATCATGAAGTGCACAAAGCACATCACTCTCCCAAAATGGGATGATCCATTAATCTATCAAAAGAGCCAACTAAGATCCAAATAAAATGCAAAAAGTCTCAATACAAGACTCACATGTACACGATGTGCAAACTAACCATACATAGTTGATTACTGAAGATAAACAAATAGGAAGCACAACATATACAAACACATGCAAGGTACAAAACCACAACATGTAAAGGGGAAGTAACTATTAATGTAAACAATTTAAGAGGCACATTGAATATAGGGGTAATTGGTTCTGTGCCCCTAGTTGGGTCACACTCACTTGGTTTACTCCTAGTTTCCAAAAAAACACATTCCTGCCCAAACCACTTTGCTCGCCTTATGCTTTTGTCCTTTGACCGTTTGACCATCATTTTGAAAACTTCATAACAAATTCATACTAACTCAGAAAAGCCTAAATAAGATATCAAAATGTTCAGACAAACAACACCTATGTGTGCATGTCATTTGCATTCATGACAAAAGTTTTGGGAAGTCGCCATCACCTATATGATCTAAAATCGAGATAGAGACTTTCCAACAATTTTTTCATGAATGCAAAATTCATGCACATATAGGTTATGTTTTTATGAATTTTTTTATATATTATTTTCATTTTTTAAGCAAGTGTGAATTTGTTATGAAGTTTTCAAAATTATGGTCAAACGGTCAAAGGGAAAAACATAAGACGAGCAAAGTGGTTTAGGCAGGAACGCGTGTTTTTGCAAACTAGGGGTAAACCAGCCGAGTGTGACCCAACTAGGGGCATAAAACCAATTATCCCTTGAATATAAGATGGAAACTTGATAATCCCAATGACTTGGCTTGAGATAATATGAATGATGAAGATCCCTTAATTCTTCATGATGTAGCCAAGTCTCCAATGCCCTCCATCAATACCTATTGATCAAGTTTGAGCTTGTTGGTCCCCAACCAAGTTGGGTCCTAAGAGGTTAGTCACAATAGGCTTGGCTAACCAAATGGTTCTTTTCTTGACACCACTTTGAGTACCAATACATTTGGAAAACACATTGCCAAGCTTATCCTTCCCAAGATAATATATATCATCAATAATCATTGGGTTGGATAAGTTACCTTTCATGCAAGAAGAAGCGAGGTGACCCTTCTCACAACATAAGTATAAACATCTACCCTAAACATTCTTCTCAATTGATTTCTCAACTTCAGGAGTGGTGACTTGGGTCTTCTTGGGAAGATGCCTTTGTTCAACTTGTGGCTTAGCATTCAATTGAACTTGTGACCGCTTCCCTTGTTGCTTCTTACTTTGAGGCTTCTTCTTAAATAGTCAAGATCTTACATGGTGCCCTTCTATTTTGCACTTGAAGCAAATACTTTTGGCTGAATTCTTGACTTGTTCTTGGCTCTTCTTCTTGTAGCTTTTGGACTTCTGCTTATTGTTGGAGTTGAATCCAAGTCCACCCTTGTCATTTGGGGATTTTTGCGCACTCAAGGTATTGTTGAGTGTGGACTTCCGTTCATGATTCTTTTCCAATTCTCTCTTCAAAGAAGTGACTTGGGCCTTGAGCTCTTTGATTTCCTCTACATGATTAGTATCAACACAAGTACTAGAGGAAGTATAAGCATCATTGTTATAGCAAAAAGGCAAGATAAGTAATTCATCACAAGATGTACCAATGTTATGCTTAGATGAATTATGAGGACTAGCACATGGCAATATAGCATTTTGACTAGAAGTAGTGTTAATGTCCATAGCTCACTTGATGTTACCTTGGTAGTATAGCCTTATGAGATAAATTTAGCACACTAAGGTCACCATGAGAGCTCGAGAAATTTTCATGACTTTCTTCCAACTTCTCATAGTTGCTAGATAGAAACTCAAGTTGAGCCCTTAGCTCAACATTCTCCTTTAACATGGATGCTTCATTAGAAATAGAGTTAGTAGCACCAGCATCATCATTAACAACAAGAGGAGAAGGCAACTTTGCAAGCTCTTTTGCATATGAAGCTTCAAGTTGAGCATGAGGCTCGGTGAGTTCGATGAGCAAACTCTTAATGACCTTTGAGCCATTTTCGAGGTGCTCAAAGTCATCAAGGAGTTTAGAACGAGCAACTTCAAGCTTATCATTTTAGTTCTAGAATCATTATCCACTTCGAGAGCTCTATCATGGGATTCCTTTAACCTATATAATTCTAGAGCAAAGGTCTCCTCAAGAGATTCCTTGGTGGTTTGTTCATTTTCAAGAGCTTGAGATAGCTCCATGATCTCATTAGCGTAATCACACTCATGACCTTCATTTTCTCAATGGTGGCCTCATGATCCTCGAGATGAGATTCCAACTCATCGATATATTTCTTACCATCAATGGCAATAGACATGATTTCCATCAAGTTGTAACAAGCAAGTTTATTCTTGTGAAGAGCATTACAAATCATTTCTCCCTTATTAAGGAAGCAATATTATCACTCTCCTCATCATTATCCTCATCCTCATCCTCATTCTTATCAATATCATCATCATGAGATATATTGGGATTCAAAGTAGGAGATACCCTTGAAGCCTTAGCCATAAGGAAAAAGTAAGAAATAATAGATGATGATTTAGGATCCCTTGAAGCATCATTCAAGACCACATATTGTTCCATGGAGTGTTGGGTTTCTTCTACATTGTTAGCACAACAACCCGAGGAAATAGATACATTTTTATCATGGCAACAAGACATAGCAAGCATATCATCATATGATTTAGTCATGCAATTTCTACATGATATGCAAGGACTATCAACACAAGAATGTGAAAAATTTAGAGTGCTCGAAGTGTTAAAGTCCAAAGATGAAGCATTGCAGTAAGATAGTGACGAAGCATCATCAAAAATAATCCCACTATAATCATTACAATGATCACCACTACTCAGCATATCTTATGGCAATCCACATGTAGGTGAAGTAGATGAAGTTGAGAAGACAACACGACCGGAGGTGGAGGGAGAACAATCATCCATACAAATCTTGGACACACCATGTTTATCTTGAAGCTTTGTCCACACCTCATGAGCATCCCCGAACGGCATGAGTTGAAATATAACTACATTTCTCAAAGCATCAAAAACACATTAGAAGATTGAGCATTGAGATAAGAGTTTTTATCATCCTCTAAAGATATGTGCCGAGAATCCTTTGGAGGATAAAAACCCATATCTACAATTTGCTCTAAATTTGGGTCCGTGACCCTAAAGAGATTAAGCATGTGAATTACTCAAGCATCAAAATTTGTGCCATCGAAACTAAGAGGGCCATAGAATCCTAATCCCCTAGTCAACATACTTACTCTCTAGGTGATAAAACCTAATAATGAGAGACCTAACTCTGATACCAATTGAAAGGACGTGGATGTTGCCTAGGGGGTGAATACGCGCTTTAAAATAATTACGGTTTAGGCCTGAACAAATGCGGAATAAAACTAACGTTTAATTAGTGAAGCACAAAACCTAAAACAACTAGGCTCACCTATCTGCACCAACAACTTATGCTAATCAAGATAAACAACTAAGTGATAGCAAGATATATAACATGAAACAATATGGCTATCACAAAGTAAAGTGCATAAGTAAAGGGCTCGGGTAAGAGATAACCGAGGCACATAGAGACGACGATGTATACCGAATTTCACACCCTTGCGGATGTTAATCTCCGTTTGGAGCGGTGTGGAGGCACAATGCTCCCCAAGATGCCACTAAGGCCATCGTAATCTCCTCATGCCCTCGTGTCGGTGTCAAAACTGGCATATCTTGGGTAGGGGGTCCTGAGCTGTGGACCTTGGATCGATGGGTAATAGGGGACGAAGGAGACAGTGTTTACCTAGGTTCGGGCCATCGTGATGAGGTAAAACCCTATGTCCTGCTTGATTATATTGATGTGCATGAGAATTACAGAGTTGATCTACCTGGAGATCATATGAGCTAAAACCCTAGATGAGTCGACCTCCTTCTACAAATGGAACCCTCTGCTTTATATAGACACCAGGGGTACCTAGGGTTGCATGTAATCGACCTCCAACCATGGACAGATACGGCGATCCTATATTCAAGACTCGGAGGGCACGCCGACCTTTAGAGCTTTGCTTCTTGATCACGGGGTCAACGCATAGTCCAGTTCTTCACAGGGCGGCCCAGCAAATCGGCCCATTCGAGAGGAGCCGACAACCCAAGGACCCCATAGTCTTGGACTCCCTCGGTAGCCCCCGAACTAGCCTCCAATGCCAAGGTATCTAGTCTTCGGTTGCTCTACGTGCCCAAAGTATTCGTCTTGCAAGGCGAGTTCCTCTATTCCTTCTGTTTTGCAGAACAACAATGTGGTCGCTGACAGGTTCCCGATTGTCGAAGCGTCACGAGGCAACAACATTAACATTCCTGCTCAAAGATCGATAGCAGCCCTCGATTTCTATGCGTAAAATAAAATACAAGTAACTCATCAGCCCTTCGTAGAACCGCTTTTTCCAGTTCAGGGCAAAAAACTGCTATTTAAGCAGATCGAATCCGTCATAGACGATACTCATCCCCTCACCACCACCAAGAAGCCCTAAAGCTTGAGAGCTTGGAGATATGGCGACCACCCCAGGTTTGCCCTCATGCCCTCATGGCCCCCTCCCAGGAGACTGGGACAGTTCTTCCATTTCCCTTCTTCAACTGCACGATCTTGATGTACAAGGGTATCTCCCCACTTCCGATCTGATGTCCACCCGCGTTGGGCTGACCTCTACGAACGATGAAGCTTTTGTGGAGAATTTCCCTACCCCCCGCAAGGATGAGAGGGTTTTCTTTATTTCCTTCCTTCTGCGAGGCCTAGGATTTCCCGATCACCCCTTCTTAAGGGGTCTTCTAGAATTCTACGGGATCCAGCTCCACAACCTTACCCCCGGCTCGATCCTTCACATCTCGGGCTACGTGGACCTTTGCGAGATGTTTTTGGGCTGCAAGCCCCATTTTGATTTATGGAGAAAGTACTTCTGTCTTGTCCCCCGAACTAGGGTAGGGACAATCCAGGAAGTGGGTAGAGTCAAAGTATGGCGCATAGCCGGGATGGGTTACCCTATCGGGACCCCAAAGAAGGAAACCAACGAGTGTTACTCGAAATGGTTTATATTGAAGATGTCCCCTTATTCGACCCAGCTCAAAGGGGTTTGTCTGGATACTCCGAGGCCCATCTAAAGAAGCAATTCAACTGACGACCAAAGAGCCCCGAGGTAAAGTGCCTCGCCGCCAAAGTGAAGCTGCTAGCTAACAGCAATTTGACCATCATTGATGTGATGGCCACAGTGATCACCCGGTGTGTCCAACTGCTCCAACAACAGATTCATCCTCTATGGCATTACAATGGGACAAGCAACATCATCCATTCTAGATGGCAAGGGCCATACTATCGGGAAGCGCTAGCGGCTATCCTAGCTGACCTCTTTAAAAGAGAGAAAGAAGAGTTCGCCCGCCTGACAATCAGGGATGGCTTCTCTAGCTACAACCCCATCAAATGGGTAAGTTTGATTACATTCCTAAATCCCGGACGCATATATTTGATTTGAATGATAAAAAACCTTCCGCCTTTCTTAACAGAAATGGAGATGCTGGGTTGAGACAGTCAACTATCCCGCTCCCCATCTAGAGAATTCTTCCGTGATGATGATCCTGGATTTCAAGATGACCCAGAGATTTTGATGATCTTCGTGGACGAGGTCTATTACCAGGAGAGTGTCGACGAACACAAGGTGGCTCTCATGGCCGATCATCCCCAGATCCTCACTTCTTTGACCGTAAGCAAAAATAAGGCCCCGTACCGAAAAGGGTGCAAGCCTCCTGCCATTCGAACTATACCAACTCCTACCCCCAAGGGTCATCAAACTACGCATCAAACACCCTCCCAGGCTACCCGGCGGGGTCTGCGTCAAGCGCTAGCGGGGGATCCAAGCGAGGGGCAATAGCGGAGAGCACATCATCCGCAACAAAAGGTATTCGATTCGCCTTTGCTTTTCGGCTGCCATTACCTTAAGTACTCATAGTCTCTCTTACTGAAACGTTAAAGAGACGATTATAGCAACCCAAAGACGCCACAGAGGCGCCAGAAAGCTGTGGCTTGCCCGGGCCTTCGGCCCCTATTGGAGCTTACGCGGGAGCCCCTATTACGGATCAGCTCCCTGAAGATTCCGGGGGAGTATCGATCACTTATTCCGAGGTCAAAAGTGCAATGAATCATCGTCATTGAAAGGAGTCCTTGCGACACCCAACATTTTTCGATCAAGAGTTTAACACCATTAGTTCGATGGACGCACACCTTGGTGCTGCTGATAACCCACAAGTGTAGGGGATCCATTGTAGCCTCTTTTGATAAGTAAGAGTGTCGAACCCAACGAGGAGCTAAAGGTCGAACAAATATTCCCTCAAGTTCTATTGACCACCAACACAACTCTACGCACACTTAACGTTCGCTTTACCTAGAACAAGTATGAAACTAGAAGTACTTTGTAGGTGTGACAGGATTGGTTTGCAAAATAATAAAGAGCACGTAAATAAAATCTAGGGGCTACTGAGAAGTGGTGGTAGGAGTTGCGGAATTGTCCCTAGGCAATCGATACTAGACCTGTCATCATTATTGCAATTTTATATGAGGGAGAGGCATAAGCTAACATACTTTCTCTACTTGGATCATATGCACTTATGATTGGAACTCTATCAAGCATCCGCAACTAACTAAAGATCATTAAGGTAAAACCCAACCATAGCATTATAAGGTATCAAGTCCTCTTTACTCCCATATGCAACAACCCACCTACTCGGGTTTATGCTTCTGTCACTCACGCAACCCACCGTAGGAAAATCATGGACACATTGCTAAACCCTACAACGAGGATCCCTCATGCTTGCGCGACACGGAGAGCACCATAGGACAGCAACAATAACAAAGCATGCAACTCAAACCAATCATGATCATCAATCAACCTATAGGACAACAAAAATCTACTCAGACATCATAGGATGGCAACACATCATTGGATAATAATATGAAGCATAAAGCACCATGTTCAAGTAGAGGGTACAGCGGGTGGCGGGAGAGTAGACCGCTTTAGATAGATGGGGAAAGGTGATGGAGGTGTTGGTGAAGATGACAGAGTTGTTGGAGTAGATCGCCATCATGATGATGGCCCTAGCGGCGTTCCGGTGCCACCGGGAGAGAGGGGGAGAGAGCCCCCGTTCTTCTTCTTCTTCCTTGACCTCCCTCCTAGATGGGAGGAGGGTTTACCCTCTGGTCCATGGCTTCCATGGTGGTGGAGGGGCGAGAGCCCCTCCGAGATTAGATATCTCTCTCTCTATTTCCTTCTGTTTATGCGCTCCCAGATTCTGGCCTTTCACTGTTTCTTAAATATCCGGAGATCCGTAACTCCGATCGGGCTACGGGCTGCCACAAGAGCCCAAGGCACGGCCAGGGGGTAGGTCGTGCCCCCTGGCTTGTGGTCACCTCGTGCATCGTCTCGTGCTGATTCTTTTCCCAAAAATCACATATATTCCAAAACAAATCTCCATAAGTTTTTATCGCGTTTGGACTTCGTTTGATATGGATTTTCTACGAAACAAAAAACAGGCAACAAACAGGAACTGGCACTGGGCACTGGATCAATATGTTAGTCCCAAAAATAGTACAAAAAGTTGCCAAAATTATATGAAAGTTGTAGAATATTGGCATGAAATAATCAAAAAATATAGATATGATGGAGACGTATCAGCTGCCCGAGCAGGCCTCGAAGGAGCTTCTAGACTAAGGTCTTCCAATATCCAGGTAAGTAGTCGGTTTTCATAAACGAACATAAGTCCTAACCCGATAGCCCCGGAACCTTAATTTGGTCGGGATGGCCGAATTAAGGGTCTAAAAATTGTGTTGCCATTTTATAGGATTTAAGGCAGCAAAACAAGAAGTTGTCCAAGGACCTTGGGTCTAGTCAGACAGATTTGAAGTCTATCAAGGCCAAACTGGAGGAGGTGATTTTTTACTAGAGAGGCACATAGTAAGTAAAAAAGGTGTATTATTGTGTGCCAAAAAACAACTCAAAGGGGGAAACCAATGGCAAGCCCAAAAAATTGAGAGATTAAACACTAAATTGGTTCAAACCCATGAGGGGAACCAGAAATTGATGGGCGGCATGTTCTGTAAGTGAATTTTTAACCTGGAATGTCATAGAGTATTCTTCGTTGTGGTGTGTGTAATGATACATCATATGCCATCCTTAGGCCTCCTAACCAGGCGTCATGAAGAAGAGATTGCTACCTCTTGAGCATGCGTTGGTTTTCCCTTGAAGAGGAAAGGGTGATGCAGCAAAGTATATAAGTATTTTCCTCGGTTGTTCAGAACCAAGGTATCCATCCAGTAGGAGGAACAAGCAAGTCACCAATGGTTTTACCTACACAAACAATCGAACTCTTGTACCCAACGCTATAAAGGGGTTGTAAATCCCTTCACGATTATTTGCAAGGATTAGATCCGATAGATATAGATGTAAACAAGAACGGAAAGTAAAAGGTAAATAAATTGTAGCAAAGTATTTTTGGTTTATAGATCTAAAATTATGTTATGGAAAGTAGACCCAGGGGCCATAGGTTTCACTTGAGGCTTCTCTCTTGAAGGCAAATATCATGGTGGGTAAACAAATTACTGTCAAGCAATTGATAGAAAAGCGAATAATCATCTAGTTATCCAAGGCAATGATCATGCATATAGGCATCATGTTCGTGTCAAGTAGACCAAAACAATTCTGCATCTACTACTATTACTCCACACATAGACCGACTCATGCCTGCATGTAGAGTATTAAGTTCATGAAGAATAGAGTAACACATTAAGAAAGATGACATGATGTAGAGGGATAAACTCAAGCAATATGATGAAAATCCCATCTTGTTACCCTTGATGACAACAATACAATACGTGCCTCGCTACCCCTACTATGTCACTGGGTGAGGACACCTCAAGATTGAACCCAAAAGCAAGCACTTCTAGCATTACAAGAATTACCAATCTAGTTGGCCAAACCAAACCAATAACTCTAAGAGAATTGCAAGGATATGAAATCAAGCAAATAAGAATTCAGAGGAGATTCAAATAAGATTCATGGATAATCCAAACATAAACTCAAAATTCATCGGATCTTGACAAACACACCACAAAAGAGGATTACATCGGGTAGATCTCCATGAAGATCATGAAGAACATGGTATTGAAGATCAAAGAGAGAGAAGAAGCCATCTAGCTACTAGCTATGGACCTATAGGTCTGTGGTGGACTACTCACGCATCATCGGAGGGGCAATGGAGTTGATGTAGATGCTCTATGTGATCGAAACCCCCTCTGGCAGATTACCGGAAAAGGCTCCAAGATTGGATCTCTCGGGAACGGAGGCTTCCGGCAGCGGAAAAGTATTTGCGTGGCTCTCTCTTGTGTTGGGGGATATTTGGGTATTTATAGGCCAAGAATTAGGGTTAGGAGACCTGTCGGGAGGCTACAAGCCTACTGGGCATGGCCAGAGGGGCGCGCCTAGAGGCTTGTGGCTCCCTGGCACCTCCCCTGTCGTGCACTCCAAGCTTGATCGATTTGTTTCCTTCCTAAAAAATTCCTTTCGAAGGTTTTATTCTGTTTGTACTCCATTTAATATTCCATATCTGCAAAACTCAAAAACAAGGAAAAAACAGAAACTGGCACTAGGCTCTAGATTAATAGGTTAGTCCCAAAACTAACATAAAATAGCATATTAATGCACATAAAACATCCAAAACAGATAATATAATAGCATGCCATCATCAAAAATTATAGATACTTTGGAGACGTATCAGAGATCAACTCATTTGGTGGGGATCTGCTGAAGGAACTGTCCATAGTGCACGAGCGAGCTCGGAAAGCTATGAGGAGCATTACTAGGGTGCTCTGGCCATGCGAGAAACCTCCACAAGGGATGGCCGAACTGGCGAAGCATTTTAAAGGAGCCCGAAGTCGTTTTGAGCTATGTAAGACTTTAGCTTGTCGAGAGGGGGCTCTGGAGGCATGGGCCATGGTGAAGACCCGTTTTACCAAACTCGACTGTGGAGCACTTGGCCCGGGTTGGGCCAGCAGGGCCTGATGGATAGGAAATACCCCTTCACTTTGTTTGTGATCAAGTGATGCTCGACGCTCGTATTTCTCAGGAGGACTGTGCCCTGGATGCCATAATAGATCATCTCAACCGGTCAGTGTAATGTTTTGGTTCTATGTAACTATGTACTCGGCACCGAATCGATTCTATCCGTGTTTTAAGCGTTTTCTTAACCGGCCATCGGCTTCCGCCTCCCCCGCCAATGGCTTGGGAGTGTTCCGTACTGTATATCCTATAGTAACAGGAGATCATTTTCGGAGAACTAGGCAATCCGACCATGTGGTGCGAATAGACAAAACATGCACGATTGGGTATGTTATATTACTACTTAATGTAAGAAACATCTTTTGGAGAAAATAGTTCCTTCATGGATTCCTTTCTTCGGGTTTCTGCGTTAATCGCGGATGTCCTAGATATGTAGCCGTAATTGTGCGGGTAGAAGCTATGTTTGGAGAAAATCAGGATTTGTGGTGAAGACCACCAATTATGTCGTGTTCCTTCATAGGCGATCAATTTGTTTCTTAAGAGTGCTAACTTTTGGCTTCACCCGTCTGAGGTATGTATCCAGGTAATCTGGTCGTAACAATCACAGCGGTGCTCACTTTACCCTCTAGCGAAATATTCAGAAACTTAGAGGGTAATCATAGGAGCGAGGCAACCTAGTTTGGCGAAAAACTGAAGTACAATTGATGCGTATGGAGGCGTAAATACAATACTGGAAGGATGCACGCAAGGTAAATATATGATTGCTTGGCTTTTAACGAAGCCCCCGGGTATTACCTGGTAGAACATGATAATTTAATGTATGACATAGAAAGACTTGGCATAGTTTGGTTAAGTCGAACATAGCCTAGTAAACCCTAAACAATCCTATAAAAGTAAACAGGGAAATTTATAAAGGAGCAAATACAAGAGTCTTTAATAGGAGGTAGCGACACCGGTCTAGCCGTAGAAGCGGCGAAGGCGAGCCGCATTCCATGGGTTTGGTTCGAGGCGATTGTCCTGCGAGTTGCGAAGGCAATAATCTCCTCCTCTCAAGACTTCATCAATTATGAAAGGTCCCTCCCACTTGGGGTTGAGTTTATGCTTATGTTTCTCTGGGAGTCGTACTATAAGTTCGCCCACATTATATGCATTCGCTTGAACCTCCCTGCTTTGGTATCGCCGAGCTTGTTGTTGATAAAAGGCAGATCGAGCCTGAGCTCTATCGCGCTCTCCCTCCAGGGTGTCTAAGTCGTCCCGCCGATCCAGTTCGGCCTCCTTTTGTTCATACATGCACACCCTAGGAGCGTCATGGATGATGTCACATGGGAGGACTGCTTCGGCACCATATACCATGAAGAACAGTGTATATCCCATTGACCTGTTCAGGGTGGTGTGTGACCCCCATAACACGGAGTCAAGCTCTTCCACCCAATGGCAGTCGGATTTTTTGAAGAGATCAGACCAGACGAGGTTTGATACCGCTCATAATGAGACCGTTGGCCCATTTGACTTATCCATTGGTCCACGGATGATACACCGAGGCATAGCCGAGCTTGATACCCAAGTTAGCGCACTAGTCCTTTACCTCCTGGGCAGTGAAGTTGGATCAGTTGTCCATTATTATGCTGTGAGGGACACCATAACGGTGTACCATGCCTGATATAAAGTTGATGACCGGTCCGGACTTAGCTGAACTTACTGGCTTTGCTTCAATCCATTTGGTGAACTTGTTGACCATAACCAGAAGGTATTTCTTTTTCTTGGAACCCCCTTTAAGTGCTCCTACCATGTCTAGCCCCCAGACCACAAAAGGCCAGGTGATCAGAATTGTCTGAAGAGCTGTTGGGGGCATGTGGCTTTGGTTTGCAAAGAGTTGACAACCCACACAATGTTGGACGAGTGTATGGGCGTCCACTCGGGCGGTGGTCCAGAAGAACACAGCTGGAAAGGGTTTGCTTACCAGGGCCCGCTCTACTACATGGAAACCACCCATGCCTACGTGTACCTTGGCCAAAAGCTCCCTCCCTTCTTCTTCTGAGATGCACCATTGGAGGCTCCTAGTGGTGCTTTTCTTGTATAGCTCGTTGATACGTCTCCAACGTATCTATAATTTTTGCTTGTTCCATGTTGTTATATTATCAATCTTGGATGTTTTAAAATCATTTTATAGCAATTTTATATCATTTTTTGGGACTAACCTATTGACATAGTGCCAAAGTGCCAGTTGTTGTTTTTGCTTATTTTTTAATTTGTAGAAAATCAGTACCAAATGAAGCCCAAACACTATGAAACTTTTTGGAGATTTTTTTGGGCCAGAAGACATCCAGTGGGACAAACAAGTGCCAGAGAGGAAGGCCAGGGAGGGCACAAGACACAAGGGTGCGCCAGAGGCCCCTGACGTGGCTTGGTCGGACGTGCCCACCTCGAGAACCCCCTCCACTGACTATAGCCTCTATAAATTCTCAAATATTCAGAAACCCTAGAGGAGTCAACGAAACACAATTCCATCCGCCGCAAGTTCCAGAACCTCGAGATCCATTCTAACACCATCACAAAGGGGTTCATCTTCATCATAGGTGCCTCTCCGATGATGCGTGAGTAGTCCACCATAGACCTATGGGTCTGTAGGCAGTAGCTAGATGGCTTCCTCACTCTCTCTCTCTCTCTCTCTATATATATATATATATATATATATATATATATATATTATTCTCAATACAATGGGCTATTGGAGATCTATTTGATGTAATGACTTTTGCGATGTGTTTGTTGGAATCCGATGAATTTTGAGTTCATGATCAATTTCTATCCATGAATATGATTTGAGTCTTGTTTGATCTCTTATTTGCATGATTACTTATAGCCTCATATTTCTTCTTCGAATCTTTGGTTTCGTTAGGCCAACTAGATCGATTTTTCTTGCCATGGGAAGAGGTGCTTTGTGATGGGTTCGATCTTGCGGTGTTCTTTCCCAGTGACAGAAGGTGCAGCAAGACACGCATGTATCGTTGCCATTAAGGATAACAAGACGGGGTCTATTCCTACATGAATAGATCTTGTCTACATCATGTCACCATTCTTATTGCATTACTCCGTTTATGCATGAAATTAATACACTAGATGCATGCAGAATAGCGGTCAATGTGTGGAGTAATAGAAGTAGATGCAGAATAGTTTCGGTCTACATATCTTGGACATGATGCCTATATAATGATCATTGCCTGGATATCATCATGATTATTTGATCTTCTATCAATTTCCCAACAGTAATTTGTTCACCCACCGTGCGCTATACTCATGAGAGAAGCCACTAGTGAAACATACGATCCCTGGGTCTACTTTTCCAACATACTGCATTTTGATGTACTATTTTGTCTTTTTGTTTTCAGATCTATTGATCCAAAAAACCAAAAATACCTTGCTGCACTTTTTGTTTACCTATTTTATTTTGTGTTCTTGCGAGATCTATTTTCCAAAACTATCATTACCTAATCTATCTTTTTACCGTTGAGAGCTTCCCAACCTCTCTTACGCATCGGGTTGCAAGTATTTGTTATATGTGTGCAGGTGTTGTGTACGTGGGTGCGTGATCTTACTCTATGGACTGATAACTTGGTTTCATAACTCAGGGAAATACTTACTGTCGTTGTGCTGCATCATCCCTTCCTTTTTGGGGAAATACCGACGTAGTCTCAAGCCACGTCAAATGAATTTCTGGCGCCATTGCCGGGGAGGAAGCGATCTCATCTACCAAGTTCCTAATCACAAATCGCATCTCCTTGCAATTTACATTATTTGTCATTTACCTCTCATTTTCCTCTCCCCCACTTCACAATTTTGCCATTTTATTGGCCCTCTCTTTTTCGTTTGCCTTTTTCTCGTCAGATCTCTTGTTTGGTTGCAATCTTGTTAGCGTAGTCACGATGACTCAACAAAACACCAAGTTGTGTGACTTTTACAATACCAATAATAATGGTTTTATTAGCACTCCTATATCTCAGCCCGCCACTAGTGCCCAGTCTTGTGATTTTAATGCCACTTTATTGAATATTGTCATGAAAGATCAATTTTCCGGTACTCATAATGAGTATGTCGCGTCCCATCTAAACACATTTGCGGAATTATGCAATGTCAAAAGAAAAAATATGTGGACAATGATATTGTGAAGTTGAAATTATTTCCTTTCTCCTTGCAGGATGGTGCAAAAGGTTGATTTTCTTCTTTGCCTCACAACAGTATCGATTCTTGGGATAAGTGCAAGGATGCTTTTATTACTAAGTATTTTCCGCCCGTGAAAATTATTTCCCTTAGAACTGAAATCATGGATTTTAAGCAACTTGAGCATGAATATGTTGCACAATCTTGGGAAATAATGAAGTTGATGCTAAGAAATTGTCCTACTCATGGTTTAAATCTTTGGATGATCATGTCCTACAATTTTTTTATGCGGGATTGAATTCTGTTTCTAGAAATCTTTTAGATTCTGCCGCGGGTCGTACTTTTATGGAAATTACTTTTGGTGAAGCTACTAAATTTCTAGATAATATTATGGCAAATTATTCACAATGGCATACTGAAAGAGCACCTACTAGTAAAAAGGTTAGTTCGGTAGAAGAAATCAGTACTTTGAGTGAAAAAGTTGATGCTCTTATGAAGTTGGTTGCTAGCAGAAGTTCTCCTATCAATCTTAATGATGTGCCTTTGTTTACTTTGATTGAGAAAAATAGTGATTCCATAGATGTGAATTTCATCTCGCGAAACAATTTCAATAACAATGCTTATAGAGGTAATTTTAATCCTAGGCCTTTTCCTAGAAATTCATCTAATAATTATGGTAATTCCTATGGTGATTATTATAATAATATTAATAGGAACGCCTCTTATCTTGAGAATATTTTTAAAGAATTTATCAATGCTCAAAAGTCCTTCAATACTACGATAGAAGAAAAGTTGAATAAGATTGATGATATGTCTACAAGCATTGATAGAATTTCCCATGATGTAGAAAATCTCAAGTTGAATGCTTTTCCACCTACGGTTAATGAATCAATTAAGGCTTTATATGTTTCTATGGATGAAAGTAAGAAAAGAGCCGCTATGATTAGAGCTAAATGAGAATTTTTAGAAAAGGCATTTTTAGCGATTAATTTCATAATAATGATGAAGATCTTAAAATGATTGGTGTTTGCTCTATCGATTCTTTGTTTAGTAATGTTAAAATTGATGATAAAAGTACTGAAGAAGGGTCAACTTTAGTTAGAGGGCATCCCAATAATTTGGAGGGTGAAAATCTTGATGAAAATTTTGATAAAAGTGGGTTTGAAGAGGTCAAAACTTTAAGTAGTGATGTGCCCACTATTTTTGATTACAAATACTTTAATTATGAGAGTTGATCCTTGGTTGATTGTATTTCTTTACTACAATCCATGATAAATTCACCCCATGGTTATGAACAAAATAAAGCTTTTACTAAACATATTGTTGATGCCATGATGAAATCCTTAGAAGAAAAATTGGAATTAGATATTTCAATTCCTAGGAAATTGCATGATGAGTGGGAACATACCATTAAAGTCAAGATTAAAAATTATGAATGATTTGCTTTGTGTGAATTTGGTGCTAGTGTTGCCACAATTTCGAAATCTCTATCTGATGTGCTTGGTCTTACCAATATTGAAGAATGTTCTCTTAATTTGCACTTGGCAGATTCTACTATTAAAAAGCCTTTGGGAATAATTAATGATGTTCTTATTCTTGCAAATAGGAACTATGTGCCCATTGATTTAATTGTTCTTTATATTGACTGTAATCCGTCTTGTCCCATCATACTTGGTAGACCGTTTTTACGCACTATAGGTATCGTGATTGATATGAAAGAAGGCAACATTAAATTTATGTTTCCACTTAGAAAGGGTATGGAACACTTCCCTAGAACAATAATTAATCCACCCTATGAATCAATCATGAGGGCCTTCTATGGAGTGAAAACTAAGGATGACAATACTTTAATCTATGTGTTATGCCTAGCTAGGGGCGAAAATAATAACGCTTGTTGGGAGGCAACCCAATGAATAAATTTATTTTTATATTTTACTTTATATTTTTGAGTGTTTTCACAATTATACCTATGTTATGATTGTGTTTTTATGTTTTATTTTGTGTTTTTGCCAAGTAAAGCCTTTAGGATGATTCATAAGATGAGTAGAAACAATGGTGAATCTAAAACAAAAACTTTGTCTCCAGTGCACGAATTTTCATTTATTTACTGGAACATGATAATGATATGAAATTTTAACATAGTATTCCTATATAGATTTTTTACGTTTTCCTAATTTTTCAGAATTTTTAGATTCACGGAGGTATGGGTAGAGTACAGATTATATAGACTGTTGTGTCTGAAATAGATTCTGTTTTCGTTGCATTGTGTGCTTGTTTTGATGGATCTGTGGCTTGTATTGAGGGTATAAGTCATGGTAAAGTTAGAATAGAGTAGATATAATGCAATAATAAAATATTAATAGGTTTACAACAGTACTTGAAGTGGTAATTTGCTTTACTATACTAACGGATCTCACGAGAATTTTGTCAAGTTTTGAGTGATTGAAGTTTTCAGGTTTTGGGTGAGATCATGATGGATAATGGAATAAGGAGTATGAAGAGCCTAAGATTGGGGATGCTACAGCACCCCAAGTTAATATCCAAAGAGTAACAAGCAACTAAGCTTGGGGATGCCTCGAGTGGCATCCCCTCTTTCTTCTAACAACCATCGGTATTTTACTTGGAACTATACTTTTATTCGTCACATATAATGAGTTTTGCTTGGAGATTCTTTTATATTTGCTTTATTTTGTTTTTATCCTTGCTGCACACACCTATTTGAGAGATCCAAAACTATGCTATGCTTTGTTAGAATTGCTCTAGTGCTTCACTTATATCTTTTTGAGCACGGCGTGCTTTTACATGTTTGAGGAAACACTCTCATGCTTCACTTGGATTATTTTGAGAGTTATTAATTTTGAAAAAAATCCTCTCATGCTTCACTTATATTATTTTTAGAGATGAAACTTTTATGCTCATGTTCTTCAATTAAATCTATTTGAGCTTGTCAAAAAGTAATGGCAATATATGAAACTAGTCCAAAAGTGATAGATATTCAAGAGGGATATAATAAAAACTTTCATGAAGATCATTGGACAAATTAAACTCGGTTCTTTGTAATAGTTTTGATAAATGACAATACTGATATGTGAATTATGTTAGTGAGTAATTATGCTTAGTAAGAATATTGATGTTAAGGTTTGTGATTCCCTATCCAAGCACGAAAGTCAATAGTTGTGCTACGAAATTACATCCTACTTATGGTGCGTTATTTGGTGTTAGTTATGCTTAATGATTGCTTGTGTAATTTTTTTTTCTTAGTTGGATGCTTCTCGACCTATTCGCTAGCCTTCACTTGTACTAAGTAGAAATACTACTTGTGCATCCAAAATCCTTAAACCCAGCTTTGCCATATGAGTCCACCATACCTACCTATATACGATATTTCCTTGCCGTTCCAAGCAAATTTGTATGTGCCATCTCTAAATTTTCCTTTTTGTGTGCTCGTACTGCTCATGAAATGGTAGGGAGTGACCGATATTTTTCCATGCTATATGTGTTATCTCAAGATGAGTGTTTATTCACTTGTCATTGCACGAGAGTACGGCGGTAATTGGGATGCCCATTCCTGAAATGAAATGAAAATAAATAAAGTTTTTTTTACTTTATGTTGCCAAATAATAAATTCCTTGAAAAGTGTTGGCATGGAAGGCAACCGTGGATTCGGCTACCCATGGAAAGTGAAAGTATGGTGGAAAAAGGAATAAACCTTATTTTCTGTTTGGAAACCGCTTATGATGTATCTAGCATGGAAAGGTATTGAAATCTCTCGGTCGTTTTCGTTGACAGGAAAGGCATGCCACCCAAAATATTTTTTCTCTAACAATTTAATCACTTGAGCTCTGGCACCTCTACAAAACCCCTACTTTCCTCTGCGAAGGGCCTATCTATTTACTTTATGCAATTTTATTTTCAATTTGAGTCTCCATCTTCTCTTATAAAGCACCAACTAGGAGGCACTATGATCATACTTGAGAATTAGGTGTGGCTAATATTCGAGTGTGTATCTTGAATGGATCAATGATTGAGCATGATGGGCGAGGGATAACTTGCTTTAGCGTTGATATTTTGAAAGACATGGTTGCTTGTTGATATGCTTGAGTATTAAAGTTTTCATCTCAAAACTAGACTATTGCATTGAACCATCTAAAAGTCCAAATGTCCATGCTACAAAGAAAATAATATGTGATGAACATGTTAGGCAGCATTCCACATCAAAAAATCTGTTTTTATCATTTACCTACTTGAGGACGAGTAGGAATTAAACTTGGGGATGCTGATACGTCTCTAACGTATCTATAATTTTTGCTTGTTCCATGTTGTTATATTATCAATCTTGGATGTTTTATAATCATTTTATAGAAGTTTTATATCATTTCTTGGGACTAACCTATTGACGTAGTGCCAAAGTGCCAGTTGTTGTTTTTGCTTGTTTTTTACTTTGCAGAAAATCAATACCAAATGAAGCCCAAACACTGTGAAACTTTTTGGAGATTTTTTGGGCCAAAAGACACCAGTGGGCCAAAGAAGTGCCAGAGATGAAGGCCAAGGAGGGCACGAGACACCAGGGCATGCTAGAGGCCCCTGGCGCAGCCTGGTCGGATGTGCCCACCTCTGGAACCCCCTCCACCGACTATTGCCTCTATAAATTCTCAAATATTCTTAAACCCTAGGGTATTCGACGAAACACAATTCCAGCCGCTGCAAGTTCCAGAACCTCGAGGTCCGATCTAACACCATCATGAAGGGGTTCATCTTCATCATAGGTGCCTCTTCGATGATGCATGAGCAGTCCACCATAGACCTACTGGTCCATAGGGAGTAGCTAGATGGCTTCCACTCTCTCTCTATGATTCTCAATACAATGGTCTCTTGGAGATCTATTTGATGTAATGACTTTTGCGGTGTGTTTGTTGGGATTCGATGAATTTCGAGTTCATGATCAGTTTCTATCCATGAATATGGTTTGAGTCTTCTTTGATCTCTTATTTTCATGATTACTTGTAGCCTCATTTTTCCTCTTCAAATCGTCTGGTTTAGTTAGGCCAACTAGATCGACTTTTCTTGCCATGGGAAGAGGTGCTTTGTGATGGGTTCAATCTTGCGGTGTTCTTCCCAGTGACAGAAGGGGCGGCAAGACACGCATGTATCGTTGCCATTAAGGATAACAAGATGGGATCTATTCCTACATGAACATATCTTGTCTACATCATGTCACCGTTGTTATTGCATTACTCTGTTTCTCCATGAACTCGATGCACTAGATGCATGTTGGATAGCGGTTGATGTGTGGAGTAATAGAAGTAGTTGCAGAATCATTTCGGTCTACTTACCTTGGACGTGATGCCTATATAATAGATCATTGCCTGGATATTTTCATGATTATTTGATCTTCTATCCATTGCCCAACAGTAATTTGTTCACCCACCATCCTCTATACTCATGAGAGAAGCCACTAGTGAAACCTACGGCCCCCGTGTTTACTTTTCCAACATATTTCTTTTCGATCTACTATTTTGTCTTTTTGTTTTCAGAACTATTAATCCAAAAAACCAAAAAAATAAATTGTTGCACTTTTTGTTTACCTATTTTATTTTGTGTTCTTGCGAGATCTATTTGCCAAAACTATCATTACCTAATCTATCTTTTTACTGTTGAGATATTGAAAACCTCTCTTATGTGTTGGGTTGCAAGTATTTTTTATTTGTGTGCAGGTGTTATCTACCTGGGTGTGTGATCTTCCTCTATGGATTGAGACCTTGGTTTCATAACTGGGGGAAATACTTACCATCGTTGTGCTACATCATCCCTTCCTCTTTGGGGAAATACTAACACAGTCTCAAGCCGCGTCACTCGGCCTCATGTAGCTATTAGGCCTTTGATCGACGTGTTATGCATCTCGCCCTAGTATGCTCGTCAGGGAGTTCTATGCGCAGAAGGTAAGCCAGGAAGGCCCAAACCATGACTGCCATGATCTAGTGTGTCGAAGTTATCTCTTGAACTTTAGAGTCGCCGATAATTTGCTCGTCCGGTTCGACCATGGGGTGAACAACCTGTTCAACACCATTAGTCCCTATGCTAGTTTTCTCGTCCTTCCATACCACAGATGGCTTGAAAAGCCTCTCTAGGAATGTGTTATTGGGGACGGGATCGCACTTCGCGCCCAGGCGGGCGAGGACGTGGTGGAATTCTAGTCCCTCGGACCGTGCTGATATCTTGAGGACGGCGTTTCCATATGCCGCCATTTTTGGATATTTGGCATCAAATTCACCGTTGATTTGCCATATGGTGAGATTGGAGTCCCCCTGTTGTATCCCCATTGTATCCCCATTGATGCTGCCAACCGTAGTCCGTGCAGCAGTGCCTCATATTCAACCGCATTGTTTGAATCAACATACATGAACTGAAGTACATATTAGACATTGTCCCCGGTGGGGGGTGCGAGCATGACTCCAGCCCCCAGTCCGGCAAGAGTTTTAGACCCATCGAAGTACATCATCCAATGATCATATGTGCCATGCTCTCTGGGGAGCTCAACTTCTGTCCATTAGGCAAGGAAGTCGGCGAGCACCTGAGACTTGATAGCTCGGCGTCGCTTGTAGGTGATCACGAATGGAAGGAGTTTGATGGCCCATTTATCTATATGGCCGATAGCATCCCTTTTGTTGATTATGTCATTCAAGGGTACCTCGGATGTCACTATGACCGCACACTCTTGAAAATAGTGTTGGAGCTTGCGTGATGCCATAAACATTGCATATGATATCTTATGGTAGTGTGGGTATCTGCATTTGCACGGAGTGAGCACCTCAGATACATAGTGGACCGGATTTTGTATTCGGAGTTTGTGACCCTCGGCTTCCCGTTCTACAACAAGGACCACGCTGACCACTTGATTAGTGGCCGAGATGTACAATAACATCGGTTCCCCAGCGCAAGGTGCTGCTAATGTGGGGTTGCTGGCCAACAACGTTTTGATTTCCTCTAGAGTCGTCGCTGCTCGCCGGTCCATTCAAAGTTTTTGGTCCGTTTGAGCAGCCTGTAGAGTGGTAGACATTTTTTGCCAAGTCGGGAGATAAGGCGGCTCAAAGCCGCCACATAGCCCGCTAGTCTTTGGATGTGTTTTAGCTCCTTGGGAACCACGAGTTGGGATAAGGCTCGGATCTTGTAAGGGTTAGCCTCTATTCCTCTTTGTGAGACAATGAATCCGAGAAGTTTACCGGCGGGAACTCTGAAAACACACTTATTCGGATTAAGGCGTATGTCGTATTCCCGCAGACTGGTGAATGTTTGTCTGAGGTCATCTACCAACTAGCCGGCGTGTTTGGTCTTGATGACCCCATCGTCCATGTCTGCATCAGCTATTTTGCGAATTTGCTTTGCCAGACATGTCTGGATCATGCGCTAGTATGCGGCGCCTGCATTCTTTAACCCGAAGGGCATTGTATTAAAGGAGAATGTCCCATAGGGGGTGATGAAGGCAGTTGCGGCCTGATCGGATTTATTCATTTTGATCTGATGGTATCCGAAGTAAGCGTCAAGGAAGCACAACGAGTCGTGTGCGGCAGTTGCGTCGATGATCAGGTCTATGCGGGGTAGGGGAAAAGGATCCTTGGGGCAGGCTTTATTGAGGTCTTTGAAATCGACGCACAGCCACCAGGATTTGTCCTTCTTTGGCACCATGACCAGATTCGCTAACCATTCGGGGTGTTTGATTTCTCTAATGAATCCGGCTTCGAGTAATTTAGTGAGTTCCTCGCCCATAGCTTGTCGCTTTGGCTCGGAAAATCGGCGCAAAGCCCGTTTGATGGACTTGAAGCCTGCTATTATATTCAGGCTATTTTCCGCCTGCTCCCATGGGATTCCCGACATATCTGAGGGATGTCAGGCGAATATGTCCCAGTTTTAGCGCAAGAATGTGCGTAGTGCTTCATCGATCGCAGGGTCTAGATGGGCTCCAATGGAGGTTGTTTTACTGGGATCCGCTGGATGGACCTAGAATTTGATGATCTCATATGCAGGTTTGAAGGATGTGGACTTCGGTCGCTTGCCGAGGACCACATCATCCTTGTCCACAATAGAGCGAAGCGTAGTGAGTTCTTCTACGGCGAGAATCTCGGCTAATACTTCGAGGGCTAGAGATGTTGTTTTATTTTCCGCCCAGAGGGCTCTGTTGGGTTCATTCCTAATTGTGATCACGTCGTTGGGCCACGGTACTTTGAGCTTCATATACCCATAATGTGGTCTGGCCTAAAATCTTGTGAAGGCATCGCGTCCAAGTAGAGCATGATAGCCATTGTGAAAGGGCACGATGTGGAAAAAAGTTCTTCGGATATGTAGTTCTCAGGTGTGTCGAATACTACATCGAATGTTACTCGCCCGGTACAACGTGCTTCTTTTCCGAGGATGATTCCCCGAAAGGTAGTGTTGCTGCGTTCGATGCGAGATCTATCAAACTGCCTTTTGTCTAGTGTATCCTCGTAAATGAGGTTTAGACCGCTGCCACCGTCCACTAGCACCTTGTTCAACCTAAAGCCATCAACTATGGGGTTTATACCAGGGCGGCAGGTGTCCGGTCTGAGCAGGATATCGGTTGCTCAACTTCACCAAAAGTAATTGGCGTGTTCGTCCATGAGTTCGTTGCTGCCACATGGTGAATTTGATGGAGTTCTCAAAGATCTCTTTTTCTTTGGTTTCTTGAGGAGAACATTTTGTAGATCTTTAGGATCTCCGCACTGCATTCGGGTGGCACTGTTTAACCTTTGTCCGGGGGTGAGGCCCTGAGTATGATTTCTCCGCTCTTCGTGACTTGCCTGACGACCTGACATTCTCGAAGGCTGTGGGTCAGGCTCGTGTTTAGCAAGACCGAATGTATTGGGCATGGTTTTTCCAGTACTCCATCGAGGACTGTTCTGGTGCTTGTCAAAGTTTTATTCCTTTTCTCGGTAGGCTCAGGCGTGACCGGCCATCGTGGGAGTGTGCGCCTTCTCCGAATTCCTCTATGTTGTTTGGCATGGATCGGTTCTGTGCGCATTTGCTGTATTTGCCAAGTGCTTTCCATGGTGCAATATTTGCGCACCAAGTTTGATATCTCGGTGAAAGTTCGAATTTGGCGACAGGCGAGGGCATTGAGGATTCCTTCATCATGACAATTGTGTCAGAAGGCATTGATCATATCATGTTCACTGCAGCCCTCTGCCCTATCTTTGCTGAGGAGGAATCTGGCCCACAAGTCATGGACCGATTCCCTTCGTCGTTGTTTGACCTCCTGCGAGCCCAATGAGCTAAACTCTTCTGCATCTCTCGAAGAATGCTCGAGTTGGGTGGTGGGTGGGGCAGAATTTCGTACTCCCACAGGATGTGAGTCCAAGACCTTGGCAGTTGCGTCCAATGTTCCAATGGAGTTTCACGTGGCAGGATCGGGGCCCATGGTTTTGACGCGAATCTACTACACTGATTTTGGGTTATGTGCCAGGTCGGCAATTATCACCGATTTAATCTTGGAATGGGTTCCGAATTTAGGATTATCGGAGGGGCCCAGGTGATCGGTGATCGGGACGTAAATCGTTCTTAGCTCCAGTAGTTAAGGCGGGGAACCCTTGGCCGGACACTCGATGGTGGCGAAAAAATGCGTGATGGGTGGGATGTGAATTTCCCTATCATCGGGCGTGAGTCTAAATCGATCACAGAACAAACATTGGTCGTCGACCATGCTCATAGCTTGGATCCGGCCGAGTAACCCGCATAGTAGCGGGATCTCGATGGAGTCCACATTGTTTGAGTGTTTGGAGTCGGTCCGTGACACTCTTGCACTAGGGTCATTCGAGGATGCTCCCTTGCTGTGTTCGGCTAAGACAAATCTTGGTGTATCGACCAGGTCGAGCTTTACAGCCGGACCAAGGATAGTGTCCTCCCCAGTTGCGGGATCCATGGATCCCGAAGCTAAATCCTTGGGGCTCGCAGGCTCTGCGAAAGGAGCTAGGGGCTTCCTTAACACCAGATCTCCCCTGGGGTCGGTCGTGGACTCTAGGCTCCTGAATCTGACCTCCTGACCGAGGGCGAAACCTTTGGCCTGGTTGAGGTGGCCGCCTAGATCGGCAAGCAAAACAATGCTACTGAATGCGAAGATCTGCCCGGGAACAAAGGCGTCCTTGTTGCAGATCTCTTCGCTGATGACCAAA
This sequence comes from Hordeum marinum, assembly GCA_022496015.1. NCBI lineage: Eukaryota > Viridiplantae > Streptophyta > Magnoliopsida > Poales > Poaceae > Hordeum > Hordeum marinum. Next base: position 225,808,985 of record CM039672.1, read on the forward strand.
CGCGCCATCGACCCTCCCGGCCATCTCACAGCGGAACTCTTAATGAAAGCACCAATGTCGGTGTCAAAACTAGCAGATCTCGGGTACCGTGTCACGAGATGTGGACCTTGGATCGATGGGTAACACGGGACGAAGGAGACAGTGTTTACCCAGGCTGAGGCCCTTGTGAGGAGGTAAAACCCTACGTCATGCTTGATTATATTGATGTGGATGAGTATTACAGAGTTGATCTACCTCGAGATCATATGAGCTAAAAACCTAGAGTAGTTGACCTCCTTCTACGAATGGAACCCTCTGGTTTATATAGCACTGACTTAAGCCTCCCTTTTTGTAACGGGTAGCAAGTAATAAATGTAGCAAAGGTGCAGCAAGGTGACCCAATCCTTTTTGTAGCAAAGGACAAACCTGGAGAAACTCTTATATAAAGTGAAGCGCTTGGGTGCTGCCCTTACTTGGACAAACCTCCCACTTATGATTAACCTCTCTCGCAAGCATCCGCAACTATGGAAGAATAATTAAGATAAATCTAACCATAGCATGAAACATATGGATCCAAATGAGCCCCTTACGAAGCAACACATAAAGTAGGGTTTAAGCTTCTGTCACTCTAGCAACCCATCATCTACTTATTACTTCCTAATGCCTTCCCCTAGGCCCAAATAATGGTGAAGTGTCATGTAGTTGACATTCACATAACACCACTAGAGGATAGGCAACATACACCACTAGGCCAGGGGGTAGGGCATGCCCCCAGGCTTGTGACCTCCTGGTGGGTCTCCTCTGGTATTTCTTTTGCCCAGTATTTTTATATTTTCCAAAATAATTCTCCATAACTTTTCAAGACTTTGGGAGTTGTGCAGAATAGGTCTCTCATATTTGCTCCTTTTCCAGTCCAGAATTCCAGTGCCGGCATTCTCCCTCTTCATGTAAACCTTGTAAAATAAGAGAGAAAAGGCATAACTATTATACCATAACGTGTAATAATAGCCCATAATGCAATAAATATCAATATAAAAGCATGATGCAAAATGGACGTATCAACTCCCCCAAGCTTAGACCTCGCTTGTCCTCAAGCGAAAGTCGAGATCGATAAATGTGTCCACAAGTTTACAGATAGAGGCATCGATAAAATAGAATACAAACATGAGGGCATCATGATTATCTTTAGAACAACAATACTTATTGATATATAAATTCTTATACTAGAGTAACAATTCATTCACAGGATAAAGTATGAACCAAGAACTCTATTGAGAACCAAGAAAGTATGCTCTCAGTCATTGAAGCAATTTGCAATTTATCACAACATCGGAAAGAGTCAATATAAGAGCTTGTAAGGGAAATCCACATACTCAATCATCTTTTAGTCTTTCTTAATTGCTAACACTCATGCAGTACTCATGAGGTCAAAGCTTCAATTGGACATAGAAAAAGATAGGGGCTTAGAGTTTTGCCTCCCGACTATTTACCTCAAGGGTAATGTCAACAGAAATAACTCATGATCACCCACATTTGAGTGGATATGTGTGTCTAGATCATTCCCCAACATCAACTTCTTAGCATATAATATTTTAATGAGCGCGCACAATCATAAAACACGTCCAAGATAATATATTTATATGTGAACCTCTCTTTCTTTATTACTTTCTTTTAGTTGCACCAATGACCAATCGCTATGTTTTTCAACTCTCAACAAATTTCAATCGACATACTTCTTATATGCGAAGTCATCACTCCCAATAAGATAATCATATATATACCCTTTGCTTTTATTCTATTCTTCTTTCTATTTCGTTTGCTCAAGATCATGGCAGCAAGCAAAGCCCTCACATCAAAACTACATTTTATTATATAACTCTCAAACTCTCTTACATAAGGGGAACATAAAGCAAAACTCATAGCTTGATCGTACTAAAACTTTATTCTACTAGATCAAGATAAAACCAAAAGGATCAAACTAGGGAAAATGAGAAAAGGTAAAAGATGTGATAGTGATACGATACCGGGGCACCTCCCCCAAGATTGGCACAAGCCAAGGGGAGTGCCCATACCCATGTGCTTAGATGTACTTCTTCGGAGGTGGCGGTGGAGAAGGGTCTTTAAACTTGTTAAGTTTCCTCTTAAGCATAAAATTTGTTCCCTCAGATCGTCAACTTCCTGCTCGAGATTCAATATCATTTGACATAATTCTTGCTTGCTCTCCTGCAAAAACGAGAAGGGATAAATAGAACCTTGGGTTTTCTCCTTGTGTTTGGGAGGCTTGATTTCCTGAACTCCACCTGCATATCTCCTAGTTGAGGCAGAGGAATCTCCTCTTTGTCCGAGCTTTCTTCCCCATACTTGTCTTCTTGTTCCTCCTCCAAGAATAATCCATAAGGATCTAGGTCCCCATAGAGCTTGGGATTGGCAAGATAATGCGATATATAGCTCTCCCCATTGAACTCTTGGGACGACAGCTTGCTCTAAATCTGCTGCAGAAACAACTCAAAACAAAAACATGAGGTACTGTCATGATACGAAGGTTCAAACCTTCGGGAGATTATATAATGATTTTTTATCGACCAACAGGAGTATCCTACAAGAATACGGGGTTCGGGGGGTGCACGGGGTGGCCACAAGCCACAGGGGCACGACCAGGGGTAGGCCGCGCCCTGGAGGCTTGTTGCCTCCTCGTGCACTTTTCGGACTAATTAAAATTTCCTAAATTATTAAATAATCCAAAATGGAGAAAAAATTATATGGGAAAAGTTCTGGAGTCGGTTTGCTTACCGTATCACATACCTATTCCTTTTCGGGGTCTGAAACGTTCCGCTAGGTCTACCTAATGTACTCCTCCGGAGTTATGGTATTGATAATATTGGTTTCAACATTTATGGGAGTACCTGAGATATAATGTTTGATTCCTTCCCATTTACCACCTTCGGGTTAGTGCCCTCAGCATTTTTTATCTTGATGCCACTGGAACGATATACTTCCTCCACAATGTAAGGCCCTTCCCATTTAGAGAGAATTTTTCCTACAAAAAATCTTAAACGAGAATTGAATAGCAAGACATGGTCACCTACATTGAATTCACGCTTTTGTATCCTATTATCATGCCATCTCTTAACATTTTATTTAAACAACTCGGCATTCTCATAGGCCTGGGTTCTCCATTCATCAAGTGAGCTAATGTCAAATAACCTCTTCTCACCAGCAAGTTTGAAATCATAGTTGAGCTCTTTAATTTCCCAATAAGCTTTATGTTCTAGTTGAAGAGGTAAGTGACAAGCTTTACCATAAACCATTTGATACGGAGACATACCCATAGGATTTTTGTAAGCAGTTCTATAAGCCCATAATGCATCATCAAGTTTCTTAGACCAATTATTTCTATATATATTAATAGTCTTCTGCAAGATCAATTTAATTTCTTTATTGCTTAATTCTACTTGAGCACTAGACTCAGGATGATATGGAGATGCAATTCTATGTTTAACATCATACTTAGCAAGCAATTTACAGAAAGCACCATGAATAAAGTATGAACCACCATCTATCATTAAATATCTAGGGACTCCAAATCTAGGGAAAATAACTTCTTTAAGCATTTTAATAGAAGTGTTATGATCAGCACTGCTAGTTGGAATAGCTTCCACCCACTTAGTAGCATAATCAACAACAACTAGAATATGACTATACCCGTTGGACTTTGGAAAAGTTCCCATATAATCAAAACCCCAAACATCAAATGGTTCAATAACAAGTGAGTAATTCATAGGCATTTCCGGGCGTATACTAATATTACCAATTATTTGACATTCATCACAAGACAAGACATACTTACGAGCATCCTTGAAGAGAGTAGGCCAATAAAAACCAGATTGTAATACCTTGTGTGCAGTTCTATCTTCAGCATGGTGTCCTCCGTAGGCCTCGGAATGACACTTGTGTAGGATCTGTTCCTGTTCATTCTCAGGTACACAACGTCTAATAACACCATCTACCCCTTCTTTATAAAGGTGTGGGTCATCCCAAAAGTAATGTCTTAAATCATCGAAGAACTTTTTTTTGTTGGTTTGTTAAACTAGGCGGTATAAATTTAGCAACAATGTAATTAGCATAATCAGCATACCATGGAGCATTACATGAAGCATTTATGACTGCTAATTGTTCATCAGGAAAGTTATCATCAATAGGTAGTGGGTCATCAAGAACATTCTCTAACCTAGACAAGTTATCTGCTACGGGGTTCTCAACACCCTTTCTATCAATAATATGCAAATCAAATTCTTGTAGCAGAAGAACCCATCTAATAAGTCTTGGTTTAGCATCTTTATTTTCCATAATCTATTTAATAGCAGCATGATTAGTGTGAACAGTTACTTTGGAATCAACAATATAAGGTCTAAACTTGTCACAAGCAAACACAACTGCTAAAAAATCCTTTTCAGTGGTAGCATAGTTTCTTTGAGCATTGTCTAGTCTTACTAGCATAATGGATAACATTTAATTTCTTATCAACTCTTTGTCCTAGAACAGCACCATCGGCATAATCACTAGCATCACACATAATTTCACAGGGTAGGTTCCAATCAGGTGGTTGAACAACAGTTGCAGAAATCAAGGCATTCTTAAGAATTTCAAATGCTTCTAGACATTCATCATCAAAAACAAAAGGACCATCTTTTTGCAAGATATTAGTGAGAGGCCGAGAAATTTTAGAGAAGTCTTTAATAAATCTCCTATAGAAACCAACATGGCCAAGGAAACTTCTTATACCTCTGATCCGTGGGACACGACATTTTTTCAATATCATCAACTTTAGCTTTATCCACCTCAGTACCTCTTTCGGAGATTTTGTGTCCAAGGAAATGCCCTCATTAACCATAAAGTGGCACTTCTCCCAATTCAAGACAAGATTAGTTTCTTCACATCTCTGCAAAACTCGATCGAGGTTGCTCAAGCAGTCATCAAAAGAAGTTCCGTAAATGGAGAAGTCATCCATGAAAACCTCAACAATCTTTTCACAAAAGTGAGAGAATATAGCAGTCATAAATCTTTGAAAGGTAGAAGGTGCATTCATAAGCCAAAAGGCATACGTCTACAAGCAAAGGTACCAAAAGGGCAAGTAAAAGTTTTCTTTTTCTTGATCCTCTTTTGACACAGGTATTTGAGAGAAACCAGAAAAACATCTAGAAAGCATAAGTGTGTGTGTTTAGATAGTCTTTCTAGCATTTGATCAATAAAAGGTAGAGGGTAATTATCTTTCCTAGTAGCTTTATTCAATTTCCTAAAATCAATTACCATTCTATATCCTGTAACAATTCTTTGTGGGATCAATTCATTTTTATCATTAGGAACAACAGTAATACCTCCCTTCTTAGGGACACAATGAACGGAACTAACCGATCTACTATCATCAATAGGATAAATTCTACTTGCCTCCAGAAGCTTTAATATTTCATTTCTACCACTTCTTTCATTTTAGGATTTAATCGTTCTTGGTGATAGACAACTGGTTTAGCATCAGGTTCCATATTAATTGTATGCTGACATAGAGTGGGACTAATGCCCTTAAGATCATCAAGAGTATATCTAATAGCAGCACGGTGCTTCTTCGGAGTTTTAAATAATCTCATTTCTTCATGCTCTAAAAGGTTAGCACTAATAATAACATGATATATCTTATTTTCATCAAGATAAGCATATTTCAGAGTATCCGATAATTGTTTAAGCTCAAACACGGGATCACCCTTGGGTGGAGGAGGATCCCCAAGTATTTCAACCGGCAAGTTGTGTTTCAAAATAGGATGTTGATCAAAGAAAATCCTATCTATTTCATTCCTTTCATTCATATGCATATCGTTTTCATGGTCTAGCAAATATTGTTCTAAAGGGTTAGTAGGAGGCACAACAATAGAAGCAAGACCAAAAATTTCATCCTTACTAGGAAGTTCTTTATCATGGGGTTGTCTACTAAATTTAGAGAAATTAAACTCATGGGACACATCCCCAAAACTCACGGTAAAAGTTTCTTTCTCACAATCTATCTTAGCATTAACAGTATTCAAGAAAGGCCTACCAAATATGATGGGACAAAAATCATCTTGTGGGGAGCCAAGAACAAGAAAATTAGTAGGGTATTTTATTTTCCGACACAAGACTTCAACATCTCTAATGATCCCAACTCGTGCTATAGTATCTCTATTAGCAAGCTTAATGGTAACATCAATTTCTTCCAATTCAGTTGGTGCAATATCATTCATAATTGCTTTATATAAGTAAAGGGAATGGCACTCACACTAGCACCCACGTCACATAGGCCATGATAACAATGATCTCCTATTTTAACAGGAACAACAAGCATGCCAACAATAGGTCTATGTTTGTCTTTAGCATCAGGTCTAGCAATTCTAGCAGCTTCATCACAGAAATGAATAACATGTCCCTCAATATTATCAACCAAGAGATCTTTAACCATAGCAATACTAGGTTCAACTTTAATTTGCTTAGGGGGTGTAGGTGTTCTAGAATAGCTCTTACGAACCATAGTTGAAGCTTTAGCACGTTCCTTTATTCTAACAGGGAAAGGTGGTTTCTCAATATAAGCAGCAGGAATAATAGGATCAGCGTTATAAGTATTCGTTTCTTCCTAAACCTTAATAGGTTCAATTACTATCACTTCAATGGGAGGATGATATTTAAACCACTTCTCCTTAGGGAGATCAACATGAGCAGCAAAAGATTCACAGAAAGAAGCTACTATCTCAGAGTCAAGTCCATATTTAGTGCTAAATTCACGAAAAGCATCGGCGTCTACAAAGGATTTAACACAATGAAAGTTACCTGACTCCTTACCTTCGCCGAGTTCCCAATATTCGGAGTTGCGTTTAATTCTTTCCAATAAATCCCATTTGAAGTCAATATCTTTCTTTGTATAGGAACTAGTACAATTAGTATTGAGCATGGATTGATCATTATGAGAAAGCCGAGCATACAAATTCTGAATAATAATTTCTATTGAGAGCTCATGATTGGGGCATGCATATAACATTGACTTAATCCTCCCCCAAGCTTGAGCGATTCTTTCTCCTTCACGAGGCCAAAAAATATAGATGTAATTCCGATCATGATGAACCATATGCATAGGATAAAACTTCTGATGAAATTCCACCAAAAATTATAGATACGACGGAGACGTATCAATTACTTATAATAAGACTTATCCCATGTCCTCGTGAATAAACGTAACTACTCACAAAGCATGTTCATGTTCATAATCAGAGGAGTATTAATTATCATTAAGGATCTAAACATATGATCTTCCACCAAGTAAACCAACTAAGATCAACTACAAGGAGTAATCAACACTACTAGCAACCCACAGGTACCAATAAGAGGTTTTGAAAGAAAGATCGGATACAAGATATGAACTAGGGTTCGGAGAAGAGATGGTGTTGATGAAGATGTTGATGGAGATTAACCCCCTCTCGATGAGAGGATCGTTGGTGATGATGATGGCTTTGATTTGCCCCTCCGGGGCGGAAGCTTCCCCGACAGAATAGCCCCGTCAGAGCCCTAGATTGGTTCTACCCAAGTTCGCTTTGTCCCGAAAGCTCTCTCCTGATTTGTTTCCAAGTCAAAACCCTTCATATAGCAAAAGATGGGCACCGGAGGCCTGCCAGGGGGCCCACAAGCCACCAAGGCATGCCCAGGGGGGTAGGCCGCGCCTAGCAAGCTTGTGACCTCCTGGTGGGTCCCCTCTAGTATTTGTTTTGCCCAATATTTTTTATATATTCCAAAATAATTCTCCGCAACTTTTCAGGACTTTTGGAGTTGTGCAGAATAGGTCTCTCATATTTTCTCCTTTTCTAGTCCAGAATCCAGCTGCCGACATTCCCCCTCTTCATGTAAACCTTGTAAAATAAGAGAGAAAAGGCATAAATATTGTACCATAACGTATAATAACAGCCCATAATGCAATAAATATCAATATAAAAGCATGATGCAAAATGGACGTATCACAGGGGCACATGGAGTGCCCAAGTCCTTCTCTCCCAAATCCCACCACAACAACTAATGCTATGGAGGATAATGAGAGGAAGAACGAAGAAGAACATGTTGGGGATATAACCCCACGGTGTGACCCGCCCAATGGGCTCCAGATTACACCAGACGGCTCGTAAGCCGGCCCAAGGATAAGCTGTGAGGATGACGGCCCAAGAAGATAGGCGGCTCGTATGGTGGGCCGCAAGATAACCCAGACCAGAAGACCCAGGCGTGTAAGCCGCCCGGAGGTTACTTGGCAAGGGAGATAGTGGAAGACTCAGATATGTAGAGAGAGTCAGTGTGCAATTGTATGACCCGGGGTCTTACCTCCTATATAAAGGTAGACCCGGGGCGGCTTAGCGGACAGAGAATCGTGAACTAGGCCAAGCTTTTAGCTCCCTTGTAATCGATACAACAAGCAATAAACAACACAGGCAGGAAGTAGGCTATTACCTCATCTCGAGGGGCCGAACCTGGGTAAACTCGTGTCCTTTGTCCCACTCAACCCCTTTGAGTCCACCAAAATGGCTATGGCCTCGAATCCAAGTCCGCTAACCCGGACATCTGCCGTGACAAAACCACGACAGTTGGCGCCCACCATAGGGCTCGCGCTTGGTGGTGTTGAGTTCTCAAAGGGCTCCCTTCCAGGGCTCGAGGGATACGTGGTCGGAAGGATGAGCAAGAGTCGCCACGGCCGGCTCTACATCGACGATGCTGGCTGGCGTCTTGATGCTGCATCTGTGGAGTATGGATTTTGGGTTCCGTTTGGCGGGATCCATGTTTTCATTGGAAAGGTTGACGGATCTACACCCGGACCGGACATCTGCACCAACATCGTCGAGCCGGCTCGGCGCCTACAACCTGCGCATAACGTGCATCCAGCCCACGCTAATCCAGGCCAGAAGCATGTCTTCGTGGGCTTCACTCAAGGTATGGATCTGGAAGCGTCCGGGTCACAGGAAACTATTGTTTGCTCGGAAGATGAGTCCTCAAGTGGGGAGACAGAATCAGTGTACCGGCTCAGCAATGGTGGCCTTGGGGGCTGCGGTGACGTCTGCCCGGAGTCGGATCGTTCTGAGTCCAGTGATCTTGGACCACCAGTTCATGCTGCGGTGTTCATGGCGGGGTTAGGAGCCGCCACCTCAGGCAGCGACCCGCCGCCTCTGCCGGCTCAAGTTCTGGTGGAACTGATGGACGAGCTCGAGGCTTTGATGACCACGGAAGTAACACCGGACAATCAAGCGGCTCGGAACATGGAGATCGTGAGGATCAAGGGCCGGATAACGGAGGAACGGCAAAGAATAGTTGAGTTAAAGACCCAGATGGAAGAAGAGGCAGCACGTATCAAGACCGATGCGTTCCGTTTCGGGTTGGAACAGGTATCAGCGGAGGCTGTGCATCGTCGGAGGCACCAGTCCCATCTACCGGAGCGCTACTAAGCGAGGAATCTTTTTAACACTCCCGGCTCGGGGAGAGCAGCGGCCACGCCCGAGATAGGACGAGCGGCGGCTCACACGGCCCGGCGTGATCAAGCTCCGCTCGGGGGTTTCTCGACACCGGCGGGTCATTATTCTAACCCGGCCGAGAATATGGTGGCGGCGGCCACCCGGCTCGGCACAATTCCTATCCCAGATAAGGCGCCCTTCGCGGAAGAGGTACGGAACGCTATTGGATACCTACAGACGGCCATGGCACAGCAGGAGAAGTATACTCACAGCCGGAGCCGGGTCCACTCTACCCCTCTCCCTAGTTGAAGTTTCAGCCGGCGTTACGAGTCGCCAGCGGTTTCCAGCAATGATCCGCGTCGGGGACCGCCAGAGGGTGAGCAAGCGTCTCTAGAAGCACAAGCCCTCGTGGACCGGGCAAGGAATAGGCGAGAGGAAGAGGCGACAGCGACTCGTCCGGAGCCGGCGCTCTCCGTCTCGGTGGGAGCCGGAATAACAACCGGTACTAGAGCCGTAGGGGTGCCATGCTTAACTCCGGCTCTGAGAAGTGAACGGCTACCGAAGGACTTCAAGGGACCTCGGAAAGTTCCGAATTACACGGCTGATCTGCCCCCTGAGGCTTGGGTTGAGAGCTATGACCTAGCCATGGAGATGTTGGACGTCAGTGAAGCGGTGTGTGCAAAATATTTTATCATGATGCTTGAGGGTCCGGCTCGCACGTGGTTAAAGGGCCTACCGCCTAACACGATAAGTTCATGGGCTGAGTTGAGAGCGAAGTTTATTAAGAATTTTCAGGGGACCTACAAGCAGCCTATGACCATCGTAGACTTGGATCATTGTGTTCAGCAGGAGAACGAGTCGGCTCATCACAGGGTCCGGCAGGTGTCGACCATTATTCATTCTTTGGAGCAGATCACGGCGGCTCAAGCGGTGCTTATTCTGGAAAAGAACTGTCATTTTGTTCTGTTAAAACAGAAACTCGGCTGGCTCAAGCGCACATGTCAGGATATGGGGGAGCTCATGACGGCCCTGACGAAGTATGTCGATTCAGATAACACCAAAGACCCGGGTTCAGATGAGGAGAAGGTCAATCAAGGGAAGAAGAACAGTCAAGGCAAGGGCTTTCTGAACAATGGGAATCAAAATAAACGGAAGAACTCTGATGGCGGGTCAAAGCTAGTGGCCAATACCAACGAAGGGCAGAATCATCCCAAGGGGAATGGAAAATTCAGACCGTTTCATAACAGGAACAGGGCCCCTTTTAATTTAGAAGAGGCGCTTAAGAAACCTTGTCCGCAGCACAACACGCCTGGTAAACCCTCGGCGCATGCGTGGGGCGATTGCTTTATCATGCAAAGGTTCAAAAATCAATATTCACAGCAACACAATAACCAGGGCGGTGGCCCGCCAGGCGGCCCAGGGCACGGCGGATCAGGAGCTGGATTCGGCTCTGGCGGTTCCGGATCCGGACATCCGGGCCAGAATAGCCAGGGGACACCAACAGCATCCTGGCAACAACAACAACAATAATCAACAGCAGCAGCGTAATCAATCCGGCTATCAGAGTAATCTGAAACAACTCAGTTCCGGGCAGTATCACGTCTTCACGACCGGTCACAATAAACGAGGCAAAAGTTGCGAAAGCGAGCGGTCAACGCGGTTGCGCCGGCTCTCCCGCGGTATTTGCCGTGGTCTGAATATGACATAATGTGGAGCCGGGAGGATCACCCGCCACGGGTGGATGACTCGGGCCGGCTGGCCTTGGTTGTGGCCCCTCAAGTGAATGGTTATATGGTGAACAAGGTGCTCATGGACGGAGGCAGCAGTATCAACATCCTCTATTATGACACCTTCCGATTGATGAATTTGCTTGACAAGGATCTTAAATCTTCTTCCACCGTCTTTCATGGTGTGGTCCCGGGTAAGTCAGCATATCCGGTAGGCAGGATTTTTTTGGAAGTGGCCTTTGGCAATGAGTATAACTACATGGTGGAATCCTTGTGGTTTGAGGTGGTTAAGATCAAGAGTCCCTATCATGCACTGTTTGGGAGGCCGGCTTACGCCAAATTTATGACTAGGCCTTGTTATGTTTACTTACAGCTCAAGATGCCCATCTTAAATGGTACAATTACCGTTCATGGTAATCGGAATACGGCTATTGAGTGTGAGGAAGGAGATGTGGCTTATGGAGAGTCTAGTTGTGCCCAGGAGGAGCGTAAGTTTTACAAGGAGAACGTTGACCCGGAGGATATGACCCCGCTGAAGAAGCCTACTATAGAGGTTGAGCCGCCCCTTAAATTTTTGGCGGATGATACTAAGGCAGTGGATTTCACTCCGGGCGACTCATCCAAGCAGTTTATCATTGAAGCTCATATGGATCCCAAATAGGAAAGCACGCTCATCGAATTCATCCGTGAGAATCGGGACATCTTCGCATGGAAACCTTCTGACATGCCGGGTGTACCAAGAGAGTTCGCTGAGCACAACCTTAATGTGGATCCAAAGTTCAAGCCGATCAAACAGTTTCTACGGCGGTTCAATGAAGAGAGGCCCAAGGCTATTGGAGAGGAGGTTGCCCGGCTCTTGGCAGTGGGCTTCATCGTTTCACCCAGAGTGGTTGGCTAACCCGGTGCTGGTGCTTAAAAAGAACGGCATGTGGCGTATGTGTGTGGATTACACGGACCTTAACAAGGCTTGTCCGGTTGATCCGTTTGCACTCCCTCGTATTGATCAAATCACTGATGCGACGGTGGGGTGTGAAAGTTTGTGTTTTCTGGATGCTTATTCAGGTTATCATCAGATCAAGATGGCGGTTAAGGACCAGGAGAAGATGGCTTTCATTATGCCCTTTGGGGCCTTCTGTTATGTCTCTATGCCTTTTGGGCTCAAGAGTGCCCAGGCAACTTACCAGCGGTGTGTGCAAAATTGCCTTCACAGTCAGATCGGTCGTAATGTTCATGCTTATTTAGATGACATCGTGATCAAGTCCAGGAAGAAAGAGACTCTCCTAGAGGATTTGAAAGAGACCTCTGACAATCTCCGGGTATACAAGATGATGCTTAACCCGGCCAAATGTGTCTTTAGTGTACCGGCAGGCAAGCTATTGGGATTCTTAGTTTCTGAGCATGGCATCAAGGCTAACCCGGATAAAATCAAGGCTATTACATCCTTGGGAGAGCCGGCTTGCATTAATGATGTTCAGTGTCTGGCTGGGCGAATTGCGTCATTGAGCCGATTCATAAGCCGTCTCGGAGAGAAGGCCATCCCTTTGTATCAAATGATGAAGAAGACAGACAAATTCGTTTGGATCAAGGCAGCGGATGAAGCACTTGAGGCACTTAAAAAGCAGCTTACTGAGCCGCCAGTATTAGCCACTCCGGCTGAGAAGGAACCTTTACTCCTTTATGTGGCGGCTAACAACCAGGCGGTGAGTGCTGCAATTGTGGTTGAGCATAAGGAGGCCGGAAAGGAATATCCAGTACAAAGACCGGTTTATTATATCAGTGAAGTTTTAACAGAGTCTAAGCAAAGATATCTGCATTGGCAAAAGCTGGTATATGGAGTTTTTATGGCCAACCGCAAACTGAAGGACTACTTCTTCGGGCACCAGATAACGATGGTCAGTTCTGCTCTGTTGGGGGATACCATTCAGAATAGAGAAGCCACGGGAAGAATTGCTAAGTGGGCATTGGAGCTGGGACCCCTCAATTTAACCTATGTTCCTCGCACAGCTATCAAGTCCCATGCCCTAGTGGATTTCATAAATGATTGGACAGAATGTCAAGCTCCTGGGGAAAAGCCGGATAATACCTACTTGACTATACACTTCGACGGGTCTAAACAGTTAGAGGGGTCAGGAGCAGGAGTCGTTCTGACTTCTCCCAGGGGTGACAAGTTTCGTTATGTGCTCCATCTGATGTTTCATTGAACTAATAATGCGGCTGAATATGAGGCTCTGCTTCATGGTCTCAGAGTCTCTAAGGAGATGAATTTAAGCCGGGTCAGATGTCTGGGCGACTCGGATCTCGTGGCCCAGCAAGTTTCAGGTACCTGGGACTCCAAGGATCCGCGGATGGCGGCTTATCGACGAGCGGTGGATATTATTGTAGGTCACTTCAAGGGATAGCAGGTGTATCATATTGATCGTCACAGGAATGAGGCAGCTGATGCCTTATCACGGTTAGGTTCTCAATGAAAGCCGGTACCGCCTAATGTTTTTCTGGACGTCTTGCATCATCTGACTGTCAAAACACCTTCTGAGGAGGATCTGGCTATTCCTGACCTGGAGGCGGAATTGGTAGCAGCTCTATACGCTATCCCAGACTGGACTATTCCTTATTTGGCATACTTAACACGCGGCGAGTTACCTGAAGATGAGGATCTGGCCAGGAAGATCACCCGGCGCTCTAAGTCTATGACGATTATCAATGGTGAGTTACATAAATGCAGTGTGACGGGTGTCTTTCACCGTGGCATCTCACCAGAGGAGGGCCGGCAGATCTTGAGTGAAATTCATGCTGGTGATTGTGGACATCATGCCGGGTCAAAATCTTTGGTGGCCAAGGCTTTCTGACATGGGTTTGTCTGGTTGACGGCTCACAAGGATGCAGAGGACTTAGTCCGCAAGTGTGACGGCTATCAGAAATTTGGCCAGCGTGCTCATGTTCCAGCTCAAGAATTGAGGATGATACCAATCACTTGGCCGTTTGCGGTCTGGGGGCTTGACATGGTAGGGCCTTTCAAGAAATCTAAGGACAAGAAAACACACCTATTGGTGGCGGTTGACAAATTTACTAAGTGGGTAGAGGCAGAGCCAGTCAGCAAGTGTGATGCGGCTACGGCGGTTCTATTCATTAAGAAGCTGATTTACCGCTTTGGTTACCCGCACAGTATCATTACTGATAATGGAACAAATCTATCCAAGGGGGCTATGAAAGCATTCTGTGAGAAGGAGCATATCCGGCTTGATGTTTCAGCCGTGGCACATCCACAGTCCAATGGTTAGGCGGAGCGCGCTAACCAGGAAATTTTACGAGGGGTTAAACCTCGGCTTATGGTTCCTTTGAAGAGGACACCCGGATGTTGGGTCGACGAGCTACCCTCCGTCTTATGGAGCATTAGAACCACCCCTAACAGGTCTACGGGTTTCACGCCTTTCTTCATGGTGTACGGGGCCGAGGCGGTTTTGCCCAGCAACATCTGGCACGACTCACCAAGGGTGGCGGCTTACGTTGAGACGGACAATGAAGTGGCACGCCAAGATGCGTTAGATGCCTTGGAAGAAGCACGAGAGCTAGCAGCGGCTAGGTCGGCAATTTATCAACAAGACCTGCAAGCTATCATAGCCGCAGGGTGAAGACTCGGACGTTTCAGGAAGGCGACTTGGTGCTCCGGTTGATTCAAGACCAGTCGGGCATGCATAAGTTATCTCCACCATGGGAGGGGCCTTTTGTGGATAGCAGAAACCTTAACAATGGATCATATTACATCATGGATATCCGGGATGAGTCGGACACAGCGGGTCAGGAGACCCAGCGGCCATGGAATATCGCACATCTGCGACCTTATTTCACTTAGCAGGTGTTGAAAACCGCTATCAATGTACATATCATATTTATGTGAATAAAAGTTAGCATCCCTACAAATACTGGGGCCTCTGCTCTTATATATATCCTTGCTCAGGCAAGACGAGTTATTCTGGCTCAAATTCTGAGTTAAAGCGGCTTTGACCGCCGACGACTGAGCCATCATCCGGTTCAAGGCAAGTTAATCATGGTTGCAAGGGGCTTCTTACCTTCGAGTATAGCTTTTTCTCACCCGAAACAACCGGCGTTCGCGCCACACTGTTGCAAGGAGGCTTCTTACCATAGGGTATAGCTTACATTACCCTTGCACAGCCGGCTTTATGCCCAATTTGGTTACATTAAACGCGGTTGTCGATGGAGGCTTCTTGCCTTTGGTATAGCTTACATTACCCTAATACAAACCAGTGCATACACCAAATTCCAGTTGCTTATCAACTGCGGCCGTCGAAGGGGGATTCTTACCGACGGGTATCGCTTATCTCACCCTAACGGCCGGCTTTATGCCACTTCCGGTTACTTATTAACCGCGGTTGTCGAAGGGGGCTTCTTACCGACGGGTTCGCTTATCTCACCCTAAAAACCGGCATTTTACACCAAAACTCAGTTGCTTATCAACTATAGCTGTGGAAGGAGGCTTCTTACCTTTTGGTATAGCTCACATTACCCTTCAAACAGCCGGCTTATGTCGTTTCCGGCTAATCATTAGCCGCGGTTGTTGATGGAGGCTTCTTGCCTTCGGGTATAGCTTACATTATCCATCGACAGCCGGCGTTCGCACATACAACATTTGCTGTTAAAAGGAGGCTTCTTACCTTCGGGTATAGCTTACATTACCCTTCAAACAGCTGGCTTTATGCCGCTTCCGGCTCATCATTAGCCACGGTTGTCGATGGAGGCTTCTTACTTTCAGGTATAGCTTACATTACCCTAAGACAACCGGCTATCAAATGGGTTCATCTTACAAGAGCCGAAGTCATGCTGCTCCGGTTGACAATTTTCAAGTTTTTAAGTTATTGGCCGGCTCTAATTTTCAGGGAAGATGTGGCATCTTCAAAGACAAGCACTTCTCAAAAGCTCAAAGATGCATTTTTTCAAGGAAGTGACCAGTCAATGGAGAGCCGGCAAAGCATGAGAATAAAATAGAAAGACGGAAAGTATATACATCCGAAGCTACATTCAAGAAAGGCAGAGTTATCCTTAAGCTATTACAAAGATGCTCTCAAGAGCATCCAAAAGTGTTGCCAAGTTTTACCGCCCACGGCGGGTCATTACATGAGCCGCTGCTCAGAAGATTAAAAGCAAAAAGTTCACTTAGAGGCTGGCTCATCCTGCTCCGGCTCTTCTACTGGCTTGATCTGGAGATTTTCCAAATCCCAATTGCAATCAGCCAGAGCAGCGAAGGACTCTTCCTCAAAAAAGGGAGACGTGTCAAGATCACAAGGAAAGAGATCCTTACTGCGGGCGGGTGTCAGAGCTTTCCACTCATAGAGAGGCCCGCGGATCCTCTTCTGCTCAGCGTCGTAAGCTGCCTGGTAGGTTCCCAAGTCGACTTCTTCTACTAAAACAGAGGCCAAGTAATGAGAGTCCTTGACACACCGGATGTAGTCGGCTTCCGTGAACTCTGAGCCGTCATCCTTCTTAGAGGGGTAACCGTCCATCATATCAGCCAGCGCAAGCTCAGGGGCAAAGGCCAAAGCCTGGCTTAGACCTGCAACTGCTCCTTGACGGAAGGCGGATTTCTTCAAATCTTCTATTTGTTTTGGCATTGTTGAGAAGAGCTCCAAGACCCCTTTTAGAGCTGAAGGAATCTTCTCTTTGTATTGAACGGTCTTGATGATGAAAATGGCGCCACAGTAGAGTTGCTCCGCAAAGGTATAAATGGCCTTCAAAGGCAGGAGACTCTCAGAGGCCAGTTGCCGGCTCCTGGGACCTATATAGGCCGGAGATATTCATAATAAGTCACCAAGCTTGTAAGTAATGCAAAAAGTAAGAGGAGAAGAGCAAGGGCTTACCAAATAGGGCGGCTATCATCTTAGAGATGTGCTGCTTGAGGGTTTGCAGCTCTTCAGACACAGCTTTCAGCCCTTGTTCAGCATCATCCGCCCGCTTGGTCAGTTGTGCCTTTTCAGACAGGGCAGATTTCTTGAGAGCGGTGAGCTCCGCCTTAATTTTGACCAGCTCTTCAACCAAGAGCTGGCACTTTTCGTCAGACGTGCTCTGAGAGGCTTGCTGATCAGCTAGAGCAGTTTTTAAGTCGGTCAACTGCGACCCAGCTTCAGACAAAGATTCCTGCAAAGCATTCCAAAGAACAGAGTGAAATAAGACAAGTCTCATGCAGATTGCAAGCAATATACATGACACTTGGGGGCTAATGTTTATTTTTCTAAGGATACAGCATACAGAAGTCCCGACTCAACTTTAAGCAAGTTTAAGCCGGCCCTTGGGGGCTACTATTGGCGCTTCTAAGTTATCTTCCACAAAGAAGTCCCGACTCAACTTTAAGCAAGTTTGAGCCAACCCTTGGGGGCTACTATTGGTGCTTCTAAGTTTGGCTTCTGAAAGAAGTCCCGACTCAACTGTGAATAGGTTTGAGCCGGGCCTTGGGGGCTACTATTGCCTCTTTAATCTTCTATGCAAGAGTACTTAAGCAAAGTCCCGACCTAACCCCTGGCCGAGGTTAAGCCGGCACTTGGGGGCTATGTAAGGGTACAAGAGTGAGAAGTTTACCTCATATTTTTTCTTCATGAGATTAACTAATCGAAGCTCCAGATTCCGGCTGTTGGATAGCCAGGTCATGTAGCCGGCATGGAGTTCTTCAGCCGACATCTTCTCCAGCGCAGAGGGCTCAAACTCCAAATTCTTGGAATTTTTAGCTGTTTCGCCCTGCTTGGTCAAGGCATGAGTCGGAGAGGAGTGCAGGCCGGTGCCAGTGCCTTCAACATCTGGGCCGGTTGTGTCTTTAGTTGCTGCAGCAGGACTCGGTGGCTTGGAGGGGATCTTCGGGGGACTATCCGGAATTACGTCCTCCACAGCCGGCTCTGTAGAAGCCGCTGGGAGATCATCAGCCGGCCGCGACTCGTCTGGCTTTGAAGGCTCAGGCTCTTGAGCAGCGGGGCCGGGAGAGGACTTATTTGTTGTGCGACGCTTGGCTTGGGCACTGCAAAATAGAAGGATCGGCATTTGAAGATGTTACTATCGTATTAAGAGCCGGCTATCCGGTTGTCATAGTAAGAAATACTTACAGCGGATTGATCTTGGGCGGTGGTAGAGCCGACACTGAAGAGTCACTAGAGGAAGGGGATTTCTAAAAGAATATAACAGGAAAGATGAGAAAGCATCAAGTTTACAAAGGAAAGTTAAAGGAAAAGTGGAGACGTAAACCTCCGCGGGGCGCTTCTTTGGAGCCGGAGAATTTGGTAACCCAGACATGAGCTCAGTAGAGCCGGTGCTCTGAGTCTGTCGATGCTTGGCCTATTGTTGCTTTTTCAAAAGAAAGTCGGGGGCAAGGTAAACAAGAGGATGAGAGAGAGGGACCTTTCTAACCACTCGACGAGGTCTCTGGGGGATATAATTTTCAGAGCCGGATGAAATATAAGTTACCTCAGGAGCGTTGGCCCGGCTGGTATCTGCTTCTTCCTGTGAAAGAGTATATTAGTAAAATGAAGAAAGTAAAGGGAAAACGCAAACAGGTGGTACCTCCGAGCTGGATGATTCAGGCGGCTCGAGCCAGTTCTCTTATGGGACGACTTTCTTGGACTTTTTGCCTGGGGCTTTCTTCTTGAGCTTCGGTGGTGGAACCTATTTCTTCTGCCAAAAGTCAGAGCCGGCCTGAAAACAATAATCATTTAAGTGATGATGAATAATAAAGGTATAAGTGATAAAGAGAAACAAGGAGTGAAGAACTGTCTTACTTCTGGAGCTGGATTCTTGGTGTAGAAAGGCGCTAGGCCGATGGCGCAACATGATCTGAATGCTTCATGAACCAAGCTCCGGATGACAGTGGTGATGTCATCTTCTGTCAGGGTTGATTGGCTGAAGCATAAGGAGTTGTCATACTTGCCTTCATATTCGCACATAAGCCGGCTCCTATGGCTTAGAGGCATGATCCGCCAGGAAATCCAGCAGCGGATCAAATCTAGACCTGTTAATCCATTGGCCATGAGGGCCTTGATCTTTGCATGAACCGACTCGTACCTTGCGCGTTCAGAAGCAGACAGCCGGCCAGGAAGTTCCAAGGTGGACGAGAGCCGGGAAGGACGGTAACCCGGCAGTGGACGCTCACCCTCAGGAGAGGTATCCTTGCAGTAGAACCATGTTTTATTCCGGTCCTTTGGGTGACTCGGCATTTGCATAGCCGGAAAACTGATGTCTCTGCATCGCTGAATAGAGATCCCTCCAAGCTCCAGACTCGAGCCGCTCTTCATCTCAGTCTGCCGGTTGGCGTAGAAGAACTCTCGGAACAACCCCACCGACGGCTTAGCTTGTAAGTAAACCTCGCAGAGCACTTGGAAGTTGCACATATTGGAGATGGAATTGGGGGCCAAGTCTTGGGGGCGAAGCTTATAGAAATGCAGGATGTCACGAAAGAATTTTGAGCCGGGGGCACAAAACCTCGCTCGATGTGATCTGAGAAAACTACAACTTCACCTTCTTGCGGATTGGGCCGCACCTCATCACCCGGAACCCGCCAATGGATGACGCTCTTGGCGGGAAGGGTGCCCGCCTCTACAAACTCGGTTAAGTACTCTTCTGTGATACAAGAGCCTACCCGGTTGCAAGAGTTGGAGGCACGAGACATAGTGGCGGCTTAAATACTGTGCAAGTTAAAAGGTATGACGAGTCAAGTGCAAGCAAATATTTATGACGGCTTACAAGTTTAAGGGTTCTACGGATAATGTGGCAAGAGCCCGCTGATGAGAGCCGGAGAGGCCTGGCGGGTCAGCAAGGAAAAGAGGAGCGAAAAATCGGCTAAGTCCTAGGAAAACAGATTTCGCAAGACTCAACTACTATTACGGATCTACAAAAGCCGGAAAATGATTATATTCTCAGACTTAAATGACGAACTAGCAGAGCGGACGGAGTTCAAATGCCAGGCTATGGAAAAACCAATCTATGTACGGTTGGTTACTATCTATTACACAGCGGCGCCGCGGAGTCAAAGCGACGACCTAGAGCTGGTGTTCTAAAGGCAAGGCCGGTGGCGACGGAGGTTGAACTCCGATACAATGGTGGCGGCGAAAATCCCGTGAAACCCTACCGGAAAGACAGGCGCGGATCTAAAGGAGAAAAACTCACCGGAGATGTCGCGGCAGAGGCGGAGGAGTCTCTGGAACAATCAGGGTGATGCAGCGGCCTGGTTGGTGACGACGTGCGGACGGCGCCGGAGTGGAGCACGCCGGAGCAGAGTGGTCGACAGGAGGAAGACGAAGAGTGAAGCGGGAGAAGGGAAAAGTGCCAGCCGCCGCGGTCCTATTTAAAAGGATAGTGGGGCAGGCGCGAGAATCAAGGCGACAGAAACCATTTGACCGAGGTGGACGCCTCGGTTTTCGGGCTGACCATTTAATAACAGATTTTGTGGTACGTCAGCGGATCTTTCTTGCAGGGGTCACGTGACGTCATGGCGGGTCACCACCGGGCGACTCTCAGAGAAGTAAAAGAAGAGGATGACATGAGCGAGCTCAAATCAACCTAGGGCCTAATGTTGGGGATATAACCCCGCGGTGTGACCCGCCCAATGGGCTCCGGGTTACGACGGCTCGTAATCCAGCCCAAGGATAAACTGTGAGGATGACGGCCCAAGAAGATAGGCGGCTCGTATGGTGGGCCGCAAGATAACCCAAACTAGAACACCCAGGCGTGTAAGTGGCCCGGAGGTTACTTGGCAAGGGAGATCGTGGAAGACTCGGATATGTAGAGAGAGTCGGTGTGTAATTGTATGACCTGGGGTCTTACCTCCTATATAAAGGTAGACCCGAGGCAGCTTAGAGGACAGAGAATCATGAACTAGGCCAAGCTTTTAGCTCCCTTGTAATCGATACAACAAGCAATAAACAACACAGGCAGGACGTAGGCTATTACCTCATCTCGAGGGGCCGAACCTGGGTAAACTCATGTCCTTTGTCCCACTCAACCCCTTTGAGTCCACCACAATGGCGATGGCCTCGAATCCAAGTCCGCTAACCCGGACATCTGCCGTGACAAAACCACGACAGAACACGAAGTACTCCAAGATCTAGATCTAAGGTTCCCCTCACATAGAGGAGAAAGTGATTGGTGGAGATGTGGATCTAGATCTCTTATCTCTTTCCCCTCAAGAACTAGCAAGAATCATTGGAGGGATTGAGAGTTAGCAAGCCCAAATAAGGTCAACAATGGGGGGAAATACGAGCTCAAAGGATGAGAATCATTGGGGAAGAATACCCCCTTAAATAGGTCCCCACGAATTTGCCTGTCATGTGCAGAATAACACAGGGGCGGTACAACCTCTATGCGCACCTGTACAACCGGTCAAGGTAGACAAAAGCTACCTGTAGGAAAAGAAATAAGCAGTACAACCGCCTGGGGCACTGGTAGTACTGGTTAAATCGGAACAACCGGCCCACAACCGCCCAAGAACCGCTCCATAACAGAAACTAGTCCGGTGGTAGAGCGGTACATGGCCGATACAACCATCGGACCAATTCTGGAGTGGTACAACTGCTCCAAACACCGGTTGTACCGGTCGACCGATACAACCTCTCGATGAACCGGTACAACATCTCTATGTAAAGCAGGTAAGACCAATAAACCATAACTTTCTCATACGAGCTCCGAATTGAGCAAACTCAAGCTTGTTGGATAGGACAACAAGAGTTATCCAACAACAACTAGTTCTATTAAGAACAAGCAATGGAGAATAAATTCCACTAGTATAAGGAACATGACCCTCCCAAGAATTATCCGGCAAAATCTCCAACACCGAAAACACAAATATGATGCATACGCGATATGTTTTCAATGAGCTTGAGCTTATCATGAAGATGACCATAAGATCCAAAACTTACAAAGATAAAATCCAAACAAAAAACAAGAAAGGTGATGATGCCAAGAATGCAATGGTTTGAGCTCTAGACTAACGATACGATCAAGCTACTCAGTTGAAATCCCCCCTTGAAAGTATGGATATCGATCCTATAACCCGGTCTTCCAACTACCAACATGAGACCGGTAAAATAGAAAACCCTATCAAGGTCAAACCTTTGCCTTGCGCATAGTCCACTTGATCTAGATGATGATGATCTTGTCCTCCTCAAGATGGACCGCCTTTCTTGATTGCGCCGGCTCAATGAAGGCTAATAGATAGCTCCCCCATACTCCACTATGGGTGAGCCACTCTTTGGCACATATTCACAAGTCCATTGTCATCACAAAGGACGGCAAGCTTAAAGCATGATATCTTTATGATGCTCCACTTGAACTTGCACACGACAATCTTGATGAGGATCACCATTTGATGTCATCCTCCATGGGTTGTATGAGATCTTCCTCTTAAAGCAAGCCCATGGAAACATACCTAACTCCACATAGAACTCTCACGTAGACCATGGGTTAGTACACAAAGCGTAATGGACAATGCTTACCTTACCATGGGTTCACTTGATCCCTCTCGGTACATCTTGTACACTTTGTATGTTGATCAACTTGATTCACTATTTGACTTAGTATTTATCAACCTTGTGTCTTATCTTCTCTCTTCATAAAGATGATGTCTTGAAGATAAACATGAATGCTCACACAATCTTCTTCATTAAGACATGCTTGAAATAAGCTCAACTCTCACATGGCCAATCTTTGGATAAATCCTTGAATACCACCTTGGTCACCATATAAACTCCTTGAAACCAACATATGGACTTCAAGAAGTGCTTATGGACAAATCCTTCGAATATAACTCAAGGCAACCATTAGTCCATAGGGATTGTCATGAATTACCAAAACCACATATGGAGAAATATGCTCTTACATTTCAGATGTGAGGAGTTAATCTTCAACATTGTACCCTTTCGAAGTGGATATCATGCACTCCCAGGGCACAAAGCGTTCGCTTGCTACAAAGTGTCCCCGCACTATGCTTATATCAAGCGCAAACTGTTAGGACCCAGCGGTGTTATCACAATCAATGGTAACATGGAATGCTCCCTCACTATTGAGGATCACACGGCGACCTTCACAACTAGGTGCAAGCATCCGAGGACGCGGTGAGCCTGGGAGTGGATTACTTACGAGGAGGAGTGGATCTAGAAGATTTGTCCATGGGCTAAGTCAGAGGAGGATGTGTGTGCTGCTATAGATGAGGAGGAGGAGGATGAGCCTGAGGATTGATCGCTATCATGAGCTTACCATCATTGTGGAAAGTTTTAGTCCTCTGTGCCCCTTTCTAGTGTCTCGATGCCAAAGAGAGGAGAGTGTGTAGGGATTTGTTGAGTCACGAGTGTTTTATTTTAGCTGTGCATTTTCTCTCTCGTGAACTCGCTTATTTTCTTGCTTTGGTTTATGTTGTACAGATTTGTGAGTACTGAATTATGGTGTAAGACATATGCTACCTGTCCTACTCTGTTATGTCTACATTATTTAGTATGTGAGATTATATTTACTATGCTTGCTTTCTTGCTCATAACTCATATTCTGTAATGTGCAAGTATATGGCCCTAGATATAAAATATAGGGGGAGTGTTGATCCTAGTGTGTGTTCTTTGCATTCCAAAAGCATATTCAAATAGATCACACATCTAAGGGAAGCCTGTCCATATTTTGTAGATGTTGGGTTTGCCTAAGCCTTACTGTTTTTCTTAAAATGGCAAATCCCATGTTCTCATCAACCCACCAAAAAGGGGGAGATTGTAAGAGCATAATTTTCCCCAAGTAGTTTTGGTAGTTGATGACAATGCCCCTTGCGGACTAATCGTGTGCATTAAGCTTTCAAAGATTACCAGGTGGCACAAGAAGGTGTACTTCCCCTCGGTGGTTAAAAGAGAAGACGGTGTTTTTCTATCGATTTAGTATCGGTGGACTGGAGTCGTAGGGAAATTCGTACTATCAAGAGGGGTCTGCAACTGGAAAGGTTGAGAGGAATTATGAAGTACACACTTGCACCCCTTCCGTTTCCCGACACTTTGGAGCTTCTGTCCATGGCCCTAAGTCTCCCAGTTTCATATAAGCGGAAGTATCACGTTGTGGAGCGGTAGTACCGCCCAAGTGGTACTGCCTCCCTGCAGTATTAGGGACACTTCTGCGGATTTTTCTTCTCTAGAGCCTTCGGATGCGGTAGTACCACTCGGGAGGAAGTACCACTAGGACGGAGCGATAGTACCGTTCATGCAGTACCGTCGTCCTCCACTTCCGAACCTACTTCCGCTTATTTTGAGCTCTGATGTCTTCGACACTCGAGCAGTTTTTGAGCGGCAGCAATCAGTGGAAGTACCGCATAGGGCGGTACTGCTGTGCTGCCCTCCTCATCTCTACTAAGTTCGAGCTTCCTACATTATCAAGCAGAAGTACCGCTGGCAGGGAGCGGTAGTGCCGCTCCAGCAGAACTACTACCACCCTGACTGTGTCAACTGCTTGTGAAGCCCAATACTTCCGTGTGAGCGGAAATACCCCTCCCTCGAGTGGTACTACCGCTTATACATGACTTGTGGGCAGAAACGACCAGATTTCCTTCTCCTATATAAGTGGGTCTTCTTCTCCAAGAGACCTCACCTCTTTCCCCCAAAAAGCTCCATTGTTGCTCCTAAGATTATTCTTACACGATCTCTCTCCCTAGCCATTGATTCTTGTTGATGCTTTAGGGTTTGCAGGAGAAGGTCTTGATCTACACTTTCACCAACAGAAAATTGATCCCCGCCCCCACTAATCCCTTGTGGATCTTGTTACTCTTGGATGTTTGAGCACCCTAGACAGAAGAGGTCACCTCGAAGCCACATTCCATGTGGTGAAGCTTTGTGATGTTATTGGGATCCTCCAATTAAGTTGTGGAGATTTTCCCAACCTTGTTTGTAAAGGTTCGTCGCCGCCTTCAAGTGCACCCATAATGGAATCACGACATCTCGTATTGTGTGAAGGCGTGAGGAGAATACGGTGGCCTTAGTGGCATTTTGGGGAGCATTGTGCCTCCACACCGCTCCAACGGAGACGTACTTCCCCGTGATGGGAAGGAACTTCGATAACACATCCTCGTCTTCACCGGTTCCATTTGTAGTTACTTCTTACCTTTACTTTGTGCCCTTTACTTGCCTGTTGTTATTGTTGTTAGCATCATATAGGTTGATCACCTAGTTGCATATCTAGACAACCTATTTGTTTTGATAAGAAAAGCTAAAAATTGGTAGTTGCCTATTCACCCCCCCTCTAGTCAACCATATCGATCCTTTCACTATATTACTTCACCCTTCCTCTTCGGGGAAAATCTTAACGCATCACAAGTAGCAAGTGTCTGTTGGATGTATATATGGAATGAAATCATCGTGCGGCCTAGTAAAGCCAGTGGAAATTAGTGATATGTAAGTGAACGGTAATAAATTTGTGACACTAAGTTTAGTAGAAAGTAGATGAATTACGTGTCAGTTGTTCTCGTGCATTGGCTAGAATCAACCACATTTAATTCCCATGTTGGAATATAAGACGGTAAGTGGTGATTACGTATAGTGGAATCATTTGAAGCATGAGTATGAATTGATTGAGGTGAAGATGGTGATACTATGGAGTCCAAATTGAGGAACAATATGGCACATTGGAGCATCACATATAACATCAAGGGGTTGTAATGAGGCCTTGGTATAATCGAGACACTCATGCCATCTAAAAAGGAAGTTAGGACAAGTAATAAAGAATATGAAGAACCTTTGTAAAAGAGAGCGATCATAAACATATGTAATAATGAAGTGACATACAAAATGTGTACTCACTAAATTGATGGACATGCAAATGTGACAATGACGGGTTGATGGACTGAAATTGAGGAACATGATGTCGGTGTCCAAACCGGCGGATCTCGAGTAGGGGGTCCCGAACTATGAGACTAGAATCGATGGTAACAGGAGATGAAGGGGACAAAGGTTTACCCAGGTTCGGACCCTCCAATGGAGGTAATACCCTACGTCCTGCTTGGTTGTATTGATGATATGGGGTTTACAGAGTTGATCTACCTTGAGATCGAATAGCTAACCCTAGATGAGTTGTTCTATCCCTATACCCTAAAACCCTCCGACTTATATAGACGCCGAGGATGCCTAGGGTTTACACATGGTCGGTTACATGCCGAAGAGATAAACATGCCTAACTACAACTAATAACTTGGAGAGTACGCCATGGCTCCTCGAAGCTTCCATCTGGCATAGGTGGTCTTTGATCATCTGATGCTCACCTTGCGACCCATATAGTTTGGCCCGTAAATGAATGATCGACTATCCGAGGACCCCCTAATCCAGGACTCCCTCACTAGCCCCCGGACTAGCCTTCAACGCCGATATATACCCGGTCAATCTCCTCATGTCGTCATCTTCAGCTTGTGAGGCGAGTCCCTCATCCCTCTTTGTTCGGCAACCGACCAATCTTCGGTAAGATCCCAACTGTCACAGACGCAGGTCCATTATAATAACCGCGTGTGTTCCTAGATTTTTGCGTGTCGTGGGGAGGCGAGTGGTCCGTGATTTTTACAATCTTACCCCTCTGTAGCGGAAGCACCACCCATTTAATTAAACCAAATCGTGGCTCGGACCACATCCTCTTCTTCCTCATCGAAAGAAACCCCTAGCGGAAGCTCCACGAAAAACATGGCTAACTCCCCTAGCTCCTCCCCGCCCCCTATGGCTCACGCCCAGGGGACTGGACCAGCTGCTCCGTTACACTCCTGCGGCTCTGCAATCTTGAGACCCAAGGGTATCTCCCTTCTTCAGATCTAGCGGTGACCCGCCCAGGTCTGCTTTCTTACAACAACGAAGTTTTCATCGAGTATTTCCCCAATCCTAACAAGGGGGAGGCGTATGCTTCGTCCCCTTTCTCCTCCGGGGCTTTCCCATCCATCCATTCCTGAGGGGGTTGCTGGAGTTCTACGGGATCTAACTCCACCACCTTACTCCAACGTCCATCTTGCACATCTTGGGCTTCGTCGCTCTCTGTGAGATGTTCCTGGGGTGCGAGGTGCACTTTGATTTGTAGAGAAAATACTTCTGTCTCGTCCCCCGAACTCGGGACAAGACAATTTTGGAGGTTGGCGGAGCCGAAGTGTGCCGCATAGCGGGGACGGGGTATCCGGTGGGCACACCTAAGAAATCCGAAGAGTGGACTTCGAAATGGTTTTATATTGAAGACGTCCCCCTATTCGAGCCAACTCGGACAGGTCTTCCCGAATACTTGGACACCCTCCCGAAGAAGAGATACAACTGGCGGTCGAGGAGTTCGTCCTAGGAGGAAAGCGTCAAAGTGTGGCGCCTAGCAACTCAGGGGTGGATGCTCGCCCACCACCAACTGACCATGATCGATGTCATGGCCGCCGCCATCTCCCGGTGTGTTTTGCCCCTTCAACAGAGGGTACACCCCTTGTGGCAATACAACGGGACGAGCGATACCACGCGCTCCTGAAAGCTAGGGCCCACCAATCTGACGGCGCTGGCCTCCGCACTTGCCAACCTGTAAAAAGGAGAGCAAGAGGACTTTGTTCGGCGGGCAACCAAGGAAGGATATTTGTCCCACACTCCTATTGAACGGGTAAGCCTTTCTCTCTCTAACATGAACATAGTTTGGGGTTTCCGTTCCGCACTTTATTTAAGTGAATCCTTGCCTGAATAGGAATGGAGGAGTTTCATCGAGACAGCCAACTGTCCGGCTCCTCACCCTGAGAACCATTCACACAACAACGATCCGGGTTTCAACGAGGACCCGGATATTCTACTTGACTTTGAAGACGGAGTCTATCTCTAGGATAGTGTCGACCAATCCCCATTGGCTATCATAGTTGATTACCCCGAGTCATTCTCCATCCCTACAACGAGCAAGAAGAAAAGCTCGTCCCGCAAGAGGCCAGCTACCAACAGTGCCCCGGACGCACCGGCCCCGACTCCCAAACACCGTCGATCTGCGTGCCATACATCGGCAGCCGAAGCTGCGGTCAAGTCGGAGGCTAACAAGGATCCTGCAAAAGAGCTGGCCATGGGGACGAATCCACCTGCCCGCTCATCCCGGAGGTACATCGTTCGACTATCCACTCATTATCAATAAATAGAGTCTTACAACAGTTTTATTTTATTGAAATAGTTAGGCAAAATGCCCGGTCCTCTCCTGGTGAAGAGGTTACCAGGGTGTCCAGAGACGTCTAAAATTCCCGAGCTACGGCTCATGCAGCTCTTGCTACAGAAGCCCCCATGGCCAATCTAGCACCTGCCGATTCTGGTGATTGTGTATCCGTTACCAACTCGGAGGTGGGGAGCGCCATGAATCACCGGAAACGGTGGGAGGCCATGCGGCACCCAATATTCTCCGAAGAAGAGCTCGGTGCCCTACACTTAGCAGATGCGCAAATTGGAGCTGCCCGAGCTGGGTTCGGCAAGGCTATGAAGTTGATATCAGCCAGCATGCAGGTAAGTGGTTGGCTTTTATAGAGTCCGAATACACATGTAAACCCAGTAGCCCCCGAGCCGTAATTTGATTTAGAACAAACGAATTAAGTATCTCTGCAATGTTTTTACTGCCGACGCAGGCTTCAAAGCAACATGTCGAGCAATTGGCCAAGGAGCTGGAGGACAGCCGCATAGAAGTGCAATCTGTGAAGGCCGAACTGGTGCAAGTGAAGAGCTTCACCCGGGGGGCCCATGGTGAGTATACCTTTACTACTAATCTTGTTGTATTATCGTGCCTGACGCACGTCCATGTAGCAGCCGAATCAATAGGGCACATGCAAAGGCAGTTGGAGGAAGCCCGAGACTCTCAGATGTACGTCGAGTCCCAACACAAGGCTGGCTGCCTTGTTGTGCAAAAGCAGGCCAAAGAAATTAATAATTTGAAGATTCAGTTGGCCCAAGCTCAAGAAGAAAACCAAAAGCTTCAGAGGGGCATGTTCGGTAAGTGTGATTCTATTATCAACAAATATTTCCTATGTAGGAAGTAAACGTAAGTACACTATTGCCTCATGTACACGTCTCTTGTTAGGGCATCCTGAAGAGGAGATCGGATCATACCAGGGGAACCTGCTGAAAGAGCTAACCACTCTCCATGGGCGTGTGTGGAAAGCAATGAAAGGCATGGTAAAGGCACTATGGCCTGCCGAACAGCCGCCTGAAGGGCTAGCCGAACTGGTGCATCGATTCAAGGGGGCTCGGAATAGGTTCGAGCTGTGGAAGACTTCGGCTTGCCATGAGGGAGCACGGGAAGCATGGGAAATGATCAAGACTTGTTACACTAGACTTAATCTGGAGCATATGGCGCGGGTTGGTCCCGCGGGATCGGATGGAAAAGAAGTGCCACTCCACCTGGTGTATGAGTAGGTGATGCCTGCCGCCCGTCTTTCACAAGAGGACTGCCCCCTTGACACCATAATCGATAATCTCGATCAGGAGCCGAACATGTAATTTTTATGTACTTGTTGTAGAAACAATATGTGTTGTAAAACTTTGTCTTAACCGGCCATCGGCTTCTCCCTCCCGTGCCAAGAGATCGGAAGCATTCCTCCTTATTTGCCACTCCAAAAGGGCGAACTATATTCGGGGAACCAGGCAATCCGGCCATGCGGTGCGAATAGACAGAAAGCACACATAAATGTATGTTATATTATTGCTTAGCGTAAGAAACATATTCCGAGGAAAATAGTACCTCTATCGATACCTTTGATCGGGGCTCTACGAAGGTCGTAGATAGAAGTCTGCATACTTTTAGTATGCGGCTAATTGTGCTTTGGGAAGAAAAGACCCAAACAACGGTGATAACGACCGGAGCCGTATAAGGTGTTTCCGTCATAGCCGACCAATTGTCTATGTAAGATAGCTAGCTTTCGGCTTCACCCGTCTGAGGTACGTGTCCGGATGACCCGGTCGTAACAATCGCGGAGGTGCTCCCTTTACCCTCTGGCCGAACAATTGGGAAGGTAGAGGGTAATCACAGGAGCAAGGCAACCTAGCTTGGCAAAGTCTTAGTTCTAATTGATGCATATGATGGCTTGAACGTGACAAAAGAAATGTGTGCACACGATAAGTGTGAGCAAATACTTGTAATATAAAAATGTTGGCTTCTAGATGAAGCCCCCACGTGTTGTGTTCGGATTTAACACTTTATGGTGTATGCCGATAATCTTTAGTATAGGATCGGTTCAACCGAACATAGGGAAAAAACAAATTGACCCTATCAAATGGAAAAATGGGAAGGGAACAAGAAAAAGACAAAAATAACAAGCGGAAAAAAGAAAAAATATGGGGGAGTTAGACGACACCGGTTTATCAGTAGAAGCGCCGAAGACGAGCTGCATTCCATGGGTTTGGTTCAAGGCGGTTTTCGGATGGACTCCGAAGACGATAGGCACCTCCGCGAGTATTTCGTCGAAGATGAAAGGACCCTCCCATTTGGGATTGAGTTTATGCTTATGTTTCTTGGGAGTCGTAGGAAGAGTTCGCCTATGTTGTATGCTTTTGCCCTGACCTCACTACTTTGGTAACGCCGAGCTTGTTGTTGGTAAAAAGTGGAGCGAGCCCTAGCTATGTCGCACTCTCCCTCCAAGGCGTCTAAGTCGTCCTGCCGATCCAACTCAGCCTCCTTTTCCTCGTACATGCGCACCCTTGGTGCATCACGAATAATGTCACAAGGGAGGACTACCTCTGCCCCATAGACCATAAAGAATGGTGTGTAACCCGTTATTCTGTTTGGGGTGGTGCGCAGGCCCCATAAAACGGAGTTGAGTTCCTCCACCCAATGACAGTCGGACTCGTGAAGAGATCGGACCAAACCTGGCTTAATGCCGCCCATAATGAGACCGTTTGCTCGTTCGACCTGTCCGTTGGTCTATGGATGATATACTGACGCGTAGTCGACCTTTATGCCCATTTTTGCGCAACAGTCCTTGACCTCTTGGACCATGAAGTTGGATCCATTATCCGTTATTATATATGCGGGACGCCGTAACGGTGTACCACGTTGGATATGAAGTCAATCACTGGTCCGGATTTAGCCGACTTGATGGGCTTTTCTTCTATCCATTTGGTGAACTTGTCAGCCATGACCAATAGGTATTTATTTTTCTTGGTCCCCCTTTAAGGGGTCCGATCATGTCCAGCCCCCAGACCGCGAAAGTCTAAGTGATCAGAATAGTCCGAATAGCTGTTGGGGGGCATGTGACTTTGATTTGCGAAGAGTTGACACCATACGCAATGTTGGACAAGTGACTGGGCGTCCGTCCGAGTTATAGGCAAAAAGAAACCAGCTCGGAAGGCCTTGCTGACAAGCGCACTTGCGCGGCGTGATGACCGCCCATGCCTGCGTGGATTTCGGCAAGGAGCTCCCGTCCTTCTTCCTCAGATATACACCATTGTAATATTCCGGTTGTGCTTTTATTGTATAACTCACCCTTGTGTACTTTGTAGGCCTTGAATCGCAGAACTATGCGTTGTGCCTCGGTTTGATCATCGGGGAGTTCCTTGCGAAGAAGGTAAGCGAGGAAGGGCTTTCTCCATGGCGCTATTACTTCCGTTACCTCATGAGCCGAAGGCGTTTCATTCATTACGGAGCCGCCGAAAATGCCATTGTCTGGTTCGTTTAGGGGGGGGGACAACCTCGTCCGCCGTATTCGGACCGGCGCCATTGTCATCGTCCTGCCACACTATGGATGGCTCAAAGAGCTGCTCCAAGAAGGTGTTTCTCGGGACAGGATCGCGCTTGCTCCCATACGGGCCAGTATGTCGGCGGCTTGGTTGTTGTCGCGAGCGACGTGGTGAAATTCCAACCTCTCGAACCGAGCAGATATCTTAAGGACAGCATTTTTATATGCCGACATCTTCGGGTCTTTGGCGTCGAATTCGCCGTTAATTTGGGATATGGCCAAGTTTGAGTCTCCCCGTACCTCTAGCCATCGTATGCCCATTGATACCGCCATCCGAAGACCATGAAGGAGAGCTTCGTATTCGGCTACATTATTGGAGTCGGCATACATGATTCGCAACACGTATCGCATGTTGTCGCCTGTGGGGGATGTGAGGATAACTCCAGCCCCCGGTCCGGCCAAGGTCTTCGATCCATCAAAGTACATTGTCCAATGGGAGTATGCACAGTATTCCTTGGGGAGCTCGTCCTATGTCCATTCAGCCAGGAAGTCCGCCAATACCTAAGATTTAATGGCACGGCGTGGCTTGTAAGTTATTTCAAAGGGAAGGAGCTCAATGACCCACTGGCTATGCGGTCGGTGGCGTCCCTGTTGTTGATTATATCATTCAGGGGGACCTCACATGCCACTGTTACCTCACACTCCTGGAAGTAGTGTCTGAGTTTCCTTGACGCCATAAATACTGTATAGGCTATCTTTTGGTAATGCAGGTATATGGACTTGCACTATGTTAGCACCTCTGACACATAGTATACCGGTTTCTGAGTCCGGAATTTGTGTCCCTCCTCATCTCGTTCAACTAAGAGCACCGCGCTGACAACTTTGTTGGTGGCCGATATGTATAATAACATGGGCTCACCGGCGCCTGCTGCCATGAGTATGGGATTGGTTGCCAGTAGTGTTTTGATTTCTTCTAACGCAGCCGCTGCCTCATCGGTCCATTCGAACTTGTTGTTCCGCTTCAGCAGCTTATAGAGCGGCAAAGCCTTCTCTTCGAGGCGGGAGACAAAGCGTCTCAACGCCGCTACGCGCCCAGCTAGCCTCTGGACGTGCTTTGGCTCTGTGAGAATTGCAAGTTCCGATAGAGCACGAATTTTAGCTAGATTTGTCTCTATTCCTCGATGGGAGACGACGAATCCAAGCAGCTTACCACGGGGAACTTGTAACAGCCCGGGACCGACGCTTCAGAAGATTCCCCTTTTATTTCCGTTCTCATCTGTGTTTCGTTTGGTTGTTGCATTCATCATTGCATCATTCGCATCATCTGCATAGCATCATCACTCGTTTTTGAAAACTTGCATCTGTTCGTAGTCGCCGGTTCTCTCCATTCTTGCCGTTGCCCGTTTCGAGATCAACCACACATGCACGCGCCCGCGGCATCGTTTAAAAAAATTGTTTTTAAAGCGCGCGGAAAATATTCTCGCATTGGGTCGAAACCTAACGTGCGGTCTTATTATATTGTAGGTAGACCGTCTGCCAAAATTCATCTCAATCAGAGAAAGTTTGATACCCCAATAGTTAAATATATAACGGCACTAGCCGATCAAATTATCGGACGTTTTCAGTTTGACAAATTCCGTGTCACGGGCCACCAAATTCCCTCTCTTTCCCACTATCCTCTCTAACACAGCCCGCTAGCCCACCTAACCTACCCCTCCATTTCGGACCGCCCGGTCGAGATCCGACAGTTCAAAAACGGACAAAAACCTAGCCCTAAGCTAACCCCTACCTATTTAAGCATGCCCAACCCTAATTTCTAGGGATCTTGTCCCTCTCCACCGCCAGCCGCCACCCTCTGTCTCCATCTTCCTCGGGATCTCCTCCCAGTTCCATCTCCCTCCGTTTCCGTGCCCAGCCAACCATGTCCCAAATCCCCGCACCTAACCAGAGCAAGTCGTGCCCAACGTCCAGCCTCCCCTGCCTTGCCTGAGCGGAGGAGCGTCGCCCACGAATCTCCTCCTTGCCTCACTGCATCCGGTCGCCTCAAGCAGTAGGAGCCATAGCGCAAGCTCCATGCCCCAAGCCACCAGCTTCGATCGACCTCGCCGAGAGCAAGTAAGCTGCTCGAGCTTCAGCTTTGCCATGGAGGCCCTCATGGCCCGAGCGGAGCTCCGCCTCCCCCGATCTGCTGTCTCATGGACGCGTAGCAGGACGCTAGAGAGCTGCAGGTCCAGGGCTGCCCCTGCCTCCCCCTCCTTCCTTTCTACCTCCTCTTGTTCTACTGTTGGTGCTCATCTCTCTCTCTCTCTCTCTGTTCCAGCATAGCCATGGCGCCGTCCAGCCGAGCCCCGCAACTGGATCGAGCTCCCGCTGCCGGGAATAGATGCGCCCCGACCTAGTTCGCCCGTTCTGCTGCCCAAGACCCCGCGTGCATCCCGCCTCGTCGACAAGCTGCTGCCGCGCCAAATCCTCTGCCCGTTGTTGCTTTGCTTCATGCGCTCGTGGGAGGCAACGAGCGCTCGCCTCCATCCCCGTGGGTGGGCTGCGATAACTGGGCCTCTCGAGACATGCCCTGCGTGCGCTGCCCAGGTTGCAACCGCGTCCCCGAGCCAGCCCCACTCGCCGTCGGTCCCTTGTTTCCCCGCTGTAAGCAGTCTCGCCATGGCCAAAGCTTCGTATTTTCCTAAATCCATTATTGTTGCACAGGTTATTTATTGTGGACACTCTATTTTGCTACAAGTAGAGGCAGTTGCTGGAGTGGTTTGCTCCGCTTCTTTTAACCACGAGGTCTCTGGTTCGAGTCCCACTCGCCACACTATTTTTGCACTGCTTGGATTTTATTTTGCGTACATACTGCACCCCGCACCATTTAGCTGATTCATCTAAATTGTATGCCATGTGTTATCAGTAACGTAGGATCAGCCGAGCTGGTCATCCCATCTTGTTACCACATGGTGGTTGTGGGATCAAATCCCAGCAAAACCCAATTTTGCCTCTTTCTTTATTTGTTTTCCCACACACAGAGATTTGTCCATTTGGGCCTCATTTGTTGCTGAGCCGCTGCACCGCTTGCTTCTGGCCCAAGCATGTTTTTTTTCTTTTCTCTCTTTCCCGTGGATTTATCATTTTCTAATCCATGCATATTTTCAGGAAAAAGAATCCCTGTCTTAAAATGTTAATAACAATTTAACCATGCATTGGTTTAAAACAAATTATATATGAAAAATGACTAGAATTTTGTGTAGATTAATAATTTCCAACTTTCACATATGTTAAAAATATTTAACTTGTTGTTTTTATGTAATTTGCATTAATGCCATGTTAAAATGATTTATTTCATAATTCATTAACCGTAGCTCCGATAAAAATGTTCCACATATGTAACTTGGCTAGGAATGTGTAGAATCACATGGTGACATTTATTTTACTATTTAACAACTCTAAAATTGCGTTAGGACAGATCTGGACCAAAATCATAATATGCATATGGGGTTGTTTTGAAAATGTTATATATTGCTTCCGGCCTCATTTAAAATGCCTGGATGTTGTGGTTGGTTGTGCTTCACCTCTTGCCATGTTTAACAATATTTAATATTGATGAGTACCTAAAGAGAGTGAACTAAATAATTCAAGCGTGGAGTTTCGTCAATATGAAACCCGTTGCATATTGAGCTTCACTTAATGTGTAGGAGTTGTTTGTTGTTCTTGCCATGCCATGCCTTGCATATTAAACCGTACATGCATCATATTTATTTGCGCATCGTGTCTTGCATATGTTGTGGTGTATCTTGAGTTGATTGTTTGTTTCGGATTGCTTCTTCTCGATAGAGTCCCAAAAGCGTTCGGAGTGTGAGGATTCGTTCGACTATGTTGGCCCGTCTTCTTCATGGACTCGATCTTCTTCCGAGCGGGATCTCAGGCAAGATGACACATTTTTCTGGATACCACTACTATCATTGCCATGCTAGTTGTCCCGCTTTTATCGTTATGTCTCGTTACCTACCACTTGTTTGTCAAGCCTCCCAACATTGCCATGAAAAGCCTCTAACCCCTCCACATCCTAGCAAACCTTTGTTTGGCTATGTTACCGCTTGCTCAGACCCTCTTATAGTGTTTCTAGCTGCAGGTGCAATTGCTTCCATGTGTCAACATGGACATTATTTTGTTATATCACAATATTATTGCTATTTAATTTAATGCACATATATACTTGGTAAAGGGTGGAAGGCTTGGCCTTTTGCTCGGTGTTTTGTTTCGCTCTTGCCGCCGCTAGTTACTTGTGAACCGGTGTTATGTTCCATAACTGAGCGCTCCTAACATGCTCGGGGTTGTTATGGGGACCCCCTTGATTTTCGTTTTAGGATAAAGCTTGTCTGGCAAGGCCCAACATTGGTACTACATTTGCCTAATAACTAATAAAATTGCATAGGGACCCGCCGGCACCCGCGGATCTTAATCAACAACCCGGGCCAGTGCTCCTCATGAGTGTTGGTCCAAACTAGAGCACCGTGCGGGGCCAACCCGGGGCAACTCGGGAGATGTCTATCAGGCCATCGTACGCTTCGCTTATCTGTCATGTCCTGAGAACGAGATACGCGGCTCCTATCGGGTTCGTTGACACGTCGGGCGGCCTTGCTGGATTTGTTTTACCTTTCTCGAACATCTTGAGTGAGGAATTCCGATTATTCTTCAGGCTATCTCGAGGTGGCGGATTTCCTATGGAATTGCCTAGGAAGATCACGAGATCCGTGGTCGAGGTTATTCCCGCTGCGTGTGGTTAATTTACGATGGATGAGTTGGAGCACCCCTGCAGGGTTAAATCTTCCGGAAAGTCGTGCCCGCGGTTATGTGGCAAACTTGGATATTTTGTTTAACACCCGATCATAGCAAACTTGAATTAAACTCTAATAAAATTCACCAACTGTGTGCGTAACCGTGACTATCTCTTCTCGTGAGTCCTTATCCGAGAGAGAACACGGTGGGGTTATGATTGACGTAAGTAGGTGTTCAGGATCACTCAGTGATCATTACTAGTTCACGTCCATTATGCGTAGACCATCATACTTTACTTTCTGTATTCGTAACTTAGCCACTTAAACAAATGCTTAGTCGCTTGTTGTAGCCTCACCACTTAACTATACCTCACCCATTAAGCTTTAATAGTCTTGATACCCTTGGAAATGAGATTGTTGAGTCCCCGTGGCTCACAGATTACTACAACAACAGGTGCAGGTGCAGGTAATGCGATGATTTGACGTGAGCGCGATGCTTGTTTGATTTGGAGTTCTTCTTCTTCATCATCATCAATCTAGGATGGGCTCTAGGCGGCAGCCTGGGATAGCAAGGATGGATGTCATTTTATCGTTTGGTTTTGTCCGTAGTCGGACCCTGCTCTTTTGTATGATGTTTGAATATGTTGTTGTATTAATGTGGACTTGATGTAGCTTGTGGCAAGTGTAAACCAATTCCATATACTCATCTCTTCTGTACATGTACTTGTAATGATATCCATTCTTGCAACACGACGAGATGTGCTTCTATCCCTGTCGAGGCCCTCATGCCGAAATAAGGATAGGATCGCATCTTGGGCGTGACGATACTCCGAATACACATTTTTACGGATTGAGTCGTATATCATATTCGCATAGACTGGCAAAGGTTTGTCGTAGGTCGTCGATCAACTGGCTGACGTGTTTGGTTTTGATTACCACATCATCCACATATGCCTCGACAGTCTTACCGACTTGTGTCACGAGACAGGTTTGGATCATGCGTTGGTATGTGGCCCCAGCATTTTTAAGCCCGAAAGGCATCGTGTTGAAGCAGAATCGCCGGTAGGGGGTGATGAATGCCGTAGCCGCTTGATCGGATTACTTCATTTTAATTTGATGGTATCCGGAGTAAGCATCGAGGAAACACAACGAATCATGTCTGGTTGTCGCATCAATGAACTGGTTTATGTGTGGTAAGGGGAAAGGGTCTTTGGGGCATTCTCTGTTAAGGTCTTTGAAATCGATACACATCCACTAGGACTTGTCTTTCTTGGGTATCATCACCAGGTTTGCCAGCCACTCGGGGTGTTTAATATCCCGAATAAATCCAGCCTCGAGCAGTTTAGATAATTCTTCACCCATGGCTTGCCGTTTGGGCTCAGAGAAGCGGCGCAGAGTCTGTCTCACGGGCTTAAAGCCTGGGATAATGTTTAGACTGTGTTCGGCAAGCCGTCGTGGGATTTCGGGCATATCGGAAGGATGCCAGGCAAAAATGTCCCAATTTTTGCGAAGGAAATTCTGCAGTGCTTCATCCACGAGAGGACCAAGCTGGGCTCCGATGGACGCTGTCTTATTGGGGTCCATCGGATGTACCTGAAATTTGACGATTTCCTCTACGGGTTTGAAGGACGTGAACTTGGGCCTTTTGCTAAGGATCACATCTTCCTTATTAACTGTCGACCATAATGAGGTCAATTCATCGACAACGAAAGTCTCCGCTAATGCCTCGAGGGCGAGCATTGTCATTTTATTTTCGGCCCGAAGGGCTATGTTCGGATCACTAGCGATGGTGATCACTCCATTTGGTCCAGGCATTTTGAGTTTCATGTACCCGCAATGGGGTATAGCCTGGAACTTTGTAAAGGTGTTGTTGGAAATATGCCATAGAAGCAATAATAAAGTGATTATTATTATATTTCCTTGTTCATGATAATTGTCTATTGTTCATGCTATAATTGTATTAACCAGAAACCGTAATACATGTGTGAATACATAGACCACAAACATGTCCCTAGTGAGCCTCTAGTTGGCTAGCTCATTGATCAATAGATGGTCACGGTTTCATGACCATGGACATTGGATGTCGTTGATAACAAGATCACATCATTAGGATAATGATGTGATGGACAAGACCCAATCCTAAGCATAGCACAAGATCGTGTAGTTCGTTTGCTAAAGCTTTTCCAATGTCAAGTATCATTTCCTTAGACCATGAGATTATGCAACTCCCGGATACCTCACGAATACTTTGGGTGTGCCAAACGTCACAACATAACTAGGTGGCTATAAAGGTACACTATGGGTGTCCCCGAAAGTATCTATTGGGTTGGCACGAATCGAGACTCGGATTTGTCACTCCTTGTGATGGAGAGGTATCTCTAGGCCCACTCGGTAATGCATCATCATAATGAGCTCAATGTGACCAAGGAGTTAGTCACGAGATCATGTGTTACGAAACGAGTAAAGAGACTTGTCGGTAACGAGATTGAACAAGGTATAGGGACACCGACGATCGAATCTCGGGCAAGTAACATACCGATGGACAAAGGGAATTATATACGGGATTAATTGAATACCCAACATTGTGGTTCATCTGATGAGATCATCGTGGAGCATGTGGGAGCCAATATGGGTATCCAGATCCCGCTATTGGTTATTGGCCGGAGAGGTGTCTCGGTCATGTCTACATGCCTCCTGAACCCCTAGGGTCTACACACTTAAGGTTCGATGATGCTAGGGTTATAGGGGAATTGTGTACGTGGCTACCGAAGGTTTTTCAGAGTCTCGGATGAGATCCCACACATCATGAGGAGTCCCGGAATGGTTTGGAGGTAAAGATTCATATATAGGAAGTGAGGATTTGGTCACCGGAAGTGTTTCGGGCATCGTCGGTAATGTACCGGGACCATCGGAAGGGTTCCTGGTGTCCACCAGGAGGGGCCACCAGCCCCGGAAGGCTACAAGGGCCAAGAGTGGGAGGGAACCAGCCTCTAGGTGGGCTGGTGCGCCTCCCACCTCAGCCCAAGGCACAGCTAGGAGGAGAGGGGGCAAACCCTAGGCGTAGATGGGCCCTAGGCCCACCCTAGGGCGCCCCCCATCTCTCCCTCTCTTGGCCGCCGGCCATCCCCATCTAGGTCTGCCGCAACCCCTAGGGTGGGAACCCTAGAGGGGGCGCACCCTCCTCCCCTCCTCCTATATATAGGGAGGGTTTTGGGGGTTGCCGACAACATAACTCTCTCTCTCTCTCTCTCTCGGCGCAGCCCTACCTCTCCACCTCCTCGTCCTCCATAGTGCTTGGCAAAGCCCTGTCGGAGTACCGCGCTGCTCCACCACCACCACGCCGTCGTGCTGCTGTTGGAGTTGTCTTCCCCAAGCTCTCCTTCCTCCTTGTTGGATTAAGGCGTAGGAGACGTCACCGGGCTCCACGTGTGTAGAGCGCGGAGGCGCCATTGTTCGGTGCTTAGATCGGAATCCACCGCAATCTGAATCGCTGCGAGTACGAATCCACCAACCGCGTTGATAGTAACGCTTCCACTTTGCGATCTTCAAAGGTATGAAGATGCATTCAAACCCCTTAATCATTGTTGGTTTCTCCATAGATTGATCTTGGTGATGCGTAGAAAGTTTTGATTTACTACTACGATACCCAACAGTGGCATCAGAGCTAGGTCTATGCGTAGATTCTATGCACGTGTAGAACACAAGTAGTTGTGGGCGATGATTTGGTCAATTTGCTTGCCGTTACTAATCTTATCTTGATTCGGCGGCATTGTGGGATGAAGCGGTCCGGACCGACTTTACACGTACGCTTACGTGAGACTGGTTCCACCGCTTGACATGCACTTGTTGCATAAGGTGGCTAGCGGGTGTCTGTCTCTCCCACTTTAGTCGGATCGGATTCGATGAAGAGGATCCTTATGAAGGGTAAATAGAAATTGGCATATCACCGTTGTGGCTCTTACGTAGGTAAGAAACATTCTTGCTAGAAACCCATAGAAGCCACGTAAAACTTGCAACAACAATTAGAGGACGTCTAACTTGTTTTTGCAGGGTATGCTATGTGATGTGATATGGCCAAAAGGATGTGATGAAATATATATGATGTATGAGATTGATCATGTTCTTGTAATAGGAATCATGACTTGCATGTCGATGAGTATGACAACCGGCAGGAGCCATAGGAGTTGTCTTAATTTATTGTATGACCCGCGCATCAATCAAAAACGCCATGTAATTACTTTACTTAATTGCTAACCGTTAGCCATAGTAGTAGAAGTAATAGTTGGCGAGACAACTTCATGAAGACACAATGATGGAGATCATGATGATGGACATCATGGTGTCATGCCAGTGATAATGATGATCATGGTGCCCCTAAGATGGAGATCAAAGGAGCAAGATGATATTGGCCATATCATGTCACTATATGATTGAATGTGATGTTTATCAAATTTTACATCTTATTTGCTTAGAACGACGGTAGCATAAATAAGATGATCTCTCACTAAAATTTCAAGAAATGTGTTCCCCCTAACTATGCACCATTGCTAAGGTTCGTTGTTCCGAAGCACCACGAGATGATCGGGTGTGATAGGTTCTAACATTCGCATACAACGGGTGTAAGCCAGATTTACACACGCAATACACTTAGGTTGACTTGACGAGCCTAGCATGTACAGACATGGCCTCGGAACACGGGAGACCGAAAGGTCGAACATGAGTCGTATAGAAGATACGGTCAACATGGAGATGTTCACCATTGATGACTAGTTCGTCTCACGTGATGATCGGACACGGGCTAGTTGACGTGGATAAGGTATCACTTAGATGACTAGAGGGATGTCTATCTGAGTGGGAGTTCATTAAATAATTTGATTAGATGAACTTAATTATCATGAACTTAGTCTAAAATTGTCTTTACAATCTATCTTGTAGATCCAATGGCCCACGCTAATGTTACCCTCAACTTCAACGCGTTCCTAGAGAAAACCAAGCTGAAAGATGATGGAAGCAACTATACGAACTGGGTCCGAAACTTGAGGATCATCCTCATAGATTCCAGGAAATTAAATGTCCTTGATGCACCGCTAGGTGACGCACCCATTTTCCCAACAACTCAAGACGTTATGAACGCCTGGCAGTCACGTAGTTATGATTACTCCCTAGTTCAGTGCGGCATGCTTTACAGCTTAGAACTGGGGCTCCAAAAGCATTACGAGCAACACGGAGCATATGAGATGTTCCAAGAGCTGAGAATGGTTTTCCAAGCTCATGCCCGGGTCGAGAGATATGAAGTCTCCGACAAGTTCTTTAGTTGTAAGATGGAGGAAAACAGTTCTGTCAGCGAGCACATACTCAAAATGTCTGGGTTGCACAACCGCTTGTCTCAGCTCGGAGTCAATCTTCCGGATGACTCGGCTATTGATAGAATCCTCCAGTCGCTCCCACCTAGCTACAAGAGCTTTGTGATGAACTACAACATGCATGGTATGGAGAAGTCCATTCCTGAGTTG
This sequence comes from Hordeum marinum, assembly GCA_022496015.1. Classification (NCBI taxonomy): domain Eukaryota; kingdom Viridiplantae; phylum Streptophyta; class Magnoliopsida; order Poales; family Poaceae; genus Hordeum; species Hordeum marinum. Next base: position 225,851,105 of record CM039672.1, read on the forward strand.
TACTCGATGCTGAAATCAGCGGAGGTCGAGATCAAAAAGGAGCATCAAGTGTTGATGGTGAATAAGACCACTAGTTTCAAGAAAGGCAAGGGTAAGAAGAACTTCAAGAAGGACGACAAAGCAGTTGCCGGGAAGAAGAACAAGAATGGACCCAAGCCTTAGCGGATAAGAAGGCTGGCAACGTTAAAGGTATATGTGATATACTTGTTATTGATGTGTACATTACCAGCGCTCGTAGTAGCTCCTGGGTATTTGATACTGGTGCAGTTGCTCACATTTGTAACTCCAAGCAGGAGCTACGGAATAAGCGGAGACTGGCAAAGGACGAGGTGGCGATGCGCGTCGGGAATGGTTCCAAGGTCTATGTGATCGCCATCGGCACGCTACCTCTACATCTACCTTCGGGATTAGTTTTAAACCTTAATAATTGTTATTTAGTACCAGTTTTGAGCATGAACATTGTATCTGAATCTCGCTTGATGCGAGATGGCTACTCATTTAAATCTGAGAATAATGGTTGTTCTGTTTATATGAGAGAAATGTTCTATGGTCACGCCCCGTTGGTCAATGGTTTATTTTTGATGAATCTCGAATGTGATGTTACACATGTTCATAGTGTGAGTACCAAAAGATGTAAGGTTGATAACGATAGTCCCACTTACACGTGGCACTACCGCCTTGGTCATATTGGTGTCAAACGCATGAAGAAACTCCATGCTGATGGACTTTTGGAGTCTCTTGATTTTGAATCATTTGACACATGCGAACCTGTTGGGGAACATTGCATGGGAAACAAAAAAATTCCTACGCACACGCAGATCTATCCATGGTGATGAGCATCTGCGAGAGGGAGAGTGGATCTACGTACCCTTGTAGATCGCTAAGCGGGAAGCGTTAAGTAACGCGGTTGGTGTAGTCGAATGTCTTCGCGATCCAAATTTTCGTGCGTCCCGCGATCCAATCACAATCTGTCCTGCGATCTAATCACGATCCGTCCCGCGAACTTGATCATGATCCGTCCCACGAACTTGATCACGATCCTTCCGATCTAGCGCCGAACGGACGGCACCTCCGCGTTCAGCACACGTACAGCTTGATGACGATCTCCCCCGTCTTGATCCAGCAAGAGAGAGCGGATAGGTAGAAGAGTTCGCTGGCAGCATGATGGCTCTCCGACGATGGTGGTGGAGCAATTCCGGCAGGGCTTCACCTAAGCACTGCAGAAATCCGATCTAGACGAGAAACTATGCACTCGAGGGTAGGGTTGCACGCGGCTGAAAATCATCTGCAAAAACCCTAAAACCTCTAGTATATATAAGAGGAAGAGAGGAGGCTTGGCACAAGGGCAAATCCCACCAGGAGGCTTCGGTCGAAGCTAGGGAGGACAATCCTCCTCCTCCTCCAATCCTAGTAGGACTAGGACTCTTCCTTTTTTGCCTTTTTGCCTTTTTTTCCACCTTTTCTCTTTGGGCTTTTCTTTCCCAGCCGCATGGGCCTTGTGTGGGACTTCCACCAGCCCACTAAGGGCTGGTATTCACTCTCCCACAGCCCATGAAGCCTCTTGGGTCGAAATACCCCTCCCGATGGTCTCCCGGTACACTACCGGCACTCCCAGTACACTACCGATGAGCCCGAAACTTTTCCGGCGACCAAAATAGGACTTCCTATATATCAATCTTTACCTCCGGACCATTCCGGAGCTCCTCGTGATGTCTGGGATCTCATCCGGGACTCCGAACAAACTTCGGTCACCACCATACACAACTCTATACTACCGAAACGTCACCAAACCTTAAGTGTGCAGACCCTGCGGGTTCGAGAACTATGTAGACATGACCGAGACACCTCTACGGTCAATAACCAATGGCGGGACCTGGATGTCCACACTGGTTCCTACATATTCTACGAAGATCTTTATCGGTTGAAACTCTGTCAAGGATTCAGTTAATCCCATATGATGTTCCCTTTGTTCTTCGGTATGTTACTTGCCCGAGATTCGATCGTCGGTATCTCCATACCTAGTTCAACCTCGTTACTAGCAAGTCTCTTTACTCATTACGTAATACAAGACCCTGTGACTAACACTTAGCCACATTGCTTGCAAGGCTTGTTGTGATGTTGTATTACCGAGTGGGCCCTGAGATACCTCTCCGTCACACGGAGTAACAAATCCCAGTCTCGATCCATGCCAACTCAATAGACACCATCGGAGATACATGTAGAGCACCTTTATAGTCAGTTATGTTGCAACGTTTGATACACACAAGGCACTCCTCCAATGTCCGTGAGTTGCATGATCTCATGGTCATAGGAACATATACTTGACATGTAGAAAACAGTAGCAATAAACTGACACGATCATATGCTACGTTTGTAGTTTGGGTCTTGTTCATCACATCATTCTCCTAATGATGTGATCCCGTTATCAAATGACATCTCATGTCAATGTCTAGGAAACCTTGACCATCTTTGATCAACGAGCTAGTTCACTAGAGGCATACTAGGGACAGTGTGTTGTCTATCTATCCACACATGTAATGTGTTTCCAATCAATACAATTTATAGCATGGATAATCAACGATTATCATGAACAGGGAAATATAATATTAAACACTTTATTTATTGCCTCTAGGGCATATTTCCAACAGTCTCCCACTTGCAATAGAGTCAATAATCTAGTTCACATCACTATGTGATTTACATGGTAATGAATCGAACACCCATGCAGTTCTGGTGTTGATCATGTTTAGCCCTTGGAAGAGGTTTAGTCAACGGGTCTGCAACATTCAGATCTGTGTGCACTTTGCAAATATTTATGTCCTTCTCCTCAATGTAATACCGGATGGAGTTGAAGCATCGCTTTATGTGTCTGGTCCTCTTGTGAAACCTTGGTTCCTTGGCTAGAGCAACGGCACCAGTGTTGTCACAGAACAGGTTCATTGGATTCAGTGCACTAGGCACTACTCCAAGATCTGTCATGAACTGCTTCATCCAGACACCTTTCTTTGCCGCCTCCGAGGCTGCGATGTACTCCGCTTCGCACGTAGAATCAGCTACCACGCTTTGCTTGGAACTGCACCAGCTTACCGCTCCCCCGTTAAGAATAAATATGTATCCAGTTTGCGACTTAGAGTCGTCCAGATCAGTGTCAAAGCTTGCATCGATGTAACCCTTTACGACGAGCTCTTCATCACCTCCATAAATGAGAAACATTTCCTTAGTCCTTTTCAGGTACTTAAGGATATTCTTGACCGCTTGCCAGTGCTCCATTCCAGGATCACTTTGAAACCTTCCAGCCATATTTATGGCAAGGCTGACATCGGGTCTTGTGCACAGCATTGCATACATGATAGAGCCTATGGCCGAAGCATAGGGGATGACACTCATCTTTTCTCTATCTTCTACAGTCACTGGGCATTGAGTCTTACTCAACTTTACACCTTGTAACACAGGCAAGAACCCCTTCTTGGACTGATCCATTTTGAACTTCTTCAAAACTTTATCAAGGTATGTGCTCTGTGAAAGTGCTATTAAGCGTCTCGATCTATCACTATAGATCTTAATGCCTAATATGAAAGCAGCTTCTCCTAGGTCCTTCATTGAAAAACTCTTGTTCAAATATTCCTTCACGGTTTCCAGCATTTCTATATTGTTTCCAATCAGCAATATGTCATCCACATATAATATTAGAAACGCTATAGAGCTCCCACTCACTTTCTTGTAAATACAAGCTTCTCCATAAACTTGTATAAACTCAAACGCTTTGATCACCTCATCAAAGCGCTTATTCTAACTCCGAGATGCTTGCACCAGTCCATAAATGGATCGCTGGAGTTTGCAAACTTTGTCAGCATTCTCTGGATCGACAAAACCTTCGGGTTGCATCATATACAACTCTTCCTCAAGGAAACCGTTGAGGAACACCGTTTTGACATCCATCTGCCAAATTTCATAGTCGAAATAAGCAGCTATTGCCAACATGATTCTGACAGACTTAAGCATCGCTACGGGTGAGAAGGTCTCATCATAGTCAACTCCTTGAACTTGTGAAAACCCGTTTGCCACAAGTCGAGCTTTATAGACGGCGACATTACCGTCCGCGTCTGTCTTCTTCTTAAAGATCCATTTGTTCTGAATGGCCTTTCGCCCTTCAGGTAATACTTCCAAAGTCCATACTTTGTTTTCATACATGGATCCCATCTCGGATTTCATGGCCTCTAACCATTTCTCGGAATCCGGGCCCATCACTGCTCCTCCATAGCTCGTAGGTTCATTGTTGTCTAACAACATGACCTCCAAGACAGGGTTGATGTACCACTCAGGAGTAGTACGCGCCCTTGTCGACCTATGAGGTTCAATAGTAGCTTGATCCGAAGCTTCATGATCATCATCATTAACTTCCTCTTCTACCGTCGTAGGTTCCACAGAAACATCTTTCTGTGCCGCACTACTTTCTGGTTGAAGTAAAGGTTCAATAACCTCATCAAGATCTATTTTCCTCCCACTCAATTCTTTCGAGAGAAACTCTTTCTCAAGAAATGTTCCGTTCTTAGTGACAAACACTTTGCCTTCGGATCTGAGATAGAAGGTATACCCCACTGCCTCTTTCAGGTATCCTATGAAGACGCATTTCTCCGCTTTGGGTTCCAGCTTTTCAGGCTGAAGCTTTTTGACATAAGCATCACATCCCCAAACTTTAAGAAACGACAACTTTGGCCTTTTGCCAAACCATAGTTCATATGGCATCATCTCAACGGATTTCGATGGTGCCCTATTTAAAGTGAATGCAGCTGTCTCTAATGCATAACCCCAAAACGATAGTAGCAAATCAGCAAGAGACATCATAGAACGCACCATATCTAATAAGGTTCGATTACGATGTTCGGACACACCATTACCTGTGGTGTTCCGGGCGGTGTCAACTGTGAAACAATTCCACATTGTCTTAAGTGACTGCCAAACTCATAACTCACATATTCACCTCCTCGATCAGATCGCAGGAACTTAATCTTCTTGTTACGATGATTCTCAACTTCACTCTGAAATTGCTTGAACTTTTCAAACGTTTCAGACTTGTGTTTCATTAAGTAAATATACCCATATCTACTTAAGTCATCAGCAAAGGTGAGAAAATAATGATATCCCCCGCATGCTGCAACATTGATTGGACCGCACACATCAGTATGTATGATTTCTAATAAGTCATTTGCACGTTCCATTGTTCCAGATAACGGCGTTTTAGTCATCTTGCCCATGAGGCATGGTTCACATGTGTCAAGTGATTCAAAATCAAGTGACTCCAAAAGTCCATCAGCATGGAGCTTCCTCATGCGTTTTACACCAATATGACCTAAACGGCAGTGCCACAAGAAAGTGGTACTATCATTATCAACTCTACATCTTTTGGCATTTCCAGAGAACGGCATTTTAGTCATCTTGCCCATGAGGCATGGTTCACATGTGTCAAGTGATTCAAAATCAAGTGACTCCAAAAGTCCATCAGCATGGAGCTTCCTCATGTGTTTTACACCAATATGACCTAAACGGCAGTGCCACAAGAAAGTGGTACTATCATTATCAACTCTACATCTTTTGGCATCAATGTTATGAACATGTGTTTCATCACTATCAAGATTCAATATGAATAAACCCCTAACATTGGGTGCATGACCATAAAAGATATTACTCATATAAATAGAACAACCTTTATTCTCTGATTTAAATGAGTAACCGTCTCGCAATAAACAAGATCTAGATATAATGTTCATGCTTAACGCAGGCACTAAATAACAATTATTTAGGTTCATCACTAATCCCGATGGTAATCGAAGAGAGAGCGTGCCGACGGCGATCACATCAACCTTGGAACCATTTCTCACGCACATCGTCACTTCGTCCTTCGCCAGCCTTCGTTTATTCCGTAGTTCCTGCTTTGAGTTGCAAATGTGAGCAACTGAACCGGTATCAAATACCCAGGCACTACTACGAGAGCTAGTAAGGTACACATCAATAACATGTATATCATATATACCTTGTTTGTCGTTGGCCGCCTTCTTGTCAACCAGGTACTTGGGGCAGTTCCGCTTCCAGTGACCAGATCCTTTGCAATGAAAGCACTCAGTTTCTGGCTTAGGTCCATGCTTAGGCTTCTTTGTAGGAGTAGCAACTGCTTTGCCATCCTTCTTGGTTTTACCCTTCTTGCCTTTGCCCTTGCCATTTTTCTTGAAACTAGTGGTTTTATTGACCATCAACACTTGATGTTCTTTCTGGATTTCAGACTCAGCGACTTTCAGCATCGCAAACAGCTCGGCGACTGACTTGTTCATCCCGTGCATGTTATAGTTCATCACAAAGCACTTGTAACTAGGTGGCAGTGATTGAAGAACTCTATCAGTGATCGCCTCTGGCGGAAGGGTAATTCCCAACTTAGCTAGACGGTTTGAATATCCAGACATTTTGAGTATATGCTCAATGATAGACCCGTTCTCCTCCATCTTGCAAGCATAGAACTTATCGGAGGTCTCATACCTCTAGATTCGGGCATTCTTCTGAAAGATAAACTTCAACTCCTGGAACATCTCATATGCTCCATGACGTTCAAAACGTCTTTGAAGTCCTGATTCTAAGCCATACAATATTTCACACTAAACTATTGAGTAATCTCCAGAACGTGCCTTCCAAGCGTTCTTAACGTCTTCAAAGGTCATGTCTTCTGGTTGGTCACCAAGCGGTGCATCAAGGACATATGACTTCTGGGAAGCCGTGAGGATAATCCTCAGATTACGGGCCCAGTCAACAAAGTTACTTCCATCATCTTTCAACTTAGCTTTCTCTAGGAACGCATTAAAATTCAGGGGTGCTACTGCGCGAGCCATTGATGTACAACATAAATATGCAAAGGTTACTTAGACTATTGTTTAAGATAATGAGTTTAATTAATCAAATTTACTAAAGCTCCCACTCAAATTGACATCCCTCAAGTCATCTGAGTGTCACATGATCCAAATTCACCAACTCAAGTCCGATCATCACGTGAGTTGAGGTGGCTTCAATGGTGAACATCATTATGTTGATCATATCTACTATATGACTCATGTTCGACCTTTCGGTCTCTTGTGTTCCGAGGCCATGTCTGTACATGCTAGGCTCATCAAGTTTAACCCGAGTGTTCTGCACGTGCAAAACTGGCTTGCACCCTTTGTATGTGAACGTAGAGTCTATCACACCCGATCATCACGTGGTGTCTCGACACGACGAACTTTCGCAACGGTGCACACTCGGGGAGAACACAATTTATCTTGAAATTAAGTGAGGGATCACCTTATAATGCTACCGTTGTCCTAAGCAAAACAAGGTGCATAAAAGGATTAACATCACATGCAAATCATAAGTGACATGATATGGCCATGATCTTGTGCTTTTGATCTCCATCATGAAAGCACCGGCATGATCTCCATCGTCACCGGCACGACACCATGATCTCCATCATCTTGATCTCCATCAACGTGTCGCCATCGGGGTTGTCGCGCCCAACATGCTTCTACTACTATTGCTACCGTAGCGATAAAGTAAAGCATTACATAGCGCTTAATGATTGACACGTAGGTCATACAATAATTAAAGACAACCCTATGGCTCCTACCGGTTGCCGTACTCATCGACATGCTCATATCACAACATACCCTGCAAAAACAAGTTAGACGTCCTCTAATTGTTGTTGCATGTTTTACGTGGCTGCTACGTGTATCTAGCAAGAACAATTCTCATCTACGCAAAAACCACAACAGTGATACACTAGTTGCTTTTCAACCTTCTCAAGGACCGCCTTTGTCGAATCCGATCCAACTAAAGTGAGAGAAACTGTCACCCGCAAGCCATCTATGCAACAAGTTGCGGTTTAGGGAACCGGTCTCTCGTAAGCATACGAGTAATGTTGGTCTGGGCCGCTTCATCTCACAATACCGCTGAACCAAAATCCCACCAAGGGAGGAAGCAATCTAAGCATCAACGCCCACAAACCTTTTGTGTTCTACTCGAGATCTCATCTACACATAGACCTAGATCATGATGCCACTACTAGGGAACGTTGCATGGGAAACAAAAAAATCCTACGCACACGCAGATCTATCCATGGTGATGAGCATCTATGAGAGGGAGAGTGGATCTACGTACCCTTGTAGATCGCTAAGCGGGAAGCGTTAAGTAACGCGATTGGTGTAGTCGAACGTCTTCGCGATCCAAATCGCCGTGTGTCCCGCGATCCAATCACGATCCGTCCCACGATCTAATCACGATCCATCCCCTGAACTTGATCACAATCCGTCCCACGAACTTGATCACGATCCTTCCGATCTAGTGCCGAACGGACGGCACCTCCGCGTTCAGCACACGTACAGCTTGATGACGATCTCCGCCGTCTTGATCCAGCAAGAGAGAGTGGAGAGGTAGAAGAGTTTGCCGGCAGTGTGACGGCGCTCCGGTGATGGTGGTGGAGCAATTCTGGAAGGGCTTCGCCTAAGCACTGCAGAAATCTGATCTAGAGGAGAAACTATGCACTAGAGGGTATGGTTGCACATGGCTGAAAATCATCTACAAAACCCCTAAAACCTCTAGTATATATAAGAGGAAGAGAGGAGGCTTGGCACAAGGGCAAATCCCACCAGGAGGCTTCGGCCAAAGCTAGGGAGGAGAGTCCTCCTCCTCGTCCAATCCTAGTAGGACTAGGACTCTTCCTTTTTTTGCCTTTTTGCCTTTTTTCCACCTTTTCTCTTTGGGCTTTTCTTTCCCAGACGCATGGGCCTTCTGTGGGACTTACACCAGCCCACTAAGGGCTGGTATTCACTCTCCCACATCCCATGAAGCCTCTTGGGTCGAAATACCCCTCCCGATGGTCTCCCGGTACACTACCGGCACTCCCAGTACACTACCGATGAGCCCGAAACTTTTCCGGCGGCCAAAATAGGAATTCCTGTATATCAATCTTTACCTACGAACCATTCCGGAGCTCCTCGTGACATCCGGGATCTCATCCGAGACTCCGAACAAACTTCGTTCACCACCATACACAACTCTATACTACTGAAACGTCACCAAACCTTAAGTGTGCAGACCCTGCGGGTTTGAGAACTATGTAGACATGACCGGGACACCTCTACGGTCAATAACCAATGGCGGGACTTGGATGTCCACATTGGTTCCTACATATTCTAAGAAGATCTTTATCGGTTGAACCTCTATGTCAAGGATTTAGTTAATCCCGTATGATGTTCCCTTTGTTCTTCGGTATGTTACTTGCCCAAGATTCGATCGTCGGTATCTTCATACCTAGTTCAACCTCGTTACTGGCAAGTCTCTTTACTCGTTCCGTAATACAAAACCCCGTGACTAACACTTAGCCACATTGCTTGCAAGGCTTGTTGTGATGTTGTATTATCGAGTGGGCCCTGAGATACCTCTCCGTCACACGGAGTAACAAATCCCAGTCTCGATCCATGCCAACTCAACAGACACCATCGGAGATACCTATAGAGCACCTTTATAGTCACCCAGTTACGTTGCGACGTTTGATACACACAAGGCACTCCTCCGATGTCCGTGAGTTGCATGATCTCATGGTCATAGGAACATATACTTGACATGCAGAAAACGGTAGCAATAACCTGACATGATCATATGCTACGTTTGTAGTTTGGGTCTTGTCCATCACATCATTCTCCTAATGATGTGATCCCATTATCAAATGACATCTCATGTCAATGGCTAGGAAACCTTGACCATGTTTGATCAACGAGCTAGTTCACTAGAGGCATACTAGGGACAGTGTGTTGTCTATTTACCCACATATGTAATGTGTTTCCATTCAATACAATTATAGCATGGATAATAAATGATTATCATAAACAAGGAAATATAATAATAAACACTTTATTTATTGCCTCTAGGGCATATTTCCAACAGAACCATGCCTCATGGGCAAGATGACCAAGACTCCGTTCTCTGGAATAATGGAGCGAGCAACTAACTTGTTGGAGATAATACATACCGATGTATGCGGTTCAATGAGCGTTGAGGCTCGCGGTGGCTACCGTTATGTTCTCACCCTCACTGATGACTTAAAGCAGATATGGGTATGTCTACTTAATGAAACACAAGTCTGAAACCTTTGAAAAGTTCAAGGAATTTCAGAGTGAGGTAGAGAATCAACGTGACAGGAAAATATAGTGCCTACGATCTGATTGTGGCGGAGAATATTTGAGTCACGAGTTTGGCACGCACCTAAGGAAATGTGGAACTGTTTCACAACTCACGCCGCCTGGCACACCTCAGCGAAATGGTGTGTCTGAACATCGTAATCGCACTCTATTGGATATGGTGTGATCTATGATGTCTCTTACCGACCTACCGCTATCATTTTGGGGATATGCATTAGAGACTGCCGCATTCACTTTAAATAGGGCACCGTCTAAGTCCGTTGAGACGACACCGTATGAATTATGGTTTGGAAAGAAACCTAAGCTGTCATTTCTGAAAGTTTGGGGATGCGATGCTTATGTGAAGAAACTTCAACCTGGGAAGCTCGAACCCAAAGCGGAAAAGTGTGTCTTCATAGGATACCCCAAAGAAACTGTTGGGTATACCTGCTACCTTAGACCCGAAGGCAAAGTCTTTGTTGCCAAGAATGGATCCTTTCTAGAGAAAGAGTTTCTCACGAAAGAAGTTAGTAGGAGGAAAATAGAACTTGATGAGGTGATTGTACCTCCACTCGAACCGGAGAGTAGCGCAGCACAGGAAGTTGTTTCCGTGGAGCCTACACCGACTGGAGAGGAAGTTAATGATGATGATCATGAAACTTCAGATCAAGTTGCTATTGAACCTCGAAGGTCCACAAGGACACGTTCCGCACCAAAGTGGTACGGCAACCCTGTCCTGGAGATCATGTTGTTGGACAACGGTGAACCTTCGAACTATGAAGAAGCGCTAGCGGGCCCGGATTCCAAAAAATGGCTTGAAGACATGAAATCCGAGATAGGATTTATGTATGAGAACAAAGTATGGACTTTGGTGGACTTGCTCGATGATCGGCGAGCCATAGAAAATAAATGGATCTTTAAGAAGAAGGCTGACGCGAATGGTAATGTGACTGTCTATAAGGCTCGTCTTGTCGCTAAGGGTTATCGACAAGTTCAAGGAGTTGACTACGATGAGACTTTCTCACCCGTAGCGATGCTAAAGTCCGTCCGAATCATGTTAGCAATTGCTGCATTTTATGATTATGAGATCTGGCAAATGGACGTAAAAACGGCATTCCTTAATGGTTTCCTTAAGGAAGAACTGTATATGATGCATCCGGAAGGTTTTGTCGATCCTAAAGATGTTAACAAAGTATGCAAGCTTCAGCGCTCCATCTATGGGCTGGTGCAAGCATCTCGGAGTTAGAACATTCGCTTTAATGAGGTGATTAAAGCGTTTGGATTTATACAAGTTTATGGAGAACCCTGTATTTACAAGAAAGTGAGTGGGAGCTCTGTAGCATTTCTCATATTATATGTGGATGACATATTGTTGATGGGAAATGATATAGAACTTTTGGAAAGCATAATGAATAAGTGTTTTTCAATGAAGGACCTTGGAGAAGCTGCTTACATATTAGGCATCAAGATCTATAGAGATAGATCGAGACACCTCATAGGTCTTTCACAAAGCACATACCTTGACAAGATATTGAAGAAGTTCAATATGGGTCAGTCCAAGAAGGGGTTCTTGCCTGTGTTACAGGGTGTGAGATTGAGTACGACTCAATGCCCGACCACGGCAGAGGATAGAGAAAAGATGAGTGTCATCCCCTATGCTTCAGCCATAGGCTCTATTATGTATGCCATGTTGTGTACCAGACCTGATGTGAACCTTGCCATAAGTTTGGTAGGGAGGTACCAAAGTGATCCCGAAGCGGAACACTAGACAGCGGTCAAGAATATCCTGAAGTACCTGAAAAGGACCAAGGACATGTTTCTCATATATGGAGGTACCGAAGAGCTCGTCGTAAAGGTTTACGTCGATGCTAGCTTCGACACAGATCCAGATGACTCCAAGTCACAAACCGGATACGTGTATATTCTGAATGGAGGGGCAGTCAGCTGGTGCAGCAGCAAGCAAAGCGTCGTGGCGGCATCTACATGTGAAGCGGAGTACATAGCTGCTTCGGAAGCAGCACAAGAAGGAGTCTAGATGAAGGAGTTCATCACCGATCTAGGAGTGATTCCCAATGCGTCGGGCACGATGACTCTATTCTGTGACAACACTGGAGCTATTGCCCTTGCCAAGGAGCCCAGGTTTCACAAGAAGACAAGACACATCAAGCGCCGCTTCAACTCCATTCGTGGATATGTCCAGGATGGAGATATAGACATTTGTAAAGTACATGTGGATTTGAATGTCGTAGATCCATTGACTACCTCTCTCACGAGCAAAACATGATCAACACCAGAACTCTATGGGTGTTCGATACACCACAATGTAACTAGATTATTAACTCTAGTGCAAGTGGGAGACTGTTGTAAATATGCCCTAGAGGAAATAATAAAGTGATTATTATTGTATTTCCTTGTTCATGATAATTGTCTGTTGTTCATGCTATAATTGTATTAACCGGAAACCGTAATACATGTGTGAATACATAGACCACAACATGTCCTAGTGAGCCTCTAGTTGGCTAGCTCGTTGATTAATAGATGGTCACGGTTTCATGACCTTGGACATTGGATGTGTTGATAACGGGATCACATCATTAGCAGAATGATGTGATGGACAAGACCCAATCCTAAGCATAGCACAAGATCATGTAGTTCATCTGCTAAAGCTTTTCCAATGTCAAGTATCATTTCCTTAGACCATGAGATTGTGAAACTCCCGGATATCGTGGGAATGCTTTGGGTGTGCCAAACATCACAACATAACTGGGTGGCTATAAAGGTACACTACGGGTATCCTCGAAAGTATCTGTTGGGTTGGCACGAATCGAGACTGGGATTTGTCACTCCGTGTGACGGAGAGATATCTATGGGCCCACTCGGTAATGCATCATCATAATGAGCTCAATGTGACCAAGGAGTTAGTCCCGGGATCATGTATTACAGAACGAGTAAAGAGACTTGCCGGTGACGAGATTGAACAAGGTATAGGGATACCGACGATCGAATCTCGGGCAAGTAACATACCGATGGACAAAGGGAATTGTATACGGGGTTAATTGAATCTCTGACATCGTGGTTCATCCGATGAGATCATCATGGAGCATGTGGGAGCCAATATGGGTATCCAGATCCCGCTATTGGTTATTGTCCGGAGAGGTGTCTCGGTCATGCCTACATGCCTCCCGAACTCGTAGAGTCTACACACTTAAGGTTCGATGACGCTAGGGTTATAGGAGAATTGTGTACGTGGTTACCGAAGGTTGTTCAGAGTCCCAGGTGAGATCTCGGATGTCATGAGGAGTTCTAGAATGGTCCGGAGGTAAAGATTCATATATAGGAAGTGAGGATTTGGTCACCGGAATTGTTTTGGGCATCGCCGGTAATGTATCGGGACCACCGGGAGGGTCCACCGGCCCCGGAAGGCTACATGAGCCAAGAGTGGGAGGGAACCAGCCCCTAGGTGGGCTGGTGCGCCTCCCACCTCAGCCCAAGGCGCAGCTAGGAGGAGAGGGGGCAAACCCCAGGCACAGATGGGCCCTAGGCCCACCCAGGGCGCCCCCTCTCTCCCTCTCTTGGCCGCCGGCCATCCTCATCTAGGGCTGTCGCAAGCCCTAGGGTGGGAACCCTAGAGGGGGCGCACCCTCCTCCCCTCCGCCTATATATAGTGAGGGTTTTGGGGGCTGCCGACAACATACCTCTCTCTCTCTCTCTCTCTCTCTCTCGGCGCAGCCCTACCACTCCACCTCTTCGTCCTCCGTAGTGCTTGACGAAGCCCTGTCAGAGTATTGCGCTGCTCCACCACCACCACGCCGTCGTGCTGCTGTTGGAGTTGTCTTCCCCAACCTCTCCTTCCTCCTTGCTAGATCAAGGCATAGGAGACGTCACCGGGCTGCACGTGTGTTGAGCCGGAGGTGTCGTTGTTCGGCGCTTAGATCGGAATCCACCGCGATCTGAATCGCTGCGAGTACGACTCCATCAACCGCATTCATAGTAACGCTTCCGCTTTGCGATCTTCAAAGGTATGAAGATGCACTCAAACCCCTTACCCATTGCTGCTTTCTCCATAGATTGATCTTGGTGATGCGTAGAAAAATTTGATTTACTACTACGATCCCCAACAAGTGTCACATCCCAGTAGGGCGTGATAGCCACTCGAGAAGGGTACGACATGGAAGAGAAGTTCTTCGGATCGGTAGTTTTCGGGCATGCCGAACACCACGTCCAGGACCATACATCCAGAAGAACGTGTCTCTTTCCCTGGGATAATTCCCCGGAAGGTTGTATTGCTATGTTCGATGCGAGATCGGTCGAACTGCATTTTTTCCAGGGTGGCTTCGTATATAAGGTTTAGACCACTGCCGCCGTCCATTAGAACTTTATGTAGCCTGTATCCATCGATGATGGGGTTCAAGACTAGTGCGGTCGGTGAGTGTCCGGGAAGAATGGTCGGCTGGTTAGTGTCCCCGACAGTAATCGGTATGTCTTCCCATGGGCTAGTGGCCTCCACATGGTAGACCTGTTCAAGCTCCCTAAGAGCCCTTTTACGCCTGTTCCTTGAGGGGAAGGTCTTGTAGACCATCAGGACTTCGGCATTGTATCCGGGCGGCGAAGAGGAGCGCCTACTCGACGGAGGTGTTTCAAGGATGGCCTCACCGCCTTTTGCGACTTGCCTGATGACCCAGCAAGCTCTAAGGCTGTGAGTCGGGTTTGTGTTTAACAACACAAAATTTATAGGGCAAGATTTATCCAATAGTACGTCAAGGACAGTGCCCGACCCTGAAAGGGGCTTGTTTCTTTTTTTGAGGGTTTGTACCTGGCTAGCCGCTTTGGAGGTATACTCTTTTTCCAAGCTCCTCTAGGGTGTTTGGAGAAAATTGGTTTCGAGAACAACTGTTCGGATTGCCACACGCTCTCCATGGCACAGTACTTTTGTACCAAATCGGATAAATCCAAAAAGTCGCTTATGTGTCGGCGGGCCAGGGCATTAAGAATCCCTTCATCATGGCAATTACGAATGAAAGTTGTCATCATCTCTTGGTCACAAAGACCTTTTACTCTACTTCTAGCGAGTAGGAGTCTCGCCCAAAAGTGATGGACTGATTCTCCTTGTAGTTGCTTAATATCCCGAAAGTCCGAAGACACGGGCTTTGGTGCGATACTTGGGATGATCGTCTTGGGCGGTGGGTGGGAAAAATTCGATTCCATGCCACATTGAGTGTTCGGGATTACAACTTTCGAATCGTGCGATGGATCCTGGACCGGTGACTGTCCGGCTTTATAGTGATTCCCTGCCTCTGGCTCGCCGACAGAGTCTCGGTGATCAAGGACTGGGGTATAGACTGTTTTCAATTCCGGCTGTCGGAACGAATCCGCAGCCGGACACTCAATAGTAGCGACAAGGTGGGTGACCGAAGGGACATAATTTCCCTGTCATCGGGTCTGATACCGAGCCGATCATAGACCGGAACCTGGGCATCCGATAAACGCATAGCTTCGATCTGATCGAACAACTCGTTTAAGAATGAGGCTATGGTAGGATGCGTGTCGCTGAGATGAGTGGATTCATCGAGCAGCGTGACAGTTCCAGAGCCATGCCGAAGCTGATCTGTGTTCCGTCCAACCATCAGACCTGATGTCTTCGGCGTCAAGGCGTTCAGACTTATAGGTTTCTCTTCGAGGGTCGAAGGTTCCATTAGAACAAGTATTCCCCATGAATCAGCCATGAACTCTAAGGTTCCGAACTCGATACTTTGATTAGGGGAAAAGCTTTCGGTCTGGCCATGATGGCTGATCGGGCTGGCATGTGACAAGATGTCGTCGCTGATGAGACTCTGATCGGGGGCAAGAGTCCCTCGGATGCAGATCTCGTTGCTCGCGACGAGGCGAGCCATCGATTCCTTTGGCACTCACAGAGGAACTCTCACTGAAAGCACCAATGTCGGTGTCAAAATCGGCGGATCTCGGGTAGGGGGTCCCAAATTGTGAGACTAGAATCGATGGTAACAGGAGACGAAGGGGACACAGGTTTACCCAGGTCCAGGCCCTCCAACGGAGGTAATACCCTATGTCCTGCTTGGTTGTATTGATGATATGGGGGTTACAGAGTTGATCTACCTCGAGATCGAATAGCTAACCCTAGATGAGTTGTTTTGTCCCTATACCCTAAAACCCTCCGGCTTATATAGACGCCGAGGATGCCTAGGGTTTACACATGGTCGGTTACATGCCTAACTACGACTAATAACTTGGAGAGTACGCCATGGCTCCTCGAAGCTTCCATCTGGGGTAGGGGGTCTTTGATCATCCGATGCTCACCTTGCGGCTCATACAGTCCAGCCCGTAAACGAACGATCGACTATCCGAGGACCCCCTAATCCAGGACTCCCTCACATGGGTCGACAATGCAACATCACACACAACATCAAATGACTGGATGAGTCAACACTATAACTCAGACTATGTTGCCATCTGAAAAGTGAGTTATTACAAGGGAGAAATAAAGTGTGCAAATCAGTACGAATGGGACTGAGTAATTAAGAACTGCACAGATAGAGAGGGGAAAATGTGTACTGAGTAAAAACCCATACAATGTATTGCACTCATCGGTAGTTGACAGAGGTATATCATAGAAGGTGCAGTGATAGTAGGATTGAAAGAAGAGAGCGCGAAAGCCACTAGATCATCGGTAGGACTAGGGTGTGTAAAGTTCTTTGAGTTGTAGTACACCATTATATTGGGAGCAGGAGAAGAAAAATATGTAAAAGCAAATTCATTGAACGTTACTTGATGATAAAGAAATATATAGTTCTAGAAAAGCAAGAGAGCTAAGAATCTCCTAGGATAATAATAAGTGTATCCCAAAAAATTTGGTAATGGCATCTACCCCGAATCGTTGAAAGAATCAAATTGATAAACCTGAATGTGTGAATCTGACAACAAAGTTCACTCGGAAATAAAAAGGTTGTTCCTCAGTTGGCGCTAGAGTACCACACGAGGAATGCGGGCCATGAACTTTCAAATCGATCGCACAACCATGAGGTAGAATAGATGGTAAGGATTTCCATCATATGATATGAACTCCTCAAATCTTCAAAACTTAAATGGTAGGTACAAACATTTGTAAGTCCATGATGAATAAGTAGATAAATAACGAAACATGAAAAAAAACCATTGAATAGTAACTTCAATTCATCAAACTTTGTTCGAAAAGGTCACATATGCATATGACACACAATAAACAGAGTAGGTCAAGAAGCAAAGAAGACAAATTATGAGAATGACAAACAAACATAAATGATATGATCAGAAAACATGCAAAGAGGTTATCTTCATGGACAACTATGAATGAAATCAGATGGGAATTCGCTCACTCCGATGATGATTAAAATAACTTTAGAAGATTGAAAACTCTTCTCAACATATATTTTTAGTTATGAATATAGAAATATCACATTTTTTTACAAAACTCAAAGTGAAGGCAAAATTGTAAATTCCATTGAAAAAGCATCCAGCACATACACAAAGGGATGACATGCCCCCATGCAGGATCGAACTACAGACCTTCAGTTTACAAGACTGACGCTCTACCACTGAGCTATAGGGGCGAATTTGCTGTGACACATGAAAAGTTTGTTTATTAATTATTTACACCACGATGCTGATTTTTGTCTACTGATCGCCCTCGGGGTCTCGGCTCTTCCTTTGTCCTTCCCTGCCCACCAGTCCACCGCCGCCGCCCCTCCCCCCACCCCCCTCTCCCACCTCCTCCGGCGGCGGACAGCAGGCAGCCATGGCGAGCCCCGCGCGCATCGACGTGGATAAGCTGAGCGTGGAGCAGCTCAAGGCGCTCAAGGAGCAGACCGATCTGGAGGTCAATCTCCTCCAGGACAGCCTATCCAAGATCCGCACCGCCGCCACCCGCCTCGAGAACGCCACGGCCGCCCTCCACGAGCTCTCCCTCCGCCCCCAAGGCACGGCTCACCCAACCCTAACCCCCTCTTCTCCACAGCGTTCCGTCTTGTCGCCCTTTGCACGGGGGTTTGGCTAACCTTTTCTTTTGCGGCTCGGCGTGTGCAGGGAAGAAGCTGCTCGTGCCGCTCACGGCGTCCCTCTACGTGCCCGGCACGCTCGACGACGCCGAGAAGGTCCTCGTCGACGTTGGCACCGGCTACTACATCGAGGTATCCTGCGCATGATTGGATTTGTAATAGCTTACAGTATGTTAGCTTGTTCACTACTTCAGCGAATCTCCAATGTTGTGATACAAATTGGTCATGAGCTTATGAACTTCTTTAGATATACGGGAAAAAAATATCGTATTGGTCGGTTTTTGGTGACATTTTGATATTCAGGGAAAACACACGATCAGCAACACAAGTTGCCATGAAAGTTCCACTATCTATTGCACATAAATCATCCAAGCGCTGATTGGCCTGTCTTGTTCCATGTCAAGTTCAGCCTTGTTTGGTGAGGAGAAGCTAATCGTGAAGGTCTCCCAACTTGAACTCTTTCTGCCACTGATTTGTGGCCCATTGGGTGCTTGGTGAACTAGACAACAACAACAACAACAAAGCCTTTAGTCCCAAACAAGTTGGGGTAGGCTAGAGGTGAAACCCATAAGATCTCGCGACCAACTCATGGTTCTGGCACATGGATAGCAAGCTTCCACGCACCCTTATCCATGGCCAGTTCTTTGGTGATGCTCCAGTCCTTCATATCTCTCTTTATGGACTCTTCCCATGTCAAGTTCGGTCTACCCCGGCCTCTTTTGACATTATCAGCATGCTTAAGCCGTCCGCTGTGCACTGGGGCTTCTGGAGGCCTGCGCTGAATATGTCCAAACCATCTCAGACGATGTTGGACAAGCTTCTCTTCAATTGGCGCTACCCCAACTCTATCTCGTATATCATCATTCCGGATGCGGTCCTTCCTTGTGTGGCCACACATCCATCTCAACATGCGCATCTCCGCCACACCTAATTGTTGCACATGTCGCCTTTTAGTCGGCCAACACTCAGCGCCATACAACATTGCGGGTCGAACTGCCGTCCTATAGAACTTGCCTTTTAGCTTTTGTGGCACCCTCTTGTCACAAAGAACGCCAGAAGCTTGGCGCCACTTCATCCATCCGGCTTTAATTCGATGGTTCACATCTTCATCGATATCCCCATCCTTCTGCAACATTGACCCCAAATATCGAAAAGTGTCCTTCTGAGGCACCACTTGCCCATCAAGGCTAACATCCTCCTCCTCCTCGTTCCTAGTAGTACTGAAAGCGCACCTCATGTACTCGGTTTTAGTCCTACTAAGTCTAAAACCTTTCGATTCCAAGGTTTGCCTCCATAATTCCAACTTCCTGTTGACCCCCGTCCGACTCTCATCGACTAGCACCACATCGTCTGCAAAGAGCATACACCATGGGATATCTCCTTGTATATCCCTTGTGACCTCATCCATCACCAAGGCAAAAAGATAAGGACTCAAAGCTGACCCTTGATGCAGTCCTATCTTAATTGGGAAGTCGTCAGTGTCGCCATCACTTGTTCGAACACTTGTCACAACATTATCGTACATGTCCTTGATGAGGGTAATTTACTTTGTTGGGACTTTGTGTTTCTCCAAGGCCCACCACATAACATTCCGCGGTATCTTATCATAGGCTTTCTCCAAGTCAATGAACACCATATGCAGGTCCTTTTGCTCCCTATATCTCTCCATAAGTTGTCGTACCAAGAAAATGGCTTCCATGGTCGATCTCCCAGGCATGAAACCAAACTGATTTTTGGTCACGCTTGTCATTCTTCTTACACGGTGCTCAATGACTCTCTCCCATAGCTTTATTGTATGGCTCATTAGCTTAATTCCACGGTAATTAGTACAACTCTGAACATTCCCCTTGTTCTTGAAGATTGGTACTAATATACTCCGTCTCCATTCTTCTGGCATCTTGTTTGCTCGAAAAATGAGGTTGAAAAGTTTGGTTAGCCATACTATCGCTATGTCCCCGAGGCCTCTCCACACCTCAATGGGGATACAATCGGGGCCCATCGCCTTGCCTCCTTTCATCCTCTTTAAAGCCTCCTTGACCTCCGACTCCTGGATTCGCCTCACAAAACGCCTGCTAGTATCATCAAAGGAGTCATCCAGATCAATGGTAGAGCTCTCACTCTCCCCATTGAACAACTTGTCAAAGTACTCCCGCCATCTATGCTTAATCTCCTCGTTCTTCACCAGGAGTTGATCTGCTCCGTCCTTGATGCACTTGATTTGGTCAACATCCCTCGTCTTCCTCTCTCGGCTCTTGGCCATCTTATAGATGTCCCTTTCGCCTTCCTTCGTGTCTAACCTTTGGTAGAGGTCCTCATACGCCCGACCCCTTGCTTCACTCACAGCTCGCTTTGCGGCCTTCTTTGCCATCTGGTATTTCTCTATGTTGTCTGCACTCCTATCTAGATATAGGCGTCTGAAACAATCTTTCTTCTCCTTGATTGCCTTCTGGACAACATCATTCCACCACCAGGTATCTTTAGCTTCTCTTCTACTTCCCCTGGACACTCCAAACTCCTCTGAGGCCACCTTACGAATGTAAGTCGCCATCTTCATCCACATGTTGTCTGCATCACCTCCTTCCTTCCAAGGGCCCTCCTTAATGACCCTCTCCTTGAATGCCTGAGCTACCTCCCCCTCGAGCTTCCACCACTTCGTTCTAGCGACTTTGGCACGCTTGTCCCGCTGGACATGAATCCGAAAGCGAAGGTCAGCAACCACAAGCTTATGCTGAGGGACAACACTCTCTCCAGGTATCACCTTACAGTCTAGGCATGCACGCCTGTCTTCTCTTCTCAAGAGGATGAAATCAATCTGGCTAGAGTGCCGCCCACTACTGTAAGTCACTAGATGTGATTCTATCTTCTTAAAGAGGGTGTTAGCTACGATCATGTCGTAGGCTAACGCAAAGCTTAAGACACCTTCTCCTTCTTGATTCCTGATGCCATAGCCAAATCCCCCATGCACCCCTTCAAAACATGTGTTAGATGTGCCCACGTGGCCATTGAGGTCTCCTCCTATGAAGAGTCTCTCGCCAATCGATACACTCCTAACCAAGTCCTCCAGGCCTTCCCAGAACTCCCTCTTGGTGTTCTCATTGTGGCCTACTTGTGGGGCATATGCGCTAAGTCCCCAACTACCAGCTTGACCAGGATAATCCGGTCCCCCACGTCTATTGACGCCTACCACTCCATCCTTGAGGCTCTTGCTGATCAAGATGCCTACTTCATTTCTGTTTGCAACCGTCCCCGTGTACCACAGCTTGAAGCCGGTACCCTTCACCTCCTTCGCCTTTTGTCCCCTCCATTTGGTCTCTTGGACGCAAAGGCTGTATCAACTACCTCCCGAAGCTTCCCTATCAGAGACCCTACGTTCCAGCTACCTAATCGAATCCTCCTAGGCTCGACTAGCTTCCTTACCCTTCGCACTCATTGAGTCAAATGCGAAGACCCTCGCTCATTTTCCACTACACCCGGGCGCCGATGTAGCGCGCCACTAAGGATGCGACGACCCGATCCTCGCTCACTTGCGACCGTATCCAGATCATGTTACGGCGTGCCACTTGGGGGGTGACGGCCCGGCCCTTGCCCATTTTCCACCACACCCGGGTTCCGATGTGGCGCATCGCTGAGGGTTACGCCCCAACGAAAATCTTTTGGGTTTCATCTCCATAAGAGTGGCTGGGTTTTCACGTTGGCTCGCCGAGCCTATCACAACCCTCCTCCTTTACCCGGGCTTGGGACCGGCTATGTTGAGACAACATAGGCGGAGTTCTTGGTGAACTAGACATAGTTTAGAATTTGCTCTTTTGCCAGTGAGATGCATGTTTTCCTGGCCTGTAATTTAAGTCTCTCTTTTAGAACCAAGTGAGCGGCGCGATGCCCTAAGTAAACCATATTTACACTCAAATAATACATCTTATTTACTCCCTCCGTTCCTAAATATAAGTCTTTTCAGAGTTTCCAATATGGACTACGTACGGAGCAAAATGAGTGAATCTACACTGTAAAACATGTCTATATACATCCGTATGTAGTCCATATTGAAATCTCTAAAGAGACTTAGGAACAGATGGAGTATTTATTTATTTTATCTGTCGCCTGTTGTATGATTCTTTTTTCTTGTGTGCAGAAAACCATGACTCAAGGAAAAGAATATTGTGAAAGGAAAATTAACTTGCTGAAGTCCAACTTCGATGAACTACTTGAGGTAATATTGGCAGACTGCACGGCTCTTGTAGATGCTCATTTTAGCCCAACTGGGGGACAAATGCTTTAGCCTTCATTTTGTTAAAATTCGAACTGAATAAAAACACTGACGATAATGAGGTTCATGAAGCCATTTTTAGCTTGAGTAACTTGTAGTTGAGCGAGGTAGAAATAGTCTCAGGAAGAAACTTTTAGGATAAAGGATTTCGTTCATCTCTGCATGTATGCTGTAAACTTGTAACATGCAGACCTTTTGGTTTAGTCGAATTTATCTTATATGCTCAGGTCTTGACTTGTGTTGACATACCGACAGCATTCTATGTAAAAGTGAATTATGTGTTGCCAGTTGCCACCAGATTAACCTTAGCCACCATGTCACTGATCGAATTGATGGGTAGATATAATTCAGTGGCTTCAAATATGATTAGTGTTAGTGTAACTGCTCATTGAATTAGTATCAGTTCTTACAAAACAAACTATCAGTATCGTAATAAAAATCAGGGCTTTGGGTTTCTCTAATTGAAGTTGTAGAATACGTGGAGCAATATATAGGGGACGTCATTATTGGTATAGAATGTACCTGGTCACAGTAGGTAGAATTACCAATGCTTTGTTATTCCTTTTAAGCATGTTACAAATATGACATTGTTTACTAGTTTACATTAGTTATATGCATATTTTGGTCAATCACAATGTGTGAAATGTGCAATAGTCTGGTGGAATGTAGAACAGAACTTCGGGGCTAGCAGCACAAGCACCAATGTCATTTTGCCGGAAGCTTTTATTATTTGCAGTTGGTGATACTCTGTTAGCAAAAAAATCATCTGGTGATTCTCTGGTACGAACCTAACTAGGTTGCACTAGTTATTGATTGTCGGTCGTTTGGCAGTGTATGCCTGTAATAGGATTGTCTTGTATTGATCATGATAGCCACATAAATTGCTAGCTAGTCATCACTATGTGAAAGACACAACTTATATTGAGTTACGTTGCGACTCACATCCCCCCTCCACTGAACTTACACTCGGCGTCAAATATGATACGTCTTATAATTCATGTGTCTGATACTCAAAAGCTGGCTATTCCTCAACTGCAAGGCATATACTTAACCTGAATTCCGTAGGACAACCTTGCTTGGCAGATGATGACTCTATTCTTCATGTGCAGATGGCGACCAAAAAGAAGAGCATAGCAGACGAGATGGGCATGTTTCTACAAGCCAAGCTGAGGCAGGCATCGCCGAGCTCGAGTTCATGAGAGCAGAATGAGCACCAAGGTGGTTCGCTCGCAGCCCTCAGGAAACATAGGACGTTCTTTAGCTGTTTTGGCCGTGTGTATGAGGTTCTCTGAGATGGTTTACTGAAACCAGCCTGCTCTATCGCCAGACTTCATCATTGAGTAATTTGGAACTCTGGTGCCAAACGTGTGTGTCTTGGCTGCGCGATCTGCGCTTTAATGGCTTTGACAATCAATTATGAGTTTGTTGCATTTCCACATCTGAATGCTTTAGTTTTGTTTTCACATACTGTTGTTGCTTTTTCCTGGTACTTGCTGAAGCCATCATATATGGTGTAAGAAGTACTTCTACTCGTGCATGCACCTAGCCACCATGAGTGCCACTAAATTGGGAATGTTAAAGCAAAAAAATTCCTTGTTATTGTGTTTACAAATATGATGAAGAACCACATAGGCACAAATTCTTTTTAGGGACTGCCCCCATAGGCAGATTAAACATCAAGGACAATATGATAACTAAAACCTCCAGTCAAATCCATGCATGATGTGCCCAGCGCTGGAGTCATACCCCGCAGAAATGCTCAATGGTGTTGACGAAGTTAGTGCATCTTCAATAGAAGATGTAAAAAATTACATCTTCAAAAGGTGCTTTCCGCATCTCAAAGAAATGCCAACTCCAACAGAAAATGTATATTGAAGATGTAAAACAGCATCTTCAATAGAAGATGCAAATGGAGATGTAAAACATAGCAAATTCATCAACTACTACTTCATTTCAAACAAAACAATTAAACATAGTTCTAAACTTCTAATTAAAAACATTGCAAACTCATCTACTACTATACGAGGTACTAAATTCATCAAGTTAGCATCTCCAACAGCCTTTGTATATTTGCATTCAATTGCTATTTTACAAATCTTGGCAAAAAACCTTCTTCAACAGCCTTTGTATAAGTGGCCCCCCACCAATTTTTTTACAAAGCTTGCTATATTTGCCAAGCCAAAGGCCACTTTGTAAATTTTTAGCAAGCCTCCATTTTTATCTATGGAGTCACAACCAAGGTCGTGGTAAATCCATGAATTTGATTCGATTTGTTTTTCTTATCTTATACTATAGAAATAAACCTTTGAATTCAGCATTATTCCAAGACTCCTATTTCAAAGTCTATCTTTTAAGGGAAAAATGAAAATAAAAGTAACCCCTTTTTTTCCATTCCCTCTCTATTGCATGGGTGGAAGAACTAAAATGGAGGATTCTAAAAAAAAGGACCTTCGAGATCAATTTTTATGTGTAGCGCAAAGGAGTTGCGATTAGATACGAAATTATCCATCTTTGAAACAGGTATTAAGGTCGTCGATCTTTTAGCTCGTTATCGACGTGGAGGAAAAATATGACTATTTGAGGGGGCTGGAGTAGGTAAAACAGTACTGGTCATGGAATTAATCAATAACATTGCTAAAGCTCATGGGGGCGTATCCGTATTCGGTGGAGTAGGGGAACGGACTCGTGAAGGAAATGATCTTTATATGGAAATGAAGGAATCCGGAGTAATTAATGAAAAAAATATTGAAGAATCAAAGGTAGCTCTAGTCTATGGCCAAATGAATGAACCACCGGGAGCTCGTATGAGAGTTGGTTTAACTGCCCTAACTATGGTAGAATATTTCCGAGATGTTAATAAGCAAGACATGCTTTTATTTATCGATAATATCTTTCGTTTTGTTCAAGCAGGATCAGAGGTATCCGCTTTATTAGGGAGAATGATGACCCTCCATGGATTCACCTATATAGGCTGCGGCTAATGTTGCAAAAATAAGAGCTTGAATACCGCTTGTAAATAATCCAAGAAACATGACCGGTATAGGGATTACTAAGGGGACTAAAGAAACAAAAACAACAACGACTAATTCATCCGCCAATATATTCCCGAAAAGTCGAAAGCTAAGCGATAATGGTTTTGTGGCCTCACTTTGTCTCAATGACAGGTGGGTCTGTGTACCTGCGCGTGCGCTGTGTGTGTGCGCGTACGTGTACGCGTGTGTGCTGCATGTGTACGTGTGTGTGTACATGTGTGTGCTGCATGTGTGTAAGTGTATGCGTGTGTGCATGTGTATGTGAACGCGAGTCGTGCTAGTATACATATACGTGTGCTTATACTAGTGTGCAATGTGTCTATGACAAACTGTCCCCACATGTCATTGTATGTTTTGTGCAAATATAGCAATCCAATATACAAAGGCTACCAAAGAAAAAACATGTTGGCTTTGTAAACCTTCTCTCCCCTCTTGCTATAACAAGTTTTTAGCAATCCAATATACAAAGGCTATTGGAGATGCTCCTACTACTAGTTCGAACTACTATTTGAACTGCACTGAAGATGAAACTACTCCTCGTCGTCGGAGCTCTCGAACTGCTGATCGAACTCATCTGTGTCTGGGTCGTCGCACCCCTCGTCCGTCTCCTCCCAGTCCTCCTCCGAGGACTCAACGGGGATCCCTGTCGAGGAGCCGGCCTCGTCCTCCTCCTTCTTCTTCTGCTCGACTTCACACTTTCTAGAAGAACTCCTGCTCCGCCTGAACATACTCCGGATGCTCCCGCGCGAACCTCGTCATCGTCGCCTCGTTGCTATCGCTGGGACTAACAACAATGACGAGCCTCTTCTTCGTCTTGGTTACCTCCATACGAATCTCCCCCGGCATGAGCATCTCCGCAGGGATGGGCGGTGCGGTGCTGGGACCGACGGGGCGGCGGCAGGTCGAAATCGACCGATTCACGTCGAGCGGTGGGCGAATCGCGGCAGGACCGGCCGCGGGGGGTGGGGAGCCCGCGGGGCAATGGGCGGCGGTCGAATGGCGGGGCGACGTGAGGAAGAAGAATGGAAGGGGAGGGGGAGAAAATGAATGGCAATTGGTGGGTTGGCGGGTGGCGGCGTTTTTACATCTCCTTGAGTTGGAGATTTAAATTTGCACCGTGAAGTATTACAGTTTACATCTCCGAAAGGCAGAGATGTATTTTTTTTGCATATACAACATCTGTTAGAGAGGTGTTTTTGAGCCTCGGAGATGCAAAAAGATGCTCTTAAATGTCCAACAAACAACCTTTCGAGAATCACCATATGGTGAATAGTTAGGAGGACAATGGTACCCCCAACCCACTAAGGATTTGATGCTCTGGTATAGCAAGGCGTCTATGATAACTTTATCAAATCTGTGCCTATACCGTGTTTCTCAAAGGCAAAAAAGAGCCCTCCAGTCAAGTAACATTATCTCTACTCCTAATTGCTCAGGTTGTAGAATAGCATTCATTTTTTTTCAACCGGTTTATTTTTGTCTCTCCTCCCACCACCCTCTCCCAACCTGGTCCATCGGTTTATTTTTTTCCACTGTTTTATTACAAACCGGTAGTTTCCTAACATATAACAAACCGGCATTAAACGTGTCAAAGGCAATTTGTTATTTCTTTCCTTTTCATCATGTGGTTTATATGGAAGGAGTCTATCCTTAAAAAAGGAACTGTGGATGCTTCCCTGGTTTTGTTTCACCAATGTTAAAGTTGAACGTGTCAGATGCAATCCTTGTAACCAATAAAAAATGCAATCTGCTATTTTTATTCTTTTTTATCCGTGGAGTTTTTACGGGAAGGGACTAACATTTTTAAGGAATCGAGGATGCTTTCATTTTTTTGTTTCACCAACGTTGAGTGTATCCATCTGAAAAAGAGTTGAATGTGTCAGATGTTTTTTATTGGACCATCTATGTTCCGTAAGTTCTTCTTTTATCTTGGACGTAAATTATATAATCCAACGGTGTTATTAATTTTAATGATGTGGATTAATCAGAAGGTTTGAAAGGCGCCTCCAATTAGTGTATACATAACGGTGTTATATAATCCAACTAAAAAGGCTTGAAAGGTGCCTCCAACGGTGTTATTTTACTCTTAAAGGAGGAGTCTATAGGTCATCGTTCGTTCGTTCGTTGGTGCTCCCTAGCCGACTCAAGGAACGCATCGCCCCACCGATTTGTTTCCAAAAAGACCCCACTTCCTGTTTTCGATCGAAGGAACAAATCTCTTGCTCCCTCCCGTTTCTGGTTTTCCAGTGTGGTTTTCTTTCCTACCAAATACAACGTCCTCCTCTCACGCCCCCTCTCCTCCCGACTTCTTTGCGAGGCTAGGTCAGACTACCGATGGAACACGTCTGTCGCCACACTCCCATCTGTTGGCCTCCTCCGTGGGCAAAACTGACGGCCGTTAGCAATCCATATGGATGGGCGATGGGCACGGTGAGGACGGCGACAACGCACATGTTGAGTGCAGCAACAACGTGGGATGGGAGGCACGAGCTGCCACACCTGGCAGGAGGTAAGCGTCGGTGCAACCATGTAGAGGGCGCCAATGCGCCAAGGCAAATCTGGAGCACAGACGCGTTTGTTCTTATTTCTCAAGCCGCCACGCCTTCTTAGTTCTGGGCGAGCAGATGGTAGAAGCCAGAGGCATAATGGCGTTAATGGCGTTCATAATGTAAATTGTTACACATAAAAATATGCTTAAGTCATATATGTCGCTCCAATTCACCGAGAAGTTGGAGGTGGTCTGCGTTTCCTCATGGACAAGGAGGTTCAACACCCTTTCTGATTCACTTTAACTCTTTCTATTTACCCCTTCTGTTCTTGTGTGGTTTTTCATTTCTACATTGTCCTTGTTTTGTGTTGATCGACTGCCTATGTCGAAGAACAACCCCCTTTTTCTCGAACAACACCCAAAGGCATATCCTTTTGCATTAGAACAAACCACCAAGATGTCTTTCATGTATGTCTTCTCTCAGGTCAATTACGAGACTTCTGTTCCCATAGGTAATTTTTTTATTCATTTTAATCACATATTCCAGTTATAGAATGAATGGTGATGGAAGAGGAAACAAAGCACTGGTGCACATTATCTTCGTGTGGCTTCACACGACCTCTACGATATTGTCACAGTCGTAGGTGGCTAATTAAGTGCTTGACACATATCTTCATGTGGCTTCGCATGACATGACTTCTACGGTGTGGCTTGGGTCGTTGGTCATTTTCGGTGAAGTTGGAGTCATTTGAACCCTAAGGGCTCTGATTTTGAAAAACCAAACGGTAAAACCTAACTATATAGCTTAAATGGGACCAGTGCTTTCTATATGACACGACAATAGACCTATGAAGTTGATTACAACTTACATGCATACTGACTAGACTTGCCTAACTTAAGCAAGGACTCAAATGGACGCTCTATGGTCAGACATGCCACAACAAACCCTAATAGGTTGTGCATGTCACAAATCCTAGCATCAACCGTTACAAAGGTGCAATACCACGATCACTAGCAACAAGGATTCGGGGAGGACAAGATGGTAGATACCGAGAAGGATTCAAGAAGGACAAGACACCATAGTACCGACTCTAATATTAGTCAAGATGAATCTTGAGCAAAAAGTCAAGATGTGGAGGTGAGGTGGATTTTGCAAAAAAGGTAGATTTTGATAGAGAGAACATATCAACCGCATTTGCATCTTTGTGCAATATGTTATCATTCTAGTAAAAATATTATTATTTATTGTCTGTTTTGTGTTATAAAACATATTAAAATGAGTATTCGACTATTAGTTTTCTATGTTATTTTTATTGTAGCAAAATTTTGAACGTTCAATTGGAAATGTTGGGTATTACAATGATGAACTGATGGGAAACGTTGCATGGGAAACAAAAAAAATTCTACGCACACGCAAGATCTATCCATGGTGATGAGCATCTACGAGAGGGAGAGTGGATCTACATACCCTTGTAGATCGCTAAGCGGGAAGCGTTAAGAAACGCGGTTGATGTAGTCGAACGTCTTCACGATCCAAATCGCCGAGCATCCCGCGATCTCATCACGATCCGTCCCGCGATTCAATCACGATCCGTCCCGCGAACTCATCACGATCCGTCCCGCTATCTCATCACGATCCGTCTTGCGATCTTGATCACAGTCCTTCCGATCTAGCGCCGAACGGACGACACCTTCGTGTTCAGCACACGTACAACTCGATGACGATCTCTGCCTTCTTGATCCAGCAAGAGGGAGCGGAGAGTTAGATGAGTTCTCCGGCAGCACGATGGCATTGCGGCGATGGTGGTGGAGCTATTCCAGCAGGGCTTCGCTTAAGCACCGCTGAAAACCGATCTAGAGGAGAAACTGCGATCTAGAGGAGAGGTAGCACGTGGCTATTAGGGTTAGCTTTTTCCTCTAAATCCTCTAGTATATATAGGAGGGAGATAGGGGAGGAGGCAGCCTCAAACCCTCAAGGTTTGGTCGAAATTAGAGGCGGAGGATTCCTACTCCAATCCTATTAAGAGTAGGATTCCTCCTTTCCACTTGGAAACTCTTTCCACCTCTCCACCTTTGGATTTTTTCCTTCTCAAACCACTCCAGACGCATAGGCCCTTAGAGGAGGCTTCGGCCAGCCCACCAGGGGATGGTTTACCTCCTCCCATAGCCTATGTAGCCTCTTGGGTCGAAATACCTCTCCCGATGGTTCCCCGGTACACTACCGGCACTCTCGGTACCCTACCGATGAGCCCGAAACTTTTCCGGTGACCAAAACAGGACTTCCTATATATCAGTCTTTACCTCCGGACCATTCCGGAGCTCCTCATGACGTCCGGGATCTCATCCGGGACTCTGAAAAACCTTCGGTCACCACCATACATAACTCTATACTACCGAAACGTCACCGAACCTTAAGTGTGCAGACCCTGCGGGTTCGAGAACTATGTAGACATGACTGAGACACCTCTACGGTCAATAACCAATAGCGGGACCTGGATGCCCATATTTGTTCCTACATATTCTACGAAGATCTTTATCGGTCGAACCTCTGTGTCAAGGATTCAGTTAATCCCGTATGATGCTCCCTTTGTTCTTCGGTATGTTACTTGCCCAAGATTCGATCGTCGGTATCTCCATACCTAGTTCAACCTCGTTATCGGCAAGTCTCTTTACTCATTTCATAATACAAGATCCCGTGACTAACACTTAGTCACATTGCTTGCAAGTCTTATTGTGATGTCGTATTACCGAGTGGGCCCTAAGATACCTCTCTGTCACACGGTGTAACAAATCCCAGTCTTGATCCATGCCAACCCAACAGACACCCTCGGAGATACCTGTAGAGCACCTTTATAATCACCCAGTTACGTTGCGACGTTTGATACACACAAGGTACTCCTTCGGTGTTAGTGAGTTGCATGCTCTCATGGTCATAGGAACAAATACTTGACATGCAGAAAACAGTAGCAATAAACTGACACGATCATATGCTACGTTTGTAGTTTGGGTCTTGTCCATCACATCATTCTCCTAATGATGTGATCCCGTTATCAAATGACATCTCATGTCCATGACTAGGAAACCATAGCCATCTTTGATCAACGAGCTAGTCTATTAGAGGCATACTAGGGACATGGTGTTGTCTATGTATCCACACATGTATCTGAGTTTCCGATCAACACAATTATAGCATGGATAATAAACGATTATCATGAACAAGGAAATATGATAATAACCAATTTATTATTGCCTCTAGGGCATATTTCCAACAGTCTCTCAGTTGCACTAGAGTAAATAATCTAGTTCACATCACCATGTGATTCGCATTGTTATGAATCTAACACCCAATGACTTCTAGGGCTCGATCATGCTTTGCATGTGAGAGAGGTCTTATAGTCAATGGGTCTGCGACATTTAGATCCGTGTGTACTTTGCAAATCTCTATGTCAAACTGTAAACACTGCTACTACACTCCACTTGGAGCCATTCCAAATGGCTGCTCTACTATACGTATCTGCATTGCTACTAAGAGTCATCTGGATTGGTGTCAAAGCTTGCATCGACGTAACTCTTTACGACGAACTCTTTCTTACCTTCAAAATTGAGAAACATTTCCTTAGTCTTTTAGTTACTAAGGATGATCTTGCCAGGTGCCCAGTGATCCACTCCTGGATCACTCTTGTACCCCTTGACGGACTCATGGCAAGGCACACACAGGTGCGGTACACAGCATGGCGTGCTATACAGAGCCTATGGCTAAGGCATAGGGGATGACATTCGTCCTTTCTCTTTCTTCTGCTGTGGTCGAGCTTTGAGTCTCACTCAACTTCACACCTTACAAAGCAGGCGAGAACACTTCTCTCTGATTAATCCATTTTGAACTCTTTCAAAATCTTGTCAAGGTATGTACTCATTCAAAGTCTCATCAAGCATCTTGATCAATCTCTATAGATCTTGATGCTCAACAATTAGGTAGCTTTATCCAGGTCTTCCTTTGAAAAACTCCTTTCAAACAACCCTTTATGCTTTCCAGAAATTCTACATCATTTTCGATCAACAATATGTCAACCACATATGCTTATCAAAAACTCTATAGTGCTCCCACTCACTTTATTGTAAATACAAGTTTCTCATAAACTTTGTATAGACTCAAAAACTTTGATCACCTCATCAAAGTGTATATTCCAACTCCGAGATGCTTGCTTCAGTCCATAGAAGGATCACTGAAGCTTGCTCACCTTTTAGCATCCTTAGGACTGACAAAACCTTCTGGTTGTATCACATACAACTTTTCCTTAAGTAAACTGTTAAGGAAACGATGTTTTGTCATCCATCTGCCAGATTTCATAATTGAAAAATGCAACAACTGCTAACATAATTCCAACAGACTTTAGCATCGCTGCGAGTGAGAAAGTCTCATCGCAATCAACTCTTTGAACTTGTCGGAAACTTCTTTGTGATAAGTCAAGCTTTATAAATGGTGACATTTACCATCAGCGTCTGTCTTCATCTCAAAGGTCCATTTGTACTCGACGACCTGCCGTCCAATGAGCAAGTCTACCAAAGTCTATACTTGGTTTTCATACATGGATCCTTTCTCGGATTTCATGGCCTCTAACCATTTGTCGGAATCTGGGCCCATCATCGCTTCTCCATATCTTGTAGGTTCATCGTTGTCCAACAACATGACCTCCAAGACAGGGTTGTCGTACCACTCAGGAGCAGTACGCATCCTTGTCGACCTATGAGGTTTGATAGTAACTTGATCCGAAGCTTCATAATCATCATCATTTACTTCCTCTTCAAATGACGTAGGCTTCACAGAAACAACTTCCTGCGCTGCGCTACTCTTTGGTTGAAACAAAGGTTCAACAACCTCATCAAGTTCTATCTTCCTCCCACTCAATTCTTCCGAGAGAAACTTTTTCTCGAGAAAGGACCCGTTTTAGCAACAAACACTTTATGCTTGGATCTGAGATAGAAGATTCACCCAACTGTTCTTAGGGTAGTCTATGAAGATGCATTTGTCCGCTTTGGGTTCGAGCTCATTAGGTGAAAACATTTTTCCACACAAGCATTGCAGACCCAAACATTAAGAAATGACAGCTTAGGTTTCTATCAAACCATAATTCACATGGTGTCATCTCAACGGATTTAGATGGTGCCATATTTAAAGTGAATGTAGTTGTCTCTAATGCATAACCCCAAAACTATAGTAGCAAAACAATAAGAGACATCATAGCCCGCACCATATCTAATAGAGCACGACTATGACGTTCGGACACACCATCACACTATGGTGTTCCAGGTGGCGTGAGTTGTGAAACGACTTTCACATTGTCTAAGGTTGTATGCCAAACTCGTAACTCAGATATTCACCTCCACGATCATATCGCAGACATTTTTATCTTCATGTCACGATGATCTTAAACTTCACTCTGAATTTGCTTGAACTTTTCAAACGATTCAGACTTGTGTTTCATTAAGTAAACATACACTATATCTACTCAAATCATCAGTGAAGGTAAGAAAATAACGATATCCACCACACGCTACAAGACTCATTGGATTGCATACATCAACAAGTATCATTTCCAATAAATCATTTGCCCGCTCCATCAATCCAGAAAACATTGTCCTTAGTCATCTTGCCCAAGAGGCATGGTTCACATGTCTCAACCGATTCGAAATCGAATGAGTCCAAAGATCCATCAACATGGAGTTTCTTCATGCTCTTTATACCAATATGACATTTAGCGGCAGTGCCACAAGTATGTGGTACTATCATTATTAACTTTGTATCTTTTGGCATCAATTTTATGAACATGTGTATTACTATGATCAAGATTCAACAAACCATTCTCACTGGGTGCATGACCATTGAAGGTATTATTCATGTAAATAGAATAACAATTATTCTCTAACTTAAATGAATAATCGTGTTGCAATAAACACGATCTAATCACGTTCATGCTCAACGCAAAAAACCAAATAACATTTATTTAGGTTCGTCACTAATCCCGAAGGTAGAGAGAGCGTGCGATGTCGATCACATCAACCTTGGAAACATTTCCAACACACGTCGTCACCTCACCCTTAGCTAGTCTCCGTTTATTCCATAGCTTTTACTTTGAGTTACTAACATTTAGCAACCGAACCGGTATCCAATACCCAGGTGCTATTAGGAGTACTAGCAAGGTACACATCAATAACACGTATATCAAATACACTTGTGCCAATGTTGTCAGCCTTCTTATCTACCAAGTATCTAGGGTTGTTCCGCTTCAGCGACCGATCACCTCATAATAGAAGCACTTAGTCTCGGGTTTGGGTTCAACTTTGGGTTGCTTCACTGGAGCAGCAACTGACTTGCCATCCATGAAGTTTCCCTCCTTTCCCTTGCCCTTCTCGAAACTAGTGGTTTTACTAACCATCAACACTTGATGCTCCTTCTTGATTTCTACCTTCGCGGTGTCACACATCGTGAACAGCTCAGGGATCATTATTTCTATCCCTGGCATTTTATAGTTCATCACCAAGTTCTAGTAGCTTAGTGACAGTGACTTGGAGAACTATATCAATCACTATCTTACCTGGAAGATCAACTCCCACTCGATTCAAGCGATCGTAGCACCCAGACAATCTGAGCACATGCTTAACGATTGAGCTATTCTCCTTCATCTTGCAGGCAAAGAATCTTGTTGGAGATCTCATATCTCACAACATGGGCACGAGCCTGAGATCCCAATTTCAGCTCTTAGAACATCTCATATGTTCCATGACGTTCAAAATGTTTTGGAGCCTCAATTCTAAGGCGTAATGCATGACGCACTAAACTATCAAGTAGTCATCGGAACGTGCCTGTCAGATGTTCACAACATCTACAGATGATGCTAGAGGGGGTGGCGCACTGAGCGATGCATTAAGGACATAAGCCTTCTGTGCAGCAATGAGGACAATCCTCAGATCACGGACCCAGTCCGCAATATTGCTACCATCATCTTTCAACTCTATTTCTCTAGGAACACATAGAAATTCAAGGGAGCTACAACGTGAGCTAGTAATCTACAACATAATTTTGCAAATACACTACTGACTATGTTCATGATAATGAGTTCAATTAATCATATTACTTAAGAACTCCCACTCAAATTGACATCCCTCTGGTCATTCGAGTGATACATGATCCAAATTCACCAACTCAAGTTGAGGTGGTTTCAATGGTGAACATCATCATGTTGATCATATCTACTATATGACTCATGTTTGACCTTTCAGTCTCTTGTGTTCCAAGGACATGTCTGTACATGCTAGGCTTGTCAAGTTTAACCCGAGTGTTCTACATGTGCAACACTAGCTTGCACCCGTTGTATGTGAACGTAGAGTCTATCACACCCGATCATCATGTGGTGTCTCGACACGACGAACTTTCGCAATGGTGCACTATCGGGGAGAACACAATTTATCTTGAAATTAAGTGAGGGATCACCTTATAATGCTACCGTCGTCCTAAGAAAAACAAGGTGCATAAAAGGATTAACATCACATGCAAATCATAAGTGACATGATATGTCCATGGTCCATGAACTTGTGCTTTTGATCTCCATCTTGAAAGCACCAGCATGATCTCCATCGTCACCGGCATGACACCATGATCTCCATCAACGTGTCGCCATCGGGGTTGTCGCGCCCACCATGCTTCTACTACTATTGCTACCGTTTAGCGATAAAGTAAAGCATTACATAGAGCTTAATGATTGACACACAGGTCATACAATAATTAAAGACAACCCCATGGCTCTTGCCGGTTGCCATACTCATCGACATGCAATTCACGATATTCTATACAACACATGATCATCTCATACATCACATATATCTCATCATGTAATTGGCCATATCACATCACATCATACCCTACAAAAACAAGTTAGAAGCCCTCTAATTGTTGTTGCATGTTTTACGTGGCTGCTACGGGTATCTAGCAAGAACAATTCTCACCTACGCATAAACCACAACGGTGATACATAAGTTGCTTTTCAACCTTCTCAAGGACCGCCTTAGTCAAATCCGATCCAACTAAAGTAGGAGAAACAGACACCCGCCAGCCATATTTGTGCTACGAAGTTACATGTCAGTCGATGGAACTAGTCTCTCGTAAGCGTACGAGTAAGGTTGGTCCGGGACGCTTCATCCCACAATACTGCTGAACCAAAACACGACCAAGGGAGGAAGCAATCTAAGCATCAACGCCCACAAACTCTTTGTGTTCTACTTGAGATCTCATCTACACATAGACCTAGCTCTGATACCACTGATGGGGAACGTTGCATGGGAAACAAAAAAATTCCTACGCACACGCAAGATCTATCCATGGTGATGAGCATCTACGAGAGGGGGAGTGGATCTACATACCCTTGTAGATCGCTAAGCGGGAAGCGTTAAGAAACGCGGTTGGTGTAGTCGAACGTATTCGCGATCCAAATCGCCAAGCATCCCGTGATCTCATCACGATCCGTCCCGCGATCCAATCACGATCCGTCCCGTGAACTCATCATGATCCGTCCGGCGATCTCATCACGACCCGTCTCGCGATCTTGATCACAGTCCTTCCGATCTAGCGCCAAACGGACGACACCTTCGCGTTCAGCACACGTACAACTTGATGATGATCTCCGCCTTCTTGATCCAGCAAGAGGGAGTGGAGAGGTAGATGAGTTCTCCAGCAGCGCGACGGTGTTGCGGCGATGGTGGTGGATCTATTCCAGCAGGGCTTCGCCTAAGCACCGCTGAAAACCGATCTAGACAAGAAACTGCGATCTAGAGGAGAGGTAGCACGTGGCTATTAGGGTTAGCTTTTTCCTCTAAATCCTCTTGTATATACAGGAGGGAGGGAGGGGAGGAGGCAGCCTCAAAACCTCAAGGTTTGGTCGAAATTGGAGGTGGAGGAGTCCTACTCCAATCCTATTAGGAGTATGATTCCTCCTTTCCACTTGGAAACTCTTTCCACCTCTCCACCTTTGGATTTTTTCCTTCTCAAACCACTCCAACCACATGGGACCTTAGAGGAGGCTTCGGCCAGCCCACCAGGGGCTGGTTTACCTCCTCCCACAGCCCATGTAGCCTCTTGGGTCGAAATACCTCTCTCGATGGTCCCCCGGTACACTCCCGGCACTCCCCTTACACTACCGATGAGCCCGAAACTTTTTCGGCAACCAAAACAGGACTTCCTATATATCAATCTTTACCTCCGGACCATTCTAGATCTCCTCGTGACATTCGGGATCTCATCCAGGACTCCAAACAACCTTCGGTCACCACCATACTATGACAACCCAAGTGCTGTCCCTACCTTAATTGGCATGTAACCTATTGTATGAACCTTGTGCCATGAGTTTAATGATGTTTTGCAACTTGTCATCCATGTGTGGTTTTGCATTCATGCATCATGCATCATTCATCCATCATAGCATTCATCTTGCCATGTTTGGTTTTCACGTGTCCTTGAGTGATGTGGTGTGTGTGAGTGTTTAGATTTGGTTTGAGTGTGGGTGGAGCTCATGTGGGCAACTCCTCTTTCTTCCCCTCTCTTTTCTTTTCTACAACAACCCCATCATATGCCTTAATTCCCATGTTGTTTAATTATCAGAATTAAGTTGCTATTTTAATTATTTAAAAAAAATCAAGAGGTAGCCCTATGTGTCTTATGGATTTAAAGTATGTTTGTTTTGTTGTTTGGAGTTTGTATGTGTGTGAGTTTCAAATATCAGAGGGCTGCCTATTTTAAAATGTTTAAAATTACTTGCCCTAAAAATCAACTTAATATTTTATTTAAATAGTACATATTATTTTCTCTGCAAAAGTATTTTGTTTGCACCAGAACCCTTTTATTTATTTTCTAGGGTTTTCCTTTATTTAAAATGGAAAAACCCCTTCTCTCTTTTCTGTTTGAGAGAGAGAGAGAGAGAGAGAGAGAGAGAGCAGAGTGGGCTTGCCCCAGCGTGGCCCAGCAGCTCCCGCAGGCCCAGCAGGACAGACGTTTACGTGCCCCGTCTTCCTTCTCTGTCAGTGAGTGCAAAGAGAGAGGGTCGTCCGCCGTCCGCCTTTTTCGTCGCCGTCGCCGTCAGTCCGTGACTATTTAGCATCCCCTCGGCGTGCGTGCCCCCTCGCCTAGGGTTCCTCTCCCTCCCTCCGCCATCGTAGCTCCCATCTCCTCCTTCATCTCTCTCCCTCCTCGCTTCTTTTCCCCTGTCAGGTAAGCTTTCAGAGTGCAGTGAGGTTCAGAGAGTAGTCGTCGGCGACCAGCTCGTCGTCTCCGTCGGCGGCGGCATCGATCATGGTGTCCAGGAGCTCAGGGTTCGTCCCCG
This sequence comes from Hordeum marinum, assembly GCA_022496015.1. NCBI lineage: Eukaryota > Viridiplantae > Streptophyta > Magnoliopsida > Poales > Poaceae > Hordeum > Hordeum marinum. Next base: position 225,889,491 of record CM039672.1, read on the forward strand.
CATTCGATCCCTGCCGCTAGGAGCCCCGGAGAGGCTCTGCAGCGATGGATCCGTCATCGTCTTTGCCGAAGAATCTGTTGTTATTTTTATGCCATGAAGAGTGGATGGTATCTTGAGATGTGTTGTGTATTTGAGCATGCTAAGTGCTAGTGTTTTGGAGTAGATTTTGTCCACTATCAACTTGTTAATTTTCATGACAAGAGGTGGTCTCTAACATATTTAACTACTGCTGTCAACTTGCTACTTTATTAACTCAGATTCCAGAAAACTGTTATTTTCACCAAGTCCCTGAAAACTGTTTCATCTTGTCAACTTGATAGCCTCATGCTTATTGTTGTGTGCCTCATATACAGTTTGTGTAGTTGGATAAGTTGATGTATATGTTATGTAGATTCTGTCAGTATCTTGTTTGTGGCTGTAGGGTTCCTGTAGCTCAAGTTGTGGGCTGTATAAGTTGCTATGTTGTTGTTTTGTGGCAGATTGTTTCTTTTGTTGTTTTGTGACTTGTGGGGGCTATACTCCATGGAATTGATTGATTTTGAGTCTATTGCGGTTGGTTTTGCATTGCCTAACCAGTGGCTACCTTGGAATGCCAAGAATTAGCCCATGGTTTTGGTTGTCTTGTGCTTTTGCCTTCGTACCTTGTCGTGAGCGTATCATGAGAACCGTAACTCCGTTTCTTGCGTTCCTTATATGCATTTCTATCATTTGCATGCTGCATCCATATTTTCCATGTTCATGCATGTTTAAATAACTTAACATGAGGTTCTGTTCAGATTCATTAATAAACAAACATTGCATGTGAAACATGACTAGTTTTGGATTGCCATGTTAAATTCTTATAAATGGATCATGCATCATCTTTTTTGTGCATTGCACCTTGGTTGGATGTTTATTGTTGTTGTTTCTCTTGGGTAGACACGAGTGTTGATACTGAGTACGAGGACCCAGGAGAGTACTACTACGAGGATCCCACTACTTGTTCCACTGAAGAACCAACAGGCAAGATGATCGTACCCGGATCCCGAAACTATTTTCGCTTGCTAGTTTTCTCGCTCTTATCGTTACAATTGCGCTACCTACCACTTGATGTCAGCCTCCTAAATGCCATGAAAGCCTCTAACCCTCCACATCCTAACAAACCTTTGATTGGCTAAGTTACCGCCGCTTAGCCCCTCTTATAGCGTTCTTAGTTGTAGGTGCAAGTTGTTCCATGTGATAACATGGATTTGGATATCAGAATATCATCTGTTATTTAATTTAATGCACATATATATCTTGGTATTGGTGGAGTTCTTGGCCTTTTGCTAAGTGTTTTGTTCCGCTGTTACCGCCATAGTTCTTGTTACCGGTGTTATGGTTTCCATATTTTGCGCTCCTAACACGCTCGGGGTTGTTATGGGGACCCCCTTGTTTATTCGGCTGAGATTAAAACTTTTCTGGCAAGACCCAACATTGGTACTATATTTTCTTAACAACTTAATAAAATTGCATAGGGCCTTGCAAACCCGTGGATAATTAATCAACCCCCAGGCCAGTGCTCCGCATGAGTGTTGGTCCAACCCAGAGCAGCTTATTAACGCCGCCCGGGGCAACTCGGTGATTGGCGTGGTAACCATCGCTCATCCATCGTGTCCTGAGAATGAGATACGCGGCTCTTATCGGGTTCATCGACACGTTGGGAGGTCTTGCTGGATTTGTTTTACCTTTATCGAGTGTCTTGCATGTGGAGTCTGACTTTCTTCGTGTTTTCTCGAGGTGTTGGAATTCCTTTGGAATTACCTATGATGACCACGAGGTCTGTGGTTGAGGCCATTCCCATGGAGTGTGGTTATTTGTGATGGTCTAGTTGGAGCACCCCTGCAGGGTTAAAACTTTTCGAGAAGCCATGCCCGCGGTTATGTGGCAACTTGGATATTTGTTTAACACCCGGTTTTAGTTAACTTGAAGTAAACTCTAATTAAAATACACCAACTGTGTGAGTAACCGTGATCGTCTCTGCTCGTGAACATGATCCGAGAGAGAACATGGTGGGGTTATGAATGACGTAAGTAAGTGTTCAGGATCTCATAGAGATCATACTAGAGTCGATCGTTCTTCGTAGGCCACTCATATTTATTTTTATGTTGCGTAAGTTAGCCACCATATATGCTTAGTGCTGCTGCAAACCAAACACTTACCCCATCCCAACCTTTAAGCTTGAATAGTCTTGGTACCCGGGCGCTTGATTGCTGAGTCCTTGTGCCTCACAGTTTACTACAACCCTCTAGGTATAGATACAGATGAGTACGTGCAGGATGATCTTACCCAGCTCCAGTGGGAATATGATGAGGAAAGAGGCAGGATGTACGTGACTTACCCGGATGAGTAGAGGACCATGGTCGTGATCTTTGGGATAGCGAGATAGTGTCATTTGCATTTGTTTTATCGTTTGATTTCGTCCGTAGTCGGACCCTGTCTTCAACTTGATGATTTGAACTTGTGTGGAACTGTAATTTAGTATGTGGCGAGTGTAAGCCAATCTTGTATACTCATCCTTTCAGTATTGTAAGATGTGATGATACTATACTTGCTAACGACAAGATGCACATCTATCCCTTGCGAGGCCCTCATGCCTTAATATGGATAGGCGCGCATCTTGGGCGTGACAAGTTGGTATTCAGAGCCATACGACCATAGGAGCCTTTGCTTGACCGAACTTGGCCGAGTAGAGTCTAGTAAAAAAACTATTTTGGGGTCTAGTTATATCGGAGAGTAGGATTATTTTTACTCCTCTTCTATGCTCTGGTGAGGTATTCGACTTAGGTATTTTGATTCTACTCCTATTCTCGCTCAATTTTTTTTTAGGATCACGCGGGTATTTTGGAGTCTATATGATATCGATGTGACATGGTTCTGTCTTGGTGCCTCCTGTCTGACTTGATTTCTTCCAGGGAGTCGAGCTCCAGGGAATGTTGGCACATCGTTGTCATTCAGCTTCCTTGATATCTCAGGACGGAGAGTGTTCGTAATTACTTCAATACTTATCATGGTGAGATAAGGTCGGAGTCACCCAGTACCGGGGAGGCGTTCGGGGTACCATGATGGTTTAGTATCGTTGTGAGTTCGAGGATTTGAGTTAGATGAAGTTGCAAAAGCCTCTGGTTATGTGTTGAAGGATGGATACAGTTGGGGTGTAGGATTGTTAGTTGTGTGAGATATTTCCTCCTTGTATCCCCCCCACCAAGTTGTGTGAGATATTCGAGTTAGAAAGTTTTCGGAAGTTCTTAGGTGGGAAATCTTGTGGTTATCTAGGATCATCTTCTTCAGATGTATGTGGGCATATACATTTGTTCCGAGCACTTAGCTCAATACTTTTGTGTTATTGCAAGTGGCTTCTAATTTCTGATGATGTTATCATTAACCAAATAAGCATTCTTACTAATTTTTCAGTAGGAAGGCCTGTTGTGATTTGTTCAATTTCTTTCAAGCATTTGATACAGCTTTGATTCATCTGTTCAATGAGGTGCTGATGTGTTTTGTCCATGTTCAGGATGGCTCCACCAACTCGCAACAATCCGGATCGTGGTGAGGAGCAGACTGATGTTTCACCACGACCACCGCCGCCGCCGCCGCCGCCTCCTCCGCCTCCTCCTCCAGAAACTTGGCAAGCTGTGATGGCCGCAACCAATGCGAACACTCAGATGTTGCTTAGATTGTTGCAAGAAAGGGAGCAGGGTCAGCAATGTTTTCAAGGGAATTTTCAGAATCAGCTTCAGTTTGCGACACTCAATCAGTTCCTTGCCAACCAACCCAAGTCTTTCACCTATTGTGAGCAGCCTCTTGATGCTGATGATTGGCTTCGTGATATGAGTAAGCATTTTGAGTGTAGCAATGTCAGGCCAGAGGACTTTGTCAGATTTGCATCGTTCCAGCTCAAGGGTCAAGCAGCTGATTGGTGGCAGCATTACAAGGATTCCAGGGGCGATCATGTTGTTACTTGGGACGATTTCCATCGTGACTTCAGGGCTCATTACATTCCGACAAGCTTTGTCAAGGAGATACGTGAGAAGTTCAGGCACCTGAAGCAGGGAAGCAAGTCCGTCTATCAGTACAATGTCGAGTTCCAGAATCTAGCCCGTTATGCCAAGCAAGATGTTTCAGATGACAAGGCTATGATCTATCAGTTCAGAGGTGGTCTCAAGGATGAGCTTCTGCCAGGCCTGGTTCTTCAAGAGCCTCATGAGTTTGATCAGTTCTATAACATGGCTTTGAAGGTCGAGGCAACTCAGCTCAAGTTGGAGAACTCTAAGAAGCGTTCAAGGGATTCATATTCTTCTTCTTCCAGCTCTCAGATGGTTCCTAAGCAGCAGAAGTATTGGGTGCCAAACCCTCCTCTATTTCGTCCTCCTTAGCAGCAGAAGCAATTTGGTGGTCGTGGTTCTTCCCACCCACCCAACCCAGGATTCCAGCAGAGACCCCAGGCATCCAAGGGAGTTCTTGTTCCTCCTCCAGGCAATGTTCGTCCGCTTTCTGAGGTGACTTGTCACAAGTGTGGTCAGAAGGGCCACTATGCAAACAAGTGCAACCAGCGGCGTCTTCTGCCTCCTCCTCCTGTCAAGCCTCTAGGCAATGCTATGGTGAAGCATAATCCCAAGTCAGTCAGAGTGAATATGGTGAATGCAGCTAAAGCAGAGCAGTCTCATGATGTGATTATGGGTAATCTCCCAGTTAATGATTTTCCTGCAAAAGTTTTGTTTGATACTCGTGCATCACATTCATTCATATCCAAGCCTTTTGTCGCTATGCATGAGTTTTTAGTGGAGCATTTTGCTAGTCCTTTTCATGTGGTTTCTCCGGGGATGCGCATGAGTTCGCATATGATTGTTCCAGATGTTTCTATCAAGATGGGCAATTATTCTTTTCTGGCTTCTCCAATTGTTCTCGGTAATTCCGATATTGATCTCATTTTGGGCATGGACTTCCTGGCTATGAACAAAGCTCATATTGATTGCAAAGCAAAAGAAGTCAAGCTGACTCATCCTTCAGAAGACGTGATTATTTTCGTGGCTCGCGATGACACAATCCGTCTCTTTGCTCTTAATGAGAAGGGTGAAATCTCGGCAATTTCTCAAATTCCGGTGGTTTGTGAGTATGAAGATGTCTTTCCAGAAGAATTGCCAGGAATGCCTCCGCACCGACCAGTGGAGTTCGTGATTGATCTCGAGCCCGGAACTGAACCGGTCTGCAAGCACCCATATAAACTTGGCCCCAAAGAGCTGAAAGAGTTGAAGAAGCAGCTAGATGAGCAAGAACGTCTGGGTCTGATCAGACCAAGTTCTTCTCCATGGGGTTGTGGTGTTTTGTTTGTCAAGAAGAAAGATGGTACAGATCATCTTTGTGTCGACTACCGTCCATTGAACAAGAAGACAATCAGAAACAAGTACCCACTTCCCAACATCAATGAGTTGTTTGAGCAACTGAAAGGTGCCAAGGTTTTCTCGAAGCTTGATCTTCGCATGGGTTATCATCAGATTCGCATTCGCGAAGAAGACATTCCTAAGACCACTTTCAGGACGAGTTTTGGCTCTTATGAGTACAGCGTCATGTCGTTTGGTCTTGCGAATGCTCCTCCAACCGTCTCAAGAATGATGAATTCATTTTCTCTCCTTTCAAGAATGAATTTGTCTTGGTCTATCTGGATGATATCCTTGTGTTCTCGGAGATAGAATAAGAGCATGCAGAGCATCTCCGCCTTGTGCTTGACAAGTTAAGAGAGCATCAATTCTATGCCAAGTTTTCCAAGTGTGAGTTTTGGCTCAATGAAGTGGTGTACCTTGGGCATGTCATCTCTGCCGAGGGAATTAAAGTGCACCTTGAGAAAGTTGAGGCAATCTTGAAGTGGGAACCTCCTCATAATGTGAAGCAGCTTCGGAGTTTCCTCGGGCTTGCTAGCTATTGCAGAAGATTCGTGGAGAACTTCTCTCAAATTGCTAAGCCTCTATCCAATCTCCTTCAGAAGAGTGTCAAGTATGTTTGGTCTCCTGAGTGTGATGTGGAGTTCAATACGCTCAAGCAGAGACTGACTTCAGCTCCAGTTCTTGTTTCTCCCGAGCAGTCCAAGCCTTTCCAAGTATTTTGTGATGCTTCCCTCCAAGGTCTTGGTGGTGTTCTCATGCAAGATAAGAAGATTGTTGCTTATACCTCATGTCAGTTGAAGCATGCCGAGAAGAACTACCCCACTCATGATCTTGAGTTGGCGGCAGTTGTGCATGCTCTAATGACTTGGAGGCATTTGTTGTTGGGTAGACCAGTTGAGGTGTACACCAATCACAAGAGCTTGAAGTACATTTTCACTCAGCCCAATCTCAATCTTCGGCAGTCTCGTTGGGTGGAAATGCTTGAGGACTTCAATCCAAGCATTGAGTATACTCCTGGGAAAGCAAATGTCATTGCAGACGCGCTCAGCCATAAGGCGTACTGCAATAGTCTCATCTTGAAGCCTCTTCAGCCCGAGCTTTGTGAAGCCTTCCGCAAGCTCAACCTTTACATGATTCCACAAGGATTTCTTGCAAATCTTCAAGTCTCTCCGACTCTGGAAGATCAGGTTCGCCAAGCGCGGCTTCTTGACGCTATGGTGAAGAAAGTGAAGAAAGGTGTGGCCAAGAGCATTCCGAAGTATAAGTGCTTTCGCATTGATGACAAAGATACCTTGTTCTTTGAGGACCGTCTTGTGGTTCCAAAAGGTGATCTCAGAAAGGTTATCATGGACGAAGCACACAATTCTCTTCTATCCATTCATCCAGGTAGATCAAAGATGTATCAGGATCTCAAGCAAACCTTCTGGTGGACTCGCATGAAACGTGAGATTGCTCAGTTCGTGAATGAGTGTGATGTTTGTCGCAGAGTGAAGGCAGAGCATCAACGTCCATCAGGTCTTCTTCAGCCTTTGCCTATCCCAGAGTGGAAATTCGATCATGTGGAGATGGATTTCGTCACGGGGTTTCCCAAGTCAAGAGAGGCAATGATGACATCTTTGTGGTTATCGACAAGCTGTCAAAAGTTGCTCATTTCCTGTCACTCAAAGAATCTATCTCGACAACTCAGCTTGTAGAGTTGTATACGTCAAGGATAGTATCTTTGCATGGTATTCCTCAGCTCATCTCTTCTGACCGTGGAAGCATCTTTACTTCCAAGTTTTGGGAGTCCTTCCAGACTGCTATGGGTACTAAGATCCGTTTTAGTGCTGTGTTCCATCCGCAGACAAGTGGTCAAGTTGAGAGAGTCAATCAGATCCTTGAAGATATGCTTAGAGCCTGTGTGATTTCGTTCGGCATGAAATGGGAAGACTGCCTTCCATATGCTGAATTCTCATACAACAATAACTATCAAGCTAGCTCAGGTAAGGCCCCTTTTGAGATTCTCTATGGCAGAAAGTGTCATACCCCGCTTAACTGGTCTGAAACCGGTGAGCGTCAGATATTGGGCAATGACATGATCACTGAAGCAGAAGAAATGTGCCATGTCATTCGCGAGAACCTCAAAGCAGCTTAGTCCCGATAGAAAAGTTATTACGATAACAAACATTGGGATGTTTCCTTCCAAGTGGATGATCTAGTCTATCTCAGAGTCTCTCCCATGAAGGGCACTCAGCGGTTTGGAATTAAAGGGAAGCTAGCTCCTCGTTTTGTTGGTCCATTCAAAGTTGTTGGCAAGAGAGGTGGTCTTGCATATCAACTAGAGCTTCCTCCAAATTTTGCAAATGTGCATGATGTCTTCCATGTTTCTCAGCTCCGGAAATGTTTCAAGACTCCTGAGCGAACCATTGACCTCCAAGACATCGATCTCCAAGAAGATCTCTCTTATCGTGAACATCCAGTTGCAATTCTTGAAGAAACTGAGCGTAAGACTCGCAACAAGTCCATCAAATTCCTCAAGGTGAAGTGGTCGCATCATTCCGATAAAGAAGCTACTTGGGAACGTGAGGACCTTCTCCATTCCGAATTTCCAGACTTCTTTTTCGTAGGTCTCGGGTCGAGATCCTCTTGTAGTGTGGGAGAGTTATGACAGCCCAAGTGATGTCCGTACCTTAATTGGCATGTAACCTATTGTATGAACCTTGTGCCATGAGTTTAATGATGTTTTGCAACTTGTCATCCATGTGTGGTTTTGCATTCATGCATCATGCATCATTCATCCATCATAGCATTCATCTTGCCATGTTTGGTTTTCATGTGTCCTTGAATGATGTGGTGTGTGTGAGTGTTTAGATTTGGTTTGAGTGTGGGTGGAGCTCATGTGGGCAACTCCTCTTTCTTCCCCTCTCTTTTCTTTTCTACAACAACCCCATCATATGCCTTAATTCCCATGTTGTTTAATTATCAGAATTAAGTTGCTATTTTAATTATTTAAAAAAATTCAAGAGGTAGCCCTATGTGTCTTATGGATTTAAAGTATGTTTGTTTTGATGTTTGGAGTTTGTATGTGTGTGAGTTTCAAATATCAGAGGGCTGCCTAATTTAAAATGTTTAAAACTACTTGCCCTAAAAATCAACTTAATATTTTATTTAAATAGGGCATATTATTTTCTCTGCAAAAGTATTTTGTTTGCACCAGAACCCTTTTATTTTTTTTCTCTAGGGTTTTCCTTTGTGTTGTGCTGTTTAAAATGAAAAAACCCTTCTCTATTTTCTGTTTGAGAAAGAGAAAGCAGAGTGGGCTTGCCCCAGCGCGGCCCAGTAGCTCCCGCAGGCCCAGCAGGACAAATGGGCACCTGCCCCGTCTTCCTTCTCCGTTAGTGAGTGCAGAGAGAGAGGGTCGTCCGCCGTCCGCCTTTTCCGTCGCCGTCGCCGTCAGCCCGTGGCTATTTAGCCTCCCCTCGGCGTGTGTGCCCCCTCGCCTAGGGTTCCTCTCCCTCCCTCCGCCGCCGTAGCTCCCATCTCCTCCTCCATCTCTCTCCCTCCTCGCTTCTTTTCCCCTGTCAGGTAGGCTTTCAGAGTGCAGTGAGGTTCAGAGAGTAGTCGTCGACGACCAGCTCATCGTCTCCGTCGGCGGCGGCGTCGATCATGGCATCCAGGAGCTCGGGGTTCGTCCCCGCATTCGATCCCGGCTGCTAGGAGCCCCGGAGAGGCTCTGCAGCGACGGCTCCGTCGTCGTCTTCGCCGGAGGGTTCCGCTCCGCCATCTTCTTCCCCTGCTTCGACTTCGGCGCGTCTTCTTCCCTTCCGTAGACTCCTTCTCATCCGACTCATCATCGCGTTCCCCTCGGTGAGTAGCCGGTCCCCGTAGCTCCTTCTTCCCCGTGTAGGCCGCCGTTTTGTTGCCGCCGTTGTCTATCGACGCCATCCGCAAGGCGCGTGCTTGTCGCTCGCCTCCTTCCTCCTCACCGCAAGGTGAGCAGGGGAATGGAACCCCTGGTTGTCCCCTCGTGCGTGAGAGCCATTGGCGTCACCAAATTTTCCATGGGCTCGCCGAAATTGCTGTCGGATTTGCTCTATCGCCGCTGTCGCGGGGGTTCAGTTTCGTCAGAGATCGCGCGTGTGTGTATTAGAGAGGCAGTGTGCCTCCTCTGTTAAGATCAGCATGCGTAGCAGAGTGGTTGGGCTAGGGGGAAATGACCTGGTGGTCATGGGTTCGAATCTGAACCCTCCCCATTTTTATTTTTGTTTTTGTTTTTGTTTTTTTGTTTTTCTTCCTTGCAATTGCATATGTATGTTTAGATGCAGATTTGGGGCATGTGTATTTTTTTCTGTAGTTGTAGTGTGTGTGTATCTATATGATGCTCATATGTGTGTGTGTGCTTGGCACATATAGATGTTGTGTGTGTGAGAGCATGTGCATGTGAGTTGTGAGTGTGTGTGTGTATTCTATGCATACATACATGTGTGTGTGAGTAGTTGTAGGTGCTTGCATGTGTGTTGAGTGTGTGTAAGTTTGTATACCTAAGGTATACATGCATGTGTATGTACAGGTGTGTGTTCGTGGTATTGGTGATAGGTATATGTGCATGTGAGCTTGCACCTAGGTGCATATGCTTGTGTGTGTGTGGCAGTTTAAACACATGTAGTGTGAGTGTTATGCATGTTTGGTTGTGAGAGTGAGTGTGTGTGCCATGTGCTTATGCATATGTGGGCATGTGAGTGTGTGTGTGGATGAACACCCCCTTCTTGGGTGGCATGTTCATGAGGTTGGTGCTCATATGCCTTGGGCATATATAGAGCATGTGTGTGTGCTTGTTTGTAGGGTGTGTGGTAGAGTGTATGTGTGTGGGGGGGGGGGGACTAGTGGGTTTCCCCACTTGATATACCCCTTGTTGTTTACATGCATGTTTGTGATTATTAGCTCATTTCCATCTCTAGCTAAGTTAAAAATCCGGTTATGTTCATTTATCCATGTTTGATTAGAGCTATGACCCACTTATGAGAATAGGTGGTTGTTTTTGCTATCTTGTTTGTGCCTTGTTGTTTCACATGATCATATGAGTATGACACATGTTTTTGGGGTAGAAAGAGCCAATGAATTCATTGGTGCTTTCAGATTTCACTTTTGAGCAAGTTCATAAATCTGTCATTTTAGCTGTGATGCTACTTTGTCATTTTTGCATGATTTCATCCTCGCTTGCTTTGGGGAATGTGCCAACATGGAAGTGCTAGTTTTTTATATCTATTATGCCATGGTATTTTCTTAACGTAAGAATCACCCATATAAGTGGGAACCATGCTGTTAAGTAGCCAACTTAATGTTTCTGTTTCAGCATGCTAAAAACTACCAAGTCTGAGAATCTGCTGTTATTTTTATGCCATGAAGAGTGGATGGTATCTTGAGATGTGTTGTGTATTTGAGCATGCTCAGTGCTAGTGTTTTGGAGTAGATGTTGTCCACTATCATCCTGTTAATTTTCATGACAAGAGGTGGTCTCTAACATATTTAACTACTGCTATCAACTTGCTACTTTATTAACTCAGATTCCACAAAACTGTTATTTTCACCAAGTCCCAGAAAACTGTTTCATCTTGTCAACTTGATAGCCTCATGCTTATTGATTGTGCCTCCTATGCAGTTTGTGTAGTTGGAAAAGTTGATGTTTATTTTATGTAGATTCTGCCAGTATCTTGTTTGTGGATGTAGGGTTCCTGTAGCTCAAGTTGTGGGTTGTGTAAGTTGCTATGTTGCTGTTTTGTGGCAGATTGTTTGTTTTGTTGTTTTGTGACATGTGGGAGCTATACTCCATGGAATTGATTGATTTTGAGTCTATTGTGGTTGGTTTTGCATTGCCTAACCAGTGGCTACCTTGAAATGCCAAGAATTAGCCCACGGTTTTGGTTGTCTTGTGTTTTTGCCTTCGTACCTTGTCGTGAGCGTATCGTGAGAACCATAACTCCGTTCTTCCGTTCCTTATATGCATTTCTATGGATTTTCATGTTGCATCCATATTTTCCATGTTCATGCATGTTTAAATAACTTAACATGAGGTTCTATCCAGATTCATTAATAAACAAACTTTGCATGTGAAACATGACTAGTTTTGGATTGCCATGTTAAATTCTTATAAATGGATCATGCATCATCTTGTTTGTGCATTGCACCTTGGTTGGATGTTTATTGTTGTTGTTTCTATTGGGTAGACACGAGTGTTGATACTGAGTACGAGGACCCAGGAGAGTACTACTACGAGGATCCCGCTACTTGTTCCACTGAAGAACCAACAGGCGAGATGATCGTACCCGGATCCCAAAACTATTTTCGCTTGCTAGTTTTCTCGCTCTTATCGTTACAATTATGCTACCTACCACTTGATATCAGCCTCCTAAATGCCATGAAAGCCTCTAACCCTCCACATCCTAGCAAACCGTTGATTGGCTAAGTTATCGCCGCTCAGCCCCTCTTATAGCGTTCTTAGTTGGAGGTGCAGGTTGTTCCATGTGATAACATGGATTTGGATATCACAATATTATCTGTTATTTAATTTCATGCACATATATATCTTGGTATTGGTGGAAGGCTTGGCCTTTTGCTAAGTGTTTTGTTCCGTTGTTACCGCCATAGTTCTTGTTACCGGTGTTATGGTTTCCATATTTTGCGCTCCTAACACGCTTGGGGTTGTTATGGGGACCCCCTTGTTTATTTGGCTGAGATTAAAACTTGTTTGGCAAGACCCAACATTGGTACTACATTTGCTTAACAACTTAATAAAATTGCATAGGGCCTTGCAAACCCGTGGATAATTAATCAACCCCCAGGCCAGTGCTCCGCATGAGTGTTGGTCCAACCCAGAGCATCTTATTAACGCCGCCCGGGGAAACTTGGTGATTGGCGTGGTAACCATCGCTCATCCGTCGTGTCCTGAGAATGAGATACGCGGCTCTTATCGGGTTCGTCAACACGTCGGGAGGTCTTGCTAGATTTGTTTTACCTTTATCGAGTGTCTTGCATGTGGAGTCTGACTTTCTTTGGGTTTTCTCGAGGTGTTGGAATTCCTTTGGAATTACCTATGATGACCACGAGGTCCGTGGTTGAGGCCATTCCCACGGAGTGTGGTTATTTGTGATGGTCTAGTTGGAGCACCCCTGCAGGGTTAAAACTTTTCGAGAAGCCATGCCCGCGGTTATGTGGCAACTTTGATATTTGTTTAACACCCAGTTTTAGTTAACTTGAAGTAAACTCTAATTAAAATACACCAACTGTGTGAGTAACTGTGATCGTCTTTGCTCGTGAACATGATCCGAGAGAGAACATGGTGGGGTTATGAATGACGTAAGTAAGTGTTCAGGATCTCATAGAGATCATACTAGATTCGATCGTTCTTCGTAGGCCACTCATATTTATTTTTATGTTGCATAAGTTAGCCACCATACATCCTTAGTGCTGCTGCAAACCAAACACTTACCCAATCCCAACCTTTAAGCTTGAATAGTCTCGGAGCCGGGCGCTTGATTGTTGAGTCCTTGTGGCTCATAGTTTACTACAACCCTTCAGGTACAGGTATAGATGAGTACGTGCAGGATGATCTTACCAAGCTCCTGTGGGAATATGATGACGAAAGAGGCAGGATGTACGTGACTTACCCGGATGACTAGAGGACCATGGTCGTGATCTTTGAGATAGAAAGATAGTGTCATTCGCATCTGTTTTATCGTTTGATTTCGTCCGTAGTCAGACCCTATCTTCAACTTGATGATTTGAACTTGTGTGGAACTATAATTTAGTATGTGGCGAGTGTAAGCCAATCTTGTATACTCATCCGTTCAGTATTGTATGATGTGATGATATTGTACCTACTAACGGCAAGATGCGCATCTATCCCTTGCGAGGCCCTCGTGCTTTAATATGGATAGGCGCGCATCTTGGGCGTGACACATACATAACTCTATACTACCAAAACGTCACCGAACCTTAAGTGTGCAGACCCTGCGGGTTCGAGAACTATGTAGACATGACCGAGACACCTCTATGGTCAATAACCAATAGCGGGACCTAGATGCCCATATTGGTTCCTACATATTCTACGAAGATCTTTATCGGTCGAACCTCTATGTCAAGGATTTAGTTAATTCCGTATGATGTTCCCTTTGTTCTTCGGTATGTTACTTGCCCGAGATTCGATCGTCGGTATCTCCATACCTATCAACCTCGTTACCGGCAAGTCTCTTTACTCTTTTTGTAATACAAGATCCCTTGACTAACACTTAGTCACATTGCTTGCAAGGCTTATTGTGATGTTGTATTACTGAGTGGGCCCTGAGATACCTCTCCGTCACACGGAGTAACAAATCCCAGTCTTGATCCATGCCAACCCAACAGACACCCTCGAAGATACTTGTAGAGCACCTTTATAATCACCCAGTTACGTTGCGATGTTTGATACACACAAGGTACTCCTCCGGTGTCAGTGAGTTGCATGATCTCATGGTCATAGGAACAAATACTTGACATGCAGAAAATAGTAGCAATAAACTGACATGATCATATGCTACGTTTGTAGTTTGGGTCTTGTCCATCACATCATTATCCTAATGACGTGATCCTGTTATCAAATGACATCTCATGTCCATGACTAGGAAACCATAGCCATCTTTGATCAACGAGCTAGTCTATTAGAGGCATACTAGGGATATGGTGTTGTCTATGTATCCACACATGTATCTGAGTTTCCGATCAACACAATTATAGAATGGATAATAAACGATTATCATGAACAAGGAAATATGATAATAACCAATTTATTATTGCCTCTAGGGCATATTTCCAACATGAACATATGGATGTGGTAGTAGGAAAGTAGTGGCTGCACCCATACAGTGAACGGTAAATTAAGAAAACGTCAAAAGGAAAAAAATGTTGAAACTTTGTGGATGTGACTGTGAGAAAATGTTTTAGGAGCTTGCATGACGTCCACAAGTTGATGGTTGTCGAAACATTCACTGGTGATGGCAATAGGTGCTCGAGGACAACCAATGCCTAACGGTCTAGGGCTCTGGTCATGCCTTCAAGACGTCAGTGATGACCAAGGACAATCGGTCACATGCCATCACTTTTTAAATATTATTTCATCCCGTAGCAACGCACGGGTATTTAGCTATCCTACTTTGTTGACCAGGTTCAACAAGAAGGATCATCCCCGATTTGCTCTGGATCATATGCCCTTAAATTTTGGCATGCTCGCAGCTCGAAATGAAATATATTCAGTGGCACTAATTGATAATTGGAGAATAATAACTGTATTGATTGAGGCCTCAAAGGGTTGTTTATATAGATTACAAAACTTGGACTCCAAAACTAAGAAAGATAGATTACAATCCAAAACCTACGGGCCATAGTATCCGTAACCGACCTATACTCTAATATCGCCCCGCAGTCTCATCATCAGGAGTAACATTGTTGAGACTGGAGCGTATGTCGGTGAAAGATGCAGTCGGAAGTCCTTTGGTGAAAATGTCAGCAAATTGAGCACTGGTAGGTACATGAAGAACACGGACCTCGCCAAGAGCCACCTTTTCTCGAACGAAGTGTATGTCAATCTCTATGTGCTTGGTGCGACGATGCTGAACTAGAACGGAAGCCATGTATACTACATAGATGTTATCACAATAAACGATGGTTGCACGATCAAGTGGGCAATGAAGTTTCACGAGAAGTTGACGTAGCCACACCACTTCAGCTACAACATGAGCAACCGACCTATACTCAGCCTCTACAGAAGACCTGGAAACTATTGCATGCCTTTTAGAACACCAGGAAACAAGATTATCACCCAAATAAATACAAAATCTGGATGTGGACCATCGAGTATCTGGACAACCTGCCTAGTCTGCATCAGAATAAACTGTCAAGCTTGTTGGAGAAGAAGAATTAATGAGAAGACCATGATCTAGAGTTCCTTTTAAATAGCGAAGAATGCGGTGGACGTGAGAAAGATGAGGAGCATGAGGATCGTGCATAAAAATACAGGCTTGCTGAACGGAGTATGACATGTCGAGCCTAGTAAGAGTGGCATATTGAAGGGCACCGGTGATGCTACGATACAAAGTGGGGTTAGAAACAGGATCACCATCAGCCGACAATTTGGCACCAATGTCGGACGGTGTGCAAGAGGGTTGACAACTAGACATACCAGAACGAGAAAGCAAGTCTAAAAGATACGATCATTGAGAGTGAAAAAGGGTAGACTGTGTGCAAGAAACAGTAACGCCAAGAAAATGGTGAAGAGGACCAAGATAAGTCATGGAAAATTCATGACTAAGAGAAGAGATTATATGTTGGAGAAAAGAGTCAGAGCTAGCCATGAGAATTGTATCATCAACATAAAGCAAGAGATAGGCAGTGTGTGAAGAGGAGCGAAAAGTAAATAATGAAGAATCAGATTTGGAGGGAATGAAGCCTGCTGTTTGAATAAATGCAGCAAAACGTTGAAACCATGCACGAGGAGCTTGTTTAAGACCATAAAGAGATTTTTAAGAAGGCAAACAGAATTGGGAGAAGAGGGATTCTCAAAACCAGATGGTTGCTAACAATAAACTGTTTCATTAAGAGTATCGTGAAGAAAAGCATTTTTAACGTCTAGCTAATGAATGGGCCAAGAGGAGGAAACAACACGACTAAGAACAACGCGAATAGTACTTGGTTTAACAACGGGAGAGGAAGTTTCATCAAAATCAATGCCATGTTGTTGAGAGAAACCACGACACACCCATCTGGCTTTGTAACGAGCAAGAGTGCCATCAGAATGAAATTTATGACGAAAAATCCATTTTCCAGAAACAACATTAACACCATGAGGTTTGGGAACAAGAGTCCATGTATTATTTTGCTGAAGAGCATTAAATTCATCGCGCATAGATTAGAGCCAAAGAGGATCAAGAAGAGCTCGTTTGTATGAAGTGGGAATAGGAGAGAGGGTTGGGGTGGCTGTGAGGTTGAGGCATTGTGTGGGTAGAAGGAATCTGCGTTTGCCGCGAGTACACATGACATGATCATTAGTGGGTGGTGGAATGGGTATGGCGTTGGGTGGTAGTGGTGGGTGGGAGTTTACCAGGCTTGCCGGCCTTGTCGGGCCTGCCGGTACCAGGCTTGCCGGGCCTACCGTTGTCGGGCTTGCTGGGGTTGCTGGGTTTGTCGGGCTTGCCGGACTTGCCGTACTTGTCGGGCTTGCCAAGTTTGCCGGGCTTGCCAGACTTGTCGGGCTTGCTAGGCTTGCCGGACTTACCAGTCTTGCCAGGCCTACCGGCTGCCTCAGGCTTGCTGGCCTCGCCGCGGGAGAGGAAGAGGCCGCGACAAAGGTGGTCGTGGTAGGGATTGATGCGGTGTTAGTGACAAAATAAGGAAAAGTGTTTTCATCAAATGTGACATGGCGAGAGACAAGCACGCAACCAGAAGATGGATCGAAATAGCGATATCCTTTGTGATCGTCATAAAGACCAAGATGACTGCAAGGTAGTGAACATGGTTCAAGTTTGTTGGAGGCGGTAGAGGCATTGTTCGGGAAACAAAGACAGCCAAAAACACGCAAAAAAGAATAATCGGGATGGGAGAGAAAAAGAGATTGAAAAGGCGAATAAAGAGGACATGTCTTAGTTGGTTGAATATTTAGAAGTAGTGTGGCAGTGCGAAGGGCTTCGGCCCAAAAAAAGAGGAAAGATAAGCTTGTAATAGCAAGGTGCGAAGAATATCATTAATGGAGCGAATAGAGCGTTCAACTTTACCATTTTGAGGGGAGGTATAGGGACATGAAAAACGAAGAAGAATGCCTTGAGAGAGAAAGAAGGTGCGGTTTTGAGTGTTGTCAAATTCTCGACCATTATCACATTGAATAAATCTAATTGGCAAGCCAGAGTGTGTAAGAACATATTGTCGAAAACTGAGAAAGATGGTACGTACTTCAGATTTAGCACGAATAGGAAAAGTCCAAATATAATGAGAATAGTCATCCAAAATCACAAGATAATATTTGTAACCAGAGACACTAGGGACGGGAGAGGTCCATAAATCATAGTGAACTAATTCAAATGGAAAAGTGCTAAGGGTAGTTGAGGTTCCAAAAGGTAATCTAACATGTTTGTCGCATTGACAGGCATTACAAAGAGAGGGATTATGAGGAACACTAGAACTAGGAATACAAAATTCTTGAAGCGGAGATGACAAGGTTGTTTTATTGGGGTGTCCTAGACGATGATGCCACAAATCAACTGATGCAAGCATGGCTCGGGGAGTGGATGTAGGTGCGCCATGAAGCGGATAAAGATCACCCGTGCTATTGTACCGAGCGAGGACCTCCCCCGTTGTCATATCCTTCACAAACAAACCAAAAGGGTTAAAATCCAAAATAACTTTATTGCCAATGCAAAATTGGCGAATAGAAATAAGATTTTTGATGAGGGAAGGGACAATAAGAATATTGCAGAGAAGAAAATTGGCGTAAGAGGAAGAGATGTAAGAATGACTGGTGCAGGAAACATGTGTGGTGGATATTGGAAATATTCCCTAGAGGCAATAATAAAATGGTTATTATTGTATTTCCTTGTTCATGATAATTGTCTATTGTTCATGCTACAATTGTATTAACTAGAAACTGTAATGCATGTGTGAATACATAGACCACAATATGTCCCTAGTGAGCCTCTAGTTGGCTAGCTCGTTGATCAATAGATGGTCACGGTTTCATGACCATGGACATTGGATGTCGTTGATAATAGGATCACATCATTAGGAGAATGATGTGATGGACAAGACCCAATCCTAAGCATAGCACAAGATCATGCAGTTCGTCTTCTAAAGCTTTTCGAATGTCAAGTATCGTTTCCTTAGACCATGAGATTGTGCAACTCCTGGATATCGTAGGAATACTTTGGGTGTGCCAAACGTCACAACGTAACTAGGTGGCTATAAAGGTACACTATGGGTATCTTCAAAAGTGTCTGTTGGGTTAGCACGAATCGAGACTAGGATTTGTCACTCCGTGTGACGGAGAGGTATCTCTAGGCCCACTTGGTAAGACATCATAATGAGCTCAATGTGACTAAGGAGTTAGCCACGGGATGATGTGTTATCAAATGAGTAAAGAGACTTGCCGGTAACGAGATTGAACAAGGTATAGGGATACCGACGATCGAATCTCGGGCAAGTATCATACCGGTAGACAAAGGGAATTGTATATGGGATTGATTGAATCCCCGACATCGTGGTTCATCCGATGAGATCATCGTGGAGCATGTGGGATCCAACATGGGTATCCAGATCCCGTTGTTGGTTATTAACCGAAGACGTGTCTCGGTCATGTCTACGTGCCTCCTGAACCCGTAGGGTCTACACACTTAAGGTTCGATGATGCTAGGGTTATAGGGAAATAGTGTACGTGGTTACCGAAGGTTGTTCGGAGTCTCGAATGTGATCCCGGACATCACGAGGAGCTCCGGAATGGTCCGGAGGTAAAGATTCATGTATAGGAAGTGAGGTTTTGGTCACCGGAAGAGTTTCGGGCATCACCAGTAACGTACCGGGACCATCGGAAGGGTTTCGAAGGTCCACCAAATGAGGCCACCGGCACCAGAGGGCTGCGTGGGCCGAGAGTGGAAGGGACCAGCCCCAGAGTGGGCTGGTGCACCCTCCACCCTGGCCCAAGGCACAGCAAAGGTGTGAAGGGGGGAACCCTAGGCATAGATGGGCCTAAGGCCCACTTAGGGCGGCGCCCTCCCCTCTCCCTCTCTGGCCGCCGCTGCCCAGGCCATCTAGGGTTGTCGCACCACCCTAGGGTGGGAACCCTAGGGGTGCACACCCTCCTCCCTTTCCTCCTATAAATAGAGGATCCCTTAGGGCTGCCGGGGACACGCATCTCTCTCTCCCTCGGCGTAGCCCTACTCCTCCTACTCCTCGTCCTCTGTAGTGCTTGGCGATGCCCTACCGGAGTACCACGCAGCTCCACCGTCACCACGCCGTCATGCTTCCGGAGCTCTCCCTCAACCTCTCCTTCCTCCTTGCTGGATCAAGGCGTAGGAGACGTCACCGGGCTGCACGTGTGAGGCACCTTTGTTCGGTGCTTAGATCAGATTCCACCGCGATCTGAATCGCTGCGAGTACGACTCCACCAACCGCGTTCTAGTAATGCTTCCGCTTTGCGATCTTCAAAGGTATGAAGATGCAGTCTCCCCACTTGTTGCTGGTTTCTCTATAGATGGATATTGGTGAACACGTAGGAAAATTTTGATTTACTACTACGTCTCCCAATAGTGGCATCATGAGCTAGGTCTATGCGTAGAATCTATGCACGAGTAGAACACAAGTTGTTGTGGGCGTCGATTTTGTTAATTTGCTTACCGCTACTAGTCTTCTCTTGATTCGGTGATATTGTGGGATGAAGCGGCCCAGACCAACTTTACATGTACGCTTACGTGAGACCGGTTCCACCACCTAACATGCACTTGTTGCATAAGGTGGCTAGCGGGTGTCTGTCTCTCCCACCTTAGTCGGATTGGATTCAATGAAAAGGGTCCATATGAAGGGTAAATAGCAATTGGCATATCACGTTGTGGTTTTGGCGTAGGTAAGAAACGTTCTTGCTAGAAACCTATAGCAGCCACGTAAAAACTTGCAACTACAAATTAGAGGATGTCTAACTTGTTTTTGCAGCATATGCCTTGTGATGTGATATGGCCAAAGGATGTGATGTGATGCATTGTGATGTATGAGATTGATCATGTTCTTGTAATAGGATTCACGACTTGCATGTCGATGAGTATGACAACCGGCAGGAGCCATAGGAGTTGTCTTAATTTATTGTATGACTTGCGTGTCAATCATAAACGCCATGTAATTACTTTACTTTATTGCTAATCATTAGCCATAGTAGTAGAAGTAATAGTTGGCAAGAAAACTTCATGAAGACACGATGATGGAGATCATGATGATGGAGATCATGGTGTCGTGCCGGTGACAATGATGATCATGGTGCCCCGAAAATGGAGATCAAAGGAGCAAAACGATATTGGCCATATCATGTCACTATATTGATTGCATGTGATGTTTATCATGTTTACATCTTATTTGCTTAGAACAACGGTAGCTAAATAAGATGATCTCTCACTAAAATTTCAAGAAATGTGTTCATCCTAACTGTGCACCGTTGCTAAGGATCGTTGTTCCGAAGCACCACGTGATGATCGGGTGTGATAGGTTCTAACGTTCACATACAATGGGTGTAAGACAGATTTACACACGCGATACACTTAGGTTGACTTGACAAGCCTAGCATGTACAGACATGGCCTCGAAACACGGGAGACCGAAAGGTTGAACATGAGTCGTATAGAAGATACGATCAACATGGAGATGTTCAACATGGATGACTAGTCCGTCTCACGTGATGATCGGACACGGGCTAGTTGTCATGGATCATGTGTCACTTGGATGACTAGAGAGATGTCTATCTAAGTGGGAGTTCATTAAATAATTTGGTTATGTGAACTTAATTACCATGAACTTAGTCTAAAATTGTCTTTACAATCTATATTGTAGATCCAATGGCCAACGCTAATGTCACCCTCAACTTCAACGCGTTCCTAGCGAAAACCAAGCTGAAAGATGATGGAAGCAACTATGCGGACTGGGTTCGTTGCTTGAGGATCATCCTCATAGCTTCCAAAATATTATATGTCCTTGATGCACCGCTAGGTGACGCACCCATTTTCCCACCGGATCAAGACGTTTATGAACGCCTGGCAGTCGTGCTATGATGATTACTCCCTGGTTCAGGGCGGCATGCTTTACAGTTTAGAACCGGGGCTCCAAAAGCGTTTTGAGCAACACGGAGCATATGAGATGTTCCAAGAGCTGAAACTGGTTTTCCAAGCTCATGCCCGGGTCGAGAGATATGATGCCTCCGACAAGTTCTTCAGTTGTAAGATGGAGGAGAATACTTCTGTCAGTGAGCACATACTCAAAATGTCTGGATTGCACAACCGCTTGACTCACCTGGGAGTTAATATTCCGGATGACTCGGTTATTGATAGAATCCTCCAGTCGCTCTCACCTAGCTACAAGAGCTTTGCGATGAACTACAACATGCAGGGGATGGAGAAGTCCATTCCAAAGTTGTACTCGATGCTGAAATCAGCGGAGGTCGAGATCAAAAAGGAGCATCAAGTGTTGATGGTGAATAAGACCACTAGTTTCAAGAAAGGCAAGGGTAAGAAGAACTTCAAGAAGGACGGCAAAGCAGTTGCCGTGCCCGGTAAGCAAGTTGCCGGGAAGAAGAACAAGAATGGACCCAAGCCTGAGACTGAGTGCTTTTATTGCAAGGGTACCGGTCACTGGAAGCGGAACTGCCCCAAGTACTTAGCGGATAAGAAGGTCGGCAACGTTAAAGGTATATGTGATATACTTGTTATTGATGTGTACCTTACCAGCGCTCGTAGTAGCTCCTGGGTATTTGATACCGGTGCAGTTGCTCACATTTGTAACTCCAAGCAGGAGCTACGGAATAAGCGGAGGCTCGCAAAGGACGAGGTGACGATGCGTGTCAGGAATGGTTCCAAGGTCGATGTGATCGTCGTCGGCACGCTACCTCTACATCTACCTTCGGGATTAGTTTTAAACCTTAATAATTGTTATTTAGTACCAGCCTTGAGCATGAACATTGTATCTGGATCTCGCTTGATGCGAGATGGCTACTCATTTAAATCTGGGAATAATGGTTGTTCTATTTATATGATAGAAATGTTTTATGGTCATGCCCCTCTAGTCAATGGTTTATTTTTGATGAATCTCGAACATGATGGTACACATGTCCATAGTGTGAGTACCAAAAGATGTAAGGTTCATAACGATAGTCCCACTTACATGTGGCACTGCTGCCTTGGTCATATTGGTGTCAAACGCATGAAGAAACTCCATGCTAATGGACTTTTGGAGTCTCTTGATTTTGAATCATTTGACACGTGCGAACCATGCCTCATGGGCAAGATGACCAAGACTCCGTTCTCCGGAATAATGGAGCGAGCAACTGACTTGTTGGAGATAATACATACCGATGTATGCGGTCCAATGAGCGTCGAGGCTCGCGGTGGCTACCGTTATGTTCTCACCCTCACTAATGACTTGAGCAGATATGGATATGTCTACTTAATGAAACACAAGTCTGAAACCTTTGAAAAGTTTAAGGAATTTCAGAGTGAGGTAGAGAATCAACGTGACAGGAAAATAAAGTGCCTACGATCTGATCGTGGCGGAGAATATTTGAGTCACGAGTTTGGCACGCACCTAAGGAAATGTGGAATTGTTTCACAACTCACGCCGCCTGGCACACCTCAGCGAAATGGTGTGTCTGAATGTCATAATCGCACTCTATTGGATATGGTGTGATCTATGATGTCTCTTGCCGACTTACCTCTATCATTTTGGGGATATGCATTAGAGACTGCCACATTCACTTTAAATAGGGCACCGTCAAAGTCCATTGAGACGACACCGTATGAATTATGGTTTGGAAAGAAACTTAAGCTGTCATTTCTAAAAGTTTGGGGATGCGATGCTTATGTGAAGAAACTTCAATATGAGAAGATCGAACCCAAAGCGGAAAAGTGCGTCTTCATAGGATATCCCAAAGAAACTTTTGGGTATACCTTCTACCTTAGATCCGAAGGCAAAGTCTTTGTTGCCAAGAATGGATCCTTTATAGAGAAAGAGTTTCTCTCGAAAGAAGTAAGTGGGAAGAAAATAGAACTAGATGAGGTAATTGTACCTCCACTCGAACAGGAGAGTAGCGTAGCACGGGAAGTTGTTTCTATGGAGCCTGCACCGTCTAGAGAGGAAGTTAATGATGATGATCATGAAACTTCAGATCAAGTTGCTATTCGAAGGTCCACTAGGACACGTTCTACACCAGAGTGGTACGACAACCCTGTCCTGGAGATCATGTTGCTGGACAACGGTGAACCTTCGAACTATGAAGAAGCAATGGCGGGCCCAGATTCCAACAAATGGCTTGAAGCCATGAAATCCGAGATAGGATCCATGTATGAGAACAAAGTACGGACTTTGCTGGACTTGCCTGATGATAAACGAGCCATAGAAAATAAATGGATCTTTAAGAAGAAGACTGACGCGGATGGTAATGTGACCGTCTATAAGGCTCGGCTTGTCGCTAAGGGTTATCGAAAAGTTCAAGGAGTTAACTACGATGAGACTTTCTCACCCGTAGCGATGCTGAAGTCCGTCTGAATCATGTTAGCAATTGCCGCATTTTATGATTATGAGATCTGGCAAATGGACGTCAAAACGGCATTCCTTAATGGCTTCCTTAAGGAAGAACTGTATATGATGCAGCCGGAAGGTTTTGTCGATCCTAAATATGCTAACAAGGTATGCAAGCTCCAGCGGTCCATCTATGGGCTGGTGCAAGCATCTCGGAGTTGGAACATTCGCTTTAATGAGGTGATTCAAGCGTTTGCGTTTATACAGGTTTATGGAGAACCCTGTATTTACAAGAAAGTGAGTGGGAGCTCTGTAGAATTTCTCATATTATATGTGGATGACATATTGTTGATGGGAAATAATATAGAACTTTTGGAAAGCATAAAGGCCTACTTGAATAAGTGTTTTTCAATGAAGGACCTTGGAGAAGCTGCTTACATATTAGGCATCAAGATCTATAGAGATAGATCGAGACGCCTCATAGGTCTTTCACAAAGCACATACCTTGACAAGATATTGAAGAAGTTCTATATCGATCAGTCCAAGAAGGGATTCTTGCCTGTGCTACAGGGTGTGATATTGAGTACGACTCAATGCCCGACCACGGCAAAGGATAGAGAAGAGATGAGTGTCATCCCCTATGCTTCAGCCATAGGCTTTATTATGTATGCCATGCTGTGCACTAGACCTGATGTGAACCTTGCCATAAGT
Source organism: Hordeum marinum (assembly GCA_022496015.1). NCBI lineage: Eukaryota > Viridiplantae > Streptophyta > Magnoliopsida > Poales > Poaceae > Hordeum > Hordeum marinum. Next base: position 225,913,858 of record CM039672.1, read on the forward strand.
ATGGTAGGGAGGTACCAAAGTGATCCCGGAGCGGAATACTGGACAGCGGTCAAGAATATCCTAAAGTACCTAAAAAGGACCAAGGACATGTTTCTCATTTATGGAGGTGCCGAAGAGCTCGTCGTAAAGGGTTGCGTCGATGCTAGCTTCGACATAGATCCGGATGACTCCAACTCACAAACTGGATACGTGTATATTTTGAACGGAGGGGCAGTAAGCTGGTGAAGTAGCAAGCAAAGCGTCGTGGTGGCATCTAAATGTGAAGCGGAGTACATAGCTACTTCGGAAGCAGCAAAGGAAGGAGTCGGGATGAAGGAGTTCATCACCGACCTAGGAGTGATTCCCAATGCGTCGGGCCCAATGACTCTATTCTGTGACAACACTGTAGCTATTGCCCTTGCCAAGGAGCCCAGGTTTCACAAGAAGACAAGACACATCAAATGACGCTTCAACTCCATTCATGATTACATTCAGGAAGGAGATATAGATATTTGTAAAGTACATACGGATCTGAATGTCGCAGATCCGTTGACTAAACCTCTCTCACGAGCGAAACATGATCAACACCAGAACTCTATGGGTGTTCGATTCATCACAATGTAACTAGATTATTGACTCTAGTGCAAGTGGGAGACTGTTGGAAATATGCCCTAGAGGCAATAATAAAATGGTTATTATTGTATTTCCTTGTTCATGATAATTGTCTATTGTTCATGCTACAATTGTATTAACCAGAAACCGTAATGCATGTGTGAATACATAGACCACAATATGTCCCTAGTGAACCTCTATTTGGCTAGCACGTTGATCAATAGATGGTCACGGTTTCATGACCATGGACATTGGATGTCGTTGATAACAGGATCACATCATTAGGAGAATGATGTGATGGACAAGACCCAATCCTAAGCATATCACAAGATCGTGTAGTTCGTCTGCTAAAGCTTTTCTAATGTCAAGTATCGTTTCCTTAGACCATGAGATTGTGCAACTCCCGGATACCGTAGGAATACTTTGGGTGTGCCAAACGTCACAACGTAACTGGGTGGCTATAAAGGTACACTACGGGTATCTCCGAAAGTGTCTGTTGGGTTGGCACGAATCGAGACTGGGATTTGTCACTCCGTGTGACGGAGAGGTATCTCTGGGCCCACTCGGTAAGACATCATCATAATGAGCCCAATGTGACTAAGGAGTTAGCCACGGGATGATGTGTTACGGAACGAGTAAAGAGACTTGCCGGTTACGAGATTGAACAAGGTATAGGGATACCGACGATCGAATCTCGGGCAAGTATCATACCGGTAGACAAAGGGAATTGTATACGGGATTGATTGAATCCCCGACATCGTGGTTCATCTGATGAGATCATCGTGGAGCATGTGGGAGCCAACATGGGTATCCAGATCCCGATTTTGGTTATTAACCGAAGAGGTGTCTCGGTCATGTCTACGTGCCTCCCGAACCCGTAGGGTCTACACACTTAAGGTTCGATGATGCTAGGGTTATAGGGAAATAGTGTACGTGGTTACCGAAGGTTGTTCGGAGTCCCGTATGAGATCCCGGACATCACGAGGAGCTCCGGAATGGTCCAGAGGTAAAGATTCATGTATAGGAAGTGAGGTTTTGGTCACCGGAAGAGTTTCGGGCATCACCGGTAACGTACTGGGACCACCGGAAGGGTTCCGGGGGTCCATCAAGTGGGGCCACCGGCACCAGAGGGCTGCATGGGCCGAGAGTGGAAGGGACTAGTCCCAGAGTGGGCTGGTGCGCCCTTCACCCTGGCCCAAGGCGTAGCAAAGGTGGGAAGGGGGAACCCTAGGCACAGATGGGCCTAAGGCCCACCTAGGGTGCCGCCCTCCCCTCTCCCTCTCTGGCCGCTGCCGCCCAGGCCATCTAGGGCTGCCACACCACCCTAGGGTGGGAACCCTATGGATGCGCACCCTCCTCCCTCTCCTCCTATAAATAAAGGAGCTATTGGGGCTGTTGGGGACACGCATCTCTCTCCCTCGGCGCAGCCCTACTCCTCCTACTCCTCGTCCTCCGTAGTGCTTGGCAAAGCCCTGCCGGAGTACCACGCAGCTCCACCGTCACCACGCCGTCGTGCTGCCAGAGCTCTCCCTCAACCTCTCCTTCCTCCTTGCTCGATCAAGGCGTAGGAGACATCATCGGGCTGCACGTGTGTTGAACGCGGAGGCGCCATTGTTCGGCGCTTAGATCGGATTCCACCGCGATCTGAATCACTGTGTGTACGACTCCACCAACCGCGTTCTAGTAACGCTTCCTCTTTGCGATCTTCAAAGGTATGAAGATGCACTCTCCCTACTCGTTGCTGGTTTCTCCATAGATGGATCTTGGTGAACACGTAGGAAATTTTTGATTTACTACTACGTCTCCCAACAGTGGAACCATCACCAATGGTGATCGTAGAGAAAACAGAAGGGAAACAAGCTGACAGCAAATTCATATTTGAAGACATATGCGAGGATGCACCAGAATCAAAAATCCAATCCGTACCTTCGTTATTGAGAGTAAAGTTGTTCATGGCGTTGATGAAGGCGGCTTGATCCCAGGACGGCTGATGTGGAGGAGTAGAGGGGCCAGGAGCGTGCATGGGAGCGTAGGACGGGGTCGGCGACTGGTAGTATGCTGCCGGGGCCAGCAAGGTGCCGTAAGAAGCGGACAAGGTGTGGTATGGTGGCGGTAGTCCTGGCGCACTTGGAGGTGGCGTAGGAGTGGCGGTGTAGACATGCGCCGGCGGCTTAGGCCCAAGGAGGCCAAGAGAGTCGATGACCGGGCGGAGACCAGGGCTCCGCGTGCCCGTGTAAGCAGGCGGTTCGTTGTACGACGAAGGGGCCGACCAGGGCATCGCCCAAGATTGAACAAGGCCGGTCCAGGGATCGTGCTAAGGCTGCCATGTCGAGGGAGCCGGTGGCGATGGAGCGGCCAATGACGGAGCTTGTGCAGCGCCGACGGAGCGAGATGCAGGGGGGCGGTAGATCGGATTCTTGCCCTGGTAGTTCGGGCTCGGGCGCCAGCCTGGTGGCGGTGGAGGAGCTGCTGCCGTCGCGGTAGGAGGGGAGGGTGCGGCAGAGTGGCGCGGCAGCCCAGGCGCGGGAGGCGCGACCGCGGCAGGAGCGGCAGCGTGAAACCATTCCGGTGGCCGTTGCGCCTTGCGAGCTTGATTCTTCTCTTCTTGCTGGAGGAGGGAGCGAACCTCCTTGAAGGTGGGGTAGGGCTTGAGCATGGGGATGAAGGACTACTGCTTCTCGAACTGCTCGCCGAGGCCGACGAGGAGGGCATTGATGAGGGCGCAATCGTCGACGTGATCGCCGAGTTCACGAAGTTCGTCGCCGATAGCCTTGATCCGCTGGCAGAAAACGGTGACCGGGGCATCTCCTTGGACGGTCGTACGGAGCTCGGTGTTGAGGGCGTTGATGCACGCGTCAGAGTTGTCCTGGAACAGCTGCTGGAGAGAAGCCCAAAACTCGGCGGCGGTGGCGTCATCGGAGGAGACCAGATTGAAGAGCTCCGTGGAGATGCGTGTGTAAATCCACTGGATGATGGCGAGATCATCTTTCACCTAGCGAGGATCGTTGCTGCGGAGGGTAAGATGGATCTATGTGGTGGAGGCCGCAGCGGCCGAGGTGGATGGTGAAGAGGTGGCGCTAATGATAGTAGTTGTGGGCGCCAAGATCTAACGAGATCGGGATGAAGGGGGAGACATCGGCAATGGTGTCGGCTAGGGAGATCATAGGGATTTGAGGAGGGGTTGGTTGGGTAGTTGAGGAGGAGGAAGAAGAAATAGGGGCACCGGCGGCGCGGAACTCGGCAATGGAGAAGAGGGGCCGAGTCGGCAGCGCGGTTGAGGGTGCCATGCCAGGTGCGAAAAACATAGGCATCTGATACCATGATAATTGGAGAATAATAACTGTATTGATTGAGGGCTCAAAGGGCTGTTTATATAGATTACAAAACTTGGACTCCAAGACTAAGAGAGATAGATTATAATTCAAAACCTGCCCGGTCATAGTATCCGTAACCGACCTATACTGAGCTGCGTACATGGCCGTCTCGCGTAGCCAATCAAGAACACAGACATCCTGTTTGTTCTGGGTGGACAAGCTGGGTGCCTAGCCACACCTCTACTCCTCTGCTTCTACATCCTTTTCGTCTTCCTCTTACCAGCAAGCTTCAAGCTTGATTGGAAAATTAACCTTGTAAAAACTTCCACTTCCAGCGCAGGGAAGGAATGCCACATCTCGTACCAGTATAAAAATCGCGTAAAGTTCTATGATACTCCGTACTTTACATTCTAAAACACGTATACATACAGCCTAAAAAAACACGTATGCACAATCAAAACGGTATACACATGAAGGTTGACAGCTTGTTCACAGTAATATAAAAGGTTCACAGGCAACTCAACAGCAAAGAAAACATGAAGGTTCGTGGCTCGTTCGTTTCAACGGATACAGAGAGAATTCAGACTAGCAGATAAAAATCACAACACGTCCTAGCGGTTATTCACAGCTCGGAAGCGAGATATGATGGCATCGTCCTTCACCTGCTCAAAGGTTTCGCGCTCAAGACATGTAACCAGGCAATCATTCGCGCATTGCTCCGATAGCTTGTTCTCCGCCTTATTGTTCACGTAATTAACCGAAGACAGGTCCCTCTCATCACTTGCAGTAGCTACAGGGAGGATTAGCACCAAGCTGAGAAGCCTGTAGACAATGTTGTAAACACGGTCCTTCCTTGTTTCAACAAGCTTGATAGAAAGCTCCGCAAGAGTCTTCACTTCTCTCATCACTTGCAGTAGCTACAGGGAGGATTAGCACCAAGCTGAGAAGCCTGTAGACAATGTTGTAAACACGGTCCTTCCTTGTTTCAACAAGCTTGATAGAAAGCTCCGCAAGAGTCTTCACTTCTCTAAACCTTTCGTCTAGACGCAGATCATCAACGAAGTTTGAAAGTTAGAAGGGAAGATGCAACAACTCACACTGTGAAAAATCCTCGGGATAAAAGTGGGCAAGCTTAACCAGCTTTTCCTCATCATAAGCAGCAAATGAATCAGCGGGATTGAATGCTGCCATGCAAATCAGTAACTCCGTGTTCACCTCATCAAACATGCCATCAAGTTCTCGAAGTTGACTATCAATGACATCCAAAAACATGTCAACGTGGTAGTAATGGAGATTCGTGGCCTTTTCGTAGAACCTTGGAGATCTCCCGACCGGGTCATACAAACAATCCATGTCCACAAGCTCGATGTCATGTTTCACACAAAAAGAGGTGACCTTCTGAAGAAAACTTTCCCATTCACCATCTCCCCGCAGTAACTGCAACCGTTTCTTTGTCACGCTAACAAGATCGATAGCATTAACAATACCTTGATCCCTCTTTTGCAAAGCATTGCATAAGTCATCTGTATACTCAAATATAGTTTGTAGCAAGTGTGCTATAAAGACAAACTCAAATGTTCCAAATGCATAAGACACCTGTTGAGCTCGTACTGATTTTATGCCATTATGCTCATCCCCAATCATACAGAGAATTTCCCAAATTGCAAGATATAAAGAGATAACATGCATCACATTTTCATAGCGGGATCCCCGAGGAGTATCACAAGGCGTTCCCAGGCTCTCTCGATCAAGGCCATATTCAGCTTCAGTTTCTTCCAATTCAAATGTTTCGATGATATACTCAGCTTGAGCTACTCCAAGCATTCGTATCTTTTCACAGCACATCACAAGAAAATCCATCAAATATTGAAGGTGATAAAAGAACCAGCCACCATGAACATTCTCCTTAGCAACAGCAACCATATTTACCTGAAGTTGATGGGCAAAGCAATGGACATAATAAGCAGAAGGGGCCTCGTCCACAATTAGTTTCTTTAGACGATTATTATAACCCTTCATGGCACAAGCCCCAGCATATCCCAGCCCACGGACCCTAGAAAAACTCAGAGAGTGTGCCGTAAGTATATTCTGAATTGTTGTTTTAATTGTCAAAGGGGTAGTGTCTTCAACCCCGACGATACCGAGGAGCCTTTCCACTGTCATTACTTTCGTACCAACATAGCGCAGGCAAAGGGCCAATTGTTCCTGTTGTTCCACATCGCGAGATTCATAAACAAGCACCGAGAAATAACCATCGCCAAGATCTTCGATGACGAGCCTGGTGGTTTCTTCGGCACAAGCGTTGATGAGCTGCTCCTGTGCCTCTTGGTCCAACAGCTCGCTGCTTCCTGGAGCATCCTTCAGATCCACCCTTTTAACTCCTTCAACACTCTCCGCCAGCCAATCCACAAGCTCAAGAAAATTCCCTGCGTTACCTTCATTTTCCATATGTCCATGGACTGGCAAGCCTTGCTGCAAGATGAACCTCAGGCAGTGGACTGAAGTGGTCAAACGGGACAGATATAGAGCCTCAGCCTCGGCCTGCAACTGTTTGGCGTTTGAAGCAATGGACTCGTCGTCACCAGATCCATCATCCTTCGCTACGGGTTTGGGCGTTGATGTGGAGGCAATCTTGCTTTCCTTGGAAGCTCTGTCCCACCAGCGTTTTCAAATCCATGCTCTTCTTCATTTCTCACAGTCCCACTGAGCCTCTAAATCTTTGATACCTACACTGACAAAAGTGGCAAGGAAAGCGAGCAATCAGCTGGTCGTTTGAACATTCGCAAGTTCTACTCCACTACTCCGATTAGAAACTGGGAACTGGAAGATAGATTGGAGAACTCACGGCACGGCCGAGGCGGGATTGGGGATTTGGCGGGTGGCGTCCGGTGGCCGCACCCGCAATGCTTCCCGCTGGCTGGCCGGCCGTGTGGAAGGTCGCGCCGCACCACCGATTCCGTTGTCGGGGGCAAGCTGTAGCGGGTAGCCGACGGCGCACGACGTGCTAGGTGCTACAGTTGGAGGGAAGCCGTCGGATGGCTTTGCGCCGCCTGCTCGTCTCGCGCCTCTCTGTGTCTGTCTCTGGGCGCGTGCGTGTGGGCTCGTTCAAGCCAGGCCAAGCCAGCAAAACTGCAAGACAGGAGGATCGAGAGATGGGCCAAACCTACTAAAAAAAGCACAGGAGAATGGAAGTCAGACATCAGGGATGTGGCCCATTCTTTAGAAAGAGGCCTGGTATGCTTAACATTCTGCATTTTGCTGGGTTAGGCATCTCCAACCTGGCCCATAAATTGGACATCGGACTATCATTTTCCACCTCGTCTCCTCTCCCTTTCCCCTCCTTGAGAGTCCTCTATAGCTCTCCGGGGCCTTCCCTCTCTTCCTCCACCAGCGCTGCTGGCTGGAGAAGGGATGGGTTCGGTTGTCGAATATCATATGTAGATAGTAGGGGTAGTAGTAGTTGTAGGTTGAGTCCGGTCTTGGTTTCATGCCGTAGTTTGGCACCATGTCGTGGGGGAGGTCGTTGCTGGTGCTTGCGAGCAGCATCTGGCGATGGTTGGCAGATTCTTCTACTCCTCGTCCATGGTGGATGGTGGTGGAGGAGGCTGGATCCAGTGACCCCCCCCCCTTCCAATAAGCTCGTTGGCAGAGTCCTAGATCTGGCGGCCCTTAGATCTAGGTTCTTCCTGCCTTCTTTCTTGTCGTCTTGGTGGCGGCAGTGGAGACTACGGGAGAGAATGGGCTGGCTTCTGGCCGGTGGTTTGGTTCTCGCTGGATCCTAGCTTCCAGCGAGGTGGTCTGGGCAGGATCTGCTCAAGGATCTTTAGCAAGTTGCCGTCCATAGCTTCCCTCGCAGTGATGGAGAAGTGGCGGCGCTCAAAGGGGAAGTTGGACTCTGTGGATGGAGTCCATGAGCTCACACGGCGGTGGATTTCTAGAGGTTGTGGCGCCCTTCTTGGTCACTGCCCGGCCTGTGACGAGTCGCCTTATCTTCAGGTCAAAGGGCGACCATCTTCATTCCTCCCGACCAAGATGCCAAAGGGGAGGCAGATCTGCTTCATGGTGGAGTCTATGGCATGGTGCCAGGGAGGTTTCGTCAGAGCAAGTGGTGTTCTCCCCGGCGCCGACAAGGCTAAATCCATCGGGATGCAGTTTGTTTGGGCTCGGTTGCAATCTTCTTCCATTGTTCTGTTGGAAATATGCCCTAGAGGCAATAATAAATTAGTTATTATCATATTTCCTTGTTCATGATAATCGTTTATTATCCATGCTATAATTGTATTGATCGGAGACTTAAATGCATGTGTGGATACATAGACAAAACCATGTCCCTAGTATGCCTCTAATGGACTAGCTCGTTGATCAAAGGATGGTTAAGGTTTCCTAGCCATGGACATGAGATGTCATTTGATAACGGGATCACATCATTAGGAGAATGATGTGATGGATAAGACCCAAACTACAAACATAGCATATGATCGTGTCAGTTTATTGCTACTGTTTTCTGCATGTCAAGTATATGTTCCTATGACCATGAGATCATGCAACTCACGGATATCGGAGGAGTGCCTTGTGTGTATCAAACGTCGCAACGTAACTGGGTGACTATAAAGGTGCTCTACAGGTATCTCCGATGGTGTGTGTTGAGTTGGCATGGATCGAGACTGGGATTTGTTACTCCGTGTAACGGAGAGGTATCTCGGGGCCCACTCGGTAATGCAACATCACAATAAGCCTTGCAAGCAATGTGACTAATTGTTAGTTGCGGGATCTTGTGTTACGGAACGAGTAAAGAGACTTGCCAGTAACAAGGTTGAACAAGGTATGGAGATAACGACGATCGAATCTCAGGCAAGTAACATACCGAAGAACAAAGGGAACGATATACGGGATTAACTGAATCCTTGACATAGAGGTTCGACCGATAAAGATCTTCGTAGAATATGTAGGAACCAATGTGGACGTCCAGGTCCCGCCATTGGTTATTGACCGTAGAGGTGTCTCGGTCATGTCTACATAGTTCTCGAACCCGCAGGGTCTGCACACTTAAGGTTCGGTGACGTTTCGGTAGTGTAGAGTTATGTATGGTGGTGACCGAAGGTTGTTCGGAGTCCCGGATGAGATCTCGGACGTCACGAGGAGCTCCGGAATGGTCCAGAGGTAAATATTCATATATAGGAAGTCCCAGTTTGGTTTCCGGAAAAGTTTCGGGCTCATCGGTAGTGTACCGGGAGTATCCGTAGTGTACCGGGAGTGCCGGTAGTGTACCGGAGGACCTCCGGGAGGGGTATTTCGACCCCAAGAGGTCCATGGGCTGTGGGAGAATAATAACCAGCCCTTAGTGGGCTGGGAAAACAGCCACAAAGGCCCATGGCGCAGGAGAGAAAGTCCTAAAGCAAAAAGTGGAAAATAAGCCAATAGGAGGCAATCCTACTCCAACTAGGATTGGAGGTGAAGTAGGATTGCTCCCACCTCCTATTTCGACCGACCCAAAGGCCTTGTCTGCCTCTCCTCTCCTCTCCTCCTATATATACTAGTGGATTGGGTGGTTTTTGGACAGAATTTCCGGCCACGTGCTACCCGTTTCACCGGTGCACAGTTTCTCCTCTAGATCGGTTTTCCGCAGCGCTTAGGCGAAGCCCTGCCGGAATCACTCCACCACCATCACCGGAGTGCCGTCATGCTGCCGGTGAAATCTCTCTCCTCTACACCTCCTCTCGCTGGATCGAGACGGTGGAGATCGTCATCAAGCTGCACGTGTGCTGAACGCGGAGGTGCCGTCCGTTCGGCGCGAGATCGGAAGGACCGTGATCGACATCGCGAGACAGTTCGTGATGAGATCGCGGAACGGATCGTGATGAGTTCGCGGGACAGATCGTGATCAAGATCGTGAGACGGATCGTGATGAGATCGCGGGACGGATCGTGATGAGTTCACGGGACGGATCATGATTGGATCGCGCGACGGATCGTGATGAGATCGCGGGACGCTCGGCGATTTGGATCGCGAAGATGTTCGACTACACCAACCGCGTTTCTTAACGCTTCCCGCTTAGCGATCTACAAGGGTATGTAGATCCACTCTCCCTCTCGTAGATGCTCATCACCATGGATAGGTTTGCGTGTGCGTAGGAAATTTTTTGTTTCCCATGCGACGTTCCCCAACAGTGGCATCATGAGCTAGGTTGATGGTTCGATGAGATCTCGAGTAGAACACAAAAGGTTTGTGGGCGTTGATGCTTAGATTGCTTCCTCCCTTGGTCGTATTTTGGTTCAGTGGGATTGTGAGATGAAGCGGCCCGGACCAACATTACTCGTACGCTTACGAGAGACCGGTTCCCTCGACGCAACTTGTTGCCTAGATGGCTTGCGGGTGACAGTTTCTCTCACTTTAGTTGGATCGGATTCGACAAAGGCGGTCCTTGAGAAGGTTGAAAAGCAAACTAGTGTATCACCGTTGTGGTTTATGCGTAGGTGAGAATCGTTCTTGCTAGATACCCATAGCAACCACGTAAAATATGCAACAACAATTAGAGGACGTCTAACTTGTTTTTGCAGGGTATGTTGTGATGTGATATGGCCAATTACATGATGAGATATATGTGATGTATGAGATGATCATGTGATGTATAGATTATCACGACTTGCATGTCGATGAGTACGGCAACCGGCAGGAGCCATAGGGTTGTCTTTAATTATTGTATGACCTGCGTGTGAATCATTAAGCGCTATGTAATGCTTTACTTTATCGCTACGGTAGCAATAGTAGTAGAAGCATGCAGGGCGTGACAACCCCAATGGAAACACATTGATGGAGATCAAGATGATGGAGATCATGGTGTTGTGCCGGTGACGATGGAGATCACGCCGGTGTTTCGAAGATGGAGATCTTAAACACAAGTTCATGGCCATATCATGTCACTTATGAATTGCATGAGATGTTAATCCTTTTATGCACCTTGTTTTGCTTAGTACGGCGGTAGCATTATAAGGTGATCCCTCACTTGAATTTCAAGATGAACTGTGTTCTCCCCGAGTGTGCACCGTTGCGAAAGTTCGTCGTGTTGAGACACCACGTGATGATCGGGTGTGATAGACTCTACGTTCACATACAACGGGTGCAAGCCAGATTTGCACGCGCAGAACACTCGGGTTAAACTTGACGAGCCTAGCATGTACAGACATGGCCTCGGAACACGAGAGACCGAAAGGTCGAACATGAGTCAGATAGTAGATATGATCAACATAATGATGTTCACCATTGCAGCCACCTCAACTCACGTGATGATCGGACTTGAGCTGGTGAATTTGGATCATGTATCACTCGAATGATCGGAGGGATGTCAATTTGAGTGGGAGTTCTTAAGTAATATGATTAATTGAACTCATTATCATGAACATAGTCAAAGTGTCTTTGCAAATTATGTTGTAGATTACTAGCTCGCGCTGTAGCTCCCTTGTATTTTTATATGTTCCTAGAGAAATAGAATTGCAAGATGTTGGTAGCAAAATTGCGGACTGGGTCCGTGATCTGAGGATTGTCCTCATTGCTGCACAGAAGGCTTATGTCCTTAATGCACCGCTCGGTGCGCCACCCCCTCTAGCATCGTCTATAGATGTTGTGAACATCTAACAGGCACGTTTCGATGACTACTTGATAGTTTAGTGCGTCATGCATTACGGCTTAGAATTGAGGCTCCAAAACGTTTTGAACGTCACGGAACATATGAGATGTTCTAGGAGCAGAGATTGTGATCTCAGGCTCGTGCCTTTGTTGCGAGATATGAGATCTCCAACAAGATTCTTTGCTTGTAAGATGAAGGAGAATAGCTCAATCGTTGAGCATGTACTCAGATTGTCTGGGTACTACAATCGCTTGAATCAAGTGGGAGTTGATCTTCCAGATAAGATAGTGATTGATATAGTTCTCCAAGTCACTGTCACTAAAGCTACTAGAACTTAGTGATGAACTATAATACACCAGGGATAGAAGTATTGATCCCTGAGCTGTTCGCGATGTTTGACACCGCGAAGGTAGAAATCAAGAAGGAGCGTCAAGTGTTGATGGTTAATCAAACCACTAGTTTCGAAAAGGGCAAGAGCAAGGAGGGAAACTTCATGGATAGCAAGTCAGTTGCTGCTCCAGTGAAGCAACCCAAAGTTGAACTCAAACCCGAGACTAAGTGCTTCTGTTATGAGGTGAGCGGTCGCTGAAGCGGAACAACCCTAGATACTTGGTAGATAAGAAGGCTGGCAACATTGATAGAAGTATATTTGATATACGAGTTATTAATGTGTACCTTGCTAGTACTCTTAGTAGCACCTGGGTATTGGATACCGGTTCGGTTGCTAAATGTTAGTAACTCGAAATAAAAGCTACGGAATAAACGGAGAACTAGCTAAGGGTGAGGTGACGATATGTGTTGGAAATGTTTCCAAGGTTGATGTGATCAACATCGCACGCTCTCTCTACCTTCAGTATTAGTGACGAACCTAAATGTTATTTGGTGTTTTGCGTTGAGCTTGAACATGATTAGATCATGTTTATTGCAATACAGTTATTCATTTAAGTTAGAGAATAATGGTTATTCTGTTTATATGAATAATACCTTCAATGGTCATGCACCCAGTGAGAATGGTTTGTTGAAATCTTGATCGTAGTGGTACACATGTTCATAACATTGATGTCAAAAGATACAAAGTTAATAATGATAGTACCACATACTTGTGGCACTGCCGCTAAATGTCATATTGGTATAAAGCGCATGTAAAAACTCCATGCTGATGGATATTTGGACTCATCCGATTTCGAATTGGTTGAGACGTGCGAACCATGCCTCTTGGGCAAGATGACTAAAAGACCCCGTTGGATGGAGCGGGCAAGTGATTCATTGGAAATGATACATATTGATGTATGCAATCTAGTGAGTCTTGTAGCGTGTAGTGGATATCGTTATTTTCTTACCTTCACTGATGATTTGAGTAGATATAGTGTATATTTACTTAATGAAACACAAGTCTGAATCGTTTGAAAGGTTCAAGCAAATTCAGAGTGAAGTTTAAAGATCATCGTGACAAGAAGATAAAAATGACCACGATATGATCGTGGAGGTGAATATCTGAGTTGCGAGTTTGGCATACAACTTAAGACAATGTGAAATTTGTTTCACAACTAACGCTACCTGGAACACCATGGTGTGATGGTGTGTCCGAACATCATAGTCATGCTCTATTGATATAGTGCATACTGTAATGTCTCTTATCGTTTTACTACTATAATTTTTGGGGTTATGCATTAGAGACAACTACATTCACTTTAAATAGGGCATCATCTAAATCCGTTGAGATGACACCGTGTGAATTATGGTTTGATAGAAACCTAAGCTGTCATTTCTTAATATTTGGGGCTGTGACACTTGTGTGGAAAATGTTTTCACCTAATGAGGTCGAACCCAAGGCGGACAAATGCATCTTCATAGAATACCCTAAGATCAGTTGGGTGAACCTTCAATCTCAGATCCTAGTGCAAAGTGTTTGTTGCTTAAACGGATCCTTTCTCGAGGAAATGTTTCTCTCGAAAGAATTGAGCGGGAGGAAGATAGAACTTGATGAGGTTGTTAAACCTTTGTTCAACCAGAGAGTAGCGCAGCGCAGAAAGATGTTTCTGTGAAGCCTACGTTAGTTGAAGAGGAAGTTAATGATGATGATCATGAAGCTTCAGGATCAAGTTAATATCGAACTTCGTAGGTCGACAAGGATGTGTACTGCTCCTAAGAGGTACGACAACTCTGTCTTGGAGATCATGTTGTTGGACAACGATGAACCTACGAGCTATAGAGAAGCGATGATGGGCCCGGATTCCGACAAATGGTTGGAGGCCATGAAATTCGAGATAGAATCCATGTATTAAAACCAAGTGTAGACTTTGGTAGACTTGCTCGTTGGACGGCAGGTCGTTGAGTACAAATGGATCTTTAAAATGAAGACAGACACTGATGGTGAATGTCACTATTTGTAAAGCTCGACTTGTTGCAAAGATGTTTGTGACAAGTTCAAGGAGTTGACTACGATGAGACTTTCTCACTCGTAGCGATGCTAAAAGTCTGTTGGAATTATGTTAGCAGTTGCTGTGTTTTCAATTATGAAATCTGGCAGATGGATGTCAAAACATTGTTTCCTTAATGGTTTACTTGAGGAAAGGTTGTATGTGATACAACCAGAAGGTTTTGTCAGGCCTAAGGATGCTAAAAGGTGTGCAAGCTTCGGTGATCCTTCCATGGACTGAAGCAAGCATCTCGGAGTTGGAATATACGCTTTGATGAGGTGATCAAAGTTTTGATGTTTATACAAAGTTTATGAGAAACTTGTATTTGCAATAAAGTGAGTGGGAGCACTATAGAATTTCTGATAAGTATATGTGGATGACATATTGTTGTTCAGAAATAATGTAGAGTTTCTGGAAAGCATAAAACGGTTATTTGGAAAGTGATTTTCAAAGGAAGACCTGGATAAAGCTACCTAATTGTTGAGCATCAAAATCTATAGAGATAGATCAAGATGCTTGATGAGACTTTCAATGAGTGCATACCTTCACAAGATTTTTAAAGAGTTCAAAATGGATCAGCCAGAGAAATAGTTCTTGTCTGATTTGTAAGGTGTGAAGTTGAGTGAGACTCAAAGCTCGACAACGGCAGAAGAAAGAGAAACGACGAACGTCGTCCCCTATGCCTTAGCCATAGGCTCTATATTATGCCATGCTGTGTACCGCACCTATGTGTGCCTTGCCATGAGTCTGTCAAGGGGTACAAGAGTGGTCCAGGAGTGGATCACTGGACAGCGGTCAGAATTATCCTTAGTAACCAGAGGACTAAGGAAATGTTTCTTGATTATGGAGGTGATAAAGAGTTCGTCGTAAAGAGTTACGTCGATGCAAGCTTTAACACCTATCCGGATGACTAGTAGTAGCAATCTGGATACGTATAGTGGAGCAGCCATTTGGAAATAGTACCAAGTGGAGTGTGGTAGCAGTGTTTATGGTTTGATATAGAGATATGCAAAGTACACACGGATCTGAATATCGCAGACCCGTTGACTATAAGACCTCTCTCACATGCAAAGCATGATCGAGCCCCAGAACTCATTGGGTGTTAGATTCATAACAATGCGAATCACATGGTGATGTGAACTAGATTATTGACTCTAGTGCAAGTGGGAGACTGTTGGAAATATGCCCTAGAGGCAATAATAAATTAGTTATTATCATATTTCCTTGTTCATGATAATCGTTTATTATCCATGCTATAATTGTATTGATCGGAGACTTAAATGCATGTGTGGATACATAGACAAAACCATGTCCCTAGTATGCCTCTAATGGACTAGCTCGTTGATCAAAGGATGGTTAAGGTTTCCTAGCCATGGACATGAGATGTCATTTGATAACGGGATCACATCATTAGGAGAATGATGTGATGGATAAGACCCAAACTACAAACATAGCATATGATCGTGTCAGTTTATTGCTACTGTTTTCTGCATGTCAAGTATATGTTCCTATGACCATGAGATCATGCAACTCACGGATATCGGAGGAGTGCCTTGTGTGTATCAAACGTCGCAACGTAACTGGGTGACTATAAAGGTGCTCTACAGGTATCTCCGATGGTGTGTGTTGAGTTGGCATGGATCGAGACTGGGATTTGTTACTCCGTGTAACGGAGAGGTATCTCGGGGCCCACTCGGTAATGCAACATCACAATAAGCCTTGCAAGCAATGTGACTAATTGTTAGTTGCGGGATCTTGTGTTACGGAACGAGTAAAGAGACTTGCCAGTAACGAGGTTGAACAAGGTATGGAGATAACGACGATCGAATCTCGGGCAAGTAACATACCGAAGAACAAAGGGAACGATATACGGGATTAACTGAATCCTTGACATAGAGGTTCGACCGATAAAGATCTTCGTAGAATATGTAGGAACCAATGTGGACGTCCAGGTCCCGCCATTGGTTATTGACCGTAGAGGTGTCTCGGTCATGTCTACATAGTTCTCGAACCCGCAGGGTCTGCACACTTAAGGTTCGGTGACGTTTCGGTAGTGTAGAGTTATGTATGGTGGTGACCGAAGGTTGTTCGGAGTCCCGGATGAGATCTCGGACGTCACGAGGAGCTCCGGAATGGTCCAGAGGTAAATATTCATATATAGGAAGTCCCAGTTTGGTTTCCGGAAAAGTTTCGGGCTCATCGGTAGTGTACCGGGAGTATCCGTAGTGTACCGGGAGTGCCGGTAGTGTACCGGAGGACCTCCAGGAGGGGTATTTCGACCCGAAGAGGTCCATGGGCTGTGGTAGAATAATAACCAGCCCTTAGTGGGCTGGGAAAACAGCCACAAAGGCCCATGGCGCAGGAGAGAAAGTCCTAAAGCAAAAAGTGGAAAATCAGCCAATAGGAGGCAATCCTACTCCAACTAGGATTGGAGGTGAAGTAGGATTGCTCCCACCTCCTATTTCGGCCGACCCAAAGGCCTTGGCTGCCTCTCCTCTCCTCTCCTCCTATATATACTAGTGGATTGGGTGGTTTTTGGACAGAATTTCCGGCCACGTGCTACCCGTTTCACCGGTGCACAGTTTCTCCTCTAGATCGGTTTTCCGCAGCGCTTAGGCGAAGCCCTGCCGGAATCACTCCACCACCATCACCGGAGTGCCGTCACGCTGCCGGTGAACTCTATCTCCTCTACACCTCCTCTCGCTGGATCGAGACGGTGGAGATCGTCATCAAGCTGCACGTGTGCTGAACGCGGAGGTGCCGTCCGTTCGGCGCGAGATCGGAAGGACCGTGATCGAGATCGCGAGACAGTTCGTGATGAGATCGCGAGACAGTTCGTGATGAGATCGCGGAACGGATCGTGATGAGTTCGCGGGACAGATCGTGATCAAGATCGTGAGACGGATCGTGATGAGATCGCGGGACGGATCGTGATGAGTTCACGGGACGGATCATGATTGGATCGCGGGACGGATCGTGATGAGATCGCGGGACGCTCGGCGATTTGGATCGCGAAGATGTTCGACTACACCAACCGCGTTTCTTAACGCTTCCCGCTTAGCGATCTACAAGGGTATGTAGATCCACTCTCCCTCTCGTAGATGCTCATCACCATGGATAGGTTTGCGTGTGCGTAGGAAATTTTTTGTTTCCCATGCGACGTTCCCCAACATGTTCAAGGTCCCTTTTGCATTATGCATGGACTAGGTTGTTATCTACTGTTTCTGTTGGGTCCTAGTGTAATATGTACTTTCATGCTTATCAATTGATGACTGGGTCCTTCGGGACCTGTCGGGGATATACCCCACGGTATGACCCGGCCTGGGGACTCATAGGAGACCTGGAAAAGACATGACATTTTATTAATGACCCGGCAAGCGGGTCACAGGACGACCAGGCCCAAGACCCGACGTGTAAGCCGGCGCGAGGCGGCTCACAAGAGAAGGCTCAAAGAGAGAAAGACTCCCTGCCAAAGGTTACAAGACCCGGAATAGGATTCTAGAGAGACTAGTCCTAATCCTACTCCTAGTAGGACTCTATTTTGTAAACCTACCCTCTCCACTTATATAAGGAGGGGTAGAGCACCCCTAGGGGGAGGAGGGACACAAGTCCACAAGTTTAGACAGATTAGAGGCTCTCGGGATTAGAGGTAGCAAACAGCACCCTTGTAACCAAGAGATCTCCTTCATTATCAATACCAGACAAGCAGGACGTAGGCTTTTACCTCCACCAGAGGGGACGAACCTGGGTAAACTCCGTGTCTCTCGATTCCGATCAACCCCTTCAAGCCGCCACGTAGTTGCGTCTTCGCCACGAACCTAAGTCCGTTCACCCGGACATCTGTCGTGACTAATCCACAACAGTTGGCGCCCACCGTGGGGCCGCGCGTGGTGGTTTGTGTTCTTGAAGGGATCTCTCCCGAGGATCGAGAAGCACACAATTTTTCGGATAAAGAAGAGCCAGGCGGCTCCTTTGTTTCTACGGCAGGCCGGCGCTGCCGAGCCGCCCCGGCCGATGAGCCGTCGTGAGCTTCGCCTCCGTTGCGGGCCGACGCCGCCGAGCCGCCCCGACCGATGAGCCGCCGCGACCTCCGCCTCCGCTACGGGCCGGCGCCGCTGAGCTGCCCCGACCGATGAGCCACCGCGACCTCCGCCTCCGCTGCGGGCCGGCGCCGCTGAGCTGCCCCGGCCGATGAGCCGCCGCGACCTCCGCCTCCGCTGCGGGCCGGCGCCGCCGATTTGCCCCGGCCGAGCCGCCGCTGCATGCTCCGCCTCCACGTCGTGGCTCCCGGCCGGCCACCACACCGCGCCAGGCCTGCCGGCTTCTGCCGCTTCGCTAGCTTCATCCCGCTCGTCGCCGTATTCACCCAGATGCTGCCTTTGTGGGAGGCTACATGGAGACTTCATGCTTATTTTTTCCTCAATTACTACATCCACCCAAGAAAACCAGTTGCTATCCACCCAATTTATTTTATCTATACATTTTGATTCCTTCGAAGAACAATTACTTCGTATTTGTAATATTTTTTACACGGGACAAATTATTCATTACCAAAGTGGCATCATACCGCGGAGATGGAGGCGCACCAGCGTCGTTTGGCACCGACGTCTGTACCGGCTTACAGCGCCACAACCGTCTCTCATGGTCGCGCCGGCTCGTAACGTCCGTGACTGAGTCATTTATCCGCGTCGTCTTACAATACCCACGTCCGAGTCACCCGTTTGCGCCGGCTTACAATGCCCATGGCTGATTCTCCCGTTCGCGCTTACAACACCACCGACGACTCGCACGTCCATGCTGGCTTACAACGCCATGGCCGTTTCTCGTGGCCGAAACGGCTTACAACGCCGTGGCCGTCTCTAGCCACCGCTCCGGCTTACAACACCGTGGTCGTCTATCGCCATCTGCGCCGGCTTACAACGCCGTGGCGTCTTCCACAACAGCACCGACTTACAATGCCACGGCTGGTTTCCGTGCTAACCCGGAATTATGAGCCGCCCAATGGACGCGGTAAGCCGCTGCATTCGCGATATGGTCTTCACCAACAACGCCGCAACTCATCGACCGCCCGGCTCGCAACGCCGTGACCATCTCTCGCGACCGCGCCGGCTTACAGTGTCGTGGCCGTCTCTCGCGGTCATGTTGCAGCTGACTTCGACGTCTACATCAACAAGCCAGCGGCCGCATACACAAGTATGAGCCGCCCAATTGACGTGCGCAAGCCGCCGCCCACAATTTGATCTACATCAACATATCGGTGTAGTGCTCGACGATACGAGCCGCCTAACGGACAAGCGCGCAAGTCGCCGCCATTACAGTTTGGTTCACTTTAACAACCAGTCGGGACGAACCATCGACCGGATCATTCAAACAATTCATACGAGATCATCTATAACCCACCACGGTCAACCTCAACCATTATTGGAGACTCTCAAAGCCGCCTCTTCAAGTCAACTTAAGACTCGGGGGCTACAGACATGGCGAGACACATTTGGTCGTTTTCAACGAGAACCCCAGGTCTTTGCAAGAGAAAACCCAATCCTAGGGGCTATTACATTTTTGGCGGATGATTAAAAGTTGCCCAAGAGGACGAACCGCCGTGATGCACCATTCAAACATAGGTGCCTGAATTTATTTGGAGCTTCTGCCGTTCCTTCATATAAGATGGCGGCTTACCAGATGGCGACTTACAAGAAGAATTCACAAATATTCCAGTTGACATGTCAACTGCAACTGCTAAGGGCGGCTTCTTACCTTCGGGTATTGCTTCTAACGCCTTATCGGCCGACTTTATGCCAAATTTCTGGCTAACAGGATTAGCCGCGGCGGAGGGCGGCTTCTTACCTTCGGGTATCGTTTCTAACGCCTTATCGTCCGGCTTTATGCCAAATTTCCGGCTAACAGGATTAGCCACGGCGAAGGGTGGCTTCTTACCTTTGGGTATCGCTTCTAACGCCTTATCGGTCGGCTTTATGCCAAATTTCCGGCTAACAGGATTAGCCACGGCGGAGGGCGGCTTCTTACCTTCGGGTATCGCTTCTAATGCCTTGTCGGCCGGCTCTATGCCAAATCTCCGGCTAACACGATTAGCTGCGGCGGAGGGCGGCTTCTTACCTTCGCGTATCGCTTCTAACGCCTTATCGGTCGGCTTTATGCCAAATTTCTGGCTAACAGGATTAGCCGCGGCGGAGGGCGGCTTCTTACCTTCGGGTATCGCTTCTAATGCCTTATCAGCCGGCTTTATGCCAAATCTCCGGCTAACACGATTAGCCGCGGCGGAGGGCGGCTTCTTACCTTCGGGTATCGCTTCTAATGCCTTATCGGTCGGCTTTATGCCAAATCTCCGGCTAACACGATTAGCCGCGGCGGAGGGCGGCTTCTTACCTTCGGGTATCGCTTCTAATGCCTTATCGGCCGGCGTTTACGCCAAATTGCTGAAGGGGGCTTCTTACCGACGGGTATCGCTTCTAACACCCTATCGGCCGGCTTTATGCCAAATCTCCGGCTAACAGGATTAGCCGCGGTTGTAGGGGGTTCTTACCGACGGGTATCTAACACCCTAACAACCGGCAGAGGGCGGCTTCTTACCTCCGGGTATCGCTTCTAATGCCTTATCGGCCAGGCTTTATGCCATCTCTGGCTAACACGATTAGCCATGGTTGTCTAAGGGGGCTTCCCACCTCCGGGTGTAGCTTATCTAACCCTAACAACCGGCGTTCGCGCCATACTACTGAGGGTGGCTTCTTACCTCCGGGTATCGCTTCTAACACCTTATCGGCCGGCTTTATGCCATCTCTGGCTAACACGATTAGCCATGGTTGTCAAAGGGGGCTTCTCACCTCCGGGTGTAGCTTATCTAACCCTAACAACCGGCGTTCGCACCAAAAATGTTGACAAGTCAAACATTGCATCATACATTGCATCATACTTTGCATCATACATTGCATCATACTTTGCATCATACATTGCATCATATTCACATGACATATCATGACCGGCTTATCCAGTCGGGTCAGAGCAAGATTATGAAAGAAGGAGCAATGTTATAACATCTCCGGGTTGTGCTTTTTCAAGCCGCCCTTACAACAATGCAGAATATATTCTGTCTTGTTTATTTTTGCAGGTTTTATCTCTTAAAGATGAGCCGCCATTAAGTACTCTGCAAGAGCAAATGGATCTTTAATAGCCAAACCTGGCTGGATCTTCATGGTTTATCATAACCAGTAATAAATGATTGGGGTTTTCAAGCCAGCTCGGAGAATTCATTATTTTTCAAGAGCCGCCCTATCAGATATAATGTCGTGTCATCTAATCGATCGGTTCTCGGATTTCTTCAATTGTGCTCTGTAGTAATCTACAACACTCATGGATTTCTCCAATATATATTTGCCGGGTTGCATCACAACCACGAGCAGGGATTTCATGTCAAAGACAAAGGAATTATTTCAGGATATTCATTCCGGGTTATATTACAACCACGGTCAAAGATTCATCCAACAAGTTGTGGTGAGTCATATTATTCTCACATAGTCCCGAATCGCCGCAGGCAGACAACCCGGCACTTGGGGGCTACATTATTCAAGTCCAGTTTATATCAAATATGCAAGTCCCATGTCGCTGCAAGCATGCACCACGGCACTTGGGGGCTAATGCAAGCCGGTTTTCAAATCATTACATTGTCAGCAAGACCACATTATCTCAAGGGAATGATCCGGTCTTTCTATATTTTTTTCCAGCTCAGTAATTCTTACTGACCCGATACTTGGGGGCTACACCACTCAGATCAAATTTTCTAAAAGTCCCAAGTCGCCGCTGGCATGCGACCCAGCACTTGGGGGCTATAGTATTCAGCTGTTCAAACAGATTAAAAGATTCAAATTGAAGACCCGGCCCATCACATGATGATGAGCCGACCCTTGGGGGCTACACCTGCTGAAGTTTCATAAAGTATAAGACAGTTATAAGTCCCAGGTTGGTGCAGACAGGACAACCTAGCACTTGGGGGCTACACAGTCCAAAATATTATTGCAAAGCACCAAGTTATCATGGATAATCTCGAAGCTTGGGGCTACAGGTAATATGCAGATATCAAAAACTTTGAGGAGAATTTTCAAGATGTTAATTATGGAGTTCAGTTGTTAGACCCGGCATCACCAACGGTAATGACCCGGCATCATCAATGATTATGACCCGGCGGAGATGACCCGACATCATCAATGATTATGACCCGACGGAGATGACCCGACATCGTCAATGATTATGACCTGGCGGAGATGACCCGACATCATCAATGATTATGACCCGGCGGAAATGACCCGCCAAGAGTATTGGAAGCCGACTCAATGGCATATGGGTGTTCTATTCTCAATATTTTTCAAAGGACATTGACAAGCAAGATGATTATCAAAGACGACTATTTCATATGCAGAAAAGACCCGGATTTCTGAGGAGCCATTTCATAAGCCGGCCAAAGGAGCAAGCCAGCTACTTAACATGTTTTGTTATTCTTATTTCAGGAGCTTAGCATGAACAAATTCAAACTAATCTGGGGGCTAATGTCGAGGATATACCCCGCGGTATGACCCGGCCTGGCGACTCACAGGATACCCGGAAAAGACATGGCATTTTATTAATGGCCCGACAGGCGGGTCACAAGACGACCAGGCCCAAGACCCGGCGTGTAAGCCGGCGCGAGGCGGTTCACAAGAGAAGGCTCAAAGAGAGAAAGACTCCCTGCCGAAGGTTACAAGACCCGGAATAGGATTCTAGAGAGACTAGTCCTAATCCTACTCCTAGTAGGACTCTATTTTGTAAACCTACCCTCTCCACTTATATAAGGAGGGGTAGAGCACCCCTAGGGGAGGAGGGACACAAGTCCACAAGTTTAGACAGATTAGAGGCTCTCGAGATTAGAGGTAGCAAACAGCACCCTTGTAACCAAGAGATCTCCTTCATTATCAATACCAGACAAGCAGGACGTAGGCTTTTACCTCCATCAGAGGGGCCGAACCTGGGTAAACTCCGTGTCTCTCGATTTCGATCAACCCCTTCAAGCCGCCACATAGTTGCGTCTTCGCCCCGAACCTAAGTCCGTTCACCCGTACATCTGTCGTGACTAATCCACGACAGGACCCTTCCCCTCGTTTAACAAAATGGACATCGTATCCATCCACGAACAAGCGAAGATCAGTCTGCACACACAGACGTGGGACCCAGCCATCCAAAGCTATTTGCATACATTCCAAATTTTCTTTTAATAAACCAAATGAATTACATGCAAACTGGATGATTTTCATCTAAATGAGAGCACATTCATTGCATTTTTCAATAAAAAAGTGACTGAACCTAAACCTAGCATATGGCGGCGCCCGTCCCTCTTGTTCTTGCTGTTCCCTTCGTCTCCATGAGTGGCGGCAGTAAGATCCGTGAAGTGAAGGTACAATTGTCGACGAGGAAGAGTAGAATATGAGAGATAGCGACTCACTCGGGACTCGAGGCCCCGTCGCTTCCCATGCCATACTCATCCTCGTAAGAGTCTGCGACCTATCCGTCGTTAGTGTGCATGAGGTCCACGATGGACGTGGAGGGGACGACACAGTCCTCGTTCCATTGGGATGACCAAAAGTTGTTTGGCGACACATAGGACGTGCAGTTGGCCTCTTTCTCCTCCTCCAGTGCCAGCGCCGCTCACGTGTTCGTCTACATCGCCAGCGCCGCGAATTGCATATGGCTACACCACTTATACGTTGTGGGCAACAGCTTGACTGCGGGTGGCCATGTAGAGCGCCTGCTGCTTGGTGACAATTAGGGTTTCACCGCAGCCATGTTCGCCATGACTTTCTCGCTTGCACGCTCATCGTAGATCTAGACCTCCATCAATAGGTGTTGCTCAAGGAGGACATGTTGTATCGATGCTCCTCATGCACCTACTAGAACATCGACATATGCGTCTAAGCGTCGATTTTGCATCATGATTTCTTATTAATATTTGTATTATTCTTGGTCA
The DNA here is from genome assembly GCA_022496015.1 of Hordeum marinum. Taxonomy (NCBI): domain Eukaryota; kingdom Viridiplantae; phylum Streptophyta; class Magnoliopsida; order Poales; family Poaceae; genus Hordeum; species Hordeum marinum. The sequence continues at coordinate 225,937,813 of CM039672.1, forward strand.
TTATTCCATTCTACAATAAAATTCTAATGAGTTTTCTCTTTTAATTTGCATGATCCAACACAAAGAGGGAAATTGTGGAAAACTGGAATTCTGGACCTAAAAGCCATGGAAAAGGCTGAAAATCTTCTAGATTCAAAATGACCTGAAACTACACAAGGAATTTTTGTAGAATATATCTGAATTTATGAAGCAAAGAACCACCAAAGGGGGCCACCTGTGGCTCCCAAGCCAACAGGGAGCGACCACCCTCCTAGGCGCACCCTGATGGCTTGGGAGGCCCACAGGCAGGCTCCGACCCCCCCCCCCCTCTTTTGCTATGTGAAAGGTTTTGACCTAGAAAAAACCAAAAGGATACTTCCGGGACGAAGCACCGCCGTATCGAGGTGGAAACCTGGGCAGATGCCCTTTTGCTCTACCGTAGAGATATTCTGCCGGGGAAACTTCCCTCCGAGAGGGGGAAATCAAAGCCATCATCATCACCAATGCTTTCTCCTTCGTGGGAGGACCAATCTTCATCAACATCTTCACCAGCATCATCTCATCTCAAACCATAATTCATCTCTTGTATTCAATCTTTGTCTCAAAACCTCAGATTGGTACCGGGGGGTTGCTAGCAGTGTTGATTACATCTTGTAGTTGATGCTTGTTAGTTTACTTGGTGGAAGATAATATGTCCACATCCTTTATCATATTCATTACACCTCTGATCTTGAACATGGTGATGATTTGTGAGTAGTTAATTTTGTTCTCGAGGACATGGGAGAAGTCTTGTTAAAAGTAATCATGTGAAATTGTTATTCGTTCGATACTTTAATGATATGTATGTTGTTGCTTCCTTTAGTGGTGTCATGTGAACGTCGACTACATGACACTTCACCATATTTTGGGCCTAAGGGAAGACAATGTGGAGTAATAAGTAATGATGGGTTGCGAGAATGACAGAAGCTTAACCCCTACTTTACGCGTTATTCCGTAAGGGGCTGATTTGGATCCATATGTTTCATGCTATGGTTAAATTTATCTTAATTCTTCTTTTGTAGTTGCAGATGCTTGCGAGAGGGGATAATCATAAGTAGGTTGTTAGTTCAAGTAAGGACAACACCCAATCACTGGTCCACCCACATATCAAATTATCAAAGTAACGAACGCGAATCAACTAAACATGATGAAAATGACTAGACGGAAATTCCCATGTGTCCTCGAGAGCACCTTGATTCATATAAGAAAACTTGCATGCTTGTCCTTTGCTATAAAAAAGATTGAGCTACCTTGATTCACACTTGCTACTTTTGTTACCTGTCACTTGTTACGAATTATCTTGCTACAAAACTATTTTTAACTGTTACTTTTAGCACTTTCAGAGAATACCTTGTTGAAAACCGCTTGTCATTTTCTTTTGCTCATCGTTGGGTTCGATACTCTTACTTATCTAAAGGACTACAATTGTCCCCCTATACTTCTGGGTCATCAACGTGAGTGCCAACTGCTCCTCCGCCATGGTGGCGTTGAAGTGCATATGTGTTTGCTCTATCATCAAGCCAACATGCACCGGCATGGGGTGTGGTGTGGAATAGTCGTCGAAGCCGGTCTCCATTGTGAGATCATCGACGAAGAGCTAGACAATATGTCATCATCTATCTGCCTGTCATGGTGGCTCTCCTAGGCGGCCACAAGGGTTGCCACCTCGTATGTCTGCTTCGTCGAGAGGCTCTCCCATAATGTGTTTCTGCTCACGGACATGGTGGATGTGGTGCACAGGAGGAGCAGATGAGTTGTGGTGTGGTGTAGGTGTGTCCTTCTTTAAATAGTGGATGCCAGTGAGGCCAAGTGTCCAGATGTGTCAATGCGTGGGCACTGAAGTCGATTTCTTGGTCGCCGAGTCTGTTTAATGGCGGCTAACGGACGAATGGGTATTAAACGGATGTGGTAGATATTTGTTTCGTCCCGTCCTGAGTAAATGTCTCCGACATTGAACATGCACGGACACTGGGACGTGGCATGGGTTGCGCCCTCGGCCAGTGACCCGCTTAAATGTCGGCACCAGTGAGACGTCAAGTCAACTATGTGTTGACGTTAATGTGGAGCGGACACTCTAGAGCGACATGAATGTGGGCAGCTGGCTTCGGGCAGGAAAGAGAGCAAGCGAGGGAGAGGGTTTGGGTCGACCAAATTTACCGAATGCTTGTGTCTCAGCATCCGGATGCCCATGTTTCCGGATTGCAGAAAAAAGACGTTTGTACCGCCAAGCAGACCTATACATAATCACATTGAATGACTACACATGCCCGAATCGCAGATTACAAACGGTTTGAGGGTCCCCATCGAAGATGTCCTCATGTGTTGAACTACTACCGATCATTTCTTGTGAGGTTTGATGAGCATCAAGCATCACACTTTCTACTCATTTTGTTTTTTATACTTCAGGTATTAGATTTGTTTGAAGTCAAAAAAATTAAAAGTTTGACCAAGTTCATACAAAAATATATTAACATCCATAATAATATCATTAGATGCGTCATGAATATTTTTATATTATATTTATTAAGAGTTGTTGATATTAATATTTTTTAATATAAATTTGATCAACCTTTGTATCTAATACACAGAGTAAAAAATGAATGAAGGGCGTATGTGTCGGAGTTATGACATATCTCTCAGCGGAGTATTCTAAGCTAGATGTCAAGACTTCCCATAAAGATGAGCGAAGCCCCATCACTCGAGCCTGCCACTATGGCGCTACCATGATTTTGCTTTTCACGCGCATCCCGGCTCTGCGCCATCGCCTAAGAGCAACTCTAGCTGAACTCGTATTCCGTGAAACTGTAAACGCAGCTTATAGTGCGTGCAGCAGGGTCTATACGGACTGAAAATTACAGCGGAAGAATAGAAATTGTAACAGGAATTGGATAATTTGAAAAAAAATAAAAGTTTCACGCGACAAATTATAACACAAAAGCTTCTTTGTCATTCATACATAGGGCCAGCTCATTCATACGTATCATCGATATTTTACACAAAACGCTCATCAGAGCTACCCTACCCTACACTAGCCAAAATTGAGCTCACCGGAGCTCATATGGTGCAGTAGTTGACTAGAGCTCAGTGGAAGTGCTCAGTCGGACTCATAGCCGGAGGTGAGGTCGACGAAGATCCGCTCTTGCTCAGCGGCCTCGCGGCGCCACTCCTCCTCTTTCTTGTGAAACACGACGGATGATGTGAGGCCATGCTCGAAGAGCATGATGTCGATCTCCTCCTCCCTCCGGCGGCACTGCCGCTCCTCTTCCTCCTCCCCTACACTGAATGCGAGCATCACGGCTAAAATCGCATCAGCCTCCGCCGGGGGGGAGGAAGTCCTCCGACCCCACGACGTCACTGGCCCTGCCTCGGCCTCTGGCTCCCTCTTCACCGCACGGACCGAGGGATGCTCCTCCGGCTACCTTTTCACCGGGGTAAGAGAAAAGCATGAGCTGGACGCCCCAGAGGAGCTACCTGTGTTGGAGAAGAGATGCCCGCACGCGCGGTCGTACTCCTCTGTCTCGCGGTGGAGGAGCGACGGCGGTGCCATCAGCCCATGGTGAGTTATCGCAGGGCGGAGCACTTTCGTGCCGCATCAGCTCTGACGCAACACCTACGCTTGGGGTCGTCATTGTCGTGGCGACCGGAGTTCCACATGTCATGGATCTATGGGCGGGGGTGGCAGATTTGAGGCACCGATGGCGAGAATGCGGTAAGAAAAGGGGCTTTCGATATGGCGAACGGATAGGGTTTGGACCCGTATCGACCTTGCGGACCCGCAAATATACAACGCGAGGGGCGCATTTGCGGGCCACCGTAAAACATTTACGGGCCGAGCCGAGTATACGGGGCCTGATCTGGCCGAAAAAATGGCACAAACCCGTATACTCGCCAGAAATTTACAGTTTGGTGACTTCTACAATATCCCCTAGAGTTGCTCTAAGCGATAGTCACATGTCAACAAATGCGGAATTGTTGGAAATATGCCCTAGAGGCAATAATAATTTAGTTATTATCATATTTCCTTGTTCATGATAATCGTTTATTATCCATGCTATAATTGTATTGATCGGAGACTTAGATGCATGTGTGGATACATAGACAAAACCATGTCCCTAGTATGCCTCTAATAGACTAGCTCGTTGATCAAAGATGGTTAAGCTTTCCTAGCCATGGACATGACATGTCATTTGATAACGGGATCACGTCATTAGGAGAATGGTGTGATGGACAAGACCCAAACTATAAACGTAGCATATGATCGTGTCAGTTTATTGCTACTGTTTTCTGCATGTCAAGTATATGTTCCTATGACCATGAGATCATGAAACTCACTGACACCGGAGGAGTGCCTTGTGTGTATCAAACGTCGCAATATAACTAGGTGACTATAAAGGTACTCTACAGGTATCTCCGAGGGTGTCTGTTGAGTTGGCATGGATCAAGACTATGATTTGTTACTCCGTGTGACGGAGAGGTATCTCAGGGCCCACTCGGTAATACAACATCACAACAAGCCTTGCAAGCAATGTGACTAAGTGTTAGTCACAGGATCTTGTATTACGGAATGAGTAAAGAGACTTGCCGGTAACGAGGTTGAACTAGGTATGGAGATACCGACGATCGAATCTCGGGCAAGTAACATACCGAAGAACAAAGGGAACATCATACGGGATTAACTCAATCCTTGACATAGAGGTTCGACCGATAAAGATCTTCATAGAATATGTAGGAACCAATATGGACTCCAGGTCCCTCTATTGGTTATTGACCGTAGGGATGTCTCGGTCATGTCTGCATAGTTCTCGAACCCGTGGGGTCTGCACACTTAAGGTTTGGTGACGTTTTGGTAGTATAGAGTTATGTATGGTGGTGACCGAAGGTTATTCGGAGTCCTGTATGAGATCCCAGATGTCACGAGGAGCTCCGAAATGGTCCGGAGGTAAAGATTCATATATAGGAAGTCCTATTTTGGTCGCCGGAAAAGTTTCGGGCTCATCGGTAGTGTACCGGAAGTGTCGGTAGTGTACCGGGGACCATCGGGAGAGGTATTTCGACCCAAGAGGCTACATGGGCTGTGGGAGGGTGGAAACCAGCCCTTAGTGGGCTGGTGGAAGTCCTCTAAGAGTCCCATGGGGCTGGAGTTGAAAGAGAAAGAAAAAACGCAAGGTGGAAAGAGATTCCAAGTAGGAAAGGAGGAATCCTAGTCCTACTAGGATTGGAGGAGGATTCCTCCTCTCCTCCTTGCGCAAGGGCAGCCTTGGTGCGCCAGCCCTCCTCCTCCCTCCCTCTTATATATACTGGTGGTATTGGGTGTTTTGCACTAGATTTTACGGCCACGTGCTACCCGTTCCACCGGTGCTCCTCTAGATCGGATTTCCGCAGTGCTTAGGCGAAGCCTTGCCGAAATTGCTCCACCACCATCGCCGGAGCGCCGTCACGCTGCCGGTGAACTCTTCCTCCTATCCACTTCCTCTTGCTGGATCAAGACGGTGGAGATCGTCATCAAGCTGCACGTGTGCTGAACGCGGAGGTGCCGTCCGTTCGGCGTTAGATCAGAAGGACTGTGATCAAGTTCACGAGACGGATCGTGATGAGTTCGCGAGACGGATCGTGATAAGTTCGCGAGACGGATCGTGATGAGTTCGCGGGACGGATCGTGATAAAGATTGCAAGATGGATCATGATGAGTTCGCGAGACGGATCGTGATGAGTCCACGGGATGGATCGTGATTGGATCGCGGGACGGATCGTGATGAGATCGCGGGACGCTCGGTGATTTGGATCGCGAAGACGTTTGACTACACCAACTGCATTTCTTAACGCTTCCCGCTTAGCGATCTACAAGGGTACGTAGATCCACTCTCCCTCTCGTAGATGCTCATCACCATGGATAGATATGCGTGTGCATAGGAATTTTTTTGTTTCCCATGCGACGTTCCCCAACAGTGGCATCATGAGCTAGGTCTATGTGTAGATGAGATCTCGAGTAGAACACAAAAGGTTTGTGGGCGTTGATTCTTAGATTGCTTCCTCCCTTGGCCGGATTTTGGTTCAATGATATTGTGAGATGAAGCGGCCCGGACCAACATTACTCGTACGCTTACGAGAGACCGGTTCCCTCGACCACAACTTGTTGCATAGATGGCTTGCCGGTGCCAATTTCTCTCACTTTAGTTGGATCGGATTCGACAAAGGCGGTCCTTGAGAAGGTTGAAAAGCAACTGGTGTATCACCGTTGTGGTTTTTGCGTAGATGAGAATTGTTCTTGCTAGATACCCGTAGCAGCCACATAAAACATGCAACAACAATTAGAGGACGTCTAACTTGTTTTTGCAGGGTATGTTGTGATGTGATATGGCCAATTACATGATGTGATATATGTGATGTATGAGATGATCATGTGATGTATAGATTATCACGACTTGCATGTCGATGAGTACGGCAACCGGCAGGAGCCATAGGGTTGTCTTTAATTATTGTATGACCTTCGTGTCAATCATTAAGCGCTATGTAATGCTTTACTTTAGCGCTAAACAGTAGCAATAGTAGTAGAAGCATGTTGGGCGCGACAACCCCGATGGCGACATGTTGATGGAGATCAAGATGATGAAGATCATGGTGTCATGCCGGTGATGATGGAGATCATGTCGGTGCTTTCTAGATGGAGATCAAAAGCACAAGTTCATGGCCATATCATGTCACTTATGATTTGCTTGTGATGTTAATCCTTTTATGCACCTTGTTTTGCTTAGGATGACAGTAGCATTATAAGGTGATCCCTCACTTAATTTTAAGATAAATTGTGTTCTCCCCGAGTGTGCACCGTTGCGAAAGTTCGTCATGTTGAGACACCACGTGATGATCGGGTGTGATAGACTCTACGTTCACATACAATGGGTGCAAGCCAGTGTTGCACATGCAGAACACTCGGGTTAAACTTGACGAGCCTAGCATGTACAGACATGGCCTCGAAACACAAGAGACCGAAAGGTCGAACATGAGTCATATAGTAGATATGATCAACATGATGATGTTTACCATTGAAACCACCTCAACTCACGTGATGATCGGACTTGAGTTGGTGAATTTGGATCATGTTTCACTCGAATGACCAGAGGGATGTCAATTTGAGTGGGAGTTCTTAAGTAATATGATTAATTGAACTCATTATCATGAACATAGTCAGTAGTGACTTTGCAAAATTATGTTGTAGATTACTAGCTCACGTTGTAGCTCCCTTGAATTTTTATATGTTCCTAGAGAAATAGAGTTGAAAGATGATGGTAGCAATATTGCGGACTGGGTCCGTGATCTGAGGATTGCCCTCATTTCTGCACAGAAGGCTTATGTCCTTAATGCACTGCTCGGTGAGCCAACCCCTCTAGCGTCGTCTGTAGATGTTGTGAACATCTGACAGGCACATTCTGATGACTACTTGATAGTTTAGCGCGTCATGCATTACGGCTTAGAATTGAGGTTTCGAGACGTTTTGAACGTCACGGAACATATGATATGTTCTAAGAGCTGAAATTAGGATCTCAGGCTCATGCCTGTGTTGCAAGATATGAGATATCCAACAAGATTCTTTGCCTGCAAGATGAAGGAGAATAGCTCAATCGTTGAGCTTGTGCTCAGATTGTCTAGGTGCTACAATTTCTTGAATCGAGTGGGAGTTGATCTTCCAGATAGGATAGTGATTGATATAGTTCTCCAAGTCACTGTCACTAAGCTACTAGAACTTGGTGATGAACTACAAAACGCCAGGGATAGAAATAATGATCACTGAGCTGTTCGCGATGTTTGACACCGCGAAGGTAGAAATCGAGAAGGAGCGTCAAGTGTTGATGGTTAGTCAAAACCACTAGTTCGAGAAGGGCAAGAGCAAGGAGGGAAACTTCATGGATATCAAGTCAGTTGCAGCTCTAGTGAAGCAACCCAAAGTCTAACCCAACCCTGAGACTAAGTGCTTCGATTATGAGAAGAACGGTCGCTGAAGCGGAATAACCCTAGATACTTGGTAGATAAGAAGGCCGGCAAAGTCGATAGAAGTATATTTGATATATGTGTTATCGATGTGTACCTTAGTAGTAGTCCTAGTAGCACCTGGGTATTGGATACCGGTTCGGTTGCTAAATGTTAGTAACTCGAAGTAAAAGCTACGAAATAAACGGATACTAGCTAAGTGTGAGGTGACGATGTGTGTTGGAAATGTTTCCAAGGTTGATGTGATCAAACATCGCACGCTCTCTCTACCTTCGGGATTAGTGACAAACCTAAATAAATGTTATTTGGTGTTTTGCGTTGAGCATGAACGTGATTGGATCGTGTTTATTGCAACACGGTTATTCATTTAAGTTAAAGAATAATGGTTATTCTATTTACATGAATAATACCTTCAATGGTCATGCACCCAGTGAGAATGGTTTGTTGAATCTTGATCGTAGTAATACTCATGTTCATAACATTGATGCCAAAAGATACAAAGTTAATAATGATGGTACCACATACTTGTGGCACTGCCGCTAAATGTCATATTGGTATGAAGCGCAGGAAGAAACTCCATGTTGATGGATCTTTGGACTCATTCAATTTTGAATCGGTTGAGACATGCGAACCATGCCTCTTGGGCAAGATGACTAAGGACCCCGTTTCCTGGTTTGATGGAGCGGGCAAGTGATTTATTGGAAATGATACATGTTGATGTATGCAATCCAATGAGTCTTGTAGCATGCGGTGGATATCGTTATTTTCTTACCTTCACTGATGATTTGAGTAGATATAGTGTATATTTGCTTAATGAAACACAAGTCTGAATCGTTTGAAAGGTTCAAGCAAATTCAGAGTGAAGTTTAAGATCATCGTGACAAGAAGATAAAAATGTGTACGATATGATCGTTGAGATGAATATCTGAGTTGCGAGTTTGGCATACAACTTTAGACAATGTGAAAATTGTCTCACAACTCACGCCACCTGGAACACCATAGTGTGATGGTGTGTCCGAACGTCATAGTCGTGCTCTATTGGATATGGTGCATGCTATGATGTCTCTTATCGTTTTGTTACTGTAATTTTTGGGGTTATGCATTAGAGACAACTACATTCACTTTAAATAGGGCACCATCTAAATCCGTTGAGATGACACCGTGTGAATTATGGTTTGATAGAAACCTAAGCTGTCATTTCTTAATGTTTGGGGCTGCGACGCTTGTGTGGAAAATGTTTTCACCTAATGAGCTCGAACCCGAAGCGGACAAATGCATCTTCATAGAATACCCTAAGAACAGTTGGGTGAACCTTCTATATCAGATCCAAGCATAAAATGTTTGTTGCTAAAACTGGGTCCTTTCTCGAGGAAAAGTTTCTCTTGAAAGAATTGAGTGAGAGGAAGATAGAACTTGATGAGGTTATTGAACCTCTGTTTCAACCAGAGAGTAGCGCAGCGCAGGAAGTTGTTTCTGTGAAGCCTACGTTAGTTGAAGAGGAAGTTAATGATGATGATCATGAAGCTTCGGATCAAGTTACTATCAAACTTCTTAGGTCGACTAGGACGTGTACTGCTCCTGAGCGGTACGACAACCCTGTGTTGGAGGTCATGTTGTTGGACAACGATGAACCTACGAACTATGGAGAAGCGATGATGGGCCCGAAAACCAACAAATGGTTAGAGGCCATGAAATCCGAGAAAGGATCCATGTATGAAAACCAAGTATAGACTTTGGTGGACTTGCTCGTTGGACGGTAGGTCGTTAAGTACAAATGGATCTTTAAAATGAAGACAGACGCTGATGGTAAATGTCACCATTTGTAAAGCTAGACTTGTTGCAAAGAAGCTTACGACAAGTTCAAGGAGCTGACTACGATGAGACTTTCTCACTCGTAGCAACGCTAAAGTCTGTTGAAACTATGTTAGCAGTTGCTGCACTTTCAATTATGAAATCTGGCAGATGGATGTCAAAACATCGTTTCCTTAATGGTTTACTTGAGGAAAGGTTGTATGTGATACAACCAAAAGGTTTTGACAGTCCTAAGGATGCTAAAAGGTGTGCAAGCTTCAGTGATTTTTCTATGAACTGAAGCAAGCATCTCGGAGTTGTAATATACACTTTGATGAGGTGATCAAAGTTTTTGAGTCTATACAAAGTTTACGAGAAACTTGTATTTGCAATAAAGTGAGTGGGAACACTGTAGAGTTTCTGATAAGTATATGTGGATGACATGTTGCTATTCGGAAATGATGTAGAATTTCTGGAGAGCATAAATGGTTGTTTGAAAAGAGTTTTTCAAAGGAAGACCTGGATAAAGCTACCTAATTGTTGAGCATAAAGATCTATAAAGATAGATCAAGATGTTTGATAAGACTTTCAATGAGTACATACCTTGACAAGATTTTGAAAGAGCTCAAAATGGATTAGTCAGAGAGAAGTGTTCTCGCCTGCTTCGTAAGGTGTGAAGTTGAGTGAGACTCAAAGCTCGACAACGGCAGAAGAAAGAGAAAGGACGAATGTAGTCCCCTATGCCTTAGCCATAGGCTTTGTATAGTATGCCATGCTGTGTACCGCACCTGTGTGTGCCTTGCCATGAGTCCGTCAAAGGGTACAAGAGTGATACAGGAGTGGATCACTTGACAGCGGTCAAGATTATCCTTAGTAACTAAAAAGACTAAGGAAATGTTTCTCAATTATGGAGGTGATAAAGAGTTCATCGTAAAGAGTTACGTCGATGCAAGCTTTAACACCAATCCGGATACATATAGTGGAGCAGCCATTTGGAATAGTACCAAGTGGAGCGTGGTAGCAGTGTTTACAGTTTGACATAGAGATTTGCAAAGTACATATGGATCTGAATGTCGCAGACCGTTGACTATAAGACCTCTCTCACATGCAAAGCATGATCGAGCCCCAGAACTCATTGGGTGTTATATTCATAACAATGCGTATCACATGGTGATGTGAACTAGATTATTGACTCTAGTGCAAGTGGGAGACTGTTGGAAATATGCCCTAGAGGCAATAATAATTTAGTTATTATCATATTTCCTTGTTCATGATAATCGTTTATTATCCATGCTATAACTGTATTGATCGGAGACTTAGATGCATGTGTGGATACATAGACAAAACCATGTCCCTAGTATGCCTCTAATAGACTAGCTCGTTGATCAAAGATGGTTCAGGTTTCCTAGCCATGGACATGAGATGTCATTTGATAACGGTATCAAATCATTAGAAGAAGGGTGTGATGGACAAGACCCAAACTACAAACGTAGCATATGATCGTGTCAGTTTATTGCTACTGTTTTCTGCATGTCAAGTATATGTTCCTATGACCATGAGATCATGCAACTCACTGACACCGGAGGAGTGCCTTGTGTGTATCAAATGTCGCAACGTAACTGGGTGACTATAAAGGTACTCTACAGGTATCTCCGAGGCTGTTTGTTGAGTTGGCATGGATCAAGACTGGGATTTGTTACTCCGTGTGACGGAGAGGTATCTCAGGGCCCACTCGGTAATACAACATCACAACAAGCCTTGCAAGCAATGTGACTAAGTGTTAGTCATGGGATCTTGTATTACAGAACGAGTAAAGAGACTTGCCGGTAACGAGGTTGAACTAGGTATGGAGATACCGACGATCGAATCTCGGGCAAGTAACATACCGAAGAACAAAGGGAACATCATACGGGATTAACTGAATCCTTGACATAGAGGTTCGACCGATAAAGATCTTCGTAGAATATGTAGGAACCAATATGGGCATCCAGGTCCTGCGATTGATTATTGACCGTAGAGGTGTCTCGGTCATGTCTGCATAGTTCTCGAACCCGCAGGGTCTGCACACTTAAGGTTTGGTGATGTTTCGGTAGTATAGAGTTATGTATGGTGGTGACCGAAGGTTGTTCGGAGTCCCAGATGAGATCCCGGACATCACGAGGAGCTTCAGAATGGTCTGGAGGTAAAGATTCATATATAGGAAGTCCTATTTTGGTCGCCGGAAAAGTTTCGGGCTCATCGGTAGTGTACCGGGAGTGCCGGTAGTGTACCGGGGGACCATCGGGAGAGGTATTTCGACCCAAGAGGCTACATGGGCTGTGGTAGGGTGGAAACCAGCCCTTAGTGGGCTGGTGGAAGTCCTCTAAGAGGCCCATGTGTCTGGAGTTGAAAGAGAAAGAAAAAACGCAAGGTGGAAAGAGATTCCAAGTGGGAAAGGAGGAATCCTAGTCCTACTAGGATTGGAGGAGGATTCCTCCTCTCCTCCTTGCGCAAGGGAAGCCTTGGTGCGCCAGCCCTCCTCCTCCCTCCCTCTTATATATATACTGGTGGTATTGGGTGTTTTGCACTAGATTTTACGGCCACGTGCTACCCGTTCCACCGGTGCTCCTCTGGATCGGATTTTCGCAGTGCTTAGGCGAAGCCCTACCGAAATTGCTCCACCACCATCGCCGAGCGCCATCACGCTACCGGTGAACTCTTCCTCCTCTCCACTTCCTCTTGCTGGATCAAGACGGTGGAGATCGTCATCAAGCTGCACGTGTGCTGAACGCGGAGGTGCCGTCCGTTCGGCGCTAGATCGGAAGGACCGTGATCAAGTTCGCGAGAAGGATCGTGATGAGTTCGCGAGACGGATCGTGATAAGTTCGCGAGATGGATCATGATGAGTTCGCGGTACGGATCGTGATCAAGATTGTGAGATGGATCATGATGAGTTCGCGGGACGGATCGTGATGAGTTCATGGGATGGATCGTGATTGGATCGGGGACGAATCGTGATGAGATCGCGGGACGCTCGGTGATTTGGATCGCGAAGACGTTTAACTACACCAATCGCGTTTCTTAACACTTCCCGCTTAGCGATCTACAAGGGTACGTAGATCCACTCTCCCTCTCGTAGATGCTCATCATGGACAGATCTGCGTGTGTGTAGGAAATTTTTTGTTTCCCATGCGACGTTCCCCAACAGGAATGATGGGTAGCCCAACAACACAGGTAAAGCAGTTGCACCATCCCCCAAGGTGGCCTCTGCTACTAAGGGAATGTGGATGGCCTCCACGGCGGCGGACGACAAGATGGACTGGCTCTCCATTGTCAGGTAGCTGTCGTCATCGGAGGACGCCTATGCATGCCCCGAGCTCACCACCATCAATGACATCGTCATGAATGAGATTATTCCTAGTCCACGGGAGAAAGAACAAATTTGTTTTTTGCCTTTTTTGATATGTAGTTTGGGTTTCCAATCCACCCAATCCTTTGGGGTCTCCTTCAATTTTAATGCCTTCAGTTCAATCATCTTTTGTAGGTCGCACCTTCACATGTGTGAAAGCACATATGCTCCCTTGGTAGTTTTGATAATTCATGACAACACACATTGTCTCTTGGACTAATAGTTCTACCTAGTTTATTCCAGGTTTAGTCCACACAGAGGATTGGCTAAGGATCATGTGGAGAATTCCCAAGAAGAATGAGAAGGGAAGGAATAGGATTGGTCAAGCTCCAAGATTCAAGCTACAAGACTCTACATTTTATATTTTCTGAGAGGTCACTTTTGAGTCCATAGGAAAGTCAATACTATTAAAGGGGAGGAGGAGTTATGATGATCTGGTTGCTCAAGTGCTTAGAGATTAGCAACCCAAAATACTCACCCACTTTCCCACCAACATTTTTTGTCCAAAGCCTAAAGTCAAAATTCGATGACACCAACAATTCCAATTCGGATCCACCGAGTTTTACCCTATACAGAACCCTAGCCAAACACTAGCATCTCGGTACTACCAACATTCCATTCGGTGCAACCCAAACCAGTAACCAACTTTCTATTAACCAATTTCTTAAAATCGGTCCCACCGAGTTTGAGAAATCAGTGACACCGAGACTTGGTAACTGCCTAGGTCACCCGTATCGGTACTGCCGAGAATTATATATCAGTCTCACCGAAAAGGCCAAAGTTGCCACATTTTTGCACTAGTCGGTGCAACCGAGTTTTCACTTCGGTTTCATCGAGTTGGGCAATAACGTTGTAATAGTTGGATTTTTGGAGATGCCTATATATACCCCTCCACCATCTCTCACTCGCAAGTGAAGCAATCATAACATACATCCAGTTGCCATATCCAATTTTCTGAGAAAGAACCACCTACTCATGTGTTGAGATCAAGATCATTCACTCCAACCATATGGATCTTTATTTCTAGCCTCCCCAAGTTGCTTTCCATCCAATCAATCTCTTCTACCCATGCCAAATTTGTGAGAGGGTGATTGAGTGTTGAGGAGACTATCTTTTGAAGCACAAGAGCAAGGACTTCATCAAACTACCACATCTATTACCTTTTGGAGGGTGGTTCCTCCTAGATTTGTTAGGTGTCGCTTGGGAGCCTCCTCCTTCGTGATTGTGGAGTTGAACCAAGAAGTTTGTAAGGGAAAGGAGATTGCCTACTTCGTGAAGATCTACCCTGAGTAAGGCTAGTCCTCCGTGGACGTAGGCCATCATGGAATACACAAGGTTGCTACTTCGTGGACCCCTTGTGGGTGGAGTCCTCCGTGGACTCTTACAATCGTTACCCTCCATGGGTTGAAGTCTCCATAAACATGGATGTACGATAGCACCAACTATCGGAACCACGGGAAAAATCTTCGTGTCTCCAAATTGTGTTTGATCTTCCTACCTCTATTTCTTCTTACATATGCTTGTCTTCACTTTCCGCTTACATACTTGTTGACTAGCATGTGTAGGGTGCACTAGACTTGTTAGATTAGCTAAAATCTTCCAACCAACTAATTTGGGAAAAGGTTAGGTTTTTAATTTGTCAAGTAGTCTATTCACCCCCCCTCTAGACGCCTCTTCTAGTGATCCCACAATGTGGCACAAATAGTTTTGCATCAGGGTGGAAATGAACGTTAATGAGACGTGTGCATGTGGCAACGACAACATTAGAAAGATTGTCGGGGTCGCCTACCTGGAAGCCAATTGTGATGAAATGAATAAAAATAAAAATATGAGTGGTTCTACATTCCCAACATGCCAGTCCAGGACCTTCATCGGACTGGCATCGCCACACCCTTTATGCTGAATCCTTCAAAGAAGCGATACTTCCGGAGGGCAAAGATCAGAGTGCAACCAAAGTCCCTGCCGGTTACTAGGCTGGGCGAGAAGGTGACCGCGCTTTTCGAAGCAAAGGCATGACCCTGTCTCTTCAACTCTCCGGACTGGTGATGAAGGATTGCAGGTCTGTGTTCTATGAAGTGATGTCGTAACCGATATTCCTTCAATGGTTACTAGATATTGTATCTAGCAGCGAGTGACTATGACCCAATTTATCCACTTTTCAAGCTACGATGGACGGCGTAAAATATGATCTTCAATGTATTTTTTGGTTGGTGCTTATTTTGTGTCTTATAATCTTTCTATTATACCAATGTTTTCTTTAAGTATACTAGTAAGTTTGCACGTGCAACGCATAAGAAAACCATGATGTATGGGCATATTTCTCCCTAAGTGGTTTTGGTGATTGATGACAATACTTATGCGGACTAATCGTGTGCATTGAACATTTTAGATATCTCATGTCTAGGCACAAGACGATTCGGTGCCCCACGGAGTTTATTGAAGATGGTTGTTCTCTATGTTTCCTTTCGGTGGATTTGAGTTGTAGGAAATCCATACTATTAAGAGGGGGTCCGCTTCGGAAAGGTTTGGGTGGGATCAACACGTACACATCTATTTTATTGCACCACCTTTCCTTCGCTTCAATGGAGCTCCAGTCTGTTTTCCTTGTCTGTGCAAAGTGAAGGCTGCACGGTGCAAGTTTTCAGTGGCTAGCGGTAGTACCGCTCAAGGGAGCGGTAGTACCGCAGGTGCCCACGGTAGTACTTTTGTCCCCAACCCTGGTGCGTGCGCCTGCGGTAGTAGGCACGGATGTAATTTTTTACATCCGTCCTCGTGCGGTAGTACCGTGATGTATTTCCGGTACTTCCGGTACTACTGTGCCGGACTTTTGCGCAGCTCCACCCTCAACTGAGGTAGGCATGGAACTAATTTTTTACTTCCGTGCATCTCCTGTGCCAATCGTTACCGACCATGCGGTAGTACCGTATGGGCTCGCGGTAGTACTGCTCCGGCGGTTCTACCGGGCGTTGCCTTGTGCAATTGGCATGTGTCTAGTCTCTACCATGCAAGCGGTAGTACCGCATCCCGCAGTGGTAGTACCGCAATCTTTTGCGGTAGTACCGTGGATCTTATTCGGTAGTATCGCAATGCGCGGGGTGAGTGTGGGGATAACGGTTGGATCCTTCCCCCCACTATATAAAGGGGGTCTTATTCCCCAAGAAGACTACCTCTTCCCTCCCCAAGCTCCACTATTGCTCAAAGCTCCATTTTAGCCCGATCTCTCTCCCTAGCCAATCAAACTTTTTGATTTTCTAGGGATTGGTTGAGAAGGCCCCGATCTACACTTCCACCAAGAGAAATTTGATTCCCCCCACTAATCCCTTGCGGATCTTGTTACTCTTGGTTGTTTGAGCACCCTAGATGGTTGAGGTCACCTCGGAGCCACATTCCATTGTGGTGAAGCTTCGTGGTGTCGTTGGGAGCCTCCAATTAAGTTGTGGAGATATCCCCAACCATGTTTGTAAAGGTTCTGTCGCCGCCTTCAAGGGCACCAATAGTGGAATCACAGCATCTCGCATTGTGTGAGGGAGTGAGGAGAATACGGTGGCCCTAGTGGCTTCTTGGGGAGCATTGTGCCTCCACACCACTCTAACGGAGACGTACTTCCTCACAAAGGAAGGAACTCCGGTAACACATCCTCGTCTCCACCTGCTCCACTTTTGGTTACCTCTTACCTTTACTTCTTGCAAGCTATTATTGTGTTGTATCCCTTGCTTGCTTATGTGCTTGTTGTGATTAGCATCATATAGGTTGCTCACCTAGTTGCACATCTAGCCAACCTATTTGTTGCTAAGCCTAAATTGTTAAAGAAAAGTTAAAAAAGTGTTAGTTGCATATTCACCCCCCTCTAGTCAACCATATCGATCCTTTCAATTGGTATCAGAGCCACATCTCTTTATTAAGGGTTTCACCACCCAAAGAGTATGGCTGGCGAAGAGGAGCATGTGGGCGAACTTCTTAAGGCCGTGGGAGTGAACACGGTCTCTCGTGAGGATTTGAATGAGGCCATGTCCTCTCTCAAATCTTCCATGATGACCGAGGTCAAATCCATGTTCAAAGAATTCCTTGATACTCTTAAACTTTCCACCGATGCGGTGCAAGTGGGTAATCCCACTAACTCGACATCGGATGTCAACTCCGGTAAGGAGGGGGCTAGTGCTGATAAGGATAATCGTTCTCAAGGAATTAATGGGTCGGGGAGCTTTGCCTCGGTTCCCCCTCCTGTGGTCTATGGAGGATCGGTGCATCCACCTCATATAGTTAATCACGATCCTCCTCCTAAACTTGTTAAGAATGTTTTGCTAACTGAGTTTTCAATATCAAGTCTCATTTAGATCACAACTCAATTCATCTCATGAGAGTCATTGAAGAAGGATACTACCCTCGTGATCCATGCAACCTCACTCCAAGAGAACAAGCGGATAGACAACTAAATTATTATGTCTTGTTCATACTCCAAGCTACGGTTCCCACTGAAGACCTACCTCACCTGCGTCCCTTCACTATTGCTAAAGAGTGTTGGGAACACATTGTCTCCATGTACAAAGGCAGCTCAAGCATTCAACGGTCAAACCATGAAGTTGTCCTTGATCAGTCAGATGAGTTTGTAATGATAGAGGATGAGGAACCGCGTGAGCTCTATAGAAGGGTGACTGCTCTCGCCGTTGGCCTCAAAGATCATGACAGCAAGGATGTGGATGATACTTGGATCAAGCGTAAGTTTTTGAAGGCCATCATGCCCTACAACAAGGCCATGTCCGCTATCATCCGTCAAGGACTGGACTTTCACACCTTGTTTTTTGGTGATGTGTTGGACGAATTTATTGCAATGAACATCTTGAACACGACAACTAACAATGCTCTCACTCACGTGCAATGGTAAAAGAAATCATCCCCCAACCTTGCTTTGAAGGTCAAGGCCAGTCAAGAGGAAGAAGAACAAGAAGAAGAAGAAGAAGAGGGTTGCCCCGAGGACACCAAATATGCTTATCATGAGCATATGGCTCTTGCGTCCAGGCAATTTTGGGGCAACAAAAGAAACACAAGGCCCAACTTCTCCAAGAACAACTCAAACGGGTCAAAGGGCAAGCAATGTGTGAGAACATGCTACAACTGTGGTAATGTGAGTCACTTTGTGGTGGATTGCCCTTATGAGAAGAGGGAAGACAATGGTGGCAAGCTCATTCGCAAAGATAAGGCCAAGTCCTTCCCCAACAAGACCAACTTCACCAAGAAGGCTCCTCATAAAGTATTAGTGGCTCAAGAATAGTATGCCTCGGATGATGATGTTGATGACGAAGACACAAGCGGTGAAGGAATGGCAATGGCATCTGTGGCAATTGCTTCCTCTACCCCAACAAAGGTGTCACTCTTCGATGCCCCAATGAGAACCACGTCGCTAGGTGCCTCATGGCTAAAGGTATCACCAAGGTAACCTCCAACGCCAAAACCTCAAATGTTAAGACTTCTATTTCTCCCACTCCATCTTTGTTAGATTGTGTGGATGAACATGAGTAGGCGAAAGAGGATAAAAATGAGTTTGACAAATTCTTGTGTAAACTCAATGGAGAATCCAATAAGCATTCGTTGCTCTCTTAGAACAACTTGGTGAGGCCAATGACACTATTGATTCTCAAGAAGAATATCTTGAGGAGTTGAGAGGCCATAGTCGTGATTATGCCGACGAGATAGCGGATCTATCTATTGCTCTTGAGGAAGAGCGAGGTCTTCATATGACTCTTGAGGAGTCACAAAATGATGACCTTGCTAAATTACGTAAAGATTATGATCATGCTATTGTTCTTAACCATGTGCTCAAGTCTGAAAAGGTTGCACTTGGGGTTGGCCATGATCGACTCAAGGTTGAGCTTGACAGACTTGACAATGCTCGCAAGGCATTGAAGTGTGCTCATGCCTCTCTTAAGGAGTCGCATGATCAACTCCAAGTAAAACTCACTAAGGAAATTGCCACGTGTCATCCTTTTGTTCTAATTAATAATGCTTCCGCTACTAACCCGTGTTGTGAGCATGCACATCATGTGGAGGAAAATGCTAAGCTAAAAGAGCAGCTTGAAAAGGGTTTGGTGACATGTATCCAAGGTGAGAAGGCTCTCAATGACCTTTTGAGTAATCAAAAGGAAGTTGTTGCAAAAGAAGGGGTTGGGTTTGCACCCAAAAACAACAAGAAGAAGAAGGTGAAAACCAAGGAAGTTCCACCGCTCAAGGAAACTTTTGTAAGAGCAGGAGATGGTCCTCATGAGACGAAGAAAGACAAAGCTGTGGTTGGTAATGCCAAGAAGGGCAAGACCACCCACCCCAACAAGACCGACGACTTTAACCCCTCTTATGTTTTATGCCGTGCTAGTGATGGGCATGTTTATGCCAAATATGTTGGTTCTTCTTATGAGTACATTTAATGGTGTATTTGGGTTCCTAAGACCCTTGTTTCTAACATGAAAGGACCCATTAAAGAATGGGTACCTAAAACCAAACTTTGATCTTTTGTAGGGGTTTGCTTCCAGAGGAGTGTCATGGTTGCTCGATAGTGGAGCGACAAATCATATGACCGGAAGCAAGGACTTGGTGGTGTACGTTCATCCTGACCCATCCGTTGCCACCCAAGTCTCATTTGGTGATGATGCAATTTCAAAGGTATTGGGTCTTGGCAAGGTGATAATCTCTCCGGAACTCTCCATAGAGAATGTTATGCTTGTTGAGACCCTCGCATACAATTTACTTTCTCTTCATCAACTCGCACTCATGGGTTTTAGTACCTTCTTTGGTATTGACTCTGTGGCCCTTTTGTGGAGCAAAACTCTTAAAGTAGCTTTTGTTGGGCATGTCGAGAATGGTCTCTATGTGGTTAACTCCTCGGAGCGACCCACTAAGACTGCGACTTGCCTAATGGCTAAAGTTAATGTGGGATGGATCTGGCATCGCCGGCTAGCCCATGTCAATATGAGATCTTTGCAAGGTCTCCTCAAAGGGGATCACGTCCTTGGACTAACAAATGTGAGTTTTGTCAAAGATCATGCTTGCAGTGCTTGTATTGAAGGAAAGCTACATGAGACTGCTCACCGCCCCACGACTACCATTTACTCGAAGAGGCCCTCGGAGATCATCCACATGGATATCTTTGGTCCTCCATCTTTTGACGGCCTTGGGGGAAGAAAATATTATTTGGTGATCGTGGATGACTACTGAAGATACACTTGGGTATATTTCTTCAAGAGGAATAGTGAAACTCAACAAACTATCATCGACTTTGCAAATGAAGCTCAACGACAACATGAGGCAAAGATTCCGATGATAAGAAGTGACAATGGCACCGAGTTCAAGAACTACACCTTGAATGAGTTCCTTAGTGATGAGGGGATCAAGCATCAATACTTCGCACCTTATACCCCTCAACAAAATGGTGTTGCCGAGAGAAAGAACCGGACGTTGATGGACACGACAAGAACCATGATGGCGGAATTCAAATCTCTGTACAATTTCTGGGCCGAAGCCATCGACACAGCTTGCCATGCATCCAATCGGCTCTATCTCCGAAAAGGCTTGAACAAGACTCCTTATGAAATTCTTACCGGTAACAAGCCCAATCTCAAGTACTTCAGGGTGTTCAGGTGTAAGTGTTTCATTCTCAAAAAAGGTGTTCGTTTGTCTAAATTCAAACCTAGAGATCAAGAGGGCATATTTGTTGGTTATGCTACAAACTCTCACGCTTACCGTGTCCTCAGTGAGTCCAACAGACTCATTGAGGAGACGTGTAACGTAGAGTTTGATGAAAATAATGGCTCCCAAGTGGAGCAAAGTGGTCTTTGTGATGTAGGTTATGAAATTCCTCCCCAATACATAAGAATAATGGGTGTGGGATGCTTCTTACCCGTTGAGGAACCCCTTGTGGCCGAAGGAGAAGGACAATGTTCCAGTCAAGTGGAACCATCACCGTCACAAGACCCACATGCTTCCGAAGAACAAAATGAAGGTCCCCTACCACATGGACGAGATCAAGGGCAAGATCAATCTACTGATGATGGCATCTCACCAAGTGATGCCCAAGATCAAGTCAACATCCCCGAGCAATCTCAAGCTCAAGATCTTCTTCAAGATCAAGAGCAAGCTCACGAAGGCGCTCAAGATCATCAAGAAGATGCTCCTCAGAATGTTGTCCCTCAACTTTCCATGGAGGAAATCTTAGAGAGACGAGCCGCCAAGAATGCTGCCAAGCTTTTACATAATCAACATTTGATGGAGAACATCTACGACAGCTTGAAAAGAGGGGTAACCACTCATAGAAAATTAACAAACTTTTGTGAACATCACGCGTTTGTTTCTTGCATTGAGCCCCTCAAGGTACAAGTGCGCTCGAGGACATGGAGTGGGTTGAAGCTATGCACGATGAACTCAACAACTTCGAGCGCAACCAAGTGTGGCGATTGGTGCCAAGACCTAAGGAGAACCACAATGTTATTGGAACTAAATGGATCTTCAAAAACAAGCAAGATGCGAACGGTGTCATCATTTGCAACAAGGCAAGATTGGTGGCACAAGGCTACTCCCAAGTCGAGGGTATCGACTACGGTGAAATATTTGCTCCTGTTGCTCGCCTTGAATCTATTCGCGTGTTTCTTGCATATGCTTCTCATCATAACTTTAAATTATATTAAATGGATGTTAAGAGTGCATTCCTTAATGGTCCTCTTAAGGAGTTGGTATATGTTAAGCAACCCCCGGGGTTCGAGGATCCCAAGTTCCCCAATCATGCATACGTTCTCGATAAGGCTCTTTATGGCCTTAAGCAAGCCCCACGTGCGTGGTATGACCACCTTACCGAGATGTTGCAAGACCGTGGGTTTGAAATTGGGAAAATCGATCCCAATATTTTCACAAAAAGGGTCAATGGGGACTTGTTCATATGTCAACTATATGTTGATGATATTATATTTGGTTCTCCTAACAAGGCTTTCAATGAAGAATTTGCCACACTGATGACAAATAAGTTTGAGATGTCTATGATGGGAGAGTTGAAGTTCTTCCTTGGCTTAGAAGTCAAGCAACACAATCAAGGTACCTTCATCAATCAAGCTAAATACACTCAAGACATGCTCAAGAGATTCAATATGGATGAGCTCAATCCTCCCAAGGCCAACACTCCTATGCCACTCAAATGCCAACTTGACAGTGATCCCAATGGTACAGCTGTGGATCAAAAGGTATATCGCTCCATGATTGGATCATTGCTTTACCTTTGTGCATCTAGACCAGATATCATGTTAAGTGTGGGAATTCGTGCACAATTTCAATCCACACCTAAGGAGAGTCACCATGTGACTGTCAAGCGAATCTTTCGATATTTGGCTCATACCCTAAACTTTGGCTTATGGTATCCCAAGAGTTATTCATTTGATCTCATTGGATATACTGACTCGGATTGGGCGGGAGACCGTGTGGATAGTAAGTCCACTTCTGGAGGATACCAATTTCTTGGTCGGTCTTTGGTAAGTTGGTCTTCAAAGAAACAAAACCATGTTTCTCTCTCGTCCATCGAGGCCGAGTATGTAGCTGCTGCCAGTTGCTGTGCACAGATTCTCTGGATGAGGAAAACTTTAAAGGATTATGGTGTCAATTGTGGCAAAGTGCCTCTTTACTGTGATAATGAAAGTGTCATTATAATCTCCAACAACCTGGTTCAACATGCAAGACGAAGCACATTGATATTCGTCATCACTTCCTCCGGGAACACGTCAAGCGAGGAGATATCAATCTCATCCATCTCAACACTAATGAGCAACTTGTAGATATATTTACGAAGCCATTGGATGAAGCAAGATTTCGCAAGTTAAGGCATGAGCTAAATATCATTGATTCGAGGAATGTGGTTTGACTTAGTGCACACGCCACCACACTCATCATTATGTCTTGTCTAGGTGTAGGCATGGATTTAGGGGGAGTCTAGTTCTCTCAATGAATTATCCCTCCCCTTATTATGCATAAACTAATCAAAGTCTTTCACATTCTCCATTTTTCTGATGGTTACTGTGCTTCAAAGATGAGTCTTGGTCATGGGCCCAAGGATAATTCTTCGCGGTGCCATACCAATTGACCCAAACATAGGTGGATTCAGAGCCACCGCCCTCTCTTCATGAGAGGGAGTGATTCAATGTTTGGTCCTCGTTTCTCCTCTCTAATCTTTTGGACCATGTTCTTGTCTTGATGTGACAGCCCAAGTGTTGTCCCTACCTTATTTGGCATGTAACCTATTGTATGAACCTTGTGCCATGAGCTTAATGAATGTTTGCAACTTGTCATCCATGTCTTGTTCTTGCATTCATGCATCATGCATCCATCATGTCATGCCATGTTGTGAAGTGACTATGTGTGTGAGTGTTGTGATGTGGTTTGAGTGTGGGTCGAGCTCATGTGTGCAATCTCCTCCTTCTTCCCCTCTCTTTTCTTTTCAACAAAACCCCCATCATAATGCCTTAATTCCCATGTTATTTTATAATCAGAATTAAGTTGCTATTTAAAATATTTTAAAATGTTCAAGAGGTAGCCCTATATGTTTTATGAATTGTGAGTATGGTTGTTTTGATGTTTGAAGTTGTATGCTTGTGAGTTTAAAATAACAGAGGGGCTGCCTATTTTAAATATTTAAAATTACTTGTCCTAAAAATCAACCTAATATTTTTATTAAATGGAGCATATATTTTTCCTTACAAAAGTATTTTTGTTTGCCCAAAAAAATCCTTTTATTTTTTCTTTGGTTTTTTTCCCTTTGCTGTGGTGTTTTAAAAAGAAAAGGGCTTCTGATTGTTTGTTTGAGAGAGTGGGTGCGTGTGGCCTTCGTGACCCACGAGGCCTAGTAGAACCTGACGACCACCTGCTTCGTCGTCGTTGTCGTCAGGTTCAGAGTGAGAGAGAGTGCTCTGTCGTCCCCTTTCCGTCGCCGTCGCCGTCTATTCCCAAGACTTTTAAAGCCCCTCGGCGTCCGTGCCGCTCCTCTAGGGTTCCCTCTTCCCCCTCGTGCCGCCGCCCTCCATCTCTCCCTCTCTTTCATCTCAGGTAAGCATGGGTTCAGAGGGTTCAGAGAGGGTGCAATGAGATTCAGAGAGAGAGCTCGTCGCCGCGACAGCTTCTCCGGCGAGCCCCTCGAGCAGGGGAACGTCAGGATCGCGTCGTCGTCGCCTTCTGCTTCCCCGATGCCCTCTGCATCCGCGTGGGACGCCAAGGCCGCGCCTCTGCTTCATCTTCTCCCCTTCGACCGAGCTCCTCCGCCGCGGCAATTCTCCGTCGCCGTGCTTCCTCGAGCTTAATTGGCTGCGCGGTCATGTTTAGGTGAGCTTCCCGTCCATCCTCGCCCGATCCCAAGCTTTTAGCTTCGCTGTAGTGCGTGCCCGTGTTAGGAGCGTTCCGCCGCCGTCGGACCTCATCTCCGACGAGTGCATCGTCAAGCTCATGCTTCCGAGCGTTGTGTGCGAGTTCCTGCTTCTCGCAGGGGCCCGTTTTCGCTCCGCCCCGTTTGATTCCTTGTCTGGTTCATCGCTGTGTGATTCATGTGCAGGTTGCCGCCGTTGCCATTCTGTCGTCATCGCCGGTAGCGTTCTCGCCTGTGTTAGGTGGCTGTGCTAGTGTGTGCGTGTGCGGGCAGGAACAGGGCGTCCAGTGAGCGCCTCCGCCGCTTGTATGGTCATCGGAGTTCCCCCGTTTGGCCGCCGTCGTGCTCTGTAGTTGCAGGTGTCGATTTATTCAGTTTCGTCAGTCATGACAGCACATGTGTTAGTACTAGAGGGCAGGGTGCCCCTCCTCTGTTACTAGTCGCGCTCGTAGCCCAGTGGTGTGGTGTGTGGGAGGCCACCAGGAGGTTGCGGGTTCGAATCCGAACCCCTCCTCATTTTTATTCTGTTTTTCTTTTTTTGTTTTCCTTTTGTTTTCTCCCATTGCTATGTATATGTGAGTGTAGAGGCAACCAACATGCTTGTTTTTCTTTTCTGTTTTATTTGAGTGTATGTGTGGGGGTGCTTGCTTATATATAGATGTAAGTGTATGTATATGCATGTATGAGGTGTGTATGTGCAAGTGTTTATGCACATTTGTATGTGCTTGTGTGTGTGTGCCACTTAGTGTGGTGCATGCATATGCATGCGTGTAAGTGTGATTTGTGAGTGTGTGTATGTGCATGTGAGTATGCACCTAGGTGTGTATGCTTGTGTGTGTATGTGTGGCAGTTTGCACACATGTAGTGTGAGTGTTATGCATGTGTGTTTGTGGGAGTGTGTGTGTGTGTTACCATACACATATGCATGTGCATATATGTGGGCATATGCGTGTGAATGACCACCCATACACATGAGCATGAGTGTTTGAGAGTGTATGTGCCTAGTGCACTTGTGAGAGTGAGTGTGTGTGTGCCATATGCTTATGCATACATGGTGCATGTGTGTGTGTGTGTGAGGATGAACACCCCCCCTTATTGGGTGGTATGTGCATGAGTATTGGTTCTCATATGCCTTGGGCATACATAGGGCATGTGTGTGTGCTTGCTTGTAGTGTGTGTGTAGAGTGTATGTGTGTGAGGGGACTAGTGGGTTTCCCCACTTGATATACCCCTTGTTGAATATATGCATGTTTGTTATTGTTAGCTATTTTCCATCTCTAACTAAGTTACAAATCTGGTTATGATCATTTATGCCCATGTTCCATTGGAGCTATGTATCACTTATGAGAATAGCTGGTTGTTTTGCTATCTTGTTGGTGCCTTGTTGTTTCACATGAACATATGAGTATGACACATGTTTTTGGGGTAGAAAGAGCTCATGAATCCATTGGTGCTTTAAGATTTCACTTGTGAGCAAGTTTATAAAACTGTCATTTTCAGTTGTCAACTTGCTACTTTATTAACTCAGATTCCCGAAAACTGTTATTTTCACTAAGTCCCAGAAAACTGTTTCATCTTGTCAACTTGATAGCCTCATGCTTATTGATGTGGGCCTCCTATGCAGATTGTGTAGTTGGATAAGTTGATGCATTTGTTATGTAGTTTCTGTGAATATCTTGTTTGTGGCTGTAGGGTTCTTGTAGCTCAAGATGTAGGTTGTGTAAGTTGCTATGTTGCTGTTTTGTGGCAGATTGTTAGTTTTATTGTTTTGTGACTTGTGAGAGCTATACTCCATGGAATTGATTGAAATTTGAGTCTATGGTGGTTGGTTTTTTATTGCCTAACCAGTGGCTACCTTGGAATGCCAAGAACTAGCCCATGGCATTGGTTGTCTTGTGTTTTGCTTTCGTACCTTGTCGTGAGCGTATCGTGTGAATCGTAACTTCGTTTCTTGCGTTCTGTATATGCATTTCTATCGATTTTGCATGCTGCATCCATTTTTGCCATGTTCATGCATGATTAAATAACTTAACATGAGGTTCTGTCCAGATTCATTAATAAACAAACTTTGCATGTGAAACATGACTAGTTTTGGATTACCATGTTAAATTCTTCATAAATGAATCATGCATCATCTTGGTTGTGCATTGCACCTTGGTTGGATGTTTATTATTTATGTTTCTCTTGGGTAGACGTGAGTGTTGATACTGAGTACGAGGACCTAGGAGAGTACCACTACGAGGATCCCGCTACTTGTTTCACTGAAGAACCAACATGCAAGATGATCGTACCCGGATCCCGATACTATTTTCGCTTGCTAGTTTTCTCGCTCTTATCGTTACGATTGCGCTACCTATCACTTGATATCAGACTCCTAAATGCCATGAAAGCCTCTAACCCTCCACATCCTAGCAAACCTTTGATTGGCTAAGTTACCGCTGCTCAGCCCCTCTTATAGGCGTTCTTAGTTGCAGGTGCAGGTTGTTCCATGTGATAACATGGATTTGGATATCACAATATCTATCTGTTATTTAATTTAATGCACATATATATCTTGGTATTGGTGGAAGGCTTGGCCTTATGCTAGGTGTTTTGTTCCACTGTTACCGCCATAGTTCTTGTTACCAGTGTTATGGTTTCCATATTTTGCGCTCCTAACACGCTCGGGGTTGTTATGGGGACCCCCTTGTTTATTCGGTTGAGATTAAAACTTGTCTGGCAAGACCCAACATTGGTACTACATTTGCTTAACAACTTGATAAAATTTGCATAGGGCCTTGCAAACCCGTGGATAATTAATCAACCCCCGGGCCAGTGCTCCTCATGAGTGTTGGTCCAAACTAGAGCACTGTGCGGGACCAACCCAGGGCAACTTGGAAGATTTCTATCAGGCCACCGTACACTAGCTTATCCGTCGTGTCCTGAGAACGAGATACGCGACTCTTATCGGGTTCGTCGACACGTCGGGCGGTCTTGCTGGATTTGTTTTATCTTTATCGAGTGTCCTGCGTGTGGAGTCTGACTTTCTTTGGGTTTTTCTCGAGGTGTTGGAATTCCTTTGGAATTACCTATGATGACCACGAGGTCTGTGGTCGAGGCTATTCCCGCGGAGTGTGGTTATTTGTGATGGACTAGTTGGAGCACCCCTGCAGGGTTAAATCTTTTCGAGAAGCCGTGCCCGCGGTTATGTGGCAACTTGGATATTTGTTTAACACCCGGTTATAGTAATCTTGAAGTAAAGTCTAAATAAACTACGCCAACTGTGTGAGTAACCGTGATCGTCTCTGCTCGTGAATATGATCCGAGAGAGAACACGATGGGGTTATGATTGACGTAAGTAAGTGTTCAGGATCTCATAGAGATCATACTAGATTCGATCGTTCTTCGTAGGCCACTCATATTTATTTTTATGTTGCGTAAGTTAGCCACCATACATGCTTAGTGCTGCTGCAAACCAAACACTTACCCCATCCCAACCTTTAAGCTTGAATAGTCTCGGTACCCGGGCGCTTGATTGCCGAGTCCTTGTGGCTCATAGTTTACTACAACCCTTCAGGTACAGGTATAGATGAGTACGTGCAGGATGATCTTACCAAGCTCCTGTGGGAATATGATGAGGAAAGAGGCAGGATGTACGTGACTTACCCGGATGAGTAGAGGACCATGGTCGTGATCTTTGGGATAGCGAGATAGTATCATTTGCATCTGTTTTATCGTTTGATTTCGTCCGTAGTCGGACCCTGTCTTCATCTTGATGATTTGAACTCTGTGTGGATTGTAATTTAGCATATGGCGAGTGTAAGCTAACTTGTATACTCATATCTTCTGTAATGTATGATGCAATGTTACTATACTTGCGAACGGCAAGATGCGTCTCTATCCCTTGCGAGGCCCTCATGTCTTAAAATGGATAGACGCGCATCTTGGGCGTGACACTTGAGTTGTTTCTTTTGTGCCTTGTTGTATGTGTCCTTTTTGCATAAAGCTTATTGATTTATCTTCGTGCATTTTGTCTTTCAATTTTCCTTCGAATTTGTGCGCAAATGATTTTTCTTCCCAAAACCTGCATTTTGTGGGCAGCATGATCCTACCGTGGTACGCCATGGTGCTACCGCTGAAGTTAGGTTGCTCCTGTGCTCGCACAGTAGCGGCCCCGGCACAGTACTACCGCCTCCAGCATGGAAGTAAAAAAATTACTTCCGCTTGAGGAGCGGTACTACCACAATGACCTGCGGTACTACCGTGTCGCGAGTTCCGTGTGAGGGTTAATGCCTTAAGGGCAGGCAGGGGGAGTTCAAACTCCCCCATACCCATTCATCTCTTACCCTCACGTCTCTCTCTCCTCCCCACAAACGGCGCCGGAGGACCTCACCGGATCTCCGTCTCCAACCACTCTCCTCTCATTCCAACCGGTGGGATTGTTCCCCACCTCGTCCTCTTGCCATGGACCCCGGTATTTCCCCTAACTCTTCTCTCTTTTCCTCTCTATTTTTGAATCTAGGTTTAGGGGGGAATATGAGTTGGTCTTGTGATTTTGTGTGTGTGGTAGAATTGTTAGTTTTGATCTATGGTAGTACCGATCTGATTTTCAGATTCGCTGTTCTTGAGGAATCCGCCCCGTGCGGTACTACCGCACCTCCTGGTACGGTACTACCGGCCATCGGGCGGAAGTAAATTTGTTCTTCTGCTATGTGCCCAGTACTACCGCCCACAGCAATACTACCGCGGTCGGAGCGATAGTAAAATTTTACTACTGCAAGACCTGCGGTACTACCGCTCGCTGTCAAACAACCTCGTTTTGTCCTGTCAATTATCACTTCTATATGGTTTTCTTGTTCACTTTGGTCTTTGAAATGACTTCTTTCGTTCTTCTCTTGTGTTTGCGTTGTGTGTCATAGGTGGTGGCTCCGGTTCCGTTTCAAGATGCTCGAATCCCTCTCGTGACACAAGTTCAAAGCGTCTACGCAATCAAGATACACCTGAGGGGTCCAATGTCCCGCTACGCCACTTCAAGAGAACCGCAACCAAGATCAAGGAGCCTGTTGACAACCGGGAGGATATGCCTCAAGGAGAGTTTCTGATTCGTTGGAAGATCGACCCCTATATCAACCCTAGGGAACATATCAAGGGCAATACCTTGTTTTGGACCAAGCAACAAAATCTCATCCATATAGATGTGATCAAGGGGAAGAAGAATTTCTATGTTCCTGTCCAGTGGATTGACATGGCTCATCTGAGGAAGAACCAGGCATATTTTGGTGAGGCTCTGGATTTGGTGGAGCAGTTTGATATCGAGAATATCATCTCATTTCATCTTGACTTTGATCCCGAGATTGTGGCTCAGTTCTTTGCTTTCGTCCACTTTCACTCAGATGTGAAGCGGAGCATGACTTGGATGACCAATGGAGAGAGGATGACTGCTGACTGGAAGGAGTTCATGGATCTGTTGCACATTCGTGATGAGGGGCTTGATGAGCCCGTTGGTTTGCGCCCGCACGCCAACCCACTAGCTGCACACAAGGAGAAGCTTTTGCCATACCTTGTTGAGAAGACATTACCCTCTGGTGAGAAAACTCATGTACTAAACCCGTTCCTCGATGTCATGCACCGGATCTTTTGCAACACTCTCTTTCCTTGCATGGGAGACAAGGACAAGGTGCATTCCTATCTAGTGGATATGCTGCTCCTTTGTGAGCAAGGGCGGATTACCAGTCCTGGTCCACTTGATGTTTCTCACATCATGTGGTGTGAGCTTCAGTCTGCTGTGTTCCACCGTAAGGTCCCCATCTATGGACCCTACTTGTTCTTGATTCCACAAACTTGGGCGAAGACCTTTCCGGGTGAGGATTTTGATGCTCCCAACTAGATCCGTCACGAGCCCATTTGGCTGCGTCGGAAGGACAAGTGGGCTAACACTACCATTGGGCCTGCTGATGCACATATGGATGTTGATGGGGATGCGATTGAAGAGGAGGTGGAGGACAGTTCCGAGATGTATGAGCCACCTTCTACTAAGCCATCTTGGGCGAAGAAGCTCAAAAATAGAATGAAGACATTGTTCTACATGCAGGCCAAGGGACAGTATCAGACTCACGCTGCTCGGAAGGAGAGTCGTCAACGTGACAAGCGGATTCTAAGGAAGCTTGGCGAGACCATCTCGAGTGGGTCTGAGAAGGACATCACTCCTGAGGCTACTTGGATGGAGAAGCAGAGCTACCAATGGCCGGATTCAGATGAGGAGTCTATTTCAGCTGCATCAGAGGAGGAGCTTAATGAATGATCTTTCTGCATGGGAGCTACCACCTGTGTCTTAGGTGTCCTCTCCGCCTTTTTGGCGTCTCGATGCCAAAGGGGAGAGAGAGTAGGATTTGCGAGTGTTTGCGTTTGTTTTTCGTCGTCTCCTTGTCCTTGCTTTCGTTGAACTTTGGTTTATGTTAGTTGTGTGTGAGACCAGGAGACTTCTTCTATCATATGGTGTGAGACATATGTTATCACTCTTATCTTATTCTTGTCCAGTATGATTAGTAGCTTGTGAGTTTATCTGTTATGTGCCCTTATCTTCATGCTCACATGCTATGCCTTGTTTCCGTGCTTAGTGTTATTCATTCTGTTACAAGGATTTCCTTGTCTATAAAATATAGGGGGAGTGTTGATCCTAGTGTGTGTGCTTTGCAGTCCAAAGCATATCTATAGAGTGAACACATCTAGGGGGAGCCTTTTTATATTTTATAGATTTTGGGTTTGCATATGCTCATTATATATCTTTATGTGCAAATCCCGTATCGTCATCAATCCACCCAAAAGGGGGATATTGTAAGGGCATATTTCTCCCTAAGTGGTTTTGGTAATTGATGGCAATACTTATGCAGACTAATCGTGTGCATTGAGCATTCCAGATATCTCATGTCTAGGCACAAGACGATTCGGTGCCCCTCGGATTTTATCGAAGACAGTTGTTCTCTACGTTTCCTTTCGGTGGATTTGAGTCGTAGGAAAGCCATACTATTAAGAGGGGGTCCACTTCAGAAAGGTTTGGGTGGAATCAACACGTACACATCTGTTCTATTGCACCACCTTTCCTTCGCTTCAATGGAGCTCCAGTCTGTTTTCCTTTTCTATGCAAAGTGAAGGTTGCATGGTGCAAGTTTTCAGTGGCTAGCGGTAGTAAGAGAGCGGTATTACCGCAGGTGCGCTGTCCCCGACCTTGGTGCGTGCGCCTGCGGTAGTAGGCACGAATGTATTTTTTTACATCCGCCCTCGTGCGGTAGTACCGTGATGTATTTCTGGTACTGCCGTGCCGAACTTTTGCGCAGCTCCGCCCTCAGCGGAGGTAGGCACGGAAGATTTTTTTTACTTCTGTGCATCTCCTGTGCCAGTTGTTATCGATCATGCAGTAGTACCGTATGGACTCGCGGTATTACCGCTCTAGCGGTTCTACCGCTCGTCGCCTTGTGCAATTGGCCTGTGTCTGGTCTCTATCGTGCAAGTGGTAGTACCGCATCCCGCAACAGTAGTACCGTGGATCTTATGCGGTAGTATAGCAATGCGCGGGGTGAGTGTGGGGATAATGGTTGGATCCTTTCCCCCACTATATAAAGGGGTCTTATTCCCCAACAAGACTACCTCTTCCCTCCCCAAGCTCCACTGTTGCTCAAAGCTCCATTTTAGCCCGATCTCTCTCCCTAGCCAATCAAACTTGTTGATTTTCTAGGGATTGGTTGAGAAGGCCCCGATCTACACTTCCACCAAGAGAAATTTGATTCCCCCCACTAATCCCTTGCGGATCTTGTTACTCTTGGTTGTTTGAGCACCCTAGATGGTTGAGGTCACCTCGGAGCCACATTCCATTGTGGTGAAGCTTCGTGGTGTCGTTGGGAGCCTCCAATTAAGTTGTGGAGATAGCTCCAACCGTGTTTGTAAAGGTTCGGTTGCCGCCTTCAAGGGAACCAATAGTGGAATCACGACATCTCGCATTGTGTGAGGGAGTGAGGAGAATACGGTGGCCCCGGTGGCTTCTTGGGGAGCATTGTGCCTCCACACCGCTCTAACGGAGACGTACTTCCTCACAAGGGAAGGAACTCCGGTAACACATCCTCATCTCCACCGGCTCCACTTTTGGTTACCCCTTACCTTTACTTCTTGCAAGCTATTATTGTGTTGTATCCCTTGCTTGCTCATGTGCTTGTTGTGATTAGCATCATATAGGTTGCTCACCTAGTTGCACATCTAGCCAACCTATTGGTTGCTAAGCCTAAATTGTTAAAGAAAAGTTAAAAGTGTTAGTTGCCTATTCACCCCCTTTAGTCAACTGTATCGATCCTTTCACATGACAAACATGTATTTAAAGTACCCAAGATTAGATCACGGTGGGCAAATGGGTCCAAATATTACTCGTGAAACAGGACATGAGCAGGAAATAGTATAGTATAAAATGAATAAACAACTGGTAAGAAGACATATGACCATAAATAAATGGCGAATTGTGGTGGAAAAAACCGAATATAACATTTTGGACAACAATGTCCAACCATTTTTTGACTTGTGTAAACTCACTTCAATTCTAATTGTCATATATTACAAGGCACTAATGCATAATAATAAAGTAGAAGTGGGATCTCAAAACCAATAAATAAATCAACTTGTAGAACAATAATATCGCATCTCGGTTGAAATGTCATCACCAGAATTTTGTTCTTTGCTTCCTATTTATCCCTATTCATTACTGAAAAGGTATTAAACTGCTAATTGGTCTGCAGGCAACATTGGATACCAATAGCTTCATAGTAAATCACAAAAATAGAAGACGATTTACAATCATGTCGATATTGCCATATACTTTTAGTACTTACTACCAGCATAAGTACACTATAAGTTATAGCGACGAAAAACAAGCAAGATTACATTCATACTCCCTTCGTTCGGAGTTATTTGTCGGAGCAATGGGTGTATCTAGACATATTTTAGTACACACATTTTTAGTTATAGATATATCTACTTTTCTTTATTTTTAGACAAGTATTTTCGGACGGAGGGGTATATAATATGACATGTTACCATAGTTTACAAGTTACTTTCATTGGCTACCAATCCGGAATTACATATCTAAGTTGAAATAAAAAAGCTAGTGCAACAATCCAAGGACCTATTAAGCCATGTTGATACCAACCAATAAAAAAGGTTGCTAACCCCTGAAAAATAAGTGAATTATTCTTTCAGTATTTTTAAATCACATATTTGCTCCAGTATTTTTAATGCCTTCAGTTCAATCATCTTGCCCCAACTCCGTCCTTCACGTCACATTCTTTATCATCCCGTGCGAGGCATTTTTCTATTGTAGGTTGTGTTGGGTTCTAGGTAGGTGCATCAATATAAAATTTTCCTACGCACAGAACAATTAGGATCATGCTATAGAGATGGATCACAGACGTTACCACTAGACGTGTAGTGTCATGCAACGAAAGTAGAGTTGGGGCAACGCGTCAAGAGTCATCTTCTTCTTGCCTGATCTCCCTCGAACAGCCGGTCCCATGTATAGGTTTGTCAGAGCGGCACAAGTGCACTGCCTCTACGGTATCCACGCGTGCAGTAGGAACACCGTGCAGCGAACTGCTAGGTCCGATCACACGGTCGGCGACAAGTGAAGGTGGTTACTTGCAAGTTGCAACACATGCAAAGCCCTATGACGGTGTCGAAGCGATCAACTAAACGAGTGTGCCACACCTCCACTATTTATAGGCATCGTCGCGGGTTCAACACTTGGGCCTTGCACAGATCCTACAACCCATAAGTTTCTTCCCTTAAGCGTGCGACCCTTAGTTTCTCGTTCACTTGGTGGCGAGTCTAATCACATATGACTCGGCTAGTCAGTAGCGGCCGCTAGCAAAGCATGTCGACTTCAAGTGTCCGACGAAACTGGTTAGGCGAACATGTACTTCATGCTTATGTTTGTTGGAAATATGCCTAGAGGCAATACATAAAGTGTTTATTATTGTATTTCCTTGTTCATGATAATCGTTTATTATCCATGATATAATTGTATTAATTGGAAACATGGATACATGTGTGGATACATAGACAAACACAATGTCCCTAGTATACCTCTAGTGAACTAGCTCGTTGATCGAAAAATGGTTAAGGTTTCCTAGCCATGGACACGAGATGTCATTTGATAACGGGATCACATCATTAGGAGAATGATGTGATGGACAAGATCCAAACTACAAGCGTAGCTTATGATCGTGTTAGTTTATTGCTACTGTTTTCTGCATGTCAAGTATATGTTCCTATGACCATGAGATCATGCAACTCACAGATATCGGAGGAGTACCTTGTGTGTATCAAACGTCGCAACGTAACTGGATGACTATAAAGGTGCTCTACAGGTGTCTCCAAGGGTGTCTGTTGAGTTGGCATGGATCAAGACTGAGATTTGTTACTCCGTGTGACGGAGAGGTCTCTTAGGGCCCACTCGGTAATACAACATCACAATAAGCCTTGCAAGCAATGTGACTAAGTGTTAGTTACGGGATCTTGTATTACGGAACGAGTAAAGAGACTTGCCAGTAACGAGGTTGAACTAGGTATGGAGATACCGACGATCGAATCTCGGGCAAGTAACATACCGAAGAACAAAGGGAACATCATACGGGATTAACTGAATCCTTGACATAAAGGTTCGACCGATAAAGATCTTCGTAGAATATGTAGGAGCCAATATGGACATCCAGGTCCCGCCATTGATTATTGACCGTAGAGGTGTCTCGGTCATGTCTACATAGTTCTCGAACCCGCAGGGTCTGCACACTTAAGGTTTGGTGACGTTTCGGTAGTATAGAGTTATGTATGATGGTGACCGAAGTTTGTTCGGAGTCCCGGATGAGATCCCAAACGTCACGAGGAGCTCTGGAATGGTCAGGAGGTAAAGATTCATATATAGGAAGTCCCGTTTTGGTCGCCGAAAAAGTTTCGGGCTCATCGGTAGTGTACCGGGAGTGCCGGTAGTGTACCGGGAGGCCTCCGTGAGGGGTATTTCGACCCAAGAGGCTTCATGGGCTATGGGAGAGTGAATATCAGCCCTTAGTGGGCTGGTGGAAACTCCACACAAGGCCCATGTGGCTGGAGGAAAAAACCCAATAGGAAAAGGTGGAAAAAAGGCAAAAGGAGCAATTCTAGTCCTACTAGGTTTGGAGGAGGAGAGTCCTCCTCCACCTCCCACTTCGGTCGAAGCCTCCAAGGCTTGGAGGCCAAGGCTGCCTCTCCTCCTCCTTCCCTCCTATATATACTGGTGGATTTCTAGGGTTTTGCACTAGATTTTTCAGCCACGTGCTGCCCGTTCCTCTAGTGCATAGTTTCTCCTCTAGATCGGATTTCTGCAGTGCTTAGGCGAAGCCCTGCCGGAATTGCTCCACCACCATCGCCGGAGCGCCGTCAGGCTGCCGGAGAACTCTTCTTCCTCTCCACTCCTTCTTGCTGGATCAAGACGGTGGAGATCGTCATCAAGCTGTACGTGTGCTGAACGCGGAGGTGCCGTCCGTTCGGTGCTAGATCGGAAGGATCGTGATCAAGTTCGTGGGACGGATCGTGATCGGATCGCGGGACGGATCGTGGTTGGATCGCGGGACGGATCGTGATTGGATCGCGGGACGCACGGTGATTTGGATCGCGAAGACGTTCGACTACATCAACCGCGTTTTTTAACGCTTGCCGCTTAGCGATCTACAAGGGTATGTAGATCCACTCTCTCTCTCATAGATGCTCATCACCATGGATAGATCTGCGTGTGCGTAGAATTATTTTTGTTTCCCATGCAACGTTCCCCAACAATGTTTCCTTTGCCACACGGTATATGTTGTCATGCTTAAGGCGACATGGTCATCCTTGTTGCAGCATGATCTCTTTCTCGTTTCAGTGAATTCGATCAACACTTCGGATTGTCTCATAATTCCTCGTGGCATGACCATGCTTATCCAGGTCGGATCATCCGAGGGGCCCAGAATATATTTCTCTTGACCGGAGAGGCAAATACCATCTTGCTCAACCATGTCTCATAGCATGGGTCTGGACAAGTCCGAAACCTACCTTTATAAGTATCCAGTCATGAACTAGCGTTTGGTCGGGCCAAAGCAGGTCTATCATCATCCCGAGTACATGCGTCAGCTCAGGACTTAGGACGTAGAATGTATATTGTACCAGAGACTCATAGATGGCCTATCGCTGCGTCTCATAGTCGGGTCTGTCCAACTCATACCTTATCTCGACTACGTCGAATCCGACCAGATCTTTGTGAGTCCATATTATCCGGCTAGCATCCAATGCTACATAGTCAGTGAGACTGAACCATCCATCGTGTCATATGCTAGTCCAACTGGCTGCGCGCCCCACAACCCTTTCGACTAGGGACAATTTAGGATAATCATCATACAATGCATGCATAGTCTCACAAATAAGTCACATATTTGTTAATACACGTCATTGATAATGTCCAAGGATTATCCTTATTCATAAACACATAAAAAATATCATCATACATGATTACCTCTAGGGTATATCTCCAACAGGTCGCACCTTCGCATGTGTCACAAATAGTTTTGCGTCAAGGTGGAAACGAATGTCAATGAGACGTGTGCATGTGGCGACGACAACATTAGCAAGATTGCCGAGGCGACTACCTAAAAGACAATTTTGTCGAAACAAATAAAAAAGAGAAATATGAATGGTTCTACATTCTCGACATGCTAGTCTAAGACCCTTCTCGGACTGACATCGTCACACCCTTTACACTGAACCTTCCGAAGAAGTGATACTTCTGGAGCCCGGAGATTAGTGTGCAACCAAAGTCCCCAACGGTTACTAGGCTGGCCGAGAAGGTGACCGTGCTTTTCGAAGCAAAGGCATGATCATGTCTCTTCAACTTTCTGTACTGATGATGAATGATTGCATGTACTACATCCGTTTCTAAATATTTGTCTTTCTTGAGATTCAACTATGACCTACATACGAAACAAAATGAATGAATCTACACTCTAAACTATGTTTATATACATCCGTATTTAGTACATAGTGAAATCTTTAAAAAGACAAATATTTAAGAACGAAGGAAGTATGTGTTTTGTGAGGTGATGTCGTAACTGATATTCTTTCAATGGTTACTAGAATCTAGCAGCGAGTGACTATGATCCACTTTATGTACTTTTTCAAGCTATGATGGACGGCGTACAATATGATCTTCGATGTAATTTTGGTTGGTGCTCATTTTGTGTCTTATTATCTCTCCATTATATCAATGTCTTTTTTTATGTATTCCCTTTGTAAACTATTATCAGAGTGTTTATCTTACTAAAGTACTGTTCTAAATGATCTACTCCACCAGTCATCTGCAGAATGTATGAGGCTACTAGTAATAATCCCAAGTAAAATGCAGAATAAATTGTCGTGGCAAATCTCCAGAGAACGAATCAACAAAGCCATCAGTTTTCCCGCTGAAAAGTGGCGCCACGGCCCTGCTCCCGGCGCGACGCGCTAATCGCGAAATGAAGCTCGTAACCGCGATTTTGCTCATCAGGGTCTCGCCGGGATCGTCGCGCGAGGGCTCATTGGACCCCCCAGCGCCGCTCGGGATGGATTCCGCGGCGGAGCGAGGAACTCGGAGCGCGGGGGCAGGGCGAGGTCCTCAGCCTCACGCGTGGTGGGCTTCCCCGCCTGTTCGTCAGCCCCAATTCTCTCGCCACCACGGCCTCTTCTCGCCAAGCCGCCCCTAGTTCCCTCCCACTAGCAACGCCAAGGAGCTATTCCTCCTAGGCGTCCTCCTCCCGCTCCCCGCCGCTGGATTGACCCGGAGTGAAGTGGAGATCCATCGGGGGCGCGATTCCCTTTGTTGGTGAGGATGCCCTAGCTCCGCTTGGGTTGCTGTTCGTTTTCCTTGCCGCCAACAATCGAATCCAACCAGATCCCCCTCTTCGTGATCGGTCTCTGCTTACCCTGATTCTGTTGATGCACTGTTAACAATTAATATACTGTATGAACTACTGCTACTAAGAGCCATTTTTCTTTTCAGAAAAATAATAGTTAGGGGCTCAAGTGTTTTAAACCTCGTGTCTTCGACTATGTTTCAGCCTTGGGTGATTTCTTCTGTAATTTTTGTTGATTCAGTTGACTATGCGGTGGACTGTTGATTCAGTTGAGTATGGGGTGGATTAGACTGGAGAGAATAATTCCATTTTTTTTACTTTTATATCAGACGGGAATGCAGTTTACCCCCCATGAAAGAATTTGCATCAGTTATCTATTCACCATTGTTTACAAGAACTAAAAGAAGGGTGATTATTGCAGGAACTGAAAACAGCTGCATGGCGGGGGTCCAGGAGCAGCAATACGAAGAATTGTTTGGCGGGTTTTTCTTTGATGAAGAGGCGTTAAGGTACTACCATCCTAGTAGCATTGATGAAAATATGTACTGTATATCAAAGGCTCTGGGCTCTGTGGAGCAATGCCATTAGCTTACAATGCATGCTTGTAAGGGAAGTATAGGGCACTATGTTTTTTCCCTGTTACCTTAGCTAAACATATTTGCTGTAGTGAGAGTGTTACATTGCTTGTTTGTGCCAGAGAAGATTACTTTTTGCAGTCATGGAATCTTCATTGTTGGTTATTTGCTGGAACAGCAAGGATATATCATTGGATGGGCTGGACAAGGAACTTGAGGAGCACAAGAACTATGATGTGAGTCTAAAGCCCACTCATCCTCATTCTCAGTTTCCATATAACAATGGTCTGAATTAACTGTTCTTACCATTGGAGTGTTGCACTTTAACGACTTTTAGTTATTAATGACTGCACAATTTGTAACTTTGACTTGTTGAAGTACTGATTGCATTGTCTTTATTTGTTATCGATGGTTTTAACATGTATGCTACATTTTGGACCACCAAATTCTTATTATCAGATTTCCTTACCATTCCGAAAGATGTCTGCTGTTCTTTTTCCAAAAAGAAACGAAACAATTCCTGAAATAGTGAGATCTAGGCTATGCACCATTAATTAGTTTCCATCGCTACATACATCGCTCAGGTTATTAGAAGCACAATCTTTCTTCTCTCATGTGAACATATTAAGGGTCATATGGTTCTCTCTTTGTTTCCCAGGTGCTAATAAGTATTCTAGCCAACGGTGAAAAACAGCGAGACATGGCAACCATAGTGGAAGGCAATCTAGGCCATATTGAACAGGATCTGATTCAAGTATGTGTTTCTGCAAGCTTCAGCTATGTCATCAATCTGCTGATAAAACTATGCGCACAATTGCGGCACATGCGTGACTTCCAAAGCATTCGATATTGGCTTATTGTATGGTACTGCTGACTGTTTCTTTAGAATAGAAAGATTCTATATTTTCCTTGCTGGAGCTATATTCCATGGAAATAAAAAGGAATTTGAATGATTTAGTGGTTATGTCAGCAAACTGAGGATTCAGGATTCAGGATAAATATTATTTCTAATGATATGATTCTAGCCATTTTTTCTTTGAGCAGAGCATGATTAAACTTATTTCGAGTCTGTGTTGTCCTGTTTGCTTGCTTTATATATGGTACAAGCTAGATCTATATTTATTCGCTTCATTTACCCGCATACTGTTTTGAGCTTTAAAACATCGGACCGCTGTCTCATCTCTTCAAAAAGACTCATCTACTGATGCTTGCTTTTCTCTTACATATGGCTCTTATGTTACTCAACAACTCAATTCAAAGCTCTAGCAGGCAGACATTAGGGATGCAAGGCGGCGCCTGACCTGGCCCGCTTCATATTCAATATTAGGCAAATTTAGTTCTAGCTAGCTGTGGTGGCGTTAGCTTAATTTGTGCTAACTCAACACTCTGGTGGGCTCTTGTGGGATGCCGCGCTGCACCCCTGGTAAACATGGACATAACAAAAGTCACAAATCAGTAGGAAGTTTTGTGCAACAGACCTAGTGAAGTAGGATTTACAATTAGTACTAGTGCTAAACACGGCATGGTACCATTTTTAGAAGGTATTAATTCTGATACTTACAATCTGGAGTCTGGGCAGTGTGTTGTGCCTTATATTTTGCTAACTTTTATGCAGTTACTATAATGCATGAAATAACCAAGAGAAGGTCCTTGCATTGTTTCTTAATCTTCCATATAACTGTGCTGTGATGTTTTGCATATTTCAGTTCATACGTTTCTAAACTTTTACGTACAAAATTGCATGGAAATATCTACATCTTAGGAGGATCTTTCTTCATGTCTACAGGATTATATAAAAGATAATGACAGCCTAGTTCTGTTGCATGATCAGATTCATGACTGTGACATTGTTTTATCTCAAATTGGATCACTTCTTAGTGGATTTCAGGTATATTCTTGATACCTGTTTAGTACATGCAGGGTCCTTATTTATTTGATAACCTTTCTGTTGCAGTAGGTTAGCTTTTTCTCCGAGGGAAAATATGTATGGTTTTTATGTTATACTGCTTATTTGAACATCTAATTTTCAAATTTTCTTAAACTGACAGGCTGTCAGAATTTATTTGGTAATACATGAGACTTGTTATGTGTCAATGTAGCCCACTGCCCACCTGAAGTCTATGTTGCTTAGGTAGGGTGTAGATTCCTCGTCCGTGGCCTTGCCATGCTGCACGACTTACAATCAAGCCTTCTGTGGTCTGGTTGCCACTCATCCAATTCCTTATGGTAAGGAGAGGAAAGGGAAAATAATGATAGAGAAAGAGGAGGTCAAAGGGGAGGGAGTGCATCTATAACTCGCTAACCCAGTGTTAGGCGTACGATTGCCCATTCTAATGAACACTCTTGCCATCAGTCCCACTCATATTGCAGCAAATGGTTGTGGTTGCCGTCGCCCACCACATTTGTGGGATCTAAGTTCATTCTCTCATGGTCCTTTGCCATTATACAAGGCTTACCAGTTGTCATGCACTCTTTGCGATCTAGTTGCCACTCTTTCAGTGCCTCTGGAGTTGGGAGCAGAGGTTGCTGAACTCAGAACGAGCAATCACTAGTGGAAGAAGGCTGGATGTGGGGAATCTTGTTAACCTGGCTTTGGGTTGGTACTTGATCAGACAGTGCAGGACAAATGGGGTGTCATTGCCATACTACCAGCCAATCGATTAGACCATAACCGTCGCAAGCTCACAGAGCACTGAAGTTTGAAAGCCTGAGAAAGTGAGATAGTGCTTGTTATGGATGTGGGACTAGTGAGGCAGTGCTAGGCAAGGCGAGTATCACACAATAACTGTTGCCATCTGCCAGCACTGCCCCTGATCCGACATCCTTGCCCTCACTGTAGGTGTTGGCTTGCAACGGCGACTGGAGGCGGAGGAATCCTTGCATCAACAAAGTAGACCTGAAATGGAGAGGGTGGGAGAGGCTTCGGTGGCCATACCTGATGGGGAAGTGTGTGCTCCCTAAAACTTTTAGTTTTGTGATATAATTTGCAAATAGATGTCCAACAGTAGCTCCCAGCTTGTGACCATAATCATATTACTCCCTCCGATGGATACT
Source organism: Hordeum marinum (assembly GCA_022496015.1). Classification (NCBI taxonomy): domain Eukaryota; kingdom Viridiplantae; phylum Streptophyta; class Magnoliopsida; order Poales; family Poaceae; genus Hordeum; species Hordeum marinum. Next base: position 225,979,906 of record CM039672.1, read on the forward strand.
ACTTGTCGCTGAAACGGATGTATCTAGCACTGAAATACGTTTAGATACATCCGTTTGAGAGCCGAGTAATATGGATCGGAGGGAGCATTGAAATTACGTGTTGTTGCGTGTCAGGTTCACATTGGTTCTTTAAGCTCGGAACTTAGAAGTCTCCATGAGAGATCCTTGGACTTGGGTGTGAGGCTGAAGAACCGGAAGGTAAGGACAATCCTGTTAGGCTTTTACTGAGACTGCAATAATCTTATATACTCCGTCCGTCCCGGTGCATAAGTCATTTTACGAAAACCAAATAATCCCAAAACACTTAGGCGCGGTACATTAATTCTCACCTCGTTTCTTGTTTCTTGACATGAACAAAAGAATCAACCAATAAGAGACGTGGGACGTGTATGTTTTTAATGACTTAAGATTACCTACTCCACAACATGCAGTGGTCAGTTCATTGCATGCAATGGTATTAATTAGCAAATGGACATTAAATTCTCTTGTTTTCCTCTCCGCCTTGGTCGCGGTGCACAACGTAAAATGACTTATACACCGGTACAGAGGGAGTAGGTACAACAATTCTTCACTTTAACAAAATACTTTACGAGTAACAAGAGTTACTCGGAAGTTTAGTTTTGCTGTGATACAAAATTGAATGGTAAATTTTTAATTGGCAGCAGTAGCATATTTGATGCACTGTTAATGTTTACTTTAATGGTTCAATAAATATTAACGGGCTGATACGGGAGCTTATGCTGTACAGTTGGCTGAGATAAAGCTTGCAGCATTTGTTGAAGAAATTGTTGCTCCTCCTGGTTTGGTGAATGTTATAATTGATGGAGAGGTAAGCATCTAACAACAACTCTGCAATTTGATGCGTTTTTTTCCCAGTATGATAGGTTACTTTTGAGTTCTTTTGTTCCACACTGCAAGTCTTGACGGTTTTTAGTAGCTATGAGCCAGTGACTTTAATATTTTTTTCTTCATGCACATCAGCACATGTAGATGAAAGTATGTGTGTGCATCAGTGCATGTGATAAACAGTTGCTGTACTATTTACTCTCTATGTTAATGTGCTGTCTAATATTGTTTGTCGTTTTAGTTAGACATGATTGTTCAAGCGCGAAGTGCACTAAAAACAGTGATTTCTAAAGCAGCACCACCCCACTAGGCCATCACCGTCATCTTCAATAGTTAGGACGATCCAGTATATCTTATTCTTATCCTGTTCTCAGTTTCTAGCAAATTATTGATATCCATATGGATTTTTGTTTTGGTTTGCTCAGCTATGTTGTCCCGTTTAGATGAGTAATTAATGCCAAGCTGTGCAGAAAGTTGTGGTCCTGTGGATCCACAGACATACATTGTTTCTTTCCGCAGTGAAGACGGCTAGACAGCATGGTGGAAGGGGGGTTAGGTAGACATATGTTGGGATGAGTGAATTAGAGGATCGAATGATAGCATACAGAGATTTGTTTCTTACTGCTCGCGTCAAAAGAATATGAGCATTCTCATATGCTGGATGCTTAGATCTTGACATTTGCTACACATGACTCAATTCATTAGATCTTTCCTAGTACAACTGGGCTCCCTAATATATCTTTCCTTACCACCTGGTACCCTCTTTCTTAGTATTTCTGGACTATCCGAATCCTGTTATTTCCTGGTTCTCCTTCTATTCCCGAGTGTCCAACTTGGCTCCGTAGCTCCAACACAACTTATCCAATCTGCTGATGCTGCTATCCTCGTCCAATATGTGAACAACATCACACCCCTCCCAAACACGCAGATTATCCTCAAGCTGCCTTCCAATATGCACATATTTTCATTAAAAAATCGAACCCTGCTATGCTGGTATGCCTTTGAAGGAATTAGCAGGAGTTCTTATGTATGTTTTGGTTAATGCTTTTTAGTTGCAGCCTTTTCGTAATAATTGGCCAACATTACCTAGTAGTTGTATTTTAAGGTTCGATTGTGGCAGCTGAACTGTGTTGCGCTGAACTTACTCTATAATCTGTTGTAGAAAAATAGGCACAAAAGTAGGAAAAGTTGGTTATTTAAATGGTAAACGGGATCATCATAATCTACCACAATGCGCCATTTGCCAACCAGCTTTTGCCAGTTTTATTTTTTGGTTAACCACCCTTTCCTGCTTCCGTGCCTATTCTTCTACAGCAGATTATAAATAAATTCAGCACATTATATTTGAGCAACCACAAACTGTGCCTAAGTTGGCAATTCCAATGTTTTCTTTACGCACTGAAAGTTCTGTTGAACATCTGTAAGATGCTGTTTAAGCTTTCTATAGATGTGGTGTTGGCTCTTTTCCAAAGAAAACGACATAGAACTTTAGATGTTTTTCCTTTTCAAAGAAAACATCATGGATCTAGTAGCATACTGGAACCAGCAAGCCACCCAATAAATGGAGCTTAAGATGTTTCTCTTTATCAAAGAAACATGATTCTCCTTTTGTTTTTCCTAAATCACATATTTGCTGATGCATGAATATAATAAGTTCAATGACTTGCTATTCCAGTTTCTTTTGGCAGGTAAATGATGATTATATCAAAAGTCTAAACATGTTGAGCAAAAAGTTGAGATTTGCTCAAGTCGATCCATTGATTAATGCATCAAAAGCTCTGAAAGATATTAAGCAAGAACTGGAAAGGCTTCGGAAAAAGGCACTATCAAAGGTTACCTAAGAATGCACTCATATAGATTAATGATTGCTTTATGTCCTGGTTTTCAAGCTAACAGAAATTTGTTTGTGTTCTTACATTTTGCTTACCTCTGTTAATTACTGTAAAATATTTACTACTGGTGTGATGCTTACCATTTATTTTCCACTATGTACTTTGTCAGGTATCCGCCTATGTCATTGGGATATTCTCTTCCATGAGAAAGCCTGGAACTAATATCCAGATACTTCAACAAAATTTGCTTCAGAAGTATAGGTATACATGGTGGAAAAATAAATGTCTATGGAATATCTAGCCGTTCTGTCCTGTCTACACAATAGTTATCTTCATGGTATTAAATCTCATGTTCCTGGTTGTATGAAGAAGTGTACCTATACTCTTCTCATTCTGTTATTTACTTGTGCCGCCTTTTACGTTAGACAATATGTGCCCGAAAGCTGTATGCAATTTTGGTTTTCTTAAAAGTCAGTTCATGCTTGATTTTCTAACTAAGTGGATAGGGGTAAGGAAAACCATTTGAGGTTGGAATAATTAAAGGCAACGAGAAACACAGAACAAACAGCACTTGCTACGATGAAGTTCATAAAATTTCAAAGTTGGAAGCCAACATCTACCGCTATTTCCTGTGATATACTCCATCCGCCCCGAATTACTTGTCGCAAAAATGGATAGAAATGGATGTATCTAGAACTAAAAATACATCTAGATACATCCATGTCCGCGACAAGTAATTCCGGATGGAGGGAGTAGGAGTATATTTTTTCAGTTAATTTAGCCCCTTTAGTCCTGTCATTGCACGAATGAACAAAACAAGACAACATGGCGTCATCATTTGCTTTATTTTAATCAGTCATGTCACTGTTGCATATGCAAGATACCGTAAGCATTCTGATAATTTCCTACATGAGCTGATTATTGCTTGCATGGTTCTCTCAGGTATCTTGTTCTCTTTCTTAAAGAGCATGGAATCGAGACATATAATGATGTCTGTGCAGCATATGTTGATAAAATGAACAAGGTAAAGCTGTGTGAAATTATTTCCACTTCTTTTTTGAGAGAAAATATGTTTTCCCATGTCTGTCCATGACTACATGATTGGCTGAGGAGTATGAAGTGAATTTCCACTTCTTTTTTGAGAGAAAATATGTTTTCCCATGTCTGTCCATGACTACATGATTGGCTGAGGAGTATGAAGTGAGTTTTCAAGGCATATCACTTGTGTCATGCCTGAGCTATTAGGTACTGGGAGATCAACATACATGTTGAACAGATGATTTTTGGCTGGTGATGAAATATGACAGGCCTCATGGTTGAATTCTGGTGGAAATAAATAGCAGTAGGCCGAGGCTCCGCTTGCTTTTGATTGTCTGTCCTTTGACAAATGGATTTTAATTTAGTGAAACATCAACATTCAGATGGAAATTTGCATGCTCAGAACTGCATGTAGTCGCGACTCTGGCAGTATGGACTATGCCTCCTTTCATTTGGCATCAACATTCATCAATTCCTTGTCCTTGACTTGCCTCTTACCTTTTTTCTCTGTGATGTCAATCGAATTGTCCTTTTCAGACATCTGAATTACATTGTCACCTAACCTACTAATACAATGACTATCTGCTGTGATGTCGATACATTGTTCCTTCTAAATAGCCACTTGAACTCACATAGTGCAATGATGATATGTCTGCTTGTATGCTCTCTTATCTTGTTCACCATGGTCACAGTATAAATGCAACTGTGCCCACATTACACATTGGACGTAATAAGATTCTTGGTTCTTAAATTATAGACCACCATTCGATGTTCATTGCTCACTCATAAAAGCACGATCATGATTTCATAATATGATATATGAACATTATCACAATTGCTATCTATGGAAGCTTCATGGCGTGTTTCGTTGTTTTGCTTTGTGGAATCTATGGTGATCTGTCACCAGAATTGTGCTATATCAGCTACTGTGCTGTATATGTTGCTTAAGATTTTAACTTAGTTTATTCTTTTCTGATTTGGCCATACATGCTAAAATCGAATAGGTGCTGAGTGAAGATTTTCGTGTGTACCTAGAAGCATTGGAGAGTTTGAAGCTAGATATTGGTGTATCCACTGATGTGATTGGATATGACGCCAATGTCGGAGACCTTATACCAAAGGGGAGAGAGCAACTGAGAAATCATCGTTTTATGTTTTCTTTAGGTGAACGATCAAACATTTTGAAGGTACATAAAATAATTGTTGTTAACTACTACCTCTGTTTCTAAATATAAGACGTTTTAGCAGTTTAAATTGAACTGCCAAAATATCTTATATTTAGGAAAAGAGGGTGTAGTTGAGTATTCGGATTGCACATTTGTTTTGTATTTGCAGCAGATTCATGGCCATATTGTTACCTCACTTTGCAGGAGATTGATCAGCCTGGCCTGGTACCTCGTATATCTGAAGCTAATTCCTTGAAATACCCATATGAAGTTATTTTTAGGAGCCTACAAAAGCTTCTGATGGACACTGCTAGCTCTGAGTACGTGAATATCCATCTATTTAATCTGAGTACAGTAATGGTGCTGATGGTTCCTGTAAAACATACTTTTCAGGTATATTTTTATCAAAGCATTCTTTCGCGAAGAGTGGATGTTTTATCAAGTTTTTGAAGGTGCAGTCTTTTGTTTTCTTTTTTACTTATTTGGCTCATGTTTCCTCTTTGTAGTGGCTATATATGTTTATGCCAATACTGAACATCCTGTATGTTAGAGAAATAGCAACTTATATTATTAGGAGGCCATAGCCAACATATATACACATACATGAGGATGCCAAAAGGCTACAAGAGGATGCCAAGAGACTAGAATGTAAAAGACCAAAAGACAACAATAATATAACTCTAACACCCCCCTCAAACTCATGGTGGATTCACAACACTGAGTTTGGAGAGGTGAAATCCATTTTGCGCTCTAGTCTGAGCCGTCGTGAAGAAGTCCGCTAACTGTAATTTAGAAGGCACATACTGAAGAGCAACAACATGATCCTGCATAGCAGCACGCACATAAGAAGCATCAACACCAATATGCTTGGTAAGCTCATGCTTCAGGGGGTCCCGCGCAATACTGATAGCACCTGTGTTGTCCGACAGGAGGGTTGTAGGTGTAGTAACAGAAACATCAAAATCCTCCAGTAACCATCGTAACCAAGTCACCTCTGCCGTCAGAAGAGCCATAGCTCGCAACTCGGCCTCTGCACTCGAACGGGAAATTGTAGTCTGTTTCTTCGTCTTCCAGGAAATGAGGGAACCACCAAGAAAAACACACTAGGTAGAAAGTAAACGGCGACTCATAGGATCACTAGCCCATGTAGCATCCGAATAGGCCTGGAGCTGTAAGGAGGAAAAAAGATGATGAGAGATCATGCCACGAAGATATCGTAGAACACGAAGAAGATGACTATGGTGAACTGAAGTGGGAGAAGAAACAAACTGACTCAGAATATGGACATGATAGGAGATATCCGGACGGGTGACAGCAAGATACACAAGACTCCCAACAAGATGACGATAACGCGTCGGATCAGACAAGGGCTCACCATCAGAAGCACGAAGGTGAAATTGAGCTCCATAGGAGTCTTGGCAGTGCGCTCATCACTAAGAGCCACACGAGTAAGAAGATCCTGGATATACTTTTCTTGGGAAATAAAAAAGCCATTAGAGATGGAGGAAACCTCAATTCCAAGAAAGTAACGAAGAGGACCAAGATCAAACATAAGAAACTGCTCATTAAGATGAGCCTTGACAAAGGCAATGTACTCAGAATCATCGCCAGTGATGATCATGTCATCAACATATAGAAGAAGAGTGCGACCACGAGCAGAAAGGTGGACAAACAACACTGGATCGTGATCACTGGGCGAAAAATCAGCAGCAGTGATCACAGAGGCAAAACGGTCTAACCAAGCATGGGGGGCTTGCTTAAGGCCATAGAGAGAACGACGAAGATGACAAACCATGCCATCGGGAACTGAATACCCTGGTGGTGGCTGCATGTAAACCTCCTCACGCGACTCACCATTAAGAAAGGCATTTTTAACAACAAGCTGGGACACAGACCAGTGGCGAACAAAGGCCACATCGAGAAGTGTGTGGACAGGTCATATGAGCCACAGGAGCAAAAGTCTCATCATAATCACGACCATACTCCTGCTGGAAGCCACTGTTGGGAGACGTAGTAGTAAATCAAAATTTTCCTACGTGTCACCAAGATCTATCTATGGAGAAACCAGCAAACGAGTGGGGAGAGATTGGATCTTCATACCTTTGAAGATCGCTAAGCGGAAGCGTTACAAGAACGCGGTTGATGGAGTCGTACTCGCAGCGATTCAGATCGCGGTAGATCCGATCAAGTGCCGAACGGACGGCACCTCCGCGTTCAACACACGTGCAGCCCGGTGACGTCTCCTACGCCTTGATCCAGCAAGGAGGAAGGAGAGGTTGGGGAAGAGCTCCAGCAGCAGCACGACGGCGTGGTGGTGGTGGAGTAGCAAGGTATCCCGGCAGGGCTTCGCCTAAGCACTGCGGAGGAGGAAGAAGCAGAATAGGGCTGCAGCGAGAGAGAAAGAGTTCGTCGTCTCAAACCTGCCCAAACCCTTGCATATATATAGGAGGAAGGAGAGGGAGGGCTGGCTTGGCCCCTCCTCCAAGGAGGAGGGATTCGGCCGAAGTGGGGGGAGAGTCCTCCTCCCACACGGGAGGTGGACCCCCCCCTTTTTAAATCCCTTTTGCCTCTATCTCCAGATCCCTGGCGCATGGGCCCTTTCTAGAAGGTATTGGCTGGCCCAATATGGGCTGGCACACCTCCTCTAAGGGCCCATGAGGTCCTTTGGTCGTCACCCCCTCCCGGGGGTCCTCCGGCACCCTCCCGGCACTCCCGGTACAATACCGATGAGCCCGAAAACTTTCCGGTGACCAAAACTGGACTTCCTATATATCAATCTTTACCTCCGGACCATTCCGGAGCTCCTCGTGACGTCCGGGATCTCATCCGGGACTCCGAACAACCTTCGGTAATCACGTAGACCTTTTCCCTATAACCCTAGCGTCATCGAACCTTAAGTGTGTAGACCCTACGGGTTCGGGAGACACGTAGACATGACCGAGACACCTCTCCGGCCAATAACCAACAGCGGGATCTGGATACCCATGTTGGCTCCCACGTACTCCACGATGATCTCATCGGATGAACCACGATGTCAGGGATTCAATCAATCCCGTATACAATTCCCTTTGTCTATCGGTATGGTACTTGCCCGAGATTCGATCGTCGGTATCCGCATACCTTGTTCAATCTCGTTACTGGCAAGTCTCTTTACTCGTTCCGTAATACATCATCCCGTGACTAACTCCTTAGTCACATTGAGCTCATAATGATGATGTCTTACCGAGTGGGCCCAGAGATACCTCTCCGTCACACGGAGTGACAAATCCCAGTCTCGATTCGTGTCAACCCAACAGACACTTTCGGAGATACCCGTAGCGTACCTTTATAGCCACCCAGTTACGTTGTGACGTTTGGCACACCCAAAGCATTCCTACGGTATCCGGGAGTTACACAATCTCATGGTCTAAGGAAATGATACTTGACATTGAAAAGCTTTAGCAAACGAACTACACGATCTTGTGCTATGCTTAGGATTGAGTCTTGTCCATCACATCATTCTCCTAATGATGTGATCCCGTTATCAACGACATCCAATGTCCATGGTCATGAAACCGAGACCATCTATTGATCAACGAGCTAGCCAACTAGAGGCTCACTAGGGACACGTTGTGGTCTATGTATTCACACATGTATTACGGTTTCCGGTTAACACAATTATAGCATGAATAATAGACAATTATCATGAACTAGGAAATACAATAATAACCATTTTATTATTGCCTCTAGGGCATATTTCCAACAGCCACGAGCCACAAGACGAGCTTTATAATGCTCAAGAGAACCATTAGCGTGAGTCTTGCTCTTATAGACCCACTTACAAGTGATGGGACAAACACGGGGAGGAAGAGAAACCAGATCCCATGTGCCGTTACGCTCGAGTGCGGCAATCTCCTCTGCCATCGCAAATTGCCATTCAGGATGAACAACAACATCATGATAGGAGGCAGGCTCAAGTGCAACCGAAAGACCATATCGGCTAGGAGAATAGCGGTCAGGAGGAGGGCAAGGCCGAGCCCGAAGACCATAAGTCGGCTGGGACGAGGAAGACGGCTCACCAGAAGTAGATGGCACATCAGTATATTCATCTGTAACACGTCTACGACGGGTATAATGAAAAGGAAAAGTGGGATGAGAAGGAACCACCGAAGGTGATGGTGATGGAGAAGACATCGGTGATGAAGGTGGAGTGTCATGCAATAAGGGAGGAGAAGAAACCATAGGAGAAGACAATGTCGGATCTGCAATAGTGGGACGAGAAGGAGTAGGAATATGAGTCACAAAGAGAGGTGTATTAGGAAACATGAGGAAAGAGATATCCTCTATTGAAAAGGTCGAAGAGGATGGTCATGGTAGAATGGACGAGACTCATCAAAAGTTACATCCCTAGAAATACGCATCCGACGACCGACAGGATCCCAACACCGGTAACCTTTATGCTCATCACTGTAGCCCAGAAAAACACACTCAACAGACTGAGCGGTTAGTTTGGTGCGTTCTCGAGGGGCAAGGAGAACATAACAAACACAACCAAACAACCGAAGAGCAGAATAATCAGGAGAATGATCAAAAAGATGCTCTAAAGGAATACCTCCTTGTAGAGCAGATGAGGGTTGAATGTTTATGAGATATGTAGCAGTGGAGACAGCCTCAGCCCAAAAACAAGGCAGAAGAGAGGCGGCAATCATCATCGCGTGTGCTGTCTCAAGAAGGTGACGATGCTTGCGCTCGGCCACGCCATTTTGAGCGTGAGCACTGGGACAAGAAAACTGAGCAAGAGTACCCTGCTCAGCAAGAAAACCACTCAACATTTTAGAGATATACTCACCAGCAGAATCGAGGAGCATGAGTTGCGCGTGCGAAAAAATTACCTAGAGCTCTAATACTATGTTAGAGAAATAGCAACTTATATTATTAGGAGGCCATAGCCAACATATATACACATACATGAGGATGCCAAAAGGCTACAAGAGGATGCCAAGAGACTATAATGTAAAAGACCAAAAGACAACACTAATATAACTCTAACACTGTAAATACCTTCGCAACACACAATGGTTACTTTATGCAGGGATGAGAGAGAGACGTACCAGCAGCAGCAGCGCATGCTTTCTCTCGTATTGCGGCGCTCAGGGACAACAGGGATGAACGCGTCCCCTTTAGGTCAGTCACGGATGGGCCTGGGCCACATGGGCCAACTGGATGGGCCACACTTACAACAACCCCCCTCAAGAGGGGATAGATATCTATCATTCCCATCTTGTCACATGCTGGACTGCATTCTCTAGTTCCCAGTCCTTTAGTCAAGTAATCTGCAATTTGTTGTCCTGAACTCACATACTCTTATCTTGATAATCCCAGCACCCAGTTTTTCTTTGATAAAGCATCTGTCAATCTCCACATGTCTGATTCTATCATGTTGAACTGGGTTATTTCCTATGTTAATTGCCGACTCGTCGCACCATACATTCATACAACTGGTCTTCAATATCATCAGTTCTTCTAACAGATTTATTGTCCATAACAACTCACTCAATCCCTGAGACATGGCTCGGTATTCAGCCTCTGCAGTTGATTTGGAAACAGCAGGTTGTTTCTTGCTTCTCCAAGACACTAGATTTCCTCCTACAAAAACACAATGGCCTGAAGTTGATCTCCTGTCATCCAGGCAGCTAACCCAATCAGCATCACAATAACCATCCACGACACGATGTCCATGACTCTTGTATATCAGTCCTTTCTCAGGAGACCCTTCAAGTATCTCAGGATTTTATATGCTGCCTCAGATGTTCACTTCTAGGTTCATGTATATATCTGTTCACAACACTTACTGCAAATGCAATGTCTGGTCGTGTATGACACAAGTATAACAATCTTCCCACCAATCGCTGATATTTTTCTTTATCCACCAGATCACCTGATTGGGCAGTCACTTTATGGTTTTGATCAATTGGGGTTGAAGCAGCTCGACAACCCAACATGCCAACATCACAGAGGAGGCACAGGGTATACTTTCTTTGAGAAAGGGCTATTCCTTTTCCAGACCTTGCCACTTCTATACCAAGGAAGTACTTGAGTCGACCAAGATCTGTAACTTTAAATGCCTTACTCAGACACTCCTTTAACCTCACTATCTCTATGTCACCATCGCCGGTGATAATCAACATAAACTGAAAGGATGGTCATTTTCCCTTTAGAGTGTCTAAAAACAATATGGTCACCATTGCATTGTCCATACCCCATGTCACACACAACCCGTCTAAACTTACCAAACCAAGCACTTGGAGACTGCTTCAGTCTGTAAAGAGCTTTCTTTAGCCTGCATACCTTGCCAACAGTCTCAGAAATCAAGAACCCAGGTGGAATCTCCATGTATACCTCCTCCTGCAAGTCCCCATGCAAGAAGGCATTCTTTACATCGAGTTGGTGTAAAGGCCACCCGAAATTTGCTGCACAGCAGATCAGAATCCTCACAGTGTTCATCTTTGCAACTAGAGCGAAGGTCTCATCGTAGTCAGTGCCGTATATCTGGCTCTACGCCCTCGCCACAAGTCTTCCTTTGTACCTTTCAACCTTTCCTTCCGCATTCTGCTTCACAGTGTATACCCCCTTGAGTTGACTGCCTTCTTTCCTGCTGGAGTCAGACTACTGCACCTTTGTTGGTGTAGAATAAAGTTCTAATACGTGCATTTGCATTTATTTTGACCACACACAAGTGTGAAGTTAATTAAACTAGCTACAGAAATGATATTACCTCTTTCAGTGACCACTTTAAGCTATATTTGGTTCTCATATTCTAGTTTCATATACAGCCCAAATTTAATGTGGAGCATCATAATTCACAAGGTATATGCTTCAGATGATGTGGCAAAACCTCACAACCTTCTTTATCCTTGTAATTTTCAGGACCTTTTGCAGTAATTGATGAAAACATGAAGCTTACTCTTGCAAATAGTCATGATGCAATATGCCTGATGCTCATGATCTGCATAACTAAAAAGCACCAGGTAGGAAGGTATTTGCTATTTTCCATTTGCTGGGGAGGAAAACTGAACTTATGTCCCCGTTTTTTCCCCGCAACAATACGGACAAGGAGTGAGTAAAATTGACCAATGACATACGTCCAATAGCACAAGCCAAGCCACATGTATACTCGGTTTAATGATGATGTATCTCTGGCGACATCCACATTTCCATATTGCATTATTTGTTCAGAACTATTTTCGCTAAAGCGAACCACTTTGGAATCAATTAAAAAAATAACAGAACCCTTACATTTGTTTTTCCATACTATCAGACACCATTCTTAGATGACACTGGTGGGGCCACGAAGCAATGCCCTCACATATGAAAATTTGGTCAACACAAAACCTGGAATCCAGACAACCCCCAGCACTATTCAATCTAAAGATATCAGAAAAATCGACGAATACATTATAATACGTAAATAAAGGGTGCTAATAGGTACTTGAGTGTTTTTTCACCTTGAGAGTTGAGAGTACTTGAATATCCATCCACATAATTTGCCTGTTAAACCTGGAGTTAATAGGGGATCATGGAGATCTCATGGCTAAGAAAAAAAACACTCAAATACAACCTAGACACTCATAAATAAATGCATAACTGGCAGTAATTTCAGCATTATCGTTCTTACCAGGAATATGAACTTTGCTTTCTTTGGTGACATGAAACCAACTTTTGTCAAAGTTGAGACATTTAACGATTAACGAGGTATACTATTCTTCTATCCTTCAGAATTTAATGTAGATATATACTCTCCAGAGTGAAAGTAGTCATTTCAAGTAAGAAACAATAACAACAGACGTCCTAGCAATAATAGCACAAACTAGGTGCTTAAAAAACTACATCAGTGGTGCTTCTGTTGCAGGTTGGTTCTTCTCAATGCAATAGATTTTACCTGTTAATCTACTGTGTCATACCTCCGTCAAATGTTTGCAAAATAAGATAACAAGAGTTGTTTTCCCTTTATTTTGTCATTTCAGCTGGTTATGTCCAACAGGCGTCTTCCTTGTCTAGATACATATTTGGATAAGGTTTGTGATGAGGCATCAAATTCTGAATGCCCCGTTAACTCTGCTGTTAATAAATTGCATCCATGTCCTTTTCTCTTCAGGCTCTCATCTATCTCTGGCCACGTTTCAAGACAGTGTTTGACATGTATATTCAAAGCTTGTACCAATGCGAGGCGAAAATGTTATGGGTGGATGGGACCCATCCACACCACATTGTAAGGTGCTACATGGAGTTCACAGCATCTCTTGTTCAACTTAATGCTGAATGTGGAGATGGTCAGGTTAGTTCAGTTGCATAAATAGCCAGCATCAGATTCTGGTAGCATTAGCTTATTTCTTTTTTGAATGCAAATCTGCTGCGTTTCTAAACAAATAAATCTTTCGATTTTTATTGGAAAGCACTATATCTATATTCTACAGTATGTTTGTAGTCAATGGCCTTTGAAGCAGCACAAGGTTGTGGAGGAGCAACTCCACCTTGCTGCTACAATGTGTACAGCACAAGTGTTGAAGGAACTACTTCAACGTGCTGAGCTAGATATCGCTCTAGAGGCGAGTGGAGGCCAATATGGCAGCAGGAGTTCAATCCAAAACTCCTAGAGCACAAGATCTTGTCCAAGACCTTAGATAGGAACAACAAGTTCTATTATAGATAGTGGGTACATAGTCTGCCCACAAACTAGAGGTGAGGACCTCTATTTATAGGGCTTTGGGAAGCCTTTACATACTTCTACTTATGGCTAGAACACTCTAGAAAACATTACCTAAGATTCACCATTCTACTCATAGCTACTCACAACTAGAGGACTCTAGAAAACAGCAGGTAAGATAGCAAAGAACAGAAATACTACACTAGTGTGGAAGCATCTAGAAGTAGCCAAACAAATCTGACATATGACTATCATTATTTTTCATCTAGTGTTCCTCATCATTCTCCCCTTGTTGTTTGGAACTCGCCCTCGAGTTATCTTCATAGAGCGCTTCTTCTGGATGGTAGAGAGTCAAGTCCGCAACATTGAAAGTGTTGGATATACCCATGTCGCTTGGAAGATCTATCACATAAGCATTATCATTTATCTTCCTCACGATAGAGAAGGGCCCATACTTTCGCTGCCGAAGCTTCCCCTTAACACCTAAAGGCAGCCTCTCTTTTCGGAGGTAGACCATCACCTTATCACCAACTTGGAATGATTTCGGCCTCCTTTTGCAGTCAACAAGTTGTTTATATTTCTGATTTTGTGCTTCCAAAACACCACGAATTTCTTCAAATAACTCAGTGTAATTATCAGCAAAGGACAGTGCTGATTTTGAGTTTCCCCTTGATGGTAGCTTCACCAGGTCCACCACATGTGTTGGAACTTTAGTGTAGACAATGAAAAAAGGACTCCTTCCTGTGGACCTATGCTTGGAGTTATTGTAGGAGAACTCTGCAAGAGATAAAGCCAAATCCCATTGTCCTTTTCTTTCTCCACAAATGCACCGGATCAGATTACCCGAAAATTTGTTCACCACTTTAGTTTGTCCATCTGTTTGTGGATGGGCAGTGCTAGAAAATTTCAATTCGGTGTTGAACTGCTTCCATAAAGTGAGCCAAAATGCAGCAAGAAACTTGCTATCACGGTCTGAGACGATGGACCTTGGAACTCCATGAAGTCTTACCACTTCTCGAAAGAATAGGTTTGCTACATGATGAGCATCCGTTGTCTTGCAGCATGGGATGAAATGAGCCATCTTAGAGAATCTGTCCACGACCACAAAGACAACATCACTCCCTCGTCTTGTTCTTGGCAAACCCAAGACGAAGTCCATAGAGATGTCCTCCCATGGAGCAACAGGAACGGGCAAAGGCATGTATAACCCTGTGTTCTGCATTTGGCCTTTGCAGGTTTGACATATAGGGCATCGCTGAACAAACTTTCCAGCATCTCTCTTTAGTTGTGGCCAAAAGTAGCGAGCTTCCAGGTTAGCGATAGTCTTGTCTCGTCCAACATGGCCACTAAGATCATTTGAATGGAGTTCTCTAATTAGTTTGTCACGCAGAGAACTCCTTGGGATGCACAAATGATCATTTTTGAAGAGGTAGCCATCCTGCACCAAATAGTCATCACCTAATGGCTGGCCCCTGATGTGCTTTACCCAAACATGGCCAAAGTCTTAATCATCCTCATACAACTCCTTTATTTGATCCATGCCTGGAAGTTCAGCCTCAAAAGAAGTCAGGAGGCATGCACGACGACTCAAAGCATCGGCCACTCGGTTAGTTGTTCCAGATTTATGCATGATGAGATAGTTAAATCTCTCCAGATATGCTGCCCATCTTGCTAACATGCGATCAATATGCTTCTGATTTCTAAAATGTTTCAAGGATTGATGGTCACTATAAACAATGAACTCTTTAGGCAGCAAATAGACTTCCCAAGTCTTCAAGGCTCTGAAAACGGCATACAATTCTTGCTGATAGGTACTCCATTTCTGTCTAGCTTCACTCAACTTCTCACTAAAGAAAGCGATGGGCTTCCTTTCTTGAGATAGAACAGCTCCAATGCCTACTCCACTTGCATCACATTCCAACTCAAAAGTCTTACTGAAATCAGGTAGAACCAAGAGAGGAGCTCGTGAGAGCTTTTGCTTGATCTCATTGAAACTAGCTTCAGCCGCTTCTGTCCATTGGAACTTTCCTTTCTTCAGGCACTCTGTAATTGGTGCCATGATAGTGCTGAAATTCTTCACAAATCGCCTATAGAAAGTTGCAAGGCCATGAAAACTTCTTACCTCAGAAATGGTCTTCGGAGTTGGCCATTCTCGGATTGCTTCAACCTTAGAATCATCAACACGAATACCGTCACATGTTATGATGAACCCTAGGAAAAGAAGCTGTGTTTGTAGGAAAACACATTTCTTCAAGTTGACGTAGAGCTCATTTTCCCTTAGTACTTCTAGCACCTTCCGAATGTGGCCAAAGTGTTCATCCTCATCCTTGCTATAGATCAAGATGTCATCGAAATAGACCACAACAAAGTGGGATAAGAAGGTCGAAGGACTTGATTCATTAAGTGCATGAAGGTACTTGGTGCATTTGAGAGTCCAAATGGCATGACTAGCCATTCAAACAACCCTTCCTTTGTCTTGAACGTCGTTTTCCATTCATCCCCAGGTTTGATACGAATTTGATGATATCCGCTTCTTAAATCTAGCTTTGTGAACACTCTTGCTCCACTAAGCTGATCCAACATATCATCTAGACGGGGAATAGGGAATCTATACCTTACAGTGATCTTGTTAACGGCTCTACTGTCCGTACACATGCGCCAAGATCCATCTTTCTTTGGCGCGAGCAGGGCTGGTACAGCACATGGGCTAATACTTTCTCGAATGTGCCCCTTTTGCAGCAATTCCTCCACTTTCTCCTTCAATATATCATGTTCTTTTGGGCTCATTTGATAGTGTGGGAGGTTAGGAAGACTTGCTCCCGGAATTAGGTCAATTCTATGTTGAATTCCTCTCATCGGTGGCAGGCCTTGTGGCTCTCCAAGTATGTTATGGAACTCTGCTAATAAGCCACGTACCTTTGCTGGAATTTCAACAGCCGGGTGCTCTTCTCCTTTTACAATAAGTGCAGCACATAAATCTGCCTCCTTCAAGTCTTCCATAAACTCATTAGAGGTGTGGGAAATAGTTAACATACTTTTCCCCTCCTCCTTAGAGATATTACCATCAGTTTTATTTGGTAGAATAATGATCTTCCTCTTGTTCCAAATGAAAGAGTAAGAATTTTCCTTGCCCTTGTGTAGAGTATCCACATCAAATTGCCAAGGTCTCCCAAGAAGAACATGGCTGGCGTCCATATCAACTACGTCACACACAACACATTTGAGCGGTAATGCTTGCCCAAAGAAAGTGGCAGGTTGCATTGTTTGGTGATCCTCATATTCACTCCTTTCTTGATCCATCCAATAGTGTAGGGATTTGGGTGATCATGGGTTTCAAGTTTTAAATGTTTCACCAACTTCTGGGAGATAAGATTCTCACAGCTGCAACTATCAATCACTAATTTGCATACCTTGCCATTCACCGTGCATTTGCTCTCAAATATTTTCTTCCGTTGTGTGTCGTCAGGTTGTGGTGTGGAACATAGGAGACGCTGAATCACGCATACCACCTCTTCACCTTCTTCTTGACAAGCCTCTTATCCCTCTACATCTTCAGATTTGTATTCCTCCTCATTGTCTTCACCATCATGGATAGTTGTGTTAACAAATTTCCTTAGTGGGCAACCGCTGGATATGTGCCCCTCTTCACCACATTTATAGCATTTTGGGCCTTCATTGGACTTAGCCTTGCTTTTAGTTGGCTTCTGGATGGATCGTTTTGCCTTTGGTGGAGCAGTCTTTTCTTCCACTCTATTAGGCTGTCTCCTAGACGAGCCTTCGGTATGGGGATATGGAGGATATGGAGCCTTACTTGTCTTTCTCGCCCTCACAAACCTCTCGGCTTTCAAGGCTAGAGCTTGTGCTTGATCAATGGACCAGATTTGTTGCATCATCAATCGATCTTGAATAGCATCATTGAGACCATTGATGTACCTTGCAACTTGTTGATCCTTAGTTTCCGCAAGGTTGCACCTCACTTGTAGCCTTAGAAACTTCTCCGTGTAATTTGAAACAGTCCTATTCGCTTGAGCACAATTTTGAAATTGGATAAACAGGATCTGGTCATAATCAGCGGGTAAAAACCTCCCTTTCAAAAGACTTTTCATTTGCCGCCAAGTTCTCGCACGAGGTTCTCCTCTCAGCCTGCGCTCTTCTTGAACGCGGTGCCACCATGCACCGACTCCTCCTTTCAGCTTGTATGCAACCAAAGGAACTCTACGATCTTCCGGGACCTCCATCACCTCAAAGAAAGTCTCCACTTCATATAACCAATCAAGGCACCCTTCAATATCGACATTTCCATTAAAAGTTGGGATCTCAGCTTTCACCTTGTATGTATCCCTTGCATATGTAGGGTTGGGTAATCTCCGATATGCATAGGGATTGGTTTCTTCAAGGGTATTATCATATTCTTCACCTTCAGAAGCTTCAACATAAATTGGCCTTCTTGAAGTACGTTGACCAACACGTTGTTGGGGTGGTCTTCCTCCAAGATTACCTCTCCTTCTTTGTTGATCATCTTCTTCTTTAGATGAATCTCCTTCATTGGCAGCAGCGGGAACACCCTTTCTTATCATCTCAACCAGCTGGTCAAATCTCCGATTGAGATCTTCACGCAGCTCTTTGATTTGTTGTTCTGCAGCATCCATCCTCTTCTCCAATTGCTCCATTGCTTGCTGCAGCTTGCTCTCAAAGAATACAACAAGAAGTTGTATGGATCAACGGGGCTCTGATACCACCTGAAGCAGCACAAGGTTGTGGAGGAGCAACTCCACCTTGCTGCTACAATGTGTACAGCACAAGTGTTGAAGGAACTACTTCAACGTGCTGAGCTAGATATCGCTCTAGAGGCGAGTGGAGGCCAATATGGCAGCAGGAGTTCAATCCAAAACTCCTAGAGCACAAGATCTTGTCCAAGACCTTAGATAGGAACAACAAGTTCTATTATAGATAGTGGGTACATAGTCTGCCCACAAACTAGAGGTGAGGACCTCTATTTATAGGGCTTTGGGAAGCCTTTACATACTTCTACTTATGGCTAGAACACTCTAGAAAACATTACCTAAGATTCACCATTCTACTCATAGCTACTCACAACTAGAGGACTCTAGAAAACAGTAGGTAAGATAGCAAAGAACAGAAATACTACACTAGTGTGGAAGCATCTAGAAGTAGCCAAACAAATCTGACATATGACTATCATTATTTTTCATCTAGTGTTCCTCATCAGCCTTGATCACCTATTTGCACTTATTGAATCTGCATGTTGTCCATTCAATCATCTCATGCACTTGTGTCCGGTTCTATTGAATTTTGGATTAACTAAGTAGCGTCATTCAAAAAATATATTTCATGAACTTCTCATGATTGTTGATGCATATGATGTACTTAAGTACATGTATTTCGTTCCAATAAAATCAATTTTATACCATGGAAGACATCTTTAAGGGAAAGCAGCATTTCTTTCCTGCTTTAGCAATATCATCTTGCCAGTGTCTGTTTTTCTTCCAATAGCTTTGTTGGTTCAGTAAAATACCCTGATTTGTCTTCATGTTTTTCTTATGGTATATCTAATATCATTTATGTAGCTTGATATGAGCTTGAAACGGTTGCGGTTAGCTGTTGATGATCTACTTGTTAGATTTGCTGAAAAGTTTGCAACTCAGAAACTGCAACACCTGTTTCTTTTGAATAATTGTGACATGGCCATCTCTATTCTGAAGGTTAGGTTCTTGCTTTGATGCAAATAAGTATTCATCTTGTGCTCCTTTCAGTCTATTGGGGTTTACCATACCTATTTATTTCAGGAAGCTGGTGAAGATGCGAAAGAACTGCGAAGATATTTTGAAGAGAAGCTGGAAAGTAACCTGGTGTCATTTGTGGTAAAATGTCTTATCACCCCATGCCAACCGCAGTGCAAGATTAAATGTTAGAGCATTTCTTGACTTCTGGTGGGGTCTCATTTAGACATGATTTTAGGGAACTACAGTGGAACTTGTCTGGAGTCTGAACTACAGTGGGCTCTCATTTAGACATGATTTCAGTGTCAATCACTAAATGGCTGATTGTAGCCTTTGTGATACACTCAAATAAAATTCCGCAAAATTAAATTAATAGTGTCATCAAAAGGTCATGCACATAATATAGCATAGAACTAATCTCAGTGTCTTCATGACTTTTGCTTTTGATGCATCGGTGGTAACTGTGAAGTTACTGCCTGTCCGCTTAGTTCCGGTCAATGTTATAGAAGGTTGCATATCATATGCCAAATTATTTAAATTTTGTCGCCAGCTTAGCAGATGGCAGATGAATATGGTTAGGCTGTTAGTTTCCTTATCAAGCTAACGACAGCAGATTTATAATGCTTCTTTTCTCAAATGGAAATGAATGGACTGAATTTTTACACCCAGTGATAGCTTTTGACTTTCTCGACCTTTGCTGGTTTACAGGATGAATTGCTCATGGAGTATTTTGGCGATTTAATTAAATTTGTGAAGAACCACATTTGTAAGTTAGACAAAACCATACTGCCGAAGTATGTTATCGTTGTTACTCACGGGAATATGCAGAAAATGACTATGACTTTTGTAGCCGAAGACCTAATTTCTTATACTGAGTGCCCAAACATTTCTGATGTTGAGCCGGTTGTGAAGAACTTCGCCGTGAAGTGGAGAACTGCTCTAGAGCTCATGCACAATGAAGTTGTAACTTGTTGCAGTAACTTTGTGTCTGGTACGGCGATTCTAAAAGCAGCAATGGCTCAGTTGCTTAATGACTACAACAGACTCTCAGAATGTGTGAAGATGATCCCAGGTGGATCTTCTTTGAACAGGAATCTGGTTTCGATCACCTCGCTTTCATACGAAATCAGGAAATATTCAAGAACACTCTAGTTACTTGAATAGCATGGTAGCCGCGCATAGATCCTACGCCTCTGTGCAATCAAGGCTCAAATAAATGATTGCGGATGGATTCTCAGGATCAAAGCTGGAGAGGAACTTGTGCTCTGTCCAAGCAATAGTAATAGAGCTGAAAAATACATCAGTGTTAATATTTTTTAATCCCTCTCTACCAAATAATGTCATTTGTTGTTGGATTTCAACATTAGGCAATAGTGCAAATTTGAATATTATGTATTTTTTTCTTGCAGCTTATTTTATTGGATATACTGTTGCAGAAAGTTGAGGAGAAAATGATACTGTACTAGTCAATGATGGCCTCGTCTCAGTTTATTCCTGAATTTGTTTCACTTACTGGGGCTGTACTTATATTAGTTTTTTATGAAGGGAAATCATTGCTGTAGGTACAGATCAAAGTTAAAATGACGGGTAAGATTTTATTATTATTAAATTTGCTCTTCTCGTTCATTAATAGCATAATACATTGTCCTTCTTTAATTATGAATTTATTCTTTTATGAGTCACGGGAAAATGTAAAACAAAATCAAGCTTATATACAGCCCTTTGATATATACTCTTTTCGTTCCTAAATATAAGCCTTCCTAAGGATTCCACTACGGACTACATATGTATGTATATAAGACTATTTTAGAGTATAGACATACTTTACAGTTTTGGTTGACATATCATTGTCGATTGGTGAAGGTAAGTATGCCTCAGCTTACCTTTTCCCTAATTTTCCTCAGGCATTTACATTTTATTTTTTGGATTTAGATAATGTTATAAGGAACAGCTGTAGGTCTGTAGCTGCCTAGCTGGAGGTGATCCAATAGAAATTCAACATGCTTGTTTGGAAGTCTTTTCAAAACCATTTTTATTGGCTTATGTTAACTAAATGCAATAAATTCAATATTTTTATTAAGGTTGCTTGCAAATTGGCAGAAATCGATAGCATGCTATTTCTTCTGCATCTTCAATTTGTTTCTCATTTTTGCTTGATTGGAATAAACAAATGCCAGGATTTCTTGGTTTCTAAGATTGAAGTTGTTTCCATGGTTAGACACCATTTGTTTCTCAAATGTTGAGAGGCATGGTTAAAGAGGCCTAGCCGAGGTGGGCAGCATCAATTTTTGGTTAAATTGTGAAATTCATGACTTGAACTCAAGACTATAGGCCTTGATATCATGTTTAGCTCTATACACTAGCCAACGCAACCAAAAATACGAACTCATGAAAAAAACTGGGCTAGGCAATCAACATATGCACTTCAACACATAGCACATAAGCCTATGCTAGCTCAAGTGCCTAGAAAAGATTACCAGCCCTTCCTGTCCTCTCTAGTTCCATGGGTGTGTGGTGGACTACTACACTTTGCCGCCTAATCTCAGCAGAGTGTAGGACACCAAACTTATTTTTCGGATAAGAATGCTTCCACCACAATTTAGTCTAGAAGCGAGGGAACAACAATATGACAGGCAAATTGACCCTGTTCGGTACTTCTCCAGCTCCCGGAATCCGCGGAGCTGGAAAACTGCGGCTCTGTCTATTTCAACCGCAGCTCCACCGGCTCGGAAGCAGATTTGGGGAGCGGCGGGATACCGAACAAGGTCATTGTATGGCTAGGAAAGTATGGCACGGCGCAATTTTGATGATGAACCAAACGCCTCTACCTCCCGACCCTCGCGTCGCCTCCCAGGCGACTCGGGGGAACCCTAACCAGCAGCGCTGCCGCCACCCCCCTTCGGCTCCACCCGTCGTGCCGTCGCCGGAGGAAACCATCGGGCGAAGCCCGCGCGATGGACGGCGGCGGCAGGGCCTCTCATCTCGCGTGCACGGCGTCGATCTTGGCGGCACGGGGTCCAGGTGGGGGAGGCTCGGCCCTCGGCGTTGCGGCCATCGTGGCGCTCCCGGCGGCCCTTTGCTTCGTTCCGCCTCCCTGCCGCCAGTCCCTGCAGCGCCTGCTTGGCTGGCGGCTTCCTCAACCGTCCGCCTGGTCCGGCGGCAGCGGCAAGTCTCCCTTGCCCGGCGCGTCGGGGTGGGGTGGCAGCCGCCCTCCTGTTCCTGATGGTGTGATTGGCGTGGCTTGGAGGTTGGCCGGCCACGGCCGCGGTGTCAGCGTGATGTGGGTGCTAGATCTGGTTCGCGCCCGATCTAGCCTGCTGGCTTGTGTTGGCGGCGATGTAGGTGGCTCCGGCATGGTGGTGGCGCTGCCGTCACGTTCGAGGTGTTTGGGCCAGCGGGTTTGCAGGTCGGCGGCGTTGTTGTTGGATTGCGTGGGGTGCGGAGTCGGGGTTGCTCCGGGCAAAAGCCTGATGACGCAGCGTCCGTGGACGTCACTTACCCTCTTGGGGGGTCGTTGTGGAGCTCTCCTCTCTTCCCAACCTCGGATCTCATCTTCGGGTGAAGACCTTGGCCCTACGGTGCAGGGTCGGACGACGACGCCGATCCACGTCGCTTCCCCTCTTGAGGGCCTCGTCTTGAAGATGGTGATTCCTTGTGTGCTTCCCCAACATCACGATGGCAGCGGTCAATTGGTGATGTGGAGGTTCGGGGTGATGACCTTTTGGCAACGATGCTGGTGGTGTGCAGTGCAGAGTCGCGGCAAGGCTTCGGTAGTTGGCTCTTTCCGGCGTGTCCGACTGGTTTCCTCTTGGTCTCGCTATGGCGTCGCGGAGTCGGAGCTGCCTCGGAAGAGCCTTGGTGGCAACGGTGACGGATGTTCGATGGTCTTTGGGGAGGTCTTCATCGGCGCGAGTCATGCTTATTTCTTCTGCTGTTGGGTGTCCTCAAAGTTGGAGATGTCTTGTCAATGCTCCTGGTGGCCAACTGTTTGGCATAGGTCGATGCAGACTTCGTGCAGGTTGTCGTGGTGTGGGCCTCTTCGATGGGGAATTGCGGTGAAGTCGGAGTCGCTGGCTCGCGGAGGAGTGATGACGATGACACCTGTAGTCCGCCTCGACGATGCTCCTCTCTCGGTGGCGTGTGTGTGGGTCTTGTGTGGATAGCCAGGTTGGCCGGTGTTACCCTTTCGTGGGTTGTAACGGTTTTCGTTCGGTTTTCCACGATTAACCGGGCAATTCTCTTATTATTTATTAATTACATGAGGCAAAACTTTGCCTCCGTTTCGAAAAAAAAAGAACCAAACGCATACCGTGAAAAGTTACATTTGGCAGTGAAGAATCAAGCGAGCTCTAACAACATTATAATTCTGCACCAAACCGGTACTGTTATAGACTCGTTAAGATTTACCGATGACAACGAGCTAGTGTGAGCGATGAAGTTGTGGATCACAGCCAGGGCCCAAGTTTTATCAGCCATCGAGCAGCGGTCCCATCAGTGTCATAGCTAAGGGAAGAACAAAATCCACCTTATGGAAGTGGTTAGAAACCATCCTTCATGTCCCCATCTTGATTGTCCAATCCGTGCTACCCGTTGATCTCATGCGATCCTCCGAGATCTCTTTTGGATCGAAAGCTGGACATGACCATTCTATTCTTAAGCCACGGTGATATCAGATTGTTGTGTTTTTTTAGAAAAGGAGTGTTATCTTCGGCCTCTGCATCAACATGATGCATACAACCCTTTTATTAAACAAACGAAAGCAAATAGTGTGAAGATTCAGACACGCTCCATCGGAGCAAAGTGATAATAGTAAAAGGAAAACAAAAAAGGCCACGATCGGCAAAAATAGACCTAGATGCCTAACCATCTATTCTATTAGTGGACCGCCATCCAAACCGGTTGAATATATCCTGCGCCATCATCTCCCACCGGGCACACCCAGTAACCAAATGATCCCTGGTTTTCGCAGGAGTGAGTAACGACCACGTACGGATTATAGACGACGCCCCGTGAAGTACCTATAAGAAATATATATGTGTTGACCTGTTAAAAACCAAATCATTCCTGCAATTCCAAATAGCCCATAGTAATGCGCATACCCCAACGTGAATATGTCTAGAAATACGGGTATCAACTCCGTTTAGCCATGTACCAAATAGTGTGTCAATGCTATCCGGGGATCAATATTAAAAGTAACTCGAACAGTTTGCCATAGTAGTCTTGCTAGCGGACATTGAAGAAAAAGGTGTTTGATAGTTTTCGGATTACCACAGAAGCAACAACTTGTATTGCCTGGCCAATTACGCTTAACTAAATTGTCCTTAGTAAAAATCACCTTCTTGTGGACAAACCACATAAAGACTTTGATTCTCAAAGGAACCTTCACCTTCCAAACGTTTTTGGACTTTGGTAGAACAGATGTGTCAATGAGATCAAGGTACATTGATTTGACCGTAAATGTACCTAAATCTGTAAGCTTCCACTTAATCGTATCAGGCTCATCTGATAACTGTATGTCCATAAGACGTCTGACTAAGTGCAACCATTGAGTCCAACGATGTCCAATCAGAACTCGTCGGAACTGTATGTTTAGTGGGATAGATTGAAATACTGTGGCAACATACACTTCTTTACGTTGCACAATATTATATAAGGTAGGGTATTGTAAAGCTATGGGCGTCTCCCCCAGCCACGTATCCTCCCAAAATCTCGTGGCATCTCCATTCCCAATTGTAAACCGAGACCTATGAAAGAAGTGTGCTTTCACCTTCATCAAGCCTTTCCAAAAGGAGAGTCTGTCGGTTTTACGGTGACTTGGGCTAATGTTTTTGATTGGAGATACTTATTACGTAGAATCTGAGCCCACATCCCTTCATTTTCCATTGATAATCTATATAGCCACTTACACAGTAGACATTTATTCTTAACCTCTAAGTTTTCAATCCCCAAACCTCCTTGGTCTCTGGATCTGCATATTATGTCCCATCTGGTAAGTCTGTACTTTTTCTTAACCTCATCACTCTGCCAAAGCCAAAAGAACCTAGATCGATAAAAGTCCATTCTTTGACGTACCCCTACTGGTACTTCAAAGAAAGAAAGGAGAACATGGGCATACCCGTAAGCACCGAGTTGATCAAGATAAGTCTCCTTCCATAGGATAAAAGCTTTCCTTTCCAGCAGCTTAGCTTCTTCTCAAAACGGTCCTCAATACGCTTTCACTCTTGGTTCGATAGCTTTCGATGGTGACTTGGTATGCCCAAGTAATTAAATGGCAAACTACCCAACTCACAACCAAACAGTTGTTTATAGTCCTACTGAACTTCTTTGGCCCTTCCAAAGCAGAACAACTCGCTCTTGTGGAAGTTTATTTTCAACCCCGATAATTGTTCAAACAGGCAGAGAATAAGTTTCATGTTTCTCGCTTTTGCCATGTCATGCTCCATAAACAAAATAGTGTCATCAGCATATTGTAGGATGGACACGCCCTCATCCACTAGATGCGGCACTAGTCCTCCCACCAGGCCTTCCTGTTTCGCCCTTCCTATTAGTATTGCAAGCATGTCCGCAACAACGTTGAATAGGATAGGGGACATTGGATCTCCCTGCCGGAGACCCTTGTGTGTTTGGAAAAAATGACCAATGTCATCGTTCACTTTGATTCCAACATTCCCCTGCTGTACAAAGGATTTGACTTGCCTCCTCCATAGCTCGTCAAAGCCTTTCATGCACAGAGCTTGTTCTAAGAAAGGCCATTTAACTTTGTCATATGCTTTTTCAAAATCCACTTTGAAGATAACCCCGTCTAGTTTCTTCAAATGAATTTCATGTAGGGTCTCGTGGAGCACTACCACTCCCTCTAGAATATTTCTACCAGGCATAAAGGCTGATTGACTAGGTTGCACCACTGCATGTGCAATTTGCGTCAATTTATTAGCCTAAACCTTGGTAAATATTTTGAACGACACATTGAGCAGACATATTGGCCTAAACTGTTCAATACGTACTGCCCCTTCCTTCTTTGGCAACAACGTTATAGTCCCAAAGTTTAGGTGGAACAACTGCAAGTGCCCATCAAACAAATCCTGAAACATTGGTAGTAAATCTCCTTTAACAATATGCCAACATCGCTTGTAAAATTCAGCCGGGAACCCATCTGGTCCTGGTGCCTTGTTGTTTTTCATTTGCTATATTGCATCAAACACCTCTTTCTCCGTAAATGGTGCAGTTAATAACTCATTCTCGTCCCTTCCGAGTTGAGGTATATCACCGACCAAGGTCTCGTCCATCGTCATATTCGTATCATCAGGAGGCCCAAAAAGCTTTTTATAGTAGTCCGAGATGTACAACTTTAGGTTCTCATGCCCAACGATAGTACCCTCGTCTTGCTCAAGTTGGTAAATTTTCTTCTTTCTATGTTTACCATTGGCAATCAAATGAAAGAACTGCGTATTATCATTGCCTTGAATAACCTGGCGCACTTTTGCTCTAAGTGCCCACTTCAGCTCTTCCTCTCTAAGGAGTTGTTTGAGATCATGTTCTGCCTCCGTTTTGGATGCCCTCTCATGTTCATCCAACAACACAGACTCGGATTTAATATCAAGGACATTTATGAATTCCGTAAGGCTTTGTTTCTTGAGTTTATAGACACCACTCTCGTGTTTCGCCCAGCCCCGCAGAAACTATCTCAAGTGTCTAATTTTATTTTGCCATTTGTCAACATTGGTTCTTCCCCCCGTAGCACTATTCCATTCTCTGGCTACAAGGTCCAGGAATCCTTCTCTTTCAAACCATGCCACCTCAAAGGAGAAGGCATTCTTATTACCCACATGGGTTGCCTCCCCGAGTCCACAAACAGAGGGGTATGATCTGATATGATCCTGGGCATCGCTTTAACTGTCACCCGTGGAAATTTCTGCTCCCATTCCACACTCGTAAGTACTCTATCCAACTTCTCGAATGTTGGATTAGGTAAAGTATTGGCCCAGGTAAACTTTCTACCTGTTAACTCAATTTCACGCAGGTCAAGGCTTTCGATGATTGTATTAAACATAAATGACCATCTGCCATCAAAGTTATCATTATTTTTCTCATCCCTTCGCCTAATAATGTTGAAGTCTCCCCCCACTAAGATGGGTAACCTCTCATTACCACAGACCCGCACAAGATCCTCCAGAAAATCCATCTTGAATTCTGGTTGGGCCGCCCCATAGACCGCAACTAGTGCCCATTGGAAACCATCTTTCTTTGAGCGAACTCTGAATTTAACAGCAAAATCTCCCAACACTACATTTCTGACCTCCAGTGTCTCACACCTCACCCCAAGTAAGATCCCTCCAGACCTTCCTCTTGGAGGTAAACAGTGCCAATCGAAGTCAGTGCCACCCGATATTGTGTTCAGAAACTAAGAGGTAAAATTGTCCCTGCCAGTCTCCATTAAGGCAATAAAATCGAGCCTATGCTCAATAGTTGCTTATGCTAGGAATTTCGTTTAGCCAAGTCACCAAGACCTTTGCTATTCCAGAATATTCCTCTCATCGGTCATCATAAAATTTCTTTGCAGTCTTAAATCGTGCACTCCGACGCACTGCCGACACTGGATAAACCTTCCTCTTCCAAGTGCGTTTTGGTTTCTCCTCCTCGGTTACCCGGTCCACATAACCGGTTCCGAGATTCAAACTTTCTATTGGTTGCATAAAGTTATTCTGCTCAGAATTACTACTAGTCTCCTCTTCCTTGTTAAATAGGGATGACGGCATAAGATCCTCACACAGACGTTCCATAGCCCCCATCCCTAGTTCATTAATCTCTTCATCATTCATTGGTTTGACAACAGCAATATTACGCAACATAGTCATAGCTCGCTCAGCTTCTAAGTCAAGTAAATTATTAACAGTCATGGAAACTTCCTTAGCATTGCTACCCATAGACACCCCCAATACGTTTGCATTCAAAATAATTTCTTCTTCTGAAAAATGCAGAATGGAATGACTAGTGTTGATGGCCATACCTGTCGTAGTCTCAATGTCCAAAGCTTGGCCGCTCTCATCGCACGACCCATCGTCAGGTCATCCGCATCCGGCTGCTCCTGGAGCCTACGGCTCGTCCGCCTCTCCATAGTCGCCAGATCAGGGATGCCACCGAATGCTACCACCTCCTCGGTGGTTGGCAGCAGCATGGAGGGGCCACCTGACCCTCATCCCGCGGCAGCATACCCGCCAGGCATCGCCGAACGGACCTAGGAGTCCCTCCCAGCTCCTTGCCCGGGATTGCATGACATAGCCCGGGAGCCTCCTGCCCCCGGCGCTGCCATGGACCCAGCCTTGCTGCCATCAACGATGCCTGGGAGTTCCAGCTATTTCCGACGAACATCGGCTTCACCTGAACCGGCCGGGAAGGACGAGGTAGAGCGGTTACCCGAACCGCCCGGGGAGGTAGGCGATGCCGGATGCCGGCCTGAACCTCCCAGCGAACGGCGCCCCGAAGAAGCGGACACCGGCGAGCGCGTGTCCACAGCCGCGTCCGCGGCCACCTGAACCGACACCGGCGACACCGGCGAGCGCGTGTCCACAGTCGCGGTCGCAGCCACCTGAACCGACACCGGCGATCTACCTCTCACCGACGTGTCCCCGTTGATGTTTTGCGTTGCTCCATACGTGGCAGCGGTATCGCCCGCCATGGTGGATCTATCCACCCCCATCACCCCATGGCTGATCGAGGTGGAACTAGGCGAGCCTCCTTGAATCCCGACGTCCCTCCTCTGTGTAGGAGTATGGGTGACTTTCGGTGATAGCAGCGGAGACAGCGAAGGCAACAAATACTCCTCCGTGTCCTGGCATTCCACTCTAACACCCCACAGCTTACTCGGTGCCGACGAGGATCCAAAAGATCCAAAATGCAGCTGCTACAAAACAGAAGAATCAGCCACCCTTTCGCTGCGAGATGTAGGCTCAGTAGTCTTGGTTAGAGGAGTGTTGGGGAACGTTGCATGGGAAACAAAAATTTCCTACGCACACGCAAGATCTATCCATGGTGATGAGCATCTACGAGAGGGAGAGTGGATCTATGTACCCTTGTAGATCGCTAAGCGGGAAGCGTTAAGAAACGCGGTTGGTGTAGTCGAACGTCTTCGCGATCCAAATCGCCGAGCATCCCGCGATCCAATCACGATCCGTCCCGATCAAGCACCGAACGGACGGCACCTCCGCGTTCAACACACGTACGGCTTGATGACGATCTCTACCTTCTTGATCTAGCAAGAGAGAGCGGAGAGGTAGACGAGTTGTCCGGCAGCGTGATGGTGTCACGGCGATGGTGGTGGAGCAATTCCGGCGGGCTTCGCCTAAGCACTGCAGAAAACCGATCTAGAGGAGAAACTATGCATTAGAGGAACGGGTAGCACATGGCTGAAAATCAAGTGCCAAAACCCCTAAAACCTCTAGTATATATAAGAGGAAGAGAGGAGGAGGCTTGGCCCAAGGGCCAAGCCATCTAGGCTTTGGCCAAACCAAGGAGGAGAGGAGGAATCCTCCTCCAATCCTAGTAGGACTATGACTCCTCCTTATTTTGGTCTTTTTGCCTTTTTTCACCTTTTTCTCTTTGGGATTTTCTTCCCAGCCGCATGGGCCTTATGTGGGACTTCCAGCAGCCCACTAAGGACTGGTATTCACTCTCCCACAACACATGTAGCCTCTTGGGTCGAAATACCCCTCCCAATGGTCTACCGGCACTCCCGGTACACTATCGATGAGCCCGAAACTTTTCCGGCGACCAAAATAGGACTTCCTATATATCAATCTTTACCTCTGGACCATTCCAAAGCTCCTCGTGATGTCCGGATCTCATCTGGAACTCCGAATAACCTTCGGTCACCACCATGCATAACTCTATACTATCGAAACGTCACCAAACCTTAAGTGTGCAGACCCTACGGGTTCGAGAACTATGTAGATATGACCGAGACACCTCTACGGCCAATAACCAATAGCGGGACCTGGATGCCCATATTGGTTCCTACATATTCTACGAAGATCTTTATCGGTCGAACCTCTATGTCAAGGATTCAGTTAATCCCGTATGATGTTCCCTTTGTTCTTCGGTATGTTACTTGCCCAAGATTCGATCGTCGGTATTTCCATACCTATTTCAACCTCCTTACCGGCAAGTCTCTTTACTCGTTTCCGTAATACAAGATCCTGTGGCTAACACTTATTCACATTGCTTGCAAGGCTTATTGTGATGTCGTATTACCGAGTGGGCCTTGAGATACGTCTTCGTCACACGGAGTAACAAATCCCAGTGTTGATCCATGCCAACCCAACAGACACCCTCGGAGATACCTGTAGAGCACCTTAATAGTCACCCAGTTACGTTGTGACATTTGATACACACAAGGCACTCCTCCGGTGTCTGTGAGTTGCATGATCTCATGGTCATAGGAACATATACTTGACATGCAGAAAACTGTAGCAATAAACTGACACGATCATATGCTACGTTTGTAGTTTGGGTCTTATCCATCACATCATTCTCCTAATGATGTGATACCATTATGAAATGACATCACATGTCAATGGCTAGGAAACCTTGACCATCTTGGATGAACGAGCTAGTTCACTAGAGGCATACTAGGGAGAAAGTGTTGTCTATTTATCCACACATGCAATGTGTTTCCAATCAATACAATTATAGCTTGGACAATACGCGATTATCATGAACAAGGAAATATAATAATAAACACTTTATTTATTGCCTCTAGGGCAAATTTCCAACAGTCTCCCACTTGCACTAGAGTCAATAATCTAGTTCACATCACTATGTCATTTACATTGTAATGAATCGAACACCCATGCAGTTCTGGTGTTGATCATGTTTATCCCTTGGAAGAGGTTTAGTCAATGGTTCTGCAACATTCAGATCCGTGTGCACTTTGCAAATATTTATGTCCTTCTCCTCGATGTAATCGCGGATGGAGTTGAAGCGTCGCTTTATGTGTCTGGTCCGCTTGTGAAACCTTGGTTCCTTGGCCAGAGCAATGGCACCAGTGTTGTCACATAACAGGTTCATTGGATTCAGTGCACTGGGCACTACTCCAAGATCTGTCATGAACTGCTTCATCCAGACACCTTCCTTCGCTGCCTCCGAGGCTGCGATGTACTCCGCTTCGCACGTAGAATTGGCTACCACGCTTTGCTTGGAACTGCACCAACTTACCACTCCCCCGTTGAGAATAAATACGTATCCGGTTTGTGACTTAGAGTCATCCGGATTAGTGTCAAAGCTTGCATCGACGTAACCCTTTACGACGAGCTCTCCATCACCTCCATAAACGAGAAACATTTCCTTAGTCCTTTTCAGGTACTTAAGGATATTCTTAACCGCCGCCTAGTGCTCCATTCCAGGATCACTTTGAAACCTTCCGACCATACTTATGGCAAGGATGACATCGGGTCTTGTGCACAGCATTGCATACATGATAGAGCCTATGGTTGAAGCATAGGGGATGACACTCATCTTTTCTCTGTCTTCTGCAGTCACTGGGCATTGAGTCTTACTCAACTTCACACCTTGTAACACAAGCAAGAACCCCTTCTTGGACTGATCCATTTTGAACTTCTTCAAAACTTTATCAAGATATGTGCTCTGTGAAAGTGCTATTAAGCGTCTCGATCTATCTCTATAGATCTTAATGCCTAATATGAAAGCAGCTTCTCCTAGGTCCTTCATTGAAAAACTCTTGTTCAAATATTCCTTCACGCTTTCTAGCATTTCTATATTGTTTCCAATCAGCAATATGTCATCCACATATAATATTAGAAACGCTATAGAGCTCCCACTCACTTTCTTGTAAATACAAGCTTCTCCATAAACTTGTATAAACCCAAACGCTTTGATCACCTCATCAAAGTGCTTATTCCAACTCCGAGATGCTTGCACCAGCCCATAAATGGATCACTGGAGTTTGCAAACTTTGTCAGCATTCTCCGGATCGACAAAACCTTCTGGTTGCATCATATACAACTCTTCCTCAAGGAAACCGTTGAGGAACGCTGTTTTGACATCCATCTGCCAAATTTTATAGTCGAAATAAGCAGCTATTGCCAACATGATTCTAGCAGACTTAAGCATCGCTACGGGTGAGAAGGTCTCATCGTAGTCAACTCCTTGAACTTGTGAAAAACCCTTTGCCACAAGTCGAGCTTTATAGACGGTGACATTACCGTCCGCGCCCGTCTTCTTCTTAAAGATCCATTTGTTCTAAATGGACTTTCGCCCTTCAGGTAATACTTCTGAAGTCCATACTTTGTTTTCATACATGGATCCCATCTCGGATTTCATGGCCTCTAACCATTTCTCGGAATCCGGGCCCATCACCGCTCCTCCATAGCTCGTAGGTTCATTGTTGTCCAACAACATGGCCTCCAAGACAGGGTTGCCATACCACTCAGGAGCAGTACGCGCCCTTGTCGACCTACGAGCTTCAATAGTAGCTTGATCCGAAGCTTCATGATCATCATCAGTAACTTCCTCTTCAACCGTTGTAGGTTCCACAGAAACATCTTTTTACGCTGTGCTACTTTCTGGTTGAAGTAAAGGTTCAATAACCTCATCAAGCTCTATTTTCCTCCCACTCAATTCTTTCGAGAGAAACTCTTTCTCAAGAAATGTTCCGTTCTTAGCGACAAACACTTTGCCTTCGGATCTAAGATAGAAGGTATACCCGACTGTCTCTTTAGGGTATTCTATGAAGACGCATTTCTCTGCTTTTGGTTCCAGCTTTTCAGGCTAAAGCTTTTTGACATAAGCATCACATCCCCAAACTTTAAGAAACGACAAATTTGGCCTCTTGCCAAACCATAGTTCATATGGCGTCGTCTCAACGGATTTCGATGGTGCCCTATTTAAAGTGAATGCAGTTGTCTCTAATGCATAACCCCAAAACAATAGTGGCAAATCAACAGGAGACATCATAGAACGCACCATATCTAATAAGGTTCGATTACAACGTTCGGACACACCATTACGCCGTGGTGTTCCGGGCGGTGTCAACTATGAAAAAATTCCACACTGTCTTAAGTGACTGCCAAACTCATAACTCAGATATTCACCTCCTCGATCAGATCGCAGGAATTTAATCTTCTTGTTATGATAATTCTCAACTTCACTCTGAAATTGCTTGAACTTTTCAAACGTTTTAGGCTTGTGTTTCATTAAGTAAATATACCCATATCTACTTAAGTCATCAGTGAAGGTGAGAAAATAACGATATCCACCACGCGCTGTAATATTCATTGGACCGCACACATCAGTATGTATGATTTCCAATAAGTCCGTTCCATTGTTCCAAAGAACGGCGTTTTAGTCATATTGCCCATGAGGCATGGTTCACATGTGTCAAGCGATTCAAAATCAAGTGACTCCAAAAGTCCATCAGCATGGAGCTTCCTCATGCGTTTTACACCAATATGACCTAAACGGCAGTGTCACAAGAAAGTGGTACTATCATTATCAACTCTACATCTTTTGGCATCAATGTTATGAACATGTGTATCATCACTATCAATATTAAATATGAATAAACCACTCACATTGGGTGCATGACCATAAAAGATATTACTCATATAAATAGAACAACCTTTATTCTCTGATTTAAATGAGTAACCGTCTCGCAATAAAAAAGATCCAGATATAATGTTCATGCTTAACGCAGGCACTAAATAACAATTATTCAGGTTCATCACTAATCCCGATGGTAATCGAAGAGAGAGCGTGCCGACGGCGATAACATCAACCTTGGAACCATTTCCCACGCGTATCGTCACTTAATCCTTTGCCAGCCTTCGTCTATTCCGTAGTTGCTGTTTTGAGTTGCAAATGTGAGCAACCGAACCGGTATCAAATACCCAGGCACTACAACGAGATCTAGTAAGGTACACATCAATAACATGTATATCATATATACCTTGTTTGTCGTTGGCCGCCTTCTTGTTAGCCAGGTACTTGGGGCAGTTCCGCTTCTAGTGACCAGTTCCCTTGCAATGCAAGCACTCAGTTTCTGGCTTGGGTCCATGCTTGGGCTTCTTTACAGGAGTAGCAACTGCTTTGCCATCCTTCTTGGTTTTACCCTTCTTGCCCTTGCCCTTGCCATTCTTCTTGAAACTAGTGGTTTTATTGACCATCAACACTTGATGTTTTTTTGGATTTCAGACTCGGCGACTTTTAGCATTGCAAACAGCTCGGCGACTGACTTGTTCATCTCGTGCATGTTATAGTTCATCACAAAGCTCTTGTAACTAGGTGGCAGTGATTGAAGAACTCTGTCAGTGATCGCCTCTGGCGAAAGGGCAATTCCCAACTCCGCTAGACAAGTCGAATACCCAGACATTCTGAGTATATGTTCACTGATAGACCCGTTCTCCTCCATTTTGCAAGCATAGAACTTATCGGAGGTCTCATACCTCTCGATCCGGGCATTCTTCTGAAAGATAAACTTCAACTCCTGGAACATATCATATGCTCCATGATGTTCAAAACGTCTTTGAAGTCCCGGTTCTAAGCCATACAATATTGCACACTGAACTATTGAGTAATCTCCAGAACGTGCCTCCCAAGCGTTCTTAGCGTCTTTGGATGAGATGTCTTCTGGTTGGTCATCAAGCGGTGCATCAAGGACATATGATTTCTGGGAAGCCGTGAGGATAATCCTCAAATTACGGGCCCAGTCAACAAAGTTACTTCCATCATCTTTCAACTTAGCTTTCTCTAGGAACGCATTAAAATTCAGCGGTGCTACTGCGCGAGCCATTGATCTACAACATAAATATGCAAAGGTTACTTAGACTATTGTTCAAGATAATGAGTTTAGTTAATCAAATTACTAAAGCTCCCACTCAAATTGACATCCCTCAGGTCATCTGAGTGTCACATGATCCAAATTCACCAACTCAACTCCGATCATCACGTGAGTTGAGGTGGTTCCAATGGTGAACATCATCATGTTGATCATATCTACTATATGACTCATGTTCGACCTTTTGGTCTCTTGTGTTCCGAGGCGATGTCTGTACATGCTAGGCTCGTCAAGTTTAACCCGAGTGTTCTGCATGTGCAACACTGGCTTGCACCCGTTGTATGTGAACGTAGAGTTGACAAGATGAACTTTCGCAATGGTGCACACTCGGTGAGAACACAATTCATCTTGAAATTTAAGTGAGGTATCACGTTATAATGCTACCGTCGTCCTAAGCAAAACAAGGTGCATAAAAGGATTAACATCACATGCAAATCATAAGTGACTGTTGGAAATATGCCCTAGAGGCAATAATAAATTAGTTATTATCATATTTCCTTGTTCATGATAATCGTTTATTATCCATGCTATAATTGTATTGATCGGAGACTTAAATGCATGTGTGGATACATAGACAAAACCATGTCCCTAGTATGCCTCTAATGGACTAGCTCGTTGATCAAAGGATGGTTAAGGTTTCCTAGCCATGGACATGAGATGTCATTTGATAACGGGATCACATCATTAGGAGAATGATGTGATGGATAAGACCCAAACTACAAACATAACATATGATCGTGTCAGTTTATTGCTACTGTTTTCTGCATGTCAAGTATATGTTCCTATGACCATGAGATCATGCAACTCACAGATATCGGAGGAGTGCCTTGTGTGTATCAAACGTCGCAATGTAACTGGGTGACTATAAAGGTGCTCTACAGGTATCTTCGATGGTGTCTGTTGAGTTGGCATGGATCGAGACTGGGATTTGTTACTCCGTGTGACGGAGAGGTATCTCGGGGCCCACTCGGTAATGCAACATCACAATAAGCCTTGCAAGCAATGTGACTAATTGTTAGTTGCGGGATCTTGTATTACAGAACGAGTAAAGAGACTTGCCGGTAACGAGGTTGAACTAGGTATGGAGATACCGACGATCGAATCTCGGGCAAGTAACATACCGAAGAACAAAGGGAACGTTATACGGGATTAACTCAATCCTTGACATAGAGGTTCGACCAATAAAGATCTTCGTAGAATATGTAGGAACCAATGTGGACGTCCAGGTCCCGCCATTGGTTATTGACCGTAGAGGTGTCTCGGTCATGTCTACATAGTTCTCGAACCCGCAGGGTCTACACACTTAAGATTCGGTGACGTTTCGGTAGTGTAGAGTTATGTATGGTGGTGACCGAAGTTTGTTCAGAGTCCCGTATAAGATCCCGGATGTCACGAGGAGCTCCGGAATGGTCCGGAGGTAAAGATTCATATATAGGAAGTCCCAGTTTGGTTTCTGGAAAAGTTTCGGGCTCATCGGTAGTGTACCGGGAGTATCGGTAGTGTACCGGGAGTGCCGGTAGTGTACCGGGGGACCTCCGGGAGGGGTATTTCGACCCCAAGAGGTCCATGGGCTGTGGGAGAATAATAACCAGCCCTTAGTGGGCTGGGAAAACAGCCACAAAGGCCTATGGCGCAGGAGAGAAAGTCCTAAAAGGCCTTGGCTGCCTCTCCTCTCCTCTACCCCTATATATACTAGTGGATTGGGTGGTTTTTGGACAGAATTTCCGGCCACGTGCTACCCGTTACACCGGTGCATAGTTTCTCCTCTAGATCGGTTTTCTGCAGCGCTTAGGCGAAGCCCTGCCAGAATTGCTCCACCACCATCACCGGAGCGCCGTCACGCTGCCGGTGAACTCTCTCTCCTCTCCGTCTCCTCTCGCTGGATCGAGACAGTGGAGATCGTCATCAAGCTGCACGTGTGCTGAACGCGGAGGTGCCGTCCGTTCGGCGCTAGATCGGAAGGACCGTGATCGAGATCGCGAGACGGTTCGTGATGTGATCACGGAACGGATCGTGATGAGTTCGCGGGACAGATCGTGATCAAGATCGTGAGACGGATCGTGATGAGTTCACGGGACGGATCATGATGTGTTCGCGGGACGGTTCGTGATTGGATCGCGGGACGCTCGGCGATTTGGATCGCGAAGAAGTTCGACTACACCAACCGCGTTTCTTAACGCTTCCCGCTTAGCGATCTACAAGGGTACGTAGATCCACTCTCCCTCTCGTAGATGCTCATCACCATGGATAGGTTTGCGTGTGCGTAGGAAATTTTTTGTTTCCCATGCGACGTTCCCCAACAGTGGCATCATGAGCTAGGTTGATGGTTCGATGAGATCTCGAGTAGAACACAAAAGGTTTGTGGGCGTTGATGCTTAGATTGCTTCCTCCCTTGGTCGTATTTTGGTTCAGCGGGATTGTGAGATGAAGCGGCCCGGACCAACATTACTCGTACGCTTACGAGAGACCGGTTCCCTCGATGCAACTTGTTGCCTAGATGGCTTGCGGGTGACAGTTTCTCTCACTTTAGTTGGATCGGATTCGACAAAGGCGGTCCTTGAGAAGGTTGAAAAGCAATCTATGTATCACCGTTGTGGTTTATGCGTAGGTGAGAATCGTTCTTGCTAGATACCCGTAGCAGCCACGTAAAACATGCAACAACAATTAGA
Source organism: Hordeum marinum (assembly GCA_022496015.1). Lineage (NCBI taxonomy): Eukaryota > Viridiplantae > Streptophyta > Magnoliopsida > Poales > Poaceae > Hordeum > Hordeum marinum. Next base: position 226,017,728 of record CM039672.1, read on the forward strand.
GGACGTCTAACTTGTTTTTGCAGGGTATGTTGTCATGTGATATGGCCAATTACATGATGAGATATATGTGATGTATGAGATGATCATGTGATGTATAGAATTTCACGACTTGCATGTCGTTGAATATGGCAACCGGCAGGAGCCATAGGGTTGTCTTTAATTATTGTATGACCTGCGTGTCAATCATTAAGCGCTATGTAATGCTTTACTTTATCGCTACGGTAGCAATAGTAGTAGAAGCATGTAGGGCGTGACAACCCCGATGGCGACACGTTGATGGAGATCATGGTGTCGTGCCGGTGACGATGGAGATCATGCCGGTGCTTTCTAGATGGAGATCAAAAGCACAAGTTCATGGCCATATCATGTCACTTATGATTTGCATGTGATGTTAATCCTTTTTATGCACCTTGTTTTGCTTACGACGGCGGTAGCATTATAAGGTGATCCCTCACTTAATTTCAAGATAAATTGTGTTCTACCCGAGTGTGCACCGTTGCGAAAGTTCGTCGTGTTGAGACACCATGTGATGATCGGGTGTGATAGACTCTACGTTCACATGCAACGGGTGCAAGCCAGTGTTGCACATGCAGAACACTCGGGTTAAACTTGACGAGCCTAGCATGTACAGACATGGCCTCGGAACACAAGAGACCGAAAGGTCGAACATGAGTCATATAGTAGATATGATCAACATGATGATGTTCACCATTGCAGCCACCTCAACTCACGTGATGATCGGACTTGAGTTGGTGAATTTGGATCATGTATCACTTGAATGATCGGAGGGATGTCAATTTGAGTGGGAGTTCTTAAGTAATATGATTAATTGAACTCATTATCATGAACATAGTCAAAGTGTCTTTGCAAATTATGTTGTAGATTACTAGCTCGCGCTGTAGCTCCCTTAATTTTTTATATGTTCCTAGAGAAATAGAGTTGAAAGATGTTGGTAGCAATATTGCGGACTGGGTCCGTGATCTGAGGATTGTCCTCATTGCTGCACAGAAGGCTTATGTCCTTAATGCACCGCTCGGTGCGCCACCCCCTCTAGCGTCGTCTATAGATGTTGTGAACATCTGACAGGCATGTTTCAATGACTACTTGATAGTTTAGTGCGTCATGCATTACGGCTTAGAATTGAGGCTCCGAAACATTTTGAACGTCACGGAACATATGAGATGTTCTAGGAGCAGAGATTGTGATCTTAGGCTCGTGCCTGTGTTGCGAGATATGAGATCTCCAACAAGATTCTTTGCCTGTAAGATGAAGGAGAATAGCTCAATCGTTGAGCATGCACTCAGATTGTCTGGGTACTACAATCGCTTGAATCAAGTGGGAGTTGATCTTCCAGATAAGATAGTGATTGATATAGTTCTCCAAGTCACTGTCACTAAAGCTACTAGAACTTAGTGATGAACTATAATACACCAGGGATAGAAGTATTGATCCCTGAGCTGTTCGCGATGTTTGACACCGCGAAGGTAGAAATCAAGAAGGAGCGTCAAGTGTTGATGGTTAATCAAACCAGTAGTTTCGAAAAGGGCAAGAGCAAGGAGGGAAACTTCATGGATAGCAAGTCAGTTGCTGCTCCAGTGAAGCAACCCAAAGTTGAACTCAAACCCGAGACTAAGTGCTTCTATTATGAGGTGAGAGGTCGCTGAAGCGGAACAACCCTAGATACTTGGTAGATAAGAAGGCTGGCAACATCGACAGAAGTATATTTGATATACGAGTTATTGATGTGTACCTTGCTAGTACTCCTAGTAGCACCTGGGTATTGGATACCGGTTTGGTTGCTAAATGTTAGTAACTCGAAATAAATGCTACGGAATAAACGGAGAACTAGCTAAGGGTGAGGTGACGATGTGTGTTGGAAATGTTTCCAAGGTTGATGTGATCAACATCGCACGCTCTCTCTACCTTCAGGATTAGTGACGAACCTAAATAAATGTTATTTTGTGTTTTGCGTTGAGCATGAACATGATTAGATCATGTTTGTTGCAATACGGTTATTCATTTAAGTAAGAGAATAATAGTTATTCTGTTTACATGAATAATACCTTCAATGGTCATGCACCCAGTGAGAATGGTTTGTTGAAATCTTGATCGTAGTAATACACATGTTCATAACATTGATCTCAAAAGATACAAAGTTAAATAATGATAGTACCACATACTTGTGGCACTGCCGCAAAATGTCATATTGGTATAAAGCGCATGAAGAAACTCCATGGTGATGGATATTTGGACTCATTCGATTTCGAATCGGTTGAGACATGCGAACCATGCCTCTTGGGCAAGATGACTAAAGGACCCCGTTGGATGGAGCGGGCAAGTGATTCATTGGAAATGATACATGTTGATGTATGCAATCTAGTGAGTCTTGTACCGTGCAGTGGATATTGTCATTTTCTTACCTTCACTAATGATTTGAGTAGATATAGTTTATATTTACTTAACGAAACACAAGTCTGAATCGTTTGAAAGGTTCAAGCAAATTCAGAGTGAAGTTTAAAGATCATCGTGACAAGAAGATAAAAATGACTGCGATATGATCGTGGAGGTGAATATCTGAGTCACGAGTTTGGCATACAACTTAAGACAATGTGAAAGTTGTTTCACAACTAAACGCCACCTGGAACACCATAGTGTGATGGTGTGTCCGAACATCATAGTTATGCTCTATTGGACATGGTGCATGCTATGATGTCTCTTGTCGTTTTACTACTATAATTTTGGGGTTATGCATTAGAGACAACTACATTCACTTTAAAAAGGGCACCATCTAAATCCGTTGAAATGACACCGCGTGAATTATGGTTTGATAGAAACCTAACCTATCATTTCTTAATGTTTGGGGCTGCGACGCTTGTGTGGAAAATGTTTTCACCTAATGAGGTCGAACCCAAGGCGGACAAATGCATCTTCATAGAATACCCTAAGATCAGTTGGGTGAACCTTCAATCTCAGATCCTAGTGCAAAGTGTTTGTTGTTTAAACGGATCCTTTCTCGAGGAAATGTTTCTCGCGAAAGAATTGAGTGGGAGGAAGATAGAACTTGATGAGGTTGTTAAACCTTTGTTCAACCAGAGAGTAGCGCAGCGCAGAAAGATGTTTCTGTGAAGCCTACGTTAGTTGAAGAGGAAGTTAATGATGATGATCATGAAGCTTCAGGATCAAGTTACTATCGAACTTCGTAGGTCGACAAGGATGTGTACTGCTCCTAAGTGGTACGACAACTCTGTCTTGGAGATCATGTTGTTGGACAACGATGAACCTACGAGCTATGGAGAAGCGATGATGGGCCCGGATTCCGACAAATGGTTGGAGGCCATGAAATCCGAGATAGGATCCATGTATGAAAACCAAGTATAGACTTTGGTAGACTTGCTCGTTAGACGGCAGGTGGTTGAGTACAAATGGACCTTTAGAATGAAGACAGACACTGATGGTGAATGTCACCATTTGTAAAGCTCGACTTGTTGCAAAGTTGTTTGTGACAAGTTCAAGGAGTTGACTACGATGAGACTTTCTCACTCGTAGTGGTGCTAAAGTCTGTTGGAATTATGTTAGCAGTTGCTGTGTTTTCAATTATGAAATCTGGCAGATGGATGTCAAAACATCGTTTCCTTAACGGTTTACTTGAGGAAAGGTTGTATGTGATACAACCAGAAGGTTTTGTCAGGCCTAAGGATGCTAAAAGGTGTGCAAGCTTCGGTGATCCTTCCATGGACTTAAGCAAGCATCTCGGAGTTGGAATATACACTTTGATGAGGTGATCAAAGTTTTGATGTTTATACAAAGTTTACGAGAAACTTGTATTTGCAATAAAGTGAGTGGGAGCACTATAGAATTTCTGATAAGTATATGTGGATGACATATTGTTGATCAGAAATAATGTAGAGTTTCTGGAAAGCATAAAATGGTCGTTTGGAAAGTGATTTTCAAAGGAAGACCTGGATAAAGCTACCTAATTGTTGAGCATCAAAATCTATAGAGATAGATCAAGATGCTTGATGAGACTTTCAATGAGTGTATACCTTGACAAGATTTTGAAAGAGTTCAAAATGGATCAGCCAGAGAAATAGTTCTTGTCTGATTTGTAAGGTGTGAAGTTGAGTGAGACTCAAAGCTCGACAACGGCAGAAGAAAGAGAAAGGACGAACGTCGTCCCCTATGCCTTAGCCATAGGCTCTATATTATGCCATGCTGTGTACCGCACCTATGTGTGCCCTGCCATGAGTCTGTCAAGGGGTACAAGAGTGGTCCAGGAGTGGATCACTGGACAACGGTCGGAATTATCCTTAGTAACCAGAGGACTAAGGAAATGTTTCTTGATTATGGAGGTGATAAAGAGTTCGTCGTAAAGAGTTACGTCGATGCAAGCTTTAACACCTATCCGGATGACTAGTAGTAGCAATCTGGATACGTATAGTGGAGCAGCCATTTGGAAATAGTACCAAGTGGAGTGTGGTAGCAGTGTTTACGGTTTGACATAGAGATTTGCAAAGTACACATGGATCTGAATATCGCAGACCCGTTGACTATAAGACCTCTCTCACATGCAAAGCATGATCGAGCCCCAAAACTCATTGGGTGTTAGATTCATAACAATGCGAATCACATGGTGATGTGAACTAGATTATTGACTCTAGTGCAAGTGGGAGACTGTTGGAAATATGCCCTAGAGGCAATAATAAATTAGTTATTATCATATTTCCTTGTTCATGATAATCGTTTATTATCCATGCTATAATTGTATTGATTGGAGACTTAAATGCATGTGTGGATACATAGACAAAACCATGTCCCTAGTATGCCTCTAATGGACTAGCTCGTTGATCAAAGGATGGTTAAGGTTTCCTAGCCATGGACATGAGATGTCATTTGATAACGGGATCACATCATTAGGAGAATGATGTGATGGATAAGACCCAAACTACAAACATAGCATATGATCGTGTCAGTTTATTGCTACTGTTTTCTGCATGTCAAGTATATGTTCCTATGACCATGAGATCATGCAACTCACAGATATCGGAGGAGTGCCTTGTGTGCATCAAACGTCGCAACGTAACTGGGTGACTATAAAGGTGCTCTACAGGTATCTTCGATGGTGTTTGTTGAGTTGGCATGGATCGAGACTGGGATTTGTTACTCCGTGTGACGGAGAGGTATCTCGGGGCCCACTTGGTAATGCAACATCACAATAAGCCTGCAAGCAATGTGACTAATTGTTAGTTGCGGGATCTTGTATTACAGAACGAGTAAAGAGACTTGCCGGTAACGAGGTTGAACTAGGTATGGAGATACCGACGATCGAATCTCTGGCAAGTAACATACCGAAGAACAAAGGGAACGTTATACGGGATTAACTGAATCCTTGACATAGAGGTTCGACCGATAAAGATCTTCGTAGAATATGTAGGAACCAATGTGGACGTCCAGGTCCCGCCTTGGTTATTGACCGTAGAGGTGTCTCGGTCATGTCTACATAGTTCTCGAACCCGCAGGGTCTGCACACTTAAGGTTCGGTGACGTTTCGGTAGTGTAGAGTTATGTATGGTGGTGACCGAAGTTTGTTCGGAGTCCCGTATGAGATCCCGGACGTCACGAGGAGCTCCGGAATGGTCTGGAGGTAAAGATCATATATAGGAAGTCCCAGTTTGGTTTCCGGAAAAGTTTCGAGCTCATCGGTAGTGTACCGGGAGTATCGGTAGTGTACCAGGAGTGCCGGTAGTGTTCCGGGGGACCTCCGGGAGGGGTATTTCGACCCCAAGAGGTCCATGGGCTGTGGGAGAATAATAACCAGCCCTTAGTGGGCTGAGAAAACAGCCACAAAGGCCTATGGTGCAGGAGAGAAAGTCCTAAAGCAAAAAGTGGAAAATCAGCCAATAGGAGGCAATCCTACTCCAACTAGGATTGGAGGTGAAGTAGGATTGCTCCCACCTCCTATTTCGGCCGACCCAAAGGCCTTGGCTGCCTCTCCTCTCCTCTACTCCTATATATACTAGTGGATTGGGTGGTTTTTGGACAGAATTTCCGGCCACGTGCTACCCGTTACACCGGTGCATAGTTTCTCCTCTAGATCGGTTTTCTGCAGCGCTTAGGCGAAGCCCTGCCGGAATTGCTCCACCACCATCACCGGAGCGCCGTCACGCTGCCGGTGAACTCTCTCTCCTCTCCGCCTCCTCTCACTGGATCGAGACGGTGGAGATCGTCATCAAGCTGCACGTGTGCTAAACGCGGAGGTGCCGTCCGTTCGGCGCTAGATCGGAAGGACCGTGATCGAGATCGCGAGACGGTTCGTGATGTGATCACGGAACGGATCGTGATGAGTTCGCGGGACAGATCGTGATCAAGATCGTGAGACGGATCGTGATGAGTTCACGGGACGGATCATGATGTGTTCGCGGGACGGTTCGTGATTGGATCGCGGGACGCTCGGCGATTTGGATCGCGAAGAAGTTCGACTATACCAACCGCGTTTCTTAACGCTTCCCGCTTAGCGATCTACAAGGGTACGTAGATCCACTCTCCCTCTCGTAGATGCTCATCACCATGGATAGGTTTGCGTGTGTGTAGGAATTTTTTTGTTTCCCATGCGACGTTCCCCAACAGTGACATGATATGGCCATGAACTTGTGCTTTTGATCTCCATCTTGAAAGCACCGGCATGATCTTCATCGTCACCGACACGACACCATGATCTCCATCAACGTGTCGCCATCGGAGTTGTCGCACCCATCATGCTTCTACTACTATTGCTACCGTTTAGTGATAAAGTAAAGCATTACATAGCGCTTAATGATTGACACGCAGGTCATACAATAATTAAATACAACCCTGTGGCTCCTGCTGGTTGCCGTACTCATCGACATGCAAGTCGTGATATTCTATATAACACATGATCATCTCATACATCACATATATCACATCATGTAATCGTCCATATCACATCACAACATACCCCACAAAAACAAGTTAGACGTCCTCTAATTGTTGTTGCATGTTTTATGTGGCTGCTACGCGTATTTAGCAAGAACAATTCTCACCTACGCATAAACCACAAAGATGATACATTAGTTGCTTTTCGACCTTCTCAAGGACCGCCTTTGTCAAATCCGATCCAACTAAAATAGGAGAAACTGGCACCCGCCAGCCATCTTTTGCAACAAGTTGCAGTTGAGGGAACCGGTCTCTCGTAAGCGTACGAGTAATGTTGGTCCGGGCCGCTTCGTTCCACAATACCGCTGAACCAAAACATGACCAAGGGAGGAAGCAATCTAAGCATCAACGCCCACAAACTCTTTGTGTTCTACTCGAGATCTCATCTACACATAGACCTAGCTCATGATGCCACTGTTGGGGAACGTTGCATGGGAAACAAATTTTTTCCTACGCACACGCAAGATCTATCCATGGTGATGAGCATCTACAAGAGGGAGAGTGGATCTACGTACCCTTGTAGATCGCTAAGCGGGAAGCGTTAACAAAACGCGGTTGGTGTAGTCGAACGTCTTGGCGATCCAAATTGCCGAGCATCCCACAATCCAATCACAATCCGTCCCGATCAAGCACCGAACGGACGGCACCTCCGCGTTTAGCACACGTACGGCTTGATGACGATCTCCGCCTTCTTGATCCAGCAAGAGGGAGCGGAGAGGTAGACGAGTTCTCCGGCAGCATGACGACGTCGCGGCGAAGGTGGTGGAGCAATTCTGGCAGGGCTTCGCCTAAGCACTGCAGGAAATCGATCTAGAGGAGAAACTATGCACTAGAGGAACGGGTAGCACGTGGCTGAAAATCAAGTGCCAAAACCCCTAAAACCTCTAGTATATATAAGAGGAAGAGGCTTGGCCCAAGGGCCAAGCCATCTGGGCTTCGGTCGAACCAAGGAGGAGAGGAGGAATCCTCCTCGAATCCTAGTAGGACTAGGACTCCTCCTTATTTTGGTCTTTTTGCCTTTTTCCACCTTTTTCTCTTTGGACTTTTCTTCCCAGCCGCATGGGACTTATTTGGGACTTCCACCAGCCCACTAAGGGCTGGTATTCACTCTCCCATAGCCCATGTAGCCTCTTGGGTCGAAATACCCTCCCGATGGTCTCCCGGTACACTATCGGCACTCCCGATACACTACCGATGAGCCCAAAACTTTTCCGGCGACCAAAATAGGACTTCCTATATATCAATATTTACCTCCGGACCATTCCGTAGCTCCTTGTGACGTCCGGGATGTCATCCGGGGCTCCGAACAACCTTCGGTCACCACCATGCATAACTCTATACTACCGATACGTCACCAAACCTTAAGTGTGCAGACCCTGCGGGTTCAAGAACTATGTAGACATGACCGAGACACCTCTACGGCCAATAACCAACAGTGGGACCTGGATGCCCATATTGGTTCCTACATATTCTAAAATGATCTTTATCGGTCGAACCTCTATGTCAAGGATTCAGTTAATCGCGTATGATGTTCCCTTTGTTCTTCGGTATGTTACTTGCCCGAGATTCGATCGTCGGTATCTCCATACCTAGTTCAACATTGTTACCGGCAAGTCTCTTTACTTGTTCTGTAATAGAAGACCCCGTGACTAACAATTAGTCACATTGCTTGCAAGGCTTATTATGACGTTGTATTACCGAGTGGGCCCTAAGATACCTCTCCATCACACGGAGTAACAAATCTCAGTCTTGATCCATGCCAACTCAACAGACACCCTCGAAGATACCTGTAGAGCACCTTTATAGTCACCCAGTTATGTTGTGACGTTTGATACACACAAGGAACTCTTCCGGTGTCTGTGAGTTACATGATCTCATGGTCATAGGAACATATACTTGACATGGAGAAAACAGTAGCAATAATCTGACACGATCATATGCTATGTTTGTAGTTTGGGTTTTTTTCCATCACATCATTCTCCTAATGATGTGATCCCGTTATCAAATGACATCACATGTCAATGGCTAGGAAACCTTGACCATCTTTGATCAACGAGCTAGTTCACTAGAGGCATACTAGGGACAAAGTGTTGTCTATTTATCCACACATGCAATGTGTTTCCAATTAATACAATTATAGCATGGACAATAAACGATTATCATGAATAAGGAAATATAATAATAAACACTTTATTTATTGCCTCTAGGGCATATTTCCAACAAGGAGTAGCCCCTTTCTCAGCCTCCGGGCACGACGGAGCATCCGACTCATGCTGTCCATCCCTATCTTTTCCCTCGTCAGTGTCCATATAAATGATCTTTGCCAAGTCTTGAAACTCAGCATTTTCCTCTATCTCGATTTCCAAGAAATAGCTTTTGCCATCGTATGTCCAACGAACCGTGTCTGGTATGTGTTCAACACTAATAACATTGACAAAAAGACAAGCTACCCCATTAGAACGGGTGAAGGGCATATCAACCTTCTCCGTCTTGCCAATAAGCGACCCTAGACTCCAAGTCACTCTGACATCATCAAGGGCTGATTAGGGGGCACCGGTGACCTGTATCCAAAGCTGAGGTAGTGGAATTCCTTCCGGTTCTTGCCGTGCCCATGGTTCAAATTCAAGTACGCAGGCACTGTTCGGAACCTTGCTCATCCTGAATGTCAGGAGTCTACCTAGATCCTCCTTGGTTGGAAAATCCACTCTAAACACCTGATCCTCCAGAGACACTAGATCACATTGAAAGGAACCAGGAACCAACTCTCAAAGACGCTGCAAAACTTGATCAAAGGTCATTCTCCCACGAACCACTCGTACCACCCCAGTCCTGGAGCTCTCTGTAGTAGGTGAAGTAGAGGACGCGCGTGGAGACTCAGAAAACATCAGCTCAGAGTAGCATACCCCATATATAGTGACGACAGGCTTTGTTCCTAGAAGAAACGGGCGCTCTCCCGAATCATGCTTTGGTTTCCGGCACAAGTCACATAACTCAGCCTTGCATTCTGCTGCGAAGTGCCCCGGTTCCCCGCACCGGTAACACGACATTTTCTCTTTCTTTCTAGCCCACTTAGACAGTTTCTCGCCTTCAGATTTTTCGGACTTTTCAGAAATAGCATCCTTCAACTGCACCCCTTTAGTAGTCGGTACCTTAACTGCCGCCAGTTCGCCAACCACCTCCATCACAACGGCGGGAAGGTTTGGCTCGGTCGCACCCGCTACAACGGCTGTGCCACGGGTGCATCCCGTAAGACCGACTGCTGGTTGTTAGTAGCGGCGTCTGCCGGCGGGGGAGGTGGAGGAGGCCATCTTCCTCTTTCGCGACCCCCCCCCCCCGATATGGCCGGTGCCAACTTCTTTGTCTATTAGGAGGGCCTGTCGCGTCATGCACAAAGGGACCGGGAGGCCCGTCGAAACCTCGTGTTCCGCCATAAACCCAACTGCCGCCGGTAGACGACGAACCCCGGTGTATACCCTCACCGTACGCATCATAGCCATCATCTCCCCAATATCATGTCATGTTCCGGTTATCATTGAAGTGACCAGGCCCGCGGCCACCGGCTGGAGGTCCCCGACCTCATCCGGCCCTGTTACTGTCGTTGCCGCCCGCGCCTGTAGGTCTAGCAGCCCTTGCCGGCTGCAGCTGTTCGGCTCTAGCCGGCGGCAGCTGTTGCTGTTGTTCGGCTCTAGCCGGCGGCTGCTGCTGTTGACGTCTCGTTTGCTGCGGCGGCTAGCGCGCAGGCTGACCCCCGCGGCCGGCCATCGAGGCAACGGGCGAAGTCTCCACCGGTGAAGGAGTTGCAATTCTCGCCGCCCGTCCCAATCCAAGCGATTGGAATCCTGGCTGCGCCTTCGTGGGAAACCTAGCGACACTAGGTCCCAGGATATTGCGTTCGATCGACCGACTCCGGCTCTCAGGTAAGTCTTCATCAGTTTTCTGGGCTGCCAGTTGGGCCTCATACCCAGCCATCAGACAACCCATGTTGGAGTCTACCAGCTCATCTAGCCTAGTAGCTCGTTCAAACGTTCAGACCGCAAATCCTGGATCGATACAGCGGCACCCGACGGCAGCGGTGTCGCCGGCACCGCCACCGGAGGACCTCGTCGATGCTTCTTCTTGTGTACCATCTTCCAAGATGAATGAATGAAAAAAATCTGCTAAGGTCGGTTTTGGGAGACGCACCTTAGGGATTGGCCCTCTCCATGGCCGGATCGCCGTCGTCGATGTCCTCCGATGTACCAGCCTCCGCACCAGCTCTGCCTTCTCCGTCTTCGGTAGGCCAGCTCTTGCCGTATCATCAAACGGGACGATCGAATCAACGTACTCTGCAATAGTTTCCTCTTCGTCTTCATTCTTGAACGCCTCGCAGATCCGATCCGAGGGAGTCGGTGACACCTCGCCCGACGAGACGCCGGCGTGATCCGCCTCCGCCTCATCGTCGGATGCCTCCGCTAGCACCCAAAACCTGCCTCCCACCCGCTGGTCAACTCCGGCGCGATGGCCACTTACCGTCGCCAGCGCGGTCAGGGTCCCGTGGTCGGCACAAGTAACATGTGACTCTACAAAGGTGTGTTGATGGAGCTACAATGGAATTTATATTAATGAGATACAAAGAGAATGACATGTGCGATTGTACGATTCATGCAGAATCAGGAGGAACATAGTGGACTGGAGTCACTGGACACGGATAGACAGCTACAGCCAGTGTCATCTTGACTTGGACGTGCACCGCATTGTCCGTGTCCACCGATCTGCAAAGCTGCAGCTCCAGGCGATTCCAGTGGCTGGGAAATTCGCATGAAACATGATACAATTGTTTTGAACTACTTACCATGGCATCCATATGTTTTTCTTTGTTAAAGCAAAAAAGAGACTAGCATGCGTCGTGCATTTGCGCCATGTACCTATCTGTTCTCCGCATGCACCAGTTCAGCCGTTCTGCCTATTTTTCTAGGAAACTGTTTTGCTTTTGTTTGGTTCAGATATCGTCACGTCTTTCAGAAAGCGAGATGCCCGCAACGAAAGAGCAAGGCCCCACCGCTCCTTCCATTGGGCTAGAGATAGAGAGGGGCGGCCGGAGGCCGGAGCATGATTCTTTCCTCGCCGTCCGTCCGTCCGTCCCTCCATCGGACAGCCGGTACGATGGTGGCGGTTGTTGGTGATCGGCCATCGCCGATCGACGCCCTCGTGGGGGCCTTGCCTCTTTTGGTTTTGGTGCCTAGCTTGGCTTTCATCAGATCAGAGCCATCTCCGTCTTCTCCTTTCCAGCTTGTTTGCAGTGTGCACGCACGTTTCGGTCAGGTGCTGGAGATTCGAGTGTATGAATATCAGGCCATCCAGGAAGATACCAGCTGTTCGTTCTAGCAGTGTCCGCTCCACATCACACCAGTGTAGCATTTCTTGCGTTGGGGTGATTAGATGTGGTGTCTAGTGTCTAGGAAGTTGATTATGGTGTTGGAGGTGCAAGTTTTTATTTATTTCCCTTTTCAAACAAGTATCTCAAGTCCAATGATTAGAATGTTTGTCACCCGTGTCCACTGTCCAGGCACACGCTATCATGCTCTCTTGCCGGCCGTAGCCGTGAGTAACCACCAACAGACATAGGTACCGCCATATTCATTGCAAATAGAAGATGAGTTTAATTTCGCCGATCCTTGAACACGAATACGTCACCCAGTACGTACGTACGTACGTGTAGTTTCCAAACAAAAACATGTATGCAGTGTACTACTATAGCAAAAGCCCAAGATTCCCTTGCAAAAGTTCATGCATGCCCGTGTAAGCAACCTCAATAGGAATAAAGAAGTAAAGAGTCTGGGAGCAGAAAACAGTTTAGCATCCAGGTTCCGAGCCTCTGTCGTCTACTCGTATATACCAAAGCAAAAGCACAGATACAAAATCAAGGCGCTGGGTTACGGATTGCGACACCGCTCGTCTGTTAGCGGTAGAGGTGGGCCGAGACATGTGCGCTCAACTGCCCCGACGAATGGTTCGCGAGGCCGTGGTGATCGAGGTCGGTCGGTCGACGTCTCGTCGGAGGAATATCATGTCTAGTGCCCCGTTTGCATGCGCTTTTGCTTGCTCTCTTTTTCTCTCTTCTAGACTAGACCTCTACTTCTAAAGAAGCAGTGTAACTTTTTGCCTCGGTTTTTTTCGTCTGATTTATTTTCATCCGTTTTTTATTTCGTTGTAGACAGTCGACGAACCCCCGCACGCCCGGGAGGGACCCCATCGGGGAGTGCGGCGGCTATGGGCTGTCCTAGGTCGATTCGCTCGCCCCTAGAGCCTCAGGATTCGTAGCTCTCAAACACGAAGAACAGCGAGGAACGAGAGAAAAAGCGAAAAACGTAGATGAAAAAGTACTATAGATTGGTTTGTTCGATTGTGTGTGTTCAATCGGCCATCACCCCCAACATATATAAGAGGCGTCTGGACTTTTCGTACAAGCAAAGGATTCATCTAGGCCTTCCTTACAAGAAAATTACATCAATTCACGTCCTAAAGTCCTAGTTCTAATTCCACTCGGATTCAGCCCAAATCTGGCCCAATCTTCTGTCTTGCTTCTTGCATGGGCCGTGGAATTTGCATACGACCTCTGATGGAGATGGTCCAAACATCAATTTTGTGTGTCTCGACGAGGCCAACAATCCATATTTTGTTCACTTTCCCAAATAAAGTCATCTCGAATACTCCACGAGGTCATCTTTAACTTCGAATCGGACTCGGTCACGTAACAGACTGGGTTGTCCGAGTGTTGTAGTGTCTCTGCAGGCCGTATACTATCTTAGATGATAATGACCATAAAAGCAAAGTTGACTGTTTCGACCTTACGAACAACTTTCATGTTGAACACTTTTCCATCCGAGGCCATTTTGAGCTTTCACTCGACAGAAAATTTTCACTCGACCGAAACTGTCACTCGACGGTGTTTTACCGGGCGGCAATTGCACTCGGGCCGAAACTGTCACTCGACGGTGATTTCCACTCGGACGATAATTGCACTCAGGCCGAAACTATCACTCGACGATGATTTTCACTCGGACGATAATTGCACTCGGGCTGAAACTATCACTCGACGGTGATTTCCACTCGGACGATAATTGCACTCGGGCCGAAACTGTCACTCGACGGTGATTTCCATTTGGACGATAATTGCACTCGGGCCGAAACTATCACTCGACGGTGATTTTCACTCGGCCGGACGGGAAACTTTTCACTCGACGCGTTTCCTTCGGTCGGCAAAACATTTACTCGGAAATCTCGAGTGAAACCTCAGGCTGATCTTGTTTTGCCTCTCCAGGTCGCATACGACCTCGGACTGAGAAGAATTATATATCAAAATCAATCAGCTCGACGAGGCGAAGACAATACATGTAGAACATTCCTTCATCTGAGGTCGTCTTGGATGCGTAATGGATCAAAATACACTCGGAACATCTACATGACACGACGAGGCGAAGACAATACATGTAGAACATTCCTTCATCTGAGGTCGTCTTGGATGCGTAATGGATCAAAAAGCACTCGGAACATCTACATGACAATCCAAGCGTGATTTGGCCGTTGAAATGATGCCGAATGGTGATGGCCTAAACATCAAGGTTGTTTCACTCGGCAATATGAACTTTCTCGTAGAAAAAACCCTTTCGTTTGAGTCTATCTTTATTGTATTTTGCACCGTGCCAAAATCAGGTGTCAACACATGCCCCCTGTTTTTCGGCAAAGTTAGCATGCCGAAAAATAATTTGCACCATGTTTGTCCTAAAGACGATGTCAACACTCCATCGGCCATTTATATTTCTCAGGGCGATAATTATGTATTGGCCATATTTATGCTAAGGGCGATAATCATATATCGGCCATTGCCTCATTAGGCTTCTTGCCACACACTCGGGTGGTACTTCTTCAGATATCTACCATTGAGAGCTCGAGGTAATAATACTCCTTGTATGGATTCTACTAAATATGAATTTCCAGGGACTATTCTTGTAATCCTGAAAGGACCTTCCCAGTTTGGAGACCACTTCCCGAATTTTCTATCTCTAGAACCAATCGGCAGAATCACTTTCCACACAAGATCGCCAACCTGAAAATTCTTCATCTTGACCTTTTTATTATAAGCTCTTGCTACCCTTAATTTGTCCTTCTCTATGGCCTTTAATGCAGCCAAACGTTTATCAACAACCTCATCAATATTGTCCATCATCAAATCATAAAAGTCCACTACTGATAAATCATTTTGTTTGGCTATTCTCAAAGCACTCAAATTTACCTCCACAGGTAAAACACCCTCTTGCCCGTATACTAACTCATACGGAGTTACCTTTGTAGCACCATGCCTCGAGATCCTATGTGCCCACAAAGCCTTAGACAACAACTCATGCCATTTTCTTGGATTATCCTCAATCTTCTTCTTGATGAGTTTAATCAATATTTTGTTGCTAGACTCAGCTTGTCCATTAGCTTGGGCATAATACGGAGATGAATTGAGCAACTTTATGTTGTACGATTCGGCAAATTCCCTAACTTGATGTGACATGAAAGATAAACCTTGATCTGTAGTTAATGTCCAAGGAATGCCGAATCTATGAATAATGTGCTCGGTTATGAATCGAATTACCTTTGTATATGTCATGTTCTTGAGAGGTATTGCTTCAGACCATTTAGTGAAATAATCAGTTGTCACCAACACGAACCGATGCCCCTTCGAAGAAGATGGATGAATCTGTCCAATGAAGTCTAAACCCCATCCCCTAAAAGGCTACGGCTTGACAATAGAATGCAACATAGCAGCAGGAGCAAACTGAATATCACCAAATTTTTGACAAGCTTCGCACCCTTTATAATACCTGAAGCAATCATTCATCATAGTCGGCCAATAAAATCCAGCACGCCGCAAGAGCCATTTCATTTTGGGTGCCGACTGATGAGTACCACAAATGCCTTCATGTACCTCTCCCACGGCAACTCTTGCTTGGCCTTCGTCCAAACACTTTAAAAGAACATCTTCAACCGTTCGGCGATAAAGACCATCATCTCTCATCGTATATTTGAAAGCCACCCGCTGAACAACCCTGTCCACCCTTTCACTCGGATCGCACAAGTAATCAATAATGGGCTTCCTCCAGTCATGATTTCCACCTGTACTAGATTTATTGTTTGTGGCCAAATCAATGGGCTCTAATTCGGCCTCTCCCACATTAGCAAGGCAAGACATCGGCTTCTGAGAAATATGAAACATGCCATGATCAATATGATAGCCGGATGCTTGTTGTGCTAACTCATTTGCTCTCCAATTGTCATGTCTAGATATACGAGTAATGCTAAAATAATCCAAAGTAGAAATCGCATCTAGAAACTTATCAAGATAAACATTAAGTGATTCGTCTAAACATTGAAAGATTTTGGACACTTGCTGCACTACTAATAACGAATCACCAAAAGCCTCAACATGTGTAGCACCTATAACGAGCAACATCTCTAGACCGAATAACAATGCTTCATATTCGGCTTGATTATTTGTACAAAATATTCCAGTCGGCATGAGGCTTGAAAAACAGCACCATAAGGAGATATATAAACAATACCAACACCTTGGCCATTGCTACAAACTGAACCATCAAAATATAACCTCCATGGCAATAATGAGACAAGGTTTATATCAACATCATGCTTGTCATTAATCCGATGCTCAACAATAAAATTAGCAACAATTTGGCCTTTCATGGATTTTAGAGATTCATAGGCCAAATCATACTCAATTAAAGCATAAGCCCACTTGCCAATCCTACCACTAAGAATTGACCTATGCAACATGTATTTAATGACATCGGTTTGACAAGCTACTATGCAGGCACTCGGCACAAGGTAATGTCTCAGTTTTGTGCAAGCATAATATAAACAGAGGCATAACTTTTCAATAAATGTATACCTTGTCTCAGCATCTAATAAGCATCGACTCAAATATGTAATAGTATGTTATTTTCCTTCGGTTTCTTGAGTCAATACAGCACCAATAACACCTTCCTCTGCCGCAATGTAAAGCCTAAAGGGTTCTTTATGTTTGGGTGCTTTCATCACTGGAGGAGTGCTCAAATATGTCTTGATCATGTCAAATGCCTCTTGCTGCTTTGCCCCCAAGTAAAATTAGCATCATTCTTCAACCGAAGGATAGGAGTGAATGCATCAACCTTCCCTGACAAATTAGCTATGAACCTCCTCAAATAATTGACCTTGCCAAGGAATTTTTGCATAAACCTCTTGCATGTTGGAGCCTCCACTTTTTGTATAATTTCTATCTTTTTGGGATCTATTTCTACGTCATTCTCATGAATAATGAAGCCCAAAAACTTTCCAGCCGACACACCGAATGCACACTTCAAAGGATTCATCTTCAGTCCATATTTTTTCATTCTTTCAAAAGCTAAACGTAAATCGGCCAAATGAGACTTAAATGCATCCGATTTGACAACAATATCATCAATATAGACTTCAAGTATAATTCCGAGTAAATCATGGAAAATTAAATTCATTGCCCTTTGATATGTGGCACCCGCATTTTTTAATCCGAATGTCATCACTGTCCACTCGAATAAACCAAGGAAACCAGGGCAACGAAAGGCTGTCTTGGACATGTCCTCTTCGGCCATAAAAATTTGATTATAACCCGCATTACCATCAAGAAAGCTAATAACTTTATGTCCAGAAGCATCATTAATAAGCATGTCGGCTATTGGCATGGGGTACTCATCTTTGGGTGTAGCTCTATTCAAATCTCTGAAATCAATGCACACCCTTATCTTGCCGGATCCTTTCTTCTTCACCGGCACAATGTTAGAGATCCACTCGGCATACCTACAAGGCCGAATGAAATTAGCTTTGAGCAACCGACCGATCTCCTCCTTGATCCGGTCATATGTTTTTGGATTAAACTTTCTGGTTGAGTGTTTGTAAGGTCTAAAACCGGCCTTTATAGGTAACCGATGCTCTACTAGCTCTCGGCTTAAACCTGGCATCTCATGATATTCCCATGCAAAGCAACAAACATATTCTTTCAATAGCCCGATCAACTTAGCTTTATGATCATCTTTCAAATTTTGTTTACAAACGTCGGCCTAGGAACTGAACCATCCCCTATATCTATTTCTTCTAATGGATCTATCGACTGAAAACCCTGTCCTAATTTATCCATGTCATCCAACTCCTCTACAGATTCATACATATCGTTCTCACTAGACCAATATTCTGCAAGACGTTTCTACAACCACTCGGAATTAGAATCCATTTAAAAATATCATACCTTGGAGTCGATTGCCACTAATCGGCTTTAAAGAGACGGGCACAAAGCCAACCTTTGTTGCGCTAAGGAAATCAAACTCTGACAAGTCGCGTCCCATCAAGCAAGTAGCATTAGGATGTTGCCAATCCACCGATGCATCGGCCAAAGCAACACAAGCCAAGTTATCCGCATGAATGACCTCTACCTCATCATCAACCCACTGGATCAAAAACTGGTGCATGGTAGATGGTACGCACTAGTTTGCATGAACCCAATCATGCCCTAGTATGACGTTGTAGTTACCTTGCACCTCAGCAACAAAGAATGCAGTAGCCAAAGTTTTGCTCCCGACTGTAAGCTCCACATACATCACACCTTTGGCTTCAGTTTTCTCTTTGCCTGCAAACCCATTAAGCACCATATTGGTCTTGATCAATTCATCATTGGGAAAGCCCAATTTCTTGAAGACCGAATAGGGCATGAGATTCACCATAGCACCACCATCAACAAGCATCCGAGTGACTAGTGATCCATTGATATGACCTCTGAGGTACAATGGTTTAAAGTGTATCACTGGTTCTTTTGGCTTCTCGAATATTGCATTTCTGGGGCCAAAATTCAGCTGAGCCACTTCCCCCTCTTCATCTACAACATGGAATTCAGCGGGTAAGTAATACACCATATTGATATCCATACCTTCGTGAACCGGTGTAGACTCATAGTCCAAAAGATCATCTTCCTGCTCGCGCGCGTCCACCGAGTTTGAATGCTTTCCGAGTGAAGGGGAAGTAACAGGCGACTGAGACGATGTCACAGGTACATTGTCTTGTTTTGATGGTGTAATTGCTACCGTGGTAGATGTAGAATCCACTATGTTTTGCGCTGGTTTGGGTTTCCACACCTGCTTCGCTGGTATCATGGGCCGAGTGACATTGAACAACTCATCCCTTTGCTTCTCAGCTTCTTGTTCTGCCATCTCTTGATTCCTCAACCTTTGTAATTTCCTCTTTTGTGTCTTTGTTAGACTGGTAGGACACCACCTTGGTCGAGTGTATTTAGGATCAACTGGCTTCACTTGGCTGGTACTTGCTTCATGATCATTGGTCGAGTGCTTTGGCGCGTTAACAAGTATCGGCTCAGTTGGGTCGCTACGCACAGTTGACTACTGTGTGGCAAACGTTTCACTACCCAGGATGAGTGAGTCGACATTGATATTTTCCTTGTCTTTCCTTGACTCCACTGCTGCAACACTCGGCAGCTTGACGCGCCACTCCTGTCGACTCTTCTGACCTACGAAGTTTTCACTCGGGCGCACCCTTTTACTCGGACAAATTCCACCCGGACGTTCGACTGAGTGAAACCCACTCGACCGTATTCTTTCATTCAGATACCTTCCACCCGGGTGCATTCTTACACTCAGATAATTTTCACTCAGAGGCATATTTTGCCCACCCGAGTAATGGACACCAATGTTCAGTCGGTTTTCATACGAGCATCCGAGTCGATCCCAAACAGGTTTTCGTTGTTCTTGCGGAAACGACATCCTTGATCCAGTCGGCTTTGCATGTTGACTGATCATATCGGTTGATGGTGACCTTGGTCGCTTCAGGTATGATGATCGATTAGAGCTAGAACCAGTCGACTGATTTGCATATTTGGACAGCAGCATATCAAAAGTTGGCTTGACTCGCTTATGATGTATCTTGGCTTCGTTCCTCTTCCACTTGCCAACTTCTGGATTCTTGGGTTTAACAAACTTAACATGAGTGTTTTGTTGCACTTGTTGTTGCCCCCGAGCACATGATTCTTGATGGTGATCTTGATTACTTCCTAGCCATTGGGTTGCTTGTCAAGCACAACCTGCCTCCCCAAGACTTTGTTGTCCTCCTTGCTTTTCCTAGGCTCACCAATGATGAAATTAGTTTTATTAGCCGATTCGGCTACCTCTGGCCGAATGAGCAACTTTTCCCCCTCCAAATCTAGAGTGTTCATTGGGAAGGACTGCTTATCAATTTGCATCTCAGAAAAGTTCAATTGTCCATCATTAATGGCCAATTGTATCTGTCGTCAGAAAACATTGCAATCATTAGTAGCATGAGAAAAAGAATTATAATATTTGCAATAAGCACACCGTTTCAATTCTTCAATCGACGGTAAAGCGTGAGATATCCTAATGATCTTAGCTTGCAGCAAAGCATCAAATATTTTGTCACACTTAGCAATGTTAAAAGTAAACTTCATCTCTTCATCACGATTCTTATGAATCGGTTTCAGATCATTGCAAGTGAACGGTTTGGCCTTAGACGGCCAAACAAATTCGGCAACATACATATCACCTTCATCACCTGAGTGATCACTACCATACTCAACCATATTCATCTTAGGAAGATTAGTTTTATATCTATGCACCTCTTTGAGATCTTTGCTCCGGCTCTCCTGAGCCAAAGCTTTTTGCAGGACTTGGTTGACACTTAAGAACTCATAGCCTTCTAGCTTTTCCCTAATGTGAGTTTTCAAACCACTAAGCACAAGGTCAGCCAAGTCCCTCTCGGTTATCACCAAACTATAGCACCGGTTCTTTGTATCTCTAAACCTCTTGACGTAATCGGAGACCGATTCATCATTTTTCTGCTTAACTAATGTAAGATGTGATAATTTAAGTTTGTTGTCGCCTCTATAAAAGTGATCATGAAATTTCTATTCCAGCTGCGACCACACACGGATAGAACCATGTGGTAAAGAAGAAAACCATGAAAATGCAGTACCAGTTAATGATAAAGGAAACAAGCGCACTTTCAATTCATTCAGCGAGCCTGCTTCACCCAGTTGTGCTAAGTATTAACTAATATGCTCCCATGTGGTTTTTGTGCCTTCTCCATTGAACTTAACAAAATCTGGAATTTTATATCCCGGTGGGCACTGGATAGCGTCAAAGTACTCGGGGTACGGTTTTTGGTAAATCCGATTCCGAGGTAACTCAACTCCAAAATTCTCTCTAAGCATCTTAGCCATCTCCTCTCTAAAACTAGCTAAAGTATCGTCCGCAATAGACGGTGAAGCTTGCTGTTGTGGGATGAGAGGAGTATAATTACTGACAGTCGGCAGGAACTGTGGCACATATGTCGAACTGTAGTTCAGCTGTGGTCGAGTGCTTACACCTACAGGTACAGCTTGGTTCGGCATAGGTACCGAACTTGGCATGCTCATGATGGAAGTAGCGGGTGCAGCCACAATCACATTGGTGTGGGTGGGATAGTAATTCATCGGCATGAGAGGTGCCGATGAAAGAGGTAAAGACAGATTAGGGTTTCCTACACTAGCAGCCACACCAATATTACCACTAGACGATTGAGGCATATTTTTCTGCGCATTGGTATTTTCTATGAAAGTTTGATAGACCAAATTATTACCATCGTCAATACGACTTTCAATCTCAGCCCACTACTCGGGAGAAAAGGTAGTACTTACAGGAGGTTTAACCTGCTCGGCTTGAAGAGGAGGGAACTTGATTTCTCCAATCGGAGTGATATTGCCTTGGCGATCTTTCTTGAAGTTTCCAAGGAATTCCTGCAACTCCTTCTCTTCACGTGCCTTCTTGTACTCCTCATAAGCTTGGCGATGATCAGCCGATATTTCATCAAGCTTGGGCTTAATGATGTTATCAACATCTATCTCAAATGGCTTGGGAAGATCAGACATGATGGTTGATGAGGATGATTGATCTTTATTCCCCAGCGGAGTCGCCAAAAAGTGTGTTGACACACGAACACGTCACCATGTACCCTCGACGCCGGGGGTGATGCACCACAGCTCACGTCGAAGGAGGTCTGTCTAGCAGCACGATACGCAAGACAGTCGGCGGACGCTTTTGTAGACCCGAAACCCCGCACGCCCGGGAGGGACCCTGTAGGGGAGTGCGGCGGCTATGGGCTGCCCTAGGTCTATTCTCTCGCCCCTAGAGCCTTGGGATTCGCAGAT
The DNA here is from genome assembly GCA_022496015.1 of Hordeum marinum. Lineage (NCBI taxonomy): Eukaryota > Viridiplantae > Streptophyta > Magnoliopsida > Poales > Poaceae > Hordeum > Hordeum marinum. Next base: position 226,039,935 of record CM039672.1, read on the forward strand.
CTCAAACACGAAGAATAGCGAAGAACGAGAGAAAAAACGAAGAACATAGATGAAAAATTAGTATAGATTGATTTGTTCGATTGCGTGTGTTCAATCGGCCGTCACCCCCAACATATATAAGAGGCGGATGGACTTCTCGTACAAGCAAAGGATTCATCTAGGCTTTCCTTACAAGAAAATTACATCAATTCACGTCCTAGAGTCCTAGTTCTAATTCCACTCGGATTCAGCCCAAATCTGGTCCAATCTTCTATCTTGCTTCTTGCATGGGCCGTGGAATCTGCATACGACGTCTGATGGAGATGGTCCAAACATCAATTTTGTGTGTCTCGACGAGGCCAACAATCCATATGTTGATCACTTTCCCAACTAAAGTCATCTTGAGTACTCCATGAGGTCATCTTTAACTTCGAATCGGACTCGGTCACGTAAGAGACTCGGTTGTCCGAGTGTTGTAGTGTCTCTGCAGGCCATATACTATCTTAGATGATAATGACCATAAAAGCAAAGTTGACCGTTTCGATCTTATGAACAACTTTCATGTTGAACACTTTTCCACCCGAGGCCATTTTGAGCTTTCACTCGATAGAAAATTTTCACTCGACCGAAACTGTCACTCGACGGTGATTTCCACTCAGACGATAATTGCACTCAGGCCAAAACTATTACTCGACGGTGATTTCCACTCGGACAATAATTGCACTCGGGGCGAAACTGTCACTCGACGGTGATTTCCATTCGGACGATAATTGCACTCGGGCCGAAACTATCACTCGACGGTGATTTTCACTCGGCCGGACGGGAAACTTTTCACTCGACGCGTTTCCTTCGGTCGGCAAAACTTTTACTCGGAAATCCCGAGTGAAACCTCAGGCTGATCTTGTTTTGCCTCTCTAGGTCACATACGACCTCGGACTGAGAAGATTTATATATCAATATCAATCAGCTCGACGAGGCGAAGACAATACATGTAGAACATTCCTTCATCCGAGGTCGTCTTGGATGCGTAATGGACCAAAAAGCACTCGGAACATCTACATGACAATCCAAGCATGATTTGGCCGTTGAAATGATGCCGAATGGTGATGGCCTAAACATCAAGGTTGTTTCACTCGGCAATATGAACTTTCTCGTAGAAAAAACCCTTTCGTTTGACTCTATCTTTATTGTATTTTGCACCGTGCCAAAATCAGGTGTCAACACCCGTCTCCCACCGTTTCCTTCCATTGGTTTATTTTCTTCCTCTCATTAAAAAACCAAATCCACCATTAAAGCAAAAGATTTTGTGTTGTACTTTCTTTGGCAGGTGATGATTTGATTTAATCACATTAATTATAGGTAATTAAGAATTCCAAAAGCATACCATATATGTGAGATCACCTTCCGAAAAAACAAATCCACCATTAAAGTGGAAGATTTTGTTTTGTGCTTGCTTTGGCAAGTGATGATTCAATTTAATCACATTAATAATAGGTAATTAAGAATTCCAAAATCATACCATATATGTGAGATCACCTTGCAAGAAACCAAATCCACCATTAAAGCGGAAGACTTGTTTTGTACTTGTTTTGGCAGGTGATGATTTGATTTAATCACATTAATAATAGGTAATTAAGAATTTCAAAATCATGCCATATATGTGAGATCACCTTCCGAGAAAACAACTCTACTCCTAAAGGGGCACTTGGTAGCTTCTTGCCTCGGGTTTTTTCGTCATCCCTCCCACCTTCCATCTGAGTTTTTTTCGTCATTCGTCCCATCTATAAACCCACGCATGTAACACGGAAAAAAGACCAAAACCACCTAGCCATGCCCCTCGTAAGAAAAAAGCGGACGAAAACTGTAACGATGCCCCTCGGACCAAAAAAACTGGACGGACCGCCCGCTCGCACGAACAGGAAGTCACACAGCAAGACCCCCCCTCACATCCCCACCCGCCTGTGCCCTCCACTTTCTTCCCCCATCCCCCCTCCACCACTGGCCCCTTCTCCCGCTCCGCCGCCGCCCCTACTGCTCCCCCGACCCGACCTCTTGTTCGGTCAGGGCGGCAGGAACATCTCCACCTCCCCACTCCCCCATGCGACAACGCCGCCAAAGCTTCTGGCAGAACTTCCGTCCCCACCATGGGCGGCCGCCTGATCCTGTCCGCGCCGCGACACCAAATGGGCGAGGAGTACTCCCACGTGACGGGAAGGCGCACGGACCTGGATGTTAGAGAGTCGCTGGCGGAGGACGGGGTGAACGTGAATGGCGGCGATGACGCGTTTCGCCTGGGTTTCGTCAGCGCGGGGAACCTGGCTGAGAGCATCGCGCACGGTGTCGCAACGTCGGTCGTCCTCCTGGCCTTTGCCGTCCGCTCCGCGCGCCACCATCCCGAGCGCGGCACCGCCTTCACCTCCCTCAGTGCCACCATCCTTGCCTCCAACACCCAGGTCCGTTTTTCCTTCCCCATCCGATTGACCCCACCTCCCTCCTCTCAAAGCAGCCAAGCATGTATGTATGTCTGTCACATGTTCATGCCTGACAGACACTCTGTGTCTCATGTGATATTTTTTCCTTCTTGTTGATGACAGTGATGTGATCGTCATCTCCGTCAAGCCCCAAATTGGTAAGTGTACCAGGTAGTATTTTCAGCCTGTGAAGGCACTTAGTTACTGATGCGTCACTGAGGACTCAGACTTAACAATTTGGCCTTTTGATTTGCGTGCTTATGAGATCATGCATATATGAAATTGTAATGAAGCAGGTTCTGGTTGATCTCAAGCCCTTGTTGTCTGAAGAAAAGCTTCTGGTCTCCATTGCCGTTGGCATCAAGATGAAAGATTTACAGGTCAGTCAGTGTACATTCATGGCCTATCCAACTTCTCAAACTTTAATTTTGGTTAAACTATCCTCCATAAAAACTGTAGAGGTGGAGCGATGCACCATTTTCTCTCCAGCACATATGCCTGGGGTGAACGCCTGTGACCATCTCGGGGTGGGTACCCGAGGATGTGTATATTTATGTTGATAGTTTTCGAGGATTTGTGAGGTGTCATGTGTGTTTGCCATGACCCCTTTGCTAAATTTGATGTTCTGCTATACTGCTATTGCATATGTAGAGAGGTCTGGTGCAGCGAGTGGAGGAGGATCTCGAGCACATATGCCCGGGAGGAGGAGACGACATGGTGCTTGGTGCGCACGATGGCATTCTACTAGACCTACCTTGGTGTATTTCCAACTTCCAACTTATAGGAGAGGGAACAATAACTCTGGTATGTTACATCGATAACTTTCCACCAGGGTAAAGGATCCCATTCCTGTTTTTATCCTATCTGATCTTTATGGTAGTTCCAACATTGGCCTATATGATTTTTTGAGGAAACAACATGGTACTGGAACTAATGTGGGACTTTGATGAGTTCGTAGGGGTTCTCATTTGTCAATCTTTAGGTAACTGGCATAGTGCAATGTACTAAACAATTTATGGCAGGGGTATTCACTCTGGATTACTCAGATTTGTCATCGTCGAACTTATCCTCTCAAATACATCAGTAGAAGTTCATATCTGTTTTCCCTCCATGACATAACTTTATTTTTGTAGATACATTTTTCTCTCTGTCTTGACTTAGAAGTTTAAGCTCGGGCTTCAGAAGCTTGACAAATTGTATGCAGACATGGCCATGCAAAAAGAACTGAAGGTGCTCTTTTATGGTAAATTGAAATATATTTTTCCTTTGGTCAAATCTGTATAGTATTTTTGATTAGTGAACCATATATGTTATGTTTGTTGTGTTTCAGATCCTATTAGTTAGTTCAAGCAGCATGATTGTTTCTTACTCATGGTCTGTAAATTGTGGGACTATTGTTTATTTCTGTGATGTACTAGAATGAAATTGGAATGTGAGTCTAGACCAAGGAATTACTGCCTTGATTTCCTGGAGAATTTAGACTACTTTTAATTATTATCTGCAGGTAAAGAAGTTCGAGAAGAACAAGACGTCTTGCGAACTTCTATGTTGCATCCCTGTAGAACCAATTGTTTTATTGATTTATGCTCCTTTTCATTTCTTAACTACAATTATGGTGTGATGATCTAAAGCTATTTGGAAGAGCTCACGTGCAAAAATGCTACAGAGAGATCTGATGCAATAAGCGACTCCTATGTGGCTGCCTTGCTTTAGATGCTAAGAAGAATGCAATAATCGTACCTTTCCTGATCAAAAGGCTCTCATCTCCCTCACTTTGTTTGCTGTAATAACAAATCTACCGTCTTCATTTATACTCTGTTGTTACTTAGTTCGAGTTGTCTTTGGTCAGCTGGTTATGTGTTTCATTGTGGATTATTTTGGGTGCAGCAAAAAATTTTGGGTACAGACCTTGGTGGTTTATTCGTAGTACTAAGGAGCCACCAGTGCAACCTGAACAAGGTTTGTGAGCACCTTATAGCTTAATCCTTGCGTATGGATTCTACAAGCAGAAGTCATCCACATTGCTGCGAGCACTCCCTGTTCCTCACAGCGGGCCTGCTGGAGGTCGTGGATAGCACTCTGGACATTGTGGAGATTTTCGGTTGTACCACCTTGATGACAGGTGCTCTGAACCATGGAGTGATGCAAGCCACCTTTTCGATTGTTTACCACACAAGATGTGTGAACCATATTTTTTTTCACAATATTTTACAATGAACTGCAGTAACGGAGCACTGCTTCAAATTTTGGTCGGGAGCTACTTCATTAAGACAAAAGATAAATCCGACTTAAAAGGTAAATAAGCTTTGAGATTGTGTACAGAAAAGGTTGATTTTTTCCTGCTGTACCAACTAGCCACTGACTTGCCTTTAAGCGATATTTAGAAACACACATGTTCCTGATCATAATATTACATTTAAACGATTATAGTGATTTTACTTACTTCATTACTTTTATGCCTTTTGCTCACTAATTTGTAGAGTACGTACAGGACAGGAAAAGGAGACGGGGATTAAGAGCCAAGGAGAAGAAGAGAGGGGGCAGGAGGAGGGGTCACTTATCTCTGCTGAAGCTGTACCGGGGTGGATTGGGCGGCTGAATTGATATAACTTTTCTTAAAAGATAATACCCTGATTTTATGTTTTCCCGGATGCATTGACAATGGTTTGTCTATTCTATTGTTCTTCCAGGAATATTTTTTATTAGCTTGAATGAAGAGACCATTATAGAGGGAAGCGGAGCCAAAGGCATTATCAGATGTGCCGCTGGAGGCAATGATGGTGCTTAGACGGGAGCCGGACAAACATGACGATGGTGCTAAATAATCTTCTTGTTATGCAGGTGAGTTAAAAAAATCAAACATGTCTATGTTCTTTTGTTTGGACTAACCTTTTCACTCTAGAATCTAGATTTCAATCACCGTGGTCATTTCTTATCCAATGACATAAAGCTGGTCTAATTTCTATTTTTACATTCTAAAACAACACATGGGAAACAAAAGGAGAATACTTATATTATTTGGGCTTCCCCGTAGTTGCCATTTGTTCTTTGATTGTTTACAAATTTAAATCCTGCATAGAAGTTTCAGAAACTTCTGTTGATGTGTTCACAATGATTCTCTATCTACTTATAGTCACATATAAAATATGAAGAAAAGCATGTAAAAAGATAGTATGTTTTTAACTGGTTGCTGTGTACAATCACTTGAGCTCCAGTTACAAAAAGAGAAGAAAAGAATAAAAAAACTGAAAAGCTTACCCGTGAAATGCTAGACCCAAAGCTTGATGATCCTGAAGGAAACTAGATGACAGTGGTGGCTCAGAGAAGAGGATAAGGGGGGATGCGAGGGACTGATGTGGACTGCAGAAGGGAAGGAACGGGAGGGAAGCTTCGTCAAGAACTATGCCCAAAGTTTGATGTCACACTGCATTGCAACTCTTGTTAGATCCTAGAGAATTAGTATGATTTTGGGTCCTGGAAGAAGCTGGCACTCTCATGGACATGTTTGTCTAAGGGATTAGAATTACCCCATTTAGATTTTTAGTTCATTAAATATCCCAGGTTTCATTGTGCCTCAGTTTCCTCTTGGGACGTTAGCCCTGAGGTACGAACTCTGTGTACCCATTTCGAGGTAAGGAGCCCATGCCCCAGTTATCGCTCACACGCCTTGCTGAAGTAAACAAGAAGGTCGTGCTTGTTGTGGTCATAAAGGCAATCGAGAGGAGGGATAACCATACTGACAGTAACAACAAATGAGTAGGGTAGGTGGGATGAGTGGGAAAAATGTGAAAGTCAATGGTGTTAATCCTCCAGTGGCCGCCACACTCAGAGAAGGTAGCGGCGCAACGGTGTGTAGCAGGTCGCGGCGCCGTGTTGGTCGCCCTCGGCAGGATGGGATCGATGGCGTGGTAGCGCGACTGTCCTTGGCATGACTTGTCTAAGGTAGAAGATCAAGCCCGACGATGAGGGTGTTGTCCCACCTCCTTGCTAGGCTACACAACTATTCCCAAGGTTTTCCAACCAGATACAAACACGTCAACCATGTGGCTGGAATTAATCAAGAGTTGTGAGCCCTTCTACATCTCATGTCCGGATCCTCAACGATTTTTTTCATCAAATATCTAAATAACACAAAATTAGGTCAATACAATATCGTCTAGAAATACGAATTTCATGTTGGTAGAGAAATTGGTTAACAAAATCAAAAGGAATATGATATCAAGGAAAATGTCTTAGATCTTAAAGGGACAACAAAGATATGTCACCCCTTGGCAGTGAGCGAATGTGATCTTCATCTTTTAATATGAAATCGCTTCATCGGGGACATATTGGGTTGGAGGTTTTCTGCCCTGGGACCAATGAATCTCAAGGAATAGGAATTGAGTTGTGAGGAATTCAACAACGCACTCGAAATAAAGCAACCCGACTTGAATTCTGATATATTGAGATGGCAACACTTATTTCCGCCAGTTATTCCAACGGACATGAACGGGTAAATTTATATATTTCGTTATCATAACATTCAAATATAAACATTTATTTTATTTATCACTATATTCAAGATAATTTAATTTATAAAATTGTAGGGGTATGTGTGGCTATTTTGTTGAGCAATTTATACTCTCGTGGAACAGTAAATAATTGGTTTGTCCTGTTTGCACGATGAGTATTCTTCGTTACACATTTTTGAGGCTTTTAACACGAAATATTCATGTTAACTACATATATTGCTTAGGCACGATAGGCATGAGTTGATGAAGAAGTTTATATTGTACTTACTGAAATATCGTTCGAATGAAGCTAGAAACAACATTCCTGATATTGTGCGAGAATTTTTTAAGCGCATCAAGTAGACCTTAATTTGTTTCAGATTTTTAGTTGGATAATCGATCAAGATGTATACATTGTCAAATTGCCTTTTTATTATTAGTTTACATTGTAAGTGAAGTGAACTTCAATTATAAAACCAATTATACATGTGTTATGTTTTCTCTACATGTAAAATTTAACATACATTATGCTTATTCAACTCCAACAAAATATTTCAAAAACTCATGGCAACGCACGCGCGTTTCTTCTAGTATAGATAGATAGGATAGTGGGTGCTCGGGGAGCACGGGCGGGCCTCGCCGGCATACGGATAAGCAGCTTGCGAGCTGACCGGGACCCGCAAAGCGATCATTAAGATTAAGATAAGCAAGCGACGAGACGACGCAGGCAGTGTCTGTCCGGTGTGTGCATGCTTTGGGGCTCCATTGACCGACTGATTCAAGGACCGATTAGCTAGGATGATTAGACAAGGCATGTTCGTGGATGCATAAAAGGTTAGGTACCGTGGAATAAACCCCGCTGTTACATCATCTATAATTGAACGTCTCAAATTCATCTCATACGTTCGGGCAGGCCGTTCGGCCACTGTTCGGTTATTTTTTTGACCCAGGCGGACCCGTCAAACGGCCCTCAAACGCACGGGATGACCGACACCTTCCATATCCAGCCCAAATATGGGGCTGATATGGGGGCGCCTGGGCACGCCCGCCATGTCGGAGACGGCCCATGATGGCCCACCCCTACCTCATATATATTTGTTCCCATCCGCTCGCCAGACCAAACCCTAGCCACTTCACTTCCTTCCCTCCACTCCCCTCCGTCACCCGAGCTCTCCTCCAGCGAATTCCGGTCGTCTCCGGCATGGTGGGCAGTGGATCCGAGTCCTTCAACTCTAGATCCATTGATCCCAAGCTCATCCCACGCGGCCCCGAGGAGGAGATGGCCGTCCGGCTTGCGCTCCGCCGCGCCCAAGAGGATGCCCATGGACGGCTCGGCTCGGACTCCCTTCATCGGGAATCCATTGCGTCCGCCCAAATGGCGCATGGACCCGGCGTTAGTCAGCCGCCGCAGCCTCATCGAAGGCCGTGCGGTCCGCTTGGCATCCAAACACGCTGGCGAACGTGCAACCCCTCCGGTGGCGCGCTGGTTTTCGGGACACTTTCGATGAAGGCATGGCTCGGCGTGGACATCGTGCAAGGCAGCGGGCGTGGGAGGAGGCGGAAGCCCCCGCAGCGGCGGACGTCGGCGAGGCGGAGTCGTATTCTCCGGCGCGCCGTATGGCGCACCAGTCCGGGCGCCACAACTGCATCGTGGTGGACGTCGGGGGCTCTTCCCCGGACGGATCCATCATCGTTTTGACGTCCACCGACACTGTTCGTGTTCCGGTCTCCGACGAGGAAGAGTAAGGCATGGGTGACGGCGGGGCCACGAGTCCCGTGAGCCAGCTCATGTCCCATGCCCTACCCTACCTTGCCGGCGACCGGACCAACACTCTGGGGAGTGCAACCGGCCGCCGAACATGCCCAATGACGAGGGGCGAGCTGGGAGCGGAACCAGACGAGCTCCGCTCAAAGATCGGATCACGTTGCATGTAACAATATGAATTTGAGGTTTCTAATTTGAGATGTCCGGATGTGGAATGCGTTTTATGAGGGGTGACTGGTCACTGCGCGGACGCGCTCGGGCGCGTCCATGGGCGTTTGAGGGGTCGGATTTGCCAAGTCCGGCTGTAGATGCTCTTATTCTGCTGATGAAGCTGCCGTTAGCGCGTTGCGACTTCTGTGGTTCAGTTTGCGGTTGCCCCTCATAAAACTACATAGCTCGGGTTCAGTTTGCGACTTCTACATAGCTCGGGTCAGAGGCGCTGTCCACCCACTGTGTTTCACAGACGAGGAGATGCAACATCAGTTCCCGGAAGGGTTTAAACCCGTAAACATAGAGCAATACGATGGGACAACTGACGCAACCGTATGGATTGAGGATTTCCTCCTCCACATCCACATGGCGCGAGGAGATGATCCCCACGCCATCAAATTTACCCCTAAAACTTAAGGGGCCAGCTCAGCACTGGTTGAACAACCTCCCCGAAAACTTCATAGGGTGTTGGGAAGATTTAGAGGACGCATTCCGATCTAACTTCCAGGGCACCTATGTCCGGCTGCCGGACTCCTCTGACCTACGCAACGTCGTCCAGAAGCCAGGAGAGTCCGCATGGCAATTCTGGAATCGGTTCTTGACCAAGAAAAACCAGATCGTCGACTGCCCGGACGCCGAGGCAATAGCCTCCTTCAGGCATAATATTCGGGATGAATGGCTGGCCCACCAACTTGGCCAGGATAAACCTCGGACAATGCGAGACCTTAAATCCTTCATGAACTGCTTTTGCGCGGGCAAGGATAACTGGCTCGCAAGACGGAGACACAACCCCGAATACCCCGGAACCTCTGAAGTTCGGGACGGAAACGGGAAACCAAAGCGCAACAAAAATAAGCGCAGGCACAACAACAGTGATGTTGATGACATGGCCGTTAACGCCGGCGTCCACAACTCCCGACCAAGGCAGCGGAAGAAGCCTCCTAAAGGCAATCACGACGGACCCACCCCGCCGGACAAGATCATGGAGAGGCCTTGCCAGATCCATGGCACTCAAGAGAAGCCCGCCAATCACACCAACCGTAACTATTGGATATTCAAATAGGCCGGCAAACTCGCAACCGAGGATCAAGGCAAGGGCACACACAGCAAGGATGAGGATGAACCTCACGGTTCGATCGACGATGGACAAAAGAAGTTCCCTCCAAAGGTGAAAACCGTAAACATGATATACGCCACTCGTATACCCAAAAAGGAGAGGAAGCGTGCCCTTCGAGAGGTCTACGCCGTAGAGCCTGTAGCCCCGAAGTATAACCCATGGTCGGCATACCCGATCACTTACGATCGACGTGACCACCCGACCAGTATCCGTCACGGGGGTTCGGCCGCCCTCATTCGAGACCCCATCATAGAAGGGTATCACCTCACTAAAGTCCTAATGGACGGAGGAAGTAGCCTTAATCTGATTTACCCAGAAATGGTGAAAAAGATGGGTATAGATCCGTCAAGGATCAAACCCAGCAACACTATCTTTAAAGGAGTGATCACAGGTGTTGAAGCCCGGTGCACAGGCTCTGTAAGCCTGGAAGTAGTGTTCGGCTCGCCCGATAATTTCCGGAGCGAAGACTTGATCTTCGACATCGTACCTTTCCACAACGGCTATCATGCCCTGCTAGGCTATACAACATTCGCTCGCTTTAACTCCGTCCCACACTACGCATACCTCAAGCTCAAGATGCTCGCCCTAAGGGGGTCATTACGATCAACGGCAACATAGAGCGCTCCCTCCAAACTGAGGAACATGCGTTGGCCCTGGCAGCCGAATTCCACTACAATGATGATCGGCAAACGCCGACACCTTCCGTAAAGGCACGTAAGGTTGGGAAACGAGCTCGGTTTCAGCCCGAACTCTCGGAACCTTCTCCTCCCCATAAATAGGGACTCGTCTCCCATCACATAGCCCTATGACCAGCGAAGTACTGCCAAGGAGGTACAACTTTGCGCTCAAAATTCCATGGGTGGTGGTGGGGAAAAAGGAGTAAGTGTTCGGCTGTACCGAACTACTACCATCAAATGTCTTCGGACACACTTCAGGTACCATCAAGGGCCTACTAAAGGCGTAAAGCTAATCCACACTTCGGCGACTTCTCAAGACTTTGCTTACAAGATCCGTTCGCCGAACAGTACCATCCATTGAGGTGCACCACTCCCTAGGAGGCGCAGGAGCAGACAAGCAACAGGGCACATCGAGGATGTTAGGTCACCAATCGAAGACCCCTGGTACAACCACTCCTGTAAAATTTATATTTCAAATACTTGTAAACAGGTGCTTTGACAATTCAAGCAATAAGAGTTGTTGAGAAAAATATAAAATCATTATACATGGTTGTCTCATTGTCCTTTTTGGCACATATTCTATTTTCTCTCTCTTCGTGAGAAACTGTTTGGTACATTATGACGCAACCGGCTAATAGACAGGGGGCTCTAGTGTAAAAAACACCCCGCCTTATGCACTATTGATTATGCGTTTGGCTTCTTGGAATTCGCTTTATATGCATTGGTTCCGAACTATATCTTGGGTCAATAGTTGGGTTGCCCGGCTCCTGTGCTTGCCCCTTTACGTTCTGCTTGTTCAGCTAAAAGGGCAAAGGGAGAACCTCTGCGATTGTGTTTCCGACTAGCCTGGTCAAACACCTCAGGGGAGAAAGCCGAAAACTGACTGTCATAGTATGTGAAACCGGTCTGCGAATCCAAGCTTAAGTGTTATACTCAAGACCTCGTCAGAGGTTATTCCGTGTCATACGATGGGTTTGGTATTCGTACAAACTATGTGATATCGGCTTTAACCGCGGTTCATCCGAACATCACAAGTTACCGGGGGCTAGTCATTAGCCTCCCGCAATCCTTTTTCGCGCCCCAATGGCTAAGTGAAAGCAATAAATCATTATGGTCTGATTGCCTGGTCCGCCACACACTACCGCCTTCGGGTACCGATAGCTCGGCTAAGGGCTATAGTGCGTAAGTAGAGACACCCCGCGTAGCATCTACATGGGGGCTCAAGCCGATGACTCACAACTTTCAGTTTCAATGGCCATACAGGAGTTATAAGGAATGCAAAACATTAAGAACATGATAAACCATGCATACTAAAAATACAAGCGTTCAAAGGTCTTCGGACATATTACAACGCATTAATTCCTAAATGTTCTCTTTCCAACACTGTGACTCTATCACCTGAGCACCCTCCATTTCCTGGGGAACGTTACATGGGAAACAAAAAATTTCCTACGCTTCACCAAGATCAATCTAGGAGATGAGCATCTACGAGAGGGGAGAGTGGATCTACATACCCTTGTAGATTGCTAAGTGGGAAGCGTTAAGAAACACGGTTGATGTAGTTGAATGTCTTCGCGATCCAAATTGTCGAGCGTCCCGCAATCCAATCACGATCCATCCCAATCTAGTGCCAAACGGACGACACCTCCGCGTTCAGCACATGCACGGCTTGATGACGATCTCCACCTTCTTGATCCAGCAAGAGGGAGCAGAGAGGTAGACGATTTCTCTGGCAGCGCGACGACATTGCGGTGGTGGTGGTGGAGTAATTCTAGTAGGGCTTCGCCTAATCACTCTTGAAACCGATCTAGAGGAGAAACTACGGACTAGAGGAGAGGGCAACACGTGGCTAAAATTCTGTAGCAAAAACCCTCAAAACCTCTAGTATATATAGGAGGAGGGGAGGGAGGAGACTTGGCTCCCAAGGGAGCCAAATCCACTTCGGCCGAAGTGGAGGGAGGAGTCCTCCTCCTCCTCTCCTAGTAGGATTAGGACTCCTTCCTTTTTTCCACTTCTGCCTTTCTTTCCACCTTGGGTTTCTTCCCTAGCCGCATGGGCTTCCTGTGGGCCTTCGGCCAGCCTACTAAGGGCTGGTATTCCTTCTCCCACAGCCCATGTAGCCTCTTGGGTCGATATACCCCTCCCGATGGTCCCTCGGTACCCTCCCGGCACTCCCGGTACACTACCGATGAGCCCGAAACTTTTCCGGTGACCAAAATAGGACTTCCTATATATCAATCTTTACCTCTGGACCATTCCGGAGCTCCTCGTGACGTCCGGCATCTCATCCGGGACTCTAAACAACCTTCAGTCACCACCATGCATAACTTTATACTACGGAAACGTCACCAAACCTTAAGTGTGCAGACCCTGCGGGTTCAAGAACTATGTAGACATGACCGAGACACCTCTACGGTCAATAACCAATAGCGGGAAATGGATGCCCATATTGATTCCTACATATTCTATGAAGATCTTTATCGGTCGAACCTCTGTGTCAAGGATTCAGTTAATCCCGTATGATGTTTCCTTTGTTCTTCGGTATGTTACTTGCCCGAGATTCGATCGTCGGTATCTCCATACCTATTTCAACCTCGTTACCGGCAAGTCTCTTTACTCGTTTCCGTAATACAAGATCCTGTGGCTAACACTTATTCACATTGCTTGCAAGGCTTATTGTGATGTCGTATTACCGAGTGGGCCTTGAGATACGTCTCCATCACACGGAGTAAGAAATCCCAGTGTTGATCCATGCCAACACAACAGCCACCCTCGGAGATACCTGTAGAGCACCTTTATAGTCACCCAGTTACGTTGTGATGTTTGATACACACAAGGCACTCCTCCGGTGTCTGTGAGTTGCATGATCTCATGGTCATAGGAACATATACTTGACATGCAAAAAACTATAGCAATAAACTGACACGATCATATGCTACGTTTATAGTTTGGGTCTTGTCCATCCCATGATTCTCCTAATGATGTGACCCCATTATGAAATGACATCTCATGTCAATGGATAGGAAACCTTGACCATCTTTGATCAACGAGCTAGTCTACTAGAGGCACACTAGGGACAAAGTGTTGTCTATATATCCACACATGCAATGTGTTCCAATCAATACAATTATAGCATGGATAATAAACAATTATCATAGACAAGGAAATATAATAATAAACAATTTATTTATTGCCTCTAGGGCATATCTCCAATAGTCTCCCACTTGCACTAGAGTCAATAATCTAGTTCACATCACTATGTGATTTACATTGTAATGAATTGAACACCCATGCAGTTATGGTGTTGATCATGTTTAGCCCTTGGAAGAGGTTGAGTCAACGGGTCTGCAACATTCAGATCCGTGTGCACTTTGCAAGTATTTATGTCTCGCTCTTCAATATAATCGCAGATGGAATTGAAGCGTCGCTTTATGTGTCTGGTCCTCTTGTGAAACCTTGGTTCCTTGGCCAGAGCAATGGCACCAGTATTGTCACAGAACAGAGTCATTGGATTCAGTGCACTGGGCACTACTCCAAGATCTGTCATGAACTGCTTCATCCAGACACCTTTCTTTGCTGCCTCCGAGGCTGTGATGTACTCCGCTTCGCATGTAGAATCAGCTACCACGCATTGCTTGGAACTACACCAGCTTACCGCTCCCCCGTTGAGAATAAATATGTATCCGGTTTGTGACTTAGAGTCATCCGGATCAGTGTCAAAGCTTGCATCGACGTAACCCTTTACGACGAGCTCTTCATCACCTCCATGAACGAGAAACATTTCCTTAGTCCTTTTCAGGTACTTAAGGATATTCTTGACCGCCGTCCAGTGCTCCATTCCAGGATCACTTTGAAACCTTTCGGCTATACTTATGGCAAGGCTGACATCGGGTCTTGTGCACAGCATTGCATACATGATAGAGCCTATGGCTGAAGCATAAGGGATGACACTCATCTTTTCTCTATCTTCTGCAGTCACTGGGCATTGATTCTTACTCAACTTCACACCTTGTAACGCAGGCAAGAACCCCTTCTTGGACTGATCCATTTTGAACTTCTTCAAAACTTTATCAAGGTATGTGCTTTGTGAAAGTGCTATCAAGCGTCTCGATCTATCTCTATACATCTTAATGCCTGATATGAAAGCAGCTTCTCCTAGGTCCTTCATTGAAAAACTCTTGTTCAAATATTCCTTCACACTTTCCAGCATTTCTATAATGTTTCCAATCAGCAATATGTCATCCACATATAATATTAGAAACGCTATAGAGCTCCCACTTTCTTTCTTGTAAATACAAGCTTCTCCATAAACTTGTATAAACCCAAACGCTTTGATCACCTCATCAAAGCGCTTATTCCAACTTCGAGATGCTTTAACCAGTCCATAAATGGATCGCTGGAGTCTGCAAACTTTGTCAGGATTCTCTGGATCGACAAAACCTTCTGGTTGCATCATATACAACTCTTCCTCAAGGAAACCATTGAGGAACGCTGTTTTGACATCCATCTGCCAAATTTCATAGTCGAAATATGCAGCTATTGCTAAGATGATTCTAACGGACTTAAGCATCGCTACAGGTGAGAAGGTATCATCGTAGTAAACTCCTTGAACTTGTGAAAAACCCTTTGCCACAAGTCGAGATTTATATACGATGACATTACCGCCCGCGTCCATCTTCTTCTTAAAGATCAATTTGTTCTGAATGGCCTTTCACCCTTCAGGTAATACTTGCAAAGTTCATACTTTGTTTTCATACATGGATCCCATCTCGGATTTCATGGCCTCTAACTATTTCTCGGAATCCGGGCCCATCATCGCTCCTCCATAGCTCGTAGGTTCATTGTTGTCCAACAACATGACCTCCAAGACAGGGTTCAATAGTAACTTGATCCGCTTCATGATCATCATCATTAACTTCCTCTTCAACTGCCATAGGTTCCACAAAAACATCTTTCTGCGCCGCGCTACTCTCTCGTTAAAGCAAAGGTTCAATAACCTCATCAAGCTCTATTTTCCTTGCACTCAATTCTTTCGAGGGAAACTCTTTCTCAAGAAATGTTCCGTTCTTAGCAACAAACACTTTGCCTTCAGATCTGAGATAAAAGGCATACCCAACTGTCTCTTTCGGGTATCCTATGAAGACGCATTTCTCCGCTTTGGGTTCCAGCTTTTCAGGCTGAAGCTTTTTGACATAAGCATCACATCCCCAAACTTTAAGAAACGACAACTTTGGCTTCTTGCCAAACCACAGTTCATATGGCGTCGTCTCAACGGATTTCGATGGTGCCCTATTTAAAGTGAATGCAACTGTCTCTAATGCATAACCCTAAAACGATAGTGGCAAATCGGCAAGAGACATCATAGAACGCACCATATCTAATAAGGTTCGATTATGACGTTCGGACACATCATTATGCTGTGGTGTTCTAGGCGGTGTCAATTGTGAAACAATTCCACACCGTCTTTTTTTGACCGACTACCGTATGGGAAAACACCCCACAACCTTTTCTTTTTTTCAAAACACAAATTACAACATACAGGCTACGCTAGAAAGTTACAAAGGTAGTTGGGGAAAAGAACAAACCTTAAGGAGGTAAAAAGGAAACCCACTTTAAGAGGTTATCCCTAAAGCTAGCCTTAATTCTATGAGCTAAAAGGGAGATGTCATGAATAAAATTAGCTTTCCATCTTCTGAAGGAAGGGCGTTCATTCCTAAAAACCCTTGCATTTCGGATGGTCCAAATGTTCCAGCAGGTAGTGAAGACCACTTCAGTGAAGAAATGCTGACGAAAATCCCTCTTTGCTTCAATGACAATGTCCCACATGGAAGTGCCCTGCCATGGGATTTGCAAGTAACTCCAAACCCTGGTGCTAAACAAGCAAGTGAAGAATAGATGGTCCCTGTCCTCTTTAATCCTTGCATGACATTGAACACACAAATTGGAGTCTGAGACATTCCAATGTCGTCTCTCAAGCATATCCTGGGTATTCAGCCTGTCCATAATAAGCATCCATGCAAATACCTTAATTTTCATGGTATAACAGCTTTTCCAAATCCAATTGAGTAGAGGGTTGGAAATGATTGGCTGATGAACATGCATATAGAATTTCTTGACAGAGTAGCCATTGCCATCTGTCGCCCACACCCAGACATCATTCATGGACTGCTCCCTTTGCAAATTCTATAGTAGGTTCTCTACAGATTGTAATTCCTGAAAAGCTCTTTCAAAAAGCGGTAGATGGAACATCCTGGCCATGTCATTGGCATCAAAGGCAGTGAAAACCTCCTCAGCTGTGGAGAAGGTATCAATAGCAAAAGAAAACAACCTTTGAAATTTGTGCGCTAGAGGCATGTTTGAATCTCCTACCATCCAAGAATCTGACCAGAAGAGGAATGTGTCCCCTTTATTTGGTTTGATATAAGTCACAGCTCTGTAACTATCCATCCTCTTGCATATATCCTTCCACCAAAAGGATCCACACAAAGATGTGCCTTGCGGAACTCTACCATGATAATATGTATTCTAGATCAGGTTGACCCAAGGCACATCAGCCTTGTTAAAGAATTTATCAGCATGCTTAAGTAGCAAAGCATCATTTTGAACAGCCAGGTTCATAATACCAAGACCCCCTTTCTTTTTAGGTCTGCATACCAAGTCCCAGGCAGCAAGTGCAGGAGCTTGGTCTTGACCATTCCTTATCCAACGACACTGCCTTTGTATTCTTTCCAACTGTTTGAGTATAACTGGGGGGATGTATAAGCTGCAGAGAATAAAGATGGGAATTGAAGATAGAGCAGAGTTCAGATATTGCAGTCTGCCCCCCTAGGCCAAGAAGGAAGAGCTGGCAGAGAGTCTCCTTTCCATATTATCCACTAGGGGCGTTAAATCCACAATCCTTGGCCTGGTGGTTCCAATAGGCAGACCAAGATATGTAAAGGGTAAAGAGCCAACTTTGCACCCAACAGAATCAACCAGTCTTTGCAGTTCATCCTGATCTAAATTAATTGGCAGCATAGCAGACTTATGATAATTAATATGGAGCCCAGTAGACTGAGAGAACATTAGGAGCATTCATTTTAATTCCAGCAATTGTGACTCCACAATAGGCATGATAATAAGGGTGTCATCTGCATATTGAACAATTGGGAAGTCTTTATCGTGACAGGGGATTGGCAGCTCAATTTTTCCAGTCCGCTGCAAGTCATTTACTAAAGTCTAAAGAAAATCTACAACAATGGCAAAGAGGAGAGGAGACATAGGGTCTCCCTATCTTACACACTTTTTGCACAGGAACTTTCTGCCAGGGACTCCATTGAGTAGCACTGAGGATGATCCACAGGAGAGCAACTGTTTGACCCAAAGGATCCATTTATCATTGAAACCCTTCTGCCTCAAGACTTGAAAAATGAATTCATGTTCAATGGAATCAAAAGTTTTTCAAAATCAAGCTTAAGAATAACAATGGGTCTTTTTGATTGGTGACACTGATGTAAGTACTCTAGAGTCCAACCAACACAGTCCTGGTTTGTCCTGGATTTAATGAAACCATACTGATTCTTGTGTATGCACTTCATAATGTACAGCTGAAATCTGTTGGCAGCCATCTTGGAACGAAATTTTAACCCCATTCCAGTCAAAGAAATTGGCCTGAAATCCCCAACCTGCTCAGGGGAGCCCTTTTGGGTACCAGTGTGATATATGAAGATTTCACATTTTCTAGCCTAGCAGTTCCAGCATGAAAGTCATTGGCAAGTGTATAGAAGTCCTCACAGATGATATGCCAGCATTTCTTAAAAAATAACCCATTGAACCCATCAGGACCTGGTGCTTTGTCAATGGGCATTTCCTTGACCGTCCTGTCCATCTCTTCCTTGGAAAAAAGCAGGGTGAGATCATCTAGTCCATCCACCTTACGTAGCAAGGACTGTAGATCAAAAGTAAGATTGATTCCATGTGACTGACCCATCCTGGCTTTATAAGCTGACCAGAAACACCCAGCAATTTGTTCATGATTAGTAGTAATAGTTCCATCATCAAGCTTCAGAGAAGAAATAGAATTCCTTCTGTATCTTTCTGTGGCCATAGCATGGAAAAATTTCGTATTCTCCTCCCCTACTTTGATAGTCCGAATAGTGGCTCTCTTTTTCTAGTAGAGAAACTGTAGATGAAGTAAGTGTTCCAAGTGCAGCTTCACAATCACTCTGAAATTAGTCTCAGGCCTAAAGAGTGGTCTGGACTCCTCAAGATTGTCCAGGAGCAAAATCACTTGATTGCATTTGCCTATCAGGAGTTTGATTTTCGAGAGACCAATCTGCCATCTTTAAGAGCCTGCCTCAAAGCCTTAAATTTATCCATTATGATAGCAGTGACATGGCCTTTCCTAGAAGGAACCTTCCAGGACTTCTCCACACACTCCAGGAAACCAGCAAGTTCAACCCAATAATTTTCAAATCGAAAAAGATTACTCTTGGGAATGGTTGTGTTGATGGACACCACACATGGGACATGATCTGATGCGGTTTTGGCCAGGGGCAAAACCTATGTTAAAGGGTAGCAAGAAATCCAATTGGTAGATGTGAAAAACCAATCCAACTGCTCAAGAAGGGGAGTATCCTACATGTTTGACCATGTATATGACCTGCCCTTAAGAGGTAACTCGAGGAGACACCGTCTTAAGTGGCTGCCAAACTCATAACTCAGATATTCACCTCCTCGATCAGATCGTAGGAATTTAATCGTGTTGTTATGATGATTCTCAACTTCACTCTGAAATTGCTTGAACTTTTCAAACATTTCAGACTTGTGTTTCATTAAGTAAATATACCCATATCTACTTGAGTCATCAGTGAAGGTGAGAAAATAACGATATCCATCGCGCGCCGCAACATTCATTGGACCACACACATCAGTATGTATGATTTCCAATAAGTCAGTTGCCCGTTGCATTGTTCCAAAGAACGGCGTTTTAGTCATATTGCCCATGAGGCATGGTTCACATGTGTCAAGCAATTCAAAATCAAGTGACTCCAAAAGTCCATCAACATGGAGCTTCCTCATGCATTTTACACCAATGTGACCTAAACGACAGTGCCACAAGAAAGTGGTACTATCATTATCAACTCTGCATCTTTTGGCATCAATGTTATGAACATGTGTATCATCACTATCAAGATTCAATATGAATAAATCCCTCACATTGGGTGCATGACCATAAAAGATATCACTCATATAAATAGAACAACCATTATTCTTTGATTTAAATGAGTAACCGTCTCGCAATAAACAAGATCCAGATATAATGTTCATGCTTAACGCATGCACTAAATAACAATTATTCAGGTTCATCACTAATCCCGATGGTAATCAAAGAGAGAGCATGCCGACGGCGATCACATCAACCTTGGAACCATTTCCCACACGCATCGTCACATCGTCCTTCGCCAGCCTTCGTCTATTCCGTAGTTCCTGTTTTGAGTTGTAAATGTGAGCAACCGAACCGGTATCAAATACCCAGGCACTACAACAAGAGCTAGTAAGGTACACATCAACAACATGTATATCATATATACCTTGTTTGTTGTTGGCCGCCTTCTTGTCAGCTAGATACTTAGGGCAGTTCCGCTTCCAATGACCAGTTCCCTTGCAATGAAAGCACTCAGTTTTTGGCTTGGGTCCAGCCTTGGGTTTCTTCACAGGAGGGACAACTGTTTTGCCACTCTTCTTGGAGTTACCCTTCTTGCCCTTGCCATTCTTCCTAAAACTAGTGGTTTTATTGACCATCAACACTTGATGTTCTTTCTGGATTTCAGACTCGGTGACTCTCAGCATCGCAAACAGCTCGGCGACTGACTTGTTCATCCCGTGCATGTTATAGTTCATCAGAAAGCTCTTGTAGCTTGGTGGCAGTGATTGAAGAACTCTGTGAGTGATCGCCTCTAGCGGAAGGGGCATTCCCAACTCCGCCAGATGAGTCGAATACCCAGCCTCCATTTTGCAAGCATAGAACTTATCAGAGGTCTCATACCTCTCGATCAGGGCATTTTTCTTAAAGATAAACTCCAACTCCTGGAACATCTCGTATGCTCCATGATGTTCAAAACTTCTTTAAAGTCCCGGTTCTAAGCCATACAATATTGCACACTGAACTATTGAGTAATCTCCAGAACGTGCCTCCCAAGCGTTCTTAACGTCTTCAGATGACATGTCTTCGAGTTGGTTACCAAGCGGTGGATCAAGGACATATGACTTCTAGGAAGCCATGAGGATAATCCTCAGATTATGGCCCAGTCCACAAAGTTACTTCCATCATCTTTCAACTTAGCTTTCTCTAGGAACGCATTAAAATTCAGGGGTGCTACTGCGCGAGCCATTGATCTACAACATAAATATGCAAATGTTACTAAGACTATTGTTCAAGATAATGAGTTTAGTTAATCAAATTACTAAAGCTCCCACTCAAATTGACATCCCTCAGGTCATCTGAGTGATACATGATCCAAATTCAGCAACTCAAGTCCGATCATCTCGTGAGTTGAGGTGGTTTCAATGGTGAACATCATCATGTTGATCATATCTACATATGACTCATGTTCGACCTTTCGGTCTCTTGTGTTTCGAGGCCATGTCTTTACATGCTAGGCTCGTCAAGTTTAACCCAAGTGTTCTGCACGTGCAACACTGGCTTGCACCCGTTGTATGTGAACGTAGAGTCTATCACACCCGATCATCACGTGGTGTCTCGACACGATGATCTTTCGCAATGGTGCATACTAGGGGAGAACACAATTTTTACCTTGAAATTTAAGTGAGGGATCACCTATTATTGCTACCGTCGTCCTAAGAAAAACAAGGTGCATTAAAGGATTAACATCACATGCAAATCATAAGTGACATGATATGGCCATGAACTTGTGCTTTTGATCTCGAAGTTGAAAGCACCGACATGATCTCCATCGTCACCGGCATGACACCATGATTTCCATCATCTTGATATCCATCAACTTGTCGCCATCGGGGTTGTCGTGCCCATCATTCTTCTACTACTATTGCTACCATTTAGCGATAAAGTAAAGCATTACATAGCGCTTAATGATTGACTCACAGGTCATACAATAATTAAAGACAACCCTATGGCTCCTACCGGTTGCCGTACTCATCGACAGGCAAGTCGTGATATTCTATACAACACATGATCAAATCATACATCACATATATCTCATCATGTAATTGGCCATATCACATCACAACATACCCTGCAAAAACAAGTTAGACGTCCTCTAATTGTTTTGCATGTTTTACGTGCCTGCTACGGGTATCTAGCACGAACAATTCTCACCTACGCAAAACCACAACGATGATACATAAGTTGCTTGTCAACCTTATCAAGGACCGCCTTTGTCGAATCCGATCCAACTAAAGTAGGAGAAATAGACACCCGCCAGCCATCTTCGTGCAACGAAGTTACACATCAGTCGATGGAACCGGTCTCTCGTAAGCGTATGAGTAAGGTTGGTCCGGGCCGTTTCATCTCACTATACCACTGAACCAAAACATGACAAAGGGAGGAAGCAATCTAAGCATCAACACCCACAAACTCTTTGTCTTCTACTCGATATCTCATCTACACATAGACCTAGCTAATGATGCCACTGCTGGGGAGCGTTACATGGGAAACGAATTTTTTCCTACGCTTCACTAAGATCAATCTAGGAGATGAGCATCTACAAGAGGGGAGAGTGGATCTACATAACCTTGTAGATCATTAAGTGGGAAGCGTTAAGAAACGTGGTTGATGTAGTCGAACGTATTCGCGATCCAAATCGCCAAGCGTCCCGCGATCCAATCACGATTCGTCTCGATCTAGCACTGAACGAACGACACCTCCGCGTTCAGCACACGTACGGCTTGATGATGATCTCCGCCTTCTTGATCCAGCAAGAGGGAGCGGAGTGGTAGATGAGTTCTCCGGCAGTGCGACGGCGTTGCGGCGATGGTGGTGGAGTAATTCCACCAGGGCTTCGCCTAAGCACTGCTGAAACCGATCTAGAGGACAAACTACGGACTAGAGGAGAGGGCAGCACGTGGCTAAAATTCTGTAGCAAAAACCCTCAAAACCTCTAGTATATATAGGAGGAGGGGAGGGAGGAGACTTGGCTCCCAAGGGAGCCAAATACACTTCGGCCGAAGTGGAGGGAGGAGTCCTCCTCCTCCACTCCTAGTAGGATTAGGACTCCTTCCTTTTTTTCCACTTTTGCCTTTCTTTCCACCTTGGGTTTGTTCCCTAGCCACATGGGCTTCCTGTGGGCCTTCGGCCAGCCCAATAAGGGCTGGTATTCCTTCTCCCACAGCCCATGTAGCCTCTTGGGTCGAAATACCTCTCCCGATGGTCCCCCGATACCCTCCCTGCACTCCCGGTACACTACCGATGAGCCTAGAACTTTTCTGGTGACCAAAACAGGACTTCCTATATATCAATATTTACCTCCGGACCATTCCAGAGCTCCTCGTGATGTCCGGAATATCATCCGGGACTCCAAACAACCTTCGGTCACTACCATGCCTAACTTTATACTACCTAAACGTCACCAAACCTTAAGTGTGCAGACCCTGCGGGTTCGAGAACTATGTAGACATGACCGAGACACCTCTACAGTCAATAACCAATAGCGGGACCTGGATGCCAATAATGATTCATACACACTCTTCGAAGATCTTTATCGGTCGAACCTCTATGTCAAGGATTCAGTTAATCCCGTATGATGTTCCCTTTGTTCTTTGGTATGTTACTTGCCCGAGATTTGATCGTCGGTATCTTCATACCTATTTCAACCTCTTTACCGGCAAGTCTCTTTACTCGTTTCCGTAATACAAGATCCCGTGGCTAACATTTAGTCACATTGCTTGCAAGGCTTATTGTGATGTTGTATTACCGAGTGGGCCCTGAGATACCTCTCCGTCATTCGGAGTAACAAATCCTAGTGTTGATCCATGCCAACCCAACAGACACCCTCGGAGATACCTGTAGAGCACCTTTATAGTCACCCAGTTACGTTGTGACGTTTGATACACACAAGGCACTCCTCCGGTGTCCGTGAGTTGCATGATCTCATGGTCATAGGAACATATACTTGACATGCAGAAACTATAGCAATAAACTGACATGATCATATGCTACGTTTATAGTTTGGGTCTTGTCCATCCCATGATTCTCCTAATGATGTGATCCCATTATCAAATGACATCTCATATCAATGGCTAGGAAACCTTGACCATCTTTAATCAACGATCTAGTCTACTAGAGGCATACTAGGAACAAAGTGTTGTCTATTTATCCACACATGCAATGTGTTTCCAATCAATACAATTATAGCATGGATAATAAACAATTATCATGAACAAGGAAATATAATAATAAACAATTTAATTATTGCCTCTAGGGCATATTTCCAACACCATTACTACGAAGAAGTATAGCTCAGGGCACCTATGCTCTTTTCCAGGAGGCGGAGGGGCAGTGGCTTTCTTCATCGGATCAAGCCCCAGCCAAAGCTCATTGGGCCATAGCCGGATGCAGAGATCCTTCATGGCCAGCTTCGCCATCCAGTGTAGCTCTATCAGCTGCTTAAGCCGCTTGACAAGAAGAGGAGAGCACTCAGGGGCTTCAAATTGCGCCTAGGATAGCCAAGCTTCATCTCCCTCTCCCCGCGAAGCATAGAACTGGTTCGCGTCTGCTATGCTCTTCTGGAGGTAGGAGTAGGCGCCTGAGGAACGCCACACCTGGGTAAGCAACTTGAACTTGCTATCCCTGAAGACACACTGCAGTAAATACGGCTTACCATCCGTGATGACCTTCGCTTGGCAGACTTGCTCCTCAAAGAACCGCCTATCCACCCGCTCCTTTTGGAGATCGGATTTCAAGGTGGATAGTTCGGCAACCTGCTCCTTGCCTTTCTTCTCGAGGTCCTCGCACTTCTGGCCGCTGTCATTGAGCTCTTGTTGGATTTCCTCCACCCAAGATTCATGTTTGGCACTCGTGTCTTTTAGAGCGGCAAGTGCGGTAGCTGCTTGTTCGTCCGCCGACTTCTCGGCCGCAGCCTCTTGCTTAACCTTGTGAAGCTCGGCCTTGAGCTTCTCAATTTCCTTCACTGAGGCTGTGTAAGTATCAAAGATGTAACCATGCTGCGTTGATAGTACAAATCATTTAGATTTTCGCATTATAATCTGGCTTACCTTGTGCCTCATTGAATCTCTTATTCAGAGCGTCAAGCTCATCTTCGGAGCTCTTGAGCTTCCGATTTAGCTCGTCTAGCTCAGCAGCATTAGGAGCCGCCGCCGACGATGAAGCCTACAAAAAACAAATACCTATCGGGTTACATGGGTTCCAACCTTTGAACTGTCATAAATATGATCTTATGTCCGGTCCTCTTAAGGGCTGTTAGAACATTCCGAACACATATCATCTCGAACATTGTCCGGATAATGGTCTATGATTGATCCCTAGGTGAGTTTTTTCCAAACTCACCTAGGCCTCAGGGGCTGCCATGTGTATAATGATGACACAAAGAAATTAATATTTCACAAATAGAGCATTACATGTCTCACCTAAAAGCCCGTCAGGAGACCGTTCAAGGCCTCCTTTAGTCCGCTGTCAACGGTCTAAATGCTCTGTAATACCACACCCATAAGGGTGAGGTGCTCCTTGGAGATGGAGGCGCTCGATAGAGTCTCCCCAATAACCGGCCAGCCATTGGTCGGTGGTGCCGGTGGTGATCGGTTAACCCGATCTCCAACCGGGGATGGAATCGGTGCCTCCGGAGGCATGGTGCGCTCGAGAGATGTCCTTGGAGGGGACTTAACATCCCCTCGTCTAGTCTCCTGAGTATCCGGGTGTGACTCTCCCCTCGGTCTTCGATGGCCGAGGCGTTAGCTTTGACCATGACGTCGTCACCCCCACCGCAGGAGTTTGGCTCCAAAGGAGCCTATTGGGATGACACCTCTACGGCGTCCTTGCGGCGCCCGGAGGAGTGGGGTGAGACGCGGTCCCGCTCTCCGCTAGCTCGGCGGGCGGGGTATCCCCGTCCGAAACTTGGTCGGTGGGGAGGACGCGTGGTGGGATGCAAATTAATGGGCACTCACATGATTCTAACATAAAAAAACTTAGCATTAACAGCTCAGGAAGTCTTCGGATCCTTACGTTCGAGCTGGGGCTTGACCCTTAGGTTCCTTTGTGGAACCTTCTCGAAGTCCTCGGACTCGGTATCTTCGGGGCAGGAGGGGGTACCTCCTCTGTGGATTCCGATGACGACACGCTCTTTCTTGCGAGGGGGGAATCGCCTTCCCCCTCGTCATCGTGCTCCTCCTCCTGATTGGAGGAGGCATGGGTTTCCCCGGACACAGCATCCGACTGGTCCTTGATGCGGAGGCCTGCTCGACCTGTCAGCTTCTTCTTCTCCTTCTTTTCTGGCACCTTTTAAGGCGCTACAACGAGCATCTCTGACAACAGCTTGGACCTTGGGTCTTCGGGCTGTGGTGCCGAGCAGTTGATGCCCATGGCTTTGCTCAGCCACTTCTGCAAAGGTGATCGGAAAGGTGCTTAAATTTTCTTCCGAAGAAACATAGCCGATCAAACAAAACTATGTTATACTCGGGAAGGAGGTTTATCATCGTGTAGACCCCGATCCTCCTCCTCGGCTGGCCAGTTCTCGTGGGCCTTGAACAACGCCTTCCATAGCTTCTCCCGAGTAATGCGGAAGAGATGACAAATAGTAGGCTCATCGTCAAGCCGATAAGCCCACATGGGAGAGTCCCGGTGCTGGAAGGGGAGGATGCGCCACTGGAGCATAATCTGGACCATGTTGGCCAGCTCAATATCGCCTTTGATCATGGAGGCGATGCACTTCTACAGGTCATCCACCTCAGTATCCGACCCCTAGTTGAGGCCCTTTCGGAGCCATGAAGTCAATCTGGTGGGGAGACCGGATCTGAATTTGGCCGGAGCATCTCAGCCTTCCTCCCTTGGCTCGGTATATAAAACCACTCTTTTTGCCAGATCTTGATGGTGTCGATGAAGGTTCCGGAGTGGCCATCTGACACGGGGGAGTTTGCTGATGACTACCCTGCCGCAGTTTGCGTGTTCGCCGACGACACACTTTGGCTTGATATTGAATATCTTAAGCCACAGTCCGAAGCACGGTTCGACCCGCAAGAAGGCCTCACAGACGATAATGAAGGCCGATATATGCATGATGGAGTTCGGCGGGAGGTCGTGGAAGTCGAGGCCGTAGAAGAACATGAGTCCCTAACGAAGGGGTGGAGCGGGAAGCTCAGTCCTCGGATGAAGTGGGGGATGAACACCACCCTCTCGCCCGGCTTGGGAGAAGGAATCACCTAGCCCTTCTCCGGCGCGCGGTGGTAGACATTGGCGGGGAGGTAGCCAGCATCCTTGAGGTCCCGGATGTCCCGGTTGGTGACCGTGGAGGCCTCCCACTTTCCATTAGAACCAGAACCCACCATGGTCGAGCTTGGAGGAGGAAGGAGTGGGAAAACTAGATCTAGACTCTGGAAACTTAGGAGATTGGGGAAGACGAAGATGCGAATGGAAGGCGTGGCTGTGCCTTGGGGTTTTCCCCCTTCTTATGGGGCTGGTCACTGGTTAATCTCCCTCTGCTGCGCCGCGTATCGCTCCGCTTCCCAAGATGTGCGTGCCGTTATGTGCGCATGATTAAACATAGCCCGTGTGAAACAGAGCATGATCTGTGCATTGATGGATCGTGTTGATGAAAACGGGCTCAAACCGCGGTTCAAGTTGTTGCAACTAGTCCAACGGTCGTGGTGGGCTGTGACCTTTTGTCAGAAAGGTTGTCAAGGAACTCTGTTTGCTCCTTGACGCTTGGCCTCTGGGGCTAGGATATTCATGGTGTTCGGGCGGTTCACAGATCGGGAAAAACTACATGTCATCGGAGGCCGAACTAAACCCGGCCAATCACTGATTTGGGGGCTACATGTCATCTAATCAAGCGAAGCTAGAGCTAAGACTCTTGGCGTTGGAGGCTAGTTCGGGGGCTACTGAGAGAGTCCTGGTTTCAGGGGTCCTCGGGTGGCCGACCTGTTTTGTTATGGGCCGGACTATATAGGCCGCTTACCGAACATTGGATTGATAGAAGGCCCTGTCTCCAGGATGGAAGCTTCGGGAATCATGGCGTATCCTCCACGTTTGGAGTAGTGAATCGACATGTTTATCCGTTTGACGTGTAACCGGCCATGTGTAAACCCTAGGTACCCTCGGCGTCTATATAAGCCGGAGGGTTTTAGGTTGTAGAAGAGGACAACTCATCTAGGGTTTAGCTATTCGATCTCGAGATAGATCAACTCTGTAACCTACATATCATCAATACAATCAAGCAGGGCACATGGTATTACCTCCATAGGAGGGCACATGGTATTAACATCGTCTCCTTCGTCTCGTGTTACCATAGTTTCTAGTCTCACAGCTCGGGACCCCCTACCCGAGATCCGCCGGTTTTGACTGCGACACCAAGCACCGTCACCCAAACCGGAGCCATTCAACACACCTGCCACCCGCAAGCACGTGCCACCACGGTCTTGGACCCATCCATGCCGCCCCGCTGCGAACACCACCACAAGGTCAAGAGAGCAGAGACGAGGACCATCCAGGGGCGAGGGCGGGAGCACGGGAGCCGCATGGGAGGGAGCCACCTCCATCGCCGTTGGTTCGGAGACCCATGCCTCCAACACCAACACGGATTGCCGTCTGGACTTCGGCAACCGAGGCAAACCAGGCCACCTGGGCCCCGCTGAGCCCAGATAGGGCCCGCAAAGCCCTAGCCACCGCGCTGCTGCACGCTGGCAACCGAGCCTCCACCCACCACTAGCCGGACGCACCGTCGCCACCTCCCGAGAGCCGCGCTGAACCACGAGCTACTGCCGGCTTGCCTAGGCCTAGATCCGGGCCTAGCGGGCGCCAACCCACGCCGCTGCAATGCCCTGTTGCCGCCGCCGCCTAGTGTCCGCCCCGATCGTGCAGGACCGCCGCCGCCTGGGTGCACTGCCCGGAGCTACTCCATCCCGTGTCGGAGGAGCCCTTGGAGGGGAAGGGCCGGGGAGGGCGCTGGCGGAGGGAGGTGCCAGGCGCGGCCGCCCGCCCGCGGGGGCGATGCGGTCGTGATTGGGGGGAGGGGGAGGGAGCGGGGTCCTCAGGGAAGGGGGGATCAACCTCAACATGTGAACATGAATGATAATTTAATAAATATTTTTACAAAATACAATAATCAAACACAATAAACCATATCTATTTTTAGTTTTATCTCTTATATTATTTCTCTTAATATTATTTCCCCCCCATAAAATCAACATTTTCAAACTATATTGCAAACTATTTCTTCAACAACGTGGAGATGCTCTATACACGTGGAGAGAGGAAGTAATTATTTCTCTCTTTCTTCTTAATCAAACCATATGTACCTGCATTATGTGGTCCACTTTCAAGTTACTATATATTACTTGTTCCACTTAGTTTTTTCGAGAGTACGCCAATAGCGTACCGTACTTTTATAGAAGAGAGCAAAATGACATTTACAAGAAAACCGAGCGCCCTGCGAACAGGGACTCGGTTGAACACTCACACCAACACCGACACGAAAACAGCTAGGCTACTCTCTCGCTAAGCTATCTAAACCTCCTGCACCGGCCATCTTCCATTCCTCAATCTCATCAATGATCTGGGCTTTCAACTGGGGGGATCTAACTGCTGGGCTACCTTGCCAAAGACCCTGGCGTTGCGCTGCTTCCATAGTGCCCAGGTCGTGATCATAACCAAAGAGTCGAAGCCTTTCTTCCGCCGTTTGTCTAGCCCGCTCCTGGCAGAGATCCAACACTGTGTGAGCGTGATGTCGGTGGAAGGAATCGCTGCGTCAATCCCGAAGTGCCCAAGAATGAGGTGCCAAACCTCTCTGGCGTATGGGCATTGGGCCAGGATGTGATCTACCTTATCTTCCTCTTGCAAGCATGTGAAGCATGGCGCAGATGCCTCTTGAAGACCATGCCGGGCTCTCCTGTCCGAGGTCCACACCCTGTAACGAGTCGCCGACCATAGGAAGATTTTGCACTTGAGCGGCGCCCAAGCCTTCCAGATGAGAGCAGCCGGTTCGAAGGTAATTGCGCCCATGCATAGTCTGTCATCGGTAGACTTAGCCGTATATTGGCCGGATCTATCGCAAGGCCAAGTGAAACGGTCCTCGCTAGCCTCATTACTCTCCACTTGGACAATGGCCTGCTGAAGCATGTACAATTGCATGTGCATCGTGAAGGTTAGGTCTCCCTGGATGTCCAGCTCCCATCTCCTATTGCCCAACGCCTGGTGGACCGTGCGAGCGTTTATAGTGCGCGTGGGAACTTTCTCAAACATCAGAGGAGCAATGACCCTCGCAGAACGTCCGCTGAGCCATTTGTCTCGCCGAAAAAGGGTCTTCTTCCCATTTCTCACCAAGATCATGACAAGGCTGTCGAACACCTGTCTCGCATCGCGGTCAAGCACCAGCCTCATACCTTGCCAGGGGTGGGCCTCGTCTGTTCTGCTGAGCCACTCCCAACGGACCCGCAGGGTGGTGGCCTGGAGCATGAGATTTTTTACCCCGAGCCCTCCGTATTGGTATGGGCGGCAAATGGTGCTCCATGCAATCAGGCATTGGCCTCCATGAGTCTTGTCTTTGTCGGCCCAGAAGAAAGCGCGAAGCCAAGAGTCGATGTCATCATACACCCATTGCGGCGCGTTGAGGATCATAAGATGATGTTGTTGGAAATATGCCCTAGAGGCAATAATAAAATGGTTATTATTGTATTTCCTACTTCATGATAATTGTCTATTGTTCATGCTATAATTGTGTTAACTGGAAACCATAATACATGTGTGAATACATAGACCACAACATGTCCCTAGTGAGCCTCTAGTTGACTAGCTCGTTGATCAATAGATGGTCACGGTTTCATGACCAGGGACATTGGATGTTGTTGATAACAGGATCACATCATTAGGAGAATGATGTGATGGACAAGACCCAATCCTAAGCATAGCACAAGATCGTGTAGTTCGTTTGCTAAAGCTTTTCAATGTCAAGTACCGTTTCCTTAGACCATGAGATTGTGCAACTCCCGGATACCGTAGGAATGCTTTGGGTGTCCCAAACGTCACAACGTAACTGGGTGGCTATAAAGATGCACTACGGGTATCTCCGAAAGTGTCTGTTGGGTTGGCACGAATCGAGACTGGGATTTGTCACTCCGTGTGACGGAGAAGTATCTCTGGGCCCACTCGGTAAGACATCATCATAATGAGCTCAATGTGACTAAGGAGTTAGCCATAGGATGATGTATTATGGAACGAGTAAAGAGACTTGCCGGTAACGAGATTGAACAAGGTATAGATATACCGACGATCGAATCTCGGGCAAGTATCATACCGATAGACAAAGGGAATTGTATACGGGATTGATTGAATCC
The DNA here is from genome assembly GCA_022496015.1 of Hordeum marinum. Lineage (NCBI taxonomy): Eukaryota > Viridiplantae > Streptophyta > Magnoliopsida > Poales > Poaceae > Hordeum > Hordeum marinum. The sequence continues at coordinate 226,071,161 of CM039672.1, forward strand.
CCGACATCGTGGTTCATCCGATGAGATCATCGTGGAGCATGTGGGAGCCAACATGGGTATCCAGATCTCGCTGTTGGTTATTGACCGGAGAGGTGTCTCGGTCATGTCTACATGTCTCCCGAACCCGTAGGGTCTACACACTTAAGGTTCGATGACGCTAGGGTTATAGGGAAATGGTATACGTGATTACCAAAAGTTGTTCGGAGTCCCGAATGAGATCCTGGACGTCACGAGGAGCTCCGGAATGGTCCGGAGGTAAATATTGATATATAGGAAGTCCAGTTTTGGTCACCGGAAAGTTTTTGGGCTCATCGGTATTGTACCGGGAGTGCCGGGAGGGTGCCGGAGGACCCCCGGGAGGGGTGTGACGACCAAAGGACTTCGTGGGCCCTTAGAGGAGGTGTGGCAGCCCTTTTTGGGCTGGCCAAGACCTTCTAGAAAGGCCCATGCGGCTGGAAATCTAGAGATAAAGGGCAAAGGGTTTTAGAAAGAGGAGATCCACCTCCCTTGTGGGAGGTGGACTCTATCCCCACTTCGGTCGAAGCCCTCCTCTTTGGAGGAGGGGCCAAGGCAGCCCTCCCTCTCCCTCCTCCTATATATACTTGAGGTTTTGGCCTTTTGAGAATAGTTCTGAACTCTCTCTCTCACGGCAAAGCCCTACCTCTCTTCGTCCTCCTCCGCAGTGCTTAGGCGAAGCCCTGCCGGAATACCTTGCTATTCCACCACCACCACGCCGTCGTGTTGCTGTTGGAGCCCTTCCCTAACCTCTCCTTCCTCCTTGCTGGATCAAGGCGTAGGAGACGTCACCGGGCTGCACGTGTGTTGAACGCGGAGGCGTCGTTGTTCGGCGCTTAGATCGGAATCCACCGCGATCTGAATCGCTGCGAGTACGACTCCATCAACCGCGTTCTTGTAACGCTTCCGCTTAGCGATCTTCAAAGGTATGAAGATGCAATCTCTCCCACTCGTTGCTGGTTTCTCCATAGATAGATCTTGGTGACACATAGGACAACTTTGATTTACTACTACGTCTCCCAACAGATGTATCGGCCTCGCGGCAATCACCGATTTGACGAGGATGAGTCTACCCGGCCGCTGGATGAGTCCGCGCTGCCACACAGGAACGAAGCGCATGACCTGATCAAGAAGGGGTTGCCAATCCAGTCTAGTGAGCTGCGACACCGCGAGCTGGATCCCAAGGTATTTGCAAGGGAACGATCGAGTAGAGCAGAGAAGGATGCCTGACACGCGGTTGCGATCGATGTCAGATCCATGGATCAGGATCGCCGAGGATTTCCTGTAGTTGACGCGCAAACCAGACGCAGATCCGAAGGTTTCTAGGGCGTGCTTGACGAAGCACATGTCCGTGGTAGCGGTCTTGACAAAGAAGGCAACGTCATCGGCGTAAACCGAGAGACGTTGTGTCGCAGCCACTCCTTGAAAAACAGAAACAGCCCCCTCCTGTTCGGCCTTGGCGAAGAGCGCCGATAGGACCTCCATCGCAATCACGAACAGTAGCGGGGAGACGGGGTCCCCCCTGTCTCAGGCCCTTGGCGTGGATGAAACTACGGCCCGGGACTCCGTTGACGAGCACTCTTGTCGATGCAGTTTGTAGCAGAGTCGCAACCCATCTTAGCCAGCGAGAGCCAAACCCTTTCTGTCGGAGGACCTCAAACAGGAACGGCCAGGAGAGGGAGTCGAAAGCTCTCGAGATGTCAAGTAAGGACGATCGTAGCACGAGAGGACGGTCGTAGCACGAGAGGAGCGTATTCACACCAGGTGCAACATTTGATATTCCTTATTTTGTTCTTTCCTTGAAACTTATTTATTTTGAAAATTACTCTACCAGCTGAGGCTGAGAGAATGAAAATATTAGCCTTTATAGTATCTACAGTTGCACATAGCTAATGTGACTCCTCGAACGTCCGCAGAATCGCCTAATCCCCTTGTATTTAATTTCAAATGACCATGTACCTCAAAGTTATCTCTTCATTTTAAGGTCATCCCGACAAGCACCGGAAGCGACTAGCATACGCGCGACGGCCAGCTCGTGGCAGCACATGGCAGTGCATGCAGCGGCTCGCCGGCCCGTGGCGAGCACACAGAGCAGCAGCGGCAGCTGTGCAAGCATGCACGCTGGTCAGTAAGCTAGCTAGCAAGCATGGGTGCGGCCAGCAGCAGCGGCACGCCCGCACGCGGCTGCAGCGGCTGTGGCCTGTGTGCACGGCTGCGGCCGCCTACACGCACGAGCACGGCGGCCCGCATGCCTGCCCGCCCACATGAGGCTTCTTCGCGTCCACAATCCGCGCTACCTGCGCCCCACGACGCGCTCGTACAAGCCGGGCGCGGCTTGACTCCGCATGCATGGCTTCATGCCTGCCCTTCGGCTCTCGTCAGTGTGACCCGATCAGCAGGCCGACGTCTTGGAGGCACCGGCAGTTGCACGCAGATATCTAGCCGCTGGTCCAGGCGAGATGATCCCCACACCAATTTTTATCGAAACGAAGATATCAAACACATCAGATTTGTGCTTAAAAAGATAAAGCCATGTTAATCGACTATAGACATCAACAAAACTGACATAGTAGTTGTGATCACTAACAGATGTTTGTGCTGGACTTCACACATCAGAAAACACAATTTTAAGAGGACTCTTTACTTCTCTGGTAGATGAAACAAATAGTAGTTGATGACTTTTGCCTTGTTGACAGGCATCACACACGAACATCTCTTTATTGCTAGACTCTAATGACAGTTCATGGCGGTGGAGTATGTGGCGAACGATAGGGGTGGCAGGGTGACCAAGGCGAAAGTGCCACTAGGACGGCGACACACGAACACCGTTGAAGACGCGCAGAGCGGATGGATCCTCCAAACGGTACAAGCCTTGGTTCAAGCGGCCACTAAGCATGATGTCCCGGGTTTGCTCGGTCCTTAACAAAAAGATAAAAATGATGAAATTCACGTAGGACACTATTATCAAGGGTGAGCTTAGGGACGGATAAAAGATTACGAGTTACCGAGGGTACCCGCAAAATATTACGAAGATGAAGCTACCTAGAGGGATGACCAGCTAAAAGAGATGCTTGGCCAATGTGAGAGATGGGCATACCTACACAATTGGCGGTGTGAACCTGGCCATGCCCGTAGTAGGGCTGGTAGGTGGCGAGCTTGTTGAGCTCGTTCGTCATGTGATCCGTGGCGCCGTTGTCCATGTACCATGTTGGATCAACGGGGAAGGACGACGTGTACCCCTGCTCAACGCACGTGTCCTTGCCCTTGGTAGCGGCATGGGCAGCCGGGGCGACGACGACGGGGAGGGGGGGGGGGGAAGGGGGAAGTCGGCCATGGCAAACTGGCGCTCGTTGCCCTTGCCATCGTTACCGATACCGAGGAAGATCTTCTGAAAATGGCGGTGGCATCGGGAGGCGATGTGCTTTTCACGTCCACAGAGCTGGCACACACGAGGATCCATCCGCCCTGCGTTGGGGCCCCCACCCGAGGTCGATGCAGGGAGCGAGGCGTCCTTGCCAGCGGACGGAGGGGCAAGCGGGCGCTGGCTGCGAGAGGCCCAGTAGGCCGCCGGCTGCGCGGCGATGGTGGCGGAGGAGCGGCGAGCCTCGACGCACTGCTCGGTGAAGAGGAGGCGGGAGTAGAGCTCGTGAGGGGGCATTGGTGGCTTGGCGTTGTGGACGGCCTTCACGAGATTGTCGTACTCGGTGTCAAGACCCTTGATGACGAAGCCGGCGAACTCCTTGTTGCTAAGAGGTCGACCAATAGAGGTCAGCGTGTCTGCCAGAACCTTCATCTTGTTGAAGTAGGTCGTGGCGGAGGAGTCCAGCTTCTTGATGTCAGCAAGCTTGCTGCGAAGAGCCATCGAGCGGGAGGTGGAGACCTGGGCAAAAGCATGCACCAGGGTCGTCCAAGCATCCATGGAGGTGGCAGCGAAGAGGCAAAGGCCGGCGACCCCATCGCCCAGGGAACCCTAGATGGCAGAGAGGATCGTCTGGTCCTGCTGGACCCACACACGGTGTTCCGAGTTGATGGCCGGGCCGTGGATGGTGGCGACAACCTGCGGATGACACAACAGGGAGCCATCAACATACCCAAGGAGGGAGCGGCTCCGAGCAGCGGTAGAACCTTTGTGCGCCAGAACAAATAGTTGTCTGGCGTGAGGCGGATGGCAATCAGGTTATCGAAGTGGAACGACCCGGCGGGTACGACGGCGACAGCAACCGGGGCAGCGGGCGGCACAACGGCTAGAGGGGCCTTAGCCGCGAGCGGGGCAGCGGGAGCCCCCGAGGCCGCCGGGAGGATGGCGAGTGTCGGGGACGAGCCGGAGGAGACCGCTGGTGACTCCACAGGCGGGACCGTCGTCGTGGCGACGGAGATCGCAGGTGCGGGAGACGGCGGAACCGGAGCCGAGGACATGGATCCCATGTGGGTGGTGCCAAAGAATTGAGGCACCGGCGGTGCTAGCGGGAGGTTGAGGAGGGCGGAAAGCGACGCGGGGATGGACCCGGAGCTGGCGGCGCCCGAGGCGGAAATGGACATGGCGGCGGCGGAGGCGGCCCTAGGGTTTTAGGCACGGCGGCGGAGCCAGGTGAGGACCTAGGTTAGGCTGATACCATGTAAGACGTAGGGTTTTGGGGGAACTGGCTCAACCCTCTATGGGGTGACCTATCTCACATATATATAATGATGTACAATGGTACAATACGAGTCGTATACCAATACTGTATGGATTACATAGTTGGCTATACTACAAAGTCTAACAAGGTGACATATATCGGTCCATACTTTTGAATACCCGTGTTGAGTATATTGATTATTAGAAAAGATAGGATATCATAGGATATTATTTTATCTTTAAAAGTGCAATCATGCCCTTAATCATATTTTGATGTTGTTGAAAACATACATATAGGGAACTAATCATTTTCATCAAGTGGATCTCAGGTTTAGTTCCCAAGAGATTGTGTGTGGATCGTGACCACCATGTCCAGGATGCTTAAAGAAAAACAAGGAGGAATGTTCTATCATATGTTTATCATTCTTCAGTATAGGGATCCCTCACTATTGAGAGGGGATCACTGGTTCTCGCAAGAAACTTGCTCAAAATCTAGGAAATACCTTTCTCTATTCCCCTTCACAGTGTTCTGCTCTTGTTCGGACGACCGGTGGTTCTCGCACGTCCGGACGCCGGATGGCCAACGTTCTCCGGATATCCGGAACTAGCCATCAAATCCAAATCCTCGGATTTCCGGTCCCTCCGGTTATCTGGGATCCGGACGTACGGGTGCGGCCAGAAATCCGTGGCAACCCACCTAATTCAAAATGTCGGACGTCCGACCCTTCCTGACGTCCGTGCCTCGGACGCCTGACGCCCTCCAGACATTCATCTGTTGTACACTGTTTCCATCATATGATGTACTGACCGGATTCTATCTGCTTTTCGGACGAAGGACCCCTATCGGACGTCCAACACTTCGCGGCTGTCCGGACGACCGAGAACTATCGGACGTCCGACAACTGCACAACATAAGTGGCTCCAACGGCCACTTTTCCATCACCACTATATATAGTCTTCTCCTACCTCGTGTGAGGGTTTTCCAACACATTAGAAAGATTCCAAGAACACCTTCCTCTCCTCACTCTCTCTTGCCCTCACCAAATCTTAGGTCCCAAGAGCGTTTGTGAGGATTCCTGAGTGTTGTTCCAATCAAAAGATAGATCGTCTTCCCTTCCTCCTCTCAACCAAAGCTATTCGTGATTTGAGCAAGTTTTGAGTGGTTCCCATGATCTTGTTACTCTTGGAGGTTGGAGATTCCTAGGCGTCAGGAGTTCTTCGGAGAGGAATCAAAGCATTGTGATTTCCCCCGGAAAGTTTGTGATGGTTTGGAGGCCAGCTCAAGGCCTACCACTAGTGGTTGAGAAACGCCTTCGTGGTGTTATCTCAAGGAGAGAATAGGGTGAGCCTTCGTGGCGTTAGTGTGCCTTCATGGTAACATCCACCTCTCTAAACGGTGACGTAGCTTGCCTCCAAGGAAGTGAACATCGACATACATCCTCGTCTCTCGGAGTTGTGGTTATCCCTAACCCTAACTCCCTACTTGTGGTTTCTTGTCTTTGAGTACTTACTTGTACTACTTGTGCTTGATTATCCCCTACTTGTTGCCTTGCTTAGTATACCTAGCTTAACTTTCATCTTTGCAATTGTTAGGCTCACTTTCATATTCCGCAATATCGCCTAAAATTGCTAAGTAATAATTAAAATTTGTAATTATACCTATTCACCCCCTCTAGGTCCATCTCGATCCCTTTCAATTGATATCAGAGCCTTGCACTCTAATCTTGTGGCTTAACCGCCCTAGAGCGAGATGGATAAGGATGGGAATCCGGTTGTCACGCTCCCTTCTACAGAAGGGACATCCTCCTCGGATGTGCGCTGATCTTTCACCTCTGAGGATCTAGAAAGGCCCCTCACTAAGTAAAAGGAGGAACATGATGCTTCTACTGAGGCTTTGGTCAAAATGAGGTTAGATGTGTTAACTGCAAGAGCTCCACCACTAGAAAACCCATGGGGTGTGACAAAGCAACCTAATGCATCTCTACCGAATTCTGGTCAACCATCTCAAGGTGGTGAAAACACCGGAGTCCCATGGTTGTATGCTAAACCTAGAGTTGAGAAACCTAAGTATAATGCTGGGGGAAACCCCCCTTTACTTGATAACACTGCCAATTTTTCTGTGTGGAGAGTTGCTGACGATGAGATGCTGGAGATCCTGGAGAAAGGTTTGCTAACGATTAGATGCTGGAGATCCTGGAGAAAGGTTACAACCCTATGAACCCCAAGGATCTCACCCCACGTGAAGTGTATGACAAGCACCTCAATGACACCACAATCATGCTCATAAGAAAGGGCATGTCTGACAAGCAAAAGAGACCTTACATTCACCTCTCAAATGCAAAGGAACTATGGGATAACATTGTGATGACCAAGACTGGAACATCCTCCCTTCGTCTTGCACAATATGAAATTTCGCATTGCAATATTTCTACATGGATAAAGGTGAAGACCCCAAGCATCTTCTTGAGGGGCTAATGACACTTGCCGCCAACATTGAATCATATGATTGTGACAAGAGCCAAGATGGATTCAATTTGACCAAACGATTTCTTGTGGACAAGTTACTAAATGCTCTTGCTCCATATCACCATCAAATGGTGTGGGACATAAGAAGAGAACATGGTTTCAAGGACATGTCCCCTGATGATGTCATTTCAACCTTCCAACTATTTGAAGAATCAAAGGCAAATGCTACAAGACACCTTGCCATGCATGGTTCCTCATCACCCAAGACTAACCTTCCCTTAAAGGCCAAGCACATGATGGACGATGACATGAGTGAAGAAGAAGATGAAGATGTCAAAGAAGAAGGCTTTGAAGTTGACTCGGATGAGGGACCCTCATATGAAGACATGCCTCTCTTTGTGAAGAAGTTCAATGCGGGAAAATTCAAGGGAAGATTCCAAAAGAAGAAAGTAAGGACTTGCTACAATTGTGAAGAAACCAACCATTTCTCAAACGAGTGCCCCTATGAAAAGAGACAAGATAAACCAAGATCTCCGAAGACATTTGTGAAGAAGAAGTTGCCAAACCCATTGAGCTCCAAGTTCAAGAAGAGAGATGGGAATGCTATGGTTGCCCAAGATGAGTCCGACCCCAATGATGTTAGAGGTGTTGCAGGTGTAGCTCAAGACACCCAAACCACATTGAGAGTCAAAAACAAGACCGGTGACGTTGTCAGATACAACTATATCAAAGACTATGAAGGTAACACATACAAATGCCTCATGGCAAAAGCCACCATGGATAATGATGAGGGTCAAGCCTCTCCGGACAAGGTGAAGGTAACTCCACGTCCAAACCCTCCTCTATTTATCCCTACCACACCTAGTGACAAATATCTTGATGTTGAGGATCATGATCATGAATATGAAATAAGTGATGCTATGTTTGCTAAAATGGAGAAAGTCATGTGCTATCTCAAAGCAAATAAGCTCATTATGTTTCGTATGCTTATGGATATGGCGAGTAAGCACTCCATCTCCATCAAGGAACTCGAAACCCTCGTCACTGAGGAAAATTGAAAATGTGAAATCCTTGAGCGGAAAGTCATATATGAGGAAGCACGTAATGATGAATTGTGCTTAAAAATAGGTGCAAACACTGATAGACACACTAAAGATTGTGAGCTCCTACATTTGTCGCTCAAGATAAAGGAAGATGAGCTCAATCTCCTTACTAAGAATTTTGACGAACTCAAGATCACTTATCTTAAATCTCTTGGGAAAGCATATTCCTCTCCCATTGTAAATATTGATGCCCATGCTACTAACCTCAATTATGAACTAGTTAGCTTACTTGAGGAGAATAGGGTGTTAAAGTCTCAAATTGAGAAAGGACTCATATCATGTGCTCAAGGACAAAAGAACCTCAATGAAGTGTTAAGTAAACACAAGGAGGTTGTGGCCAAGGAAGGTCTTGGATTTTATCCAAGCACAAGAAGGGGCAAGGTAGTGACACACAAGTCTACAACTCCTCTCAAGGAGGGAAAGAGTAAGGTTGACAAGGTTGCAAGTAGGAAGGACACTAGTGGCAAGCCTACTCTCAACAAGCCAAAAGAGTTTATGCCTCCATCATATGTGCTTTGTAAGGGAAAAGATGGAGATGTTTATGCCCAGTTTGTTGGTCCTAGAAATGCTTTTCGGTTTTATGCAATTTGGGTTCCTAAGACTCTTGCTACTAACTTGAGAGGTCCCATTGTGAAATGGGTGCCTCTATCCAAGACTCGAATTGTTTGTAGGTTGGTGTCTCCAGTAGAGTCAAATGGGTGATTGATAGTGGTTGCTCAAATCATATGACCGGTGATGGAACACTGCTCATGGATTTCATGGAAGCTATTCGACCATTTATGAGCATTGTATTTGGTGGAGGGTCAAAAGGACAGGTACTTGGTTTGGGCAAGGTGGCTATCACCAATGACATATCACTTACAAATGTCATGCTTGTCCAATCCTTAAAATATCACTTACTTTCTGTTTGACAATTGGCTTCTGTTGGTTATGATACACTATTTGGACTAACGGATATGAAAGTCTTTAAGAGAGATACCCTTGAAGTTGCCTTTGTGGGGGAGTTGGATGGCAACCTTTACACGGTTGATTTCTCGAAAGAGAGCACATTCCATGCAACTTGCCTCATGGCCAAGGCCGAGAAGGGATGGCTATGGCATCGCCGGCTAGCCCATGTTGGCATGATAAATATTCAAGATCTCTTAAAGGGTGAACACATCCTTGTACTAACCAATATATCTTTTGAGAAAGATCGTGTGTGTAGTGCATGCATTGCAGGGAAGCAACATCAATCAAAGTATCCCCCAAGAACATAGCAACCTCAAGACCTTTGGAGATCCTTCATGTGGATCTCTTTGGGCCTCCTTCATGGGATACTCTTGGTGGGAAGAAGTATGGTTTCGTTATTATTGATGATTACTCAAGATACACATGGGTGTTCTTTCTCAAGTCCAAGGACGAGACAAAAACCACTTTCATTGATTTTGCCAAGCAAGACCAATGCAAGTTTGACAAAGAAATCTTGGCAATAAGAAGTGACAATGGCTTCGAGTTCAAGAACTATACCTTGGAAGAGTTTCTTAGTGATGAAGGAATTGAGCACCAATACTCAGCACCATATACCCCACAACAAAATGGGGTGGCTGAGAGGAAGAACCGTACACTTGTGGAAATGGCAAGGTCCATGTTGAATGAGTACACATCATGTCATAGCTTTTGGGCAGAGGCTGTCAACACAACATGTCATGCATCAAATCGTCTTTTCCTTCGCAAAATCTTGAAGAAGACCCCATATGAACTCATAACCGGGAACAAACCAAATGTCAAATATTTTCGGGTTTTCGGTTGCAAATGCTTCATTCTCAACAAGAGAGAGCGGTTAGGAAAATTTGAATCTAAAACAACCAAAGTAATATTGGTTGGTTATGGATCGAACTCCCATGCCTATAGGGTCTACAACAAATCCACCGGATGTGTTGTAGAAAGTTGTGACGTGGTGTTTGATGAATTTAATGGCTCCCATGGGGAGCAAGTTGATCTAAGTGATGCAGGTGTTGAAGGCCCTTCACAAGACATCTTGATCATGGGTGTAGGTGCCCTCCTTCCAATGGAATATGTTCCTTGTGAAGGTGCAAATGGGGACACAAGCACCACCCATGCTCAAGCTACTACTACACCAACATTACCACAAGATCCCATCCCCCAAGAGGAGTTCATAATCCAAGTTCAAGAACCCGGCCCTACACGGGATCCATAACAAGAACAAGAAGAATATCATCACCTAGAACAAGAGCAAGAACATGCACATGTCGATGATGATGAATCTTCTAGTGGTTATGAACCTCAACAAATGATGCATGGAGAACAAGATCTTCCACAACCCTTAGTATATTCTCATGCTGAAGATGTTGATGATGGAAATGAAATCGAACCTCATGAAACCCTAACCTCCATCATGCCTCGTGTGGCCCGTCATGTTGATGTCAAGCAAATTTACAATGTCATATCAGAAGTTTGCGGAATCCATGACCAAGACCTTTGAGATGTCATTCAATGCAGACTTGAAGTTCTTTCTCGGCTTTCAAATTCAACAATTTCAAGAAGGGATCTTCTTGTCCCAAACCAAGTATCTCAAGGACATTCTTGCAAAGTTTGGAATGACAAATGCCAGCCCAGCCCAGCCACCCATGGCAACCAAGATATTTCCTGATGAAGACACAAAAGGTATCCCGTTTGACCCATCTATTTACCGCTCTATGATTGATTCATTGCTTTATATTTGTGCATCTAGGACAGACATCATGTTAAGTGTAGGCATTTGTGCAAGATTTCAAGCTACCCCTAGGGAAAGTCATCGTAAGGCAGTTAAGCATATCCTTAGATACCTTGTTCACACCCCAAAGTTAGGCCTATGGTACCCCGAGGATGCCAAGTTTGATCTGATTGGGTACATTGATGCAGATTGGGCTGGAGACATGGTAGGAAGCAAATCCACCTCCGGGGCATGTCAGTTATTGGACGCTCCTTGGTAAGTTGGTCCTCAAAGAAGCATTGTGTCTACCTATCCACCGATGAAGCCAAATACATTGCAACCGCAAGTTTTGCAACACAATTGCTATGGATGAGGCAAACTTTGAAGGACTATGGTGTAACTTACAAACATGTGCCCCTATGATGCGACAATGAAAGTGCCATCAAGCTTGCTGAAAACCCTGTTGATCACCCTCGCACCAAGCATATTGACATTCGGTATCACTTCTTACGAGACCATGTGCAAAAAGGTGACATTGCTCTTGCTCATGTTGGCACAGACGTGCAACTTGCAGACATCTTCACCAAGCCGCTGGATGAAGCTAGGTGCTGTAAACTTAGGCGTGAACTTCTTATCTTGGAACTTGATAGCATTATGTGAAATCTTTGCACACCTGCATACATTTACTTCATGTCATGTCTAGGTGTAGGCATGTCTTTAGGGGGAGATGTTCAACTCATGAGTACTGTCACCATATATATGATGCATAAATAAACCCAACACTCTCAAAGTTACTTTGCTCACTTTTGTGACTTGGTGCTTTAAATGATGGAGTTGTGGTGATGGGATCAAGTTCATATCTTCGCAGTGCCATCCCACGTTTACTCAAACATGGTGGCTTAACCTCCCCACCCCCTATTCATGAACATCGTTAGAGCTGTTTAGCTAGATTCGTCACTATTTGACAGAATCATGGTCCTCTATCATCTCATTGTCATGGGTTTCACCAAAAACTGCCAATTCTCCCTGCTTGCTCTATTTTTTGTTTGTCCTTCTCAAACGTCCGACGGGCCTTGGTCGTCCGACAGGTCTTGGTCGTCCGACATTTTGGCCTCCATATAAAATCTTGAGGCCCGCGGGCCTGGGCAGTTATCCTACCTCCTCGCACCGCTATCCCCTCAATTCCTCCCTTGCACCGCCAGGGAGCCGTTGGACCCCCCTCCGGTTGCTCCTCCGGTCGAAGTCCCTCCCTTCTCGTGCCCTGATACGTCTCCAACGTATCTATAATTTTTGATGATGGCAAGCTATTATATTATCTGTTTTGAATGTTTTATAAGCATTAATATGCTATTTTATATTATTTTTGAGACTGACCTATTAATCCAGAGCCAAGTGCGAGCTTCTGTTTTTTCCTTGTTTTTGAGTTTTGCAGATATGTGATATTAAACGGAGTCCAAACGGAATTAAACCGTCAGAAGGAATTTTTCTGGAAGGAAACAAGCCATCCAAGCTTGGAGTGCACGTCAGGGGAGGGGCCAGGGCACCACAAGCCTGCTAGGCGTGGGCCCCCTGGCCGCGCCTAGCAGTCTTGTCGCCTCCTGGCAGGTCTCCTGACCCTAGTTCTTAGCTTATAAATAACCAAATATTCCCCCAACATCAAAAAGAGCAACGCAAATAATTTTCCACCCCCGGAAGCCTCCGTTCCCAAGAGATACAATCTTGGAGCCTTTTCCAGTAATCTGCCAAAGGGCGTTTCAATCATGGAGGGCCTCTACATCAACTCCATTGCCCCTCCGATGATGCGTGAGTAGTCCACCATAGACCTACGGGTCCATAGCTAGTATCTAGATGGCTTCTCCTCTCTCTTTGATCTTCAATACCATGTTCTTCATGATCTTCATGGAGATCTATCCGGTGTAATCCTCTTTTGTGGTGTGTTTGTCAAGATCCGATGAATTGTGAGTTTATGTTCAGATTATCCATGAATCTTATTTGAATATCCTCTGATTTATTATATGCACGATTTCATATCCTTGCAAGTCTCTTTGAGTTATTTGTTTGGTTTGGCCAACTAGATTGGTAATTCTTGCAATAGGAGAAGCGCTTGGTTTTGGGTTCAATCTTGCGGTGTCCTCACCAGTGACATAGTAGGGGTAGCGAGGAACGTATTGTATTGTTGCCATCAAGGGTAACAAGATGGGGTTTTCATCATATTGCTTGAGTTTATCCCTCTACATCATGTCATCTTTCTTAATGCGTTACTCTGTTCTTCATGAACTTCATACACTAGATGCAGGCAGGAGTCGGTCGATGTGTGGAGTAATAGTAGTAGATGCAGAATCATTTCGGTCTACTTGTCACGGATGTGATGCCTATATGCATGATCATTGCCTTGGATAACTACATGATTATTTGCTTTTCTATCAATTGCTTGACAGTAATTTGTTCACCCACCATGATATTTGCCTTCAAGAGAGAAGCCTCTAGTGAAACCTATGGCGCCTGGGTCTATTTTCCATCATATATTTTCAGATCTATACCTTGCCGAAATTTATTTATCTTTTACTTTCCGCACTCATTTACATCTATCTCTTTCATATCTAATCCTTGCAAATAACCGTGAAGGGATTGACAACCCCTTTATAGTGTTGGGTGCAAGAGTTTGATTGTTCGTGTATGTGCAACCATTGGTGACTTGCTTGTTCCTCCTATTGGATTGATACTTTGGTTCTCAACAACTGAGGGAAATACTTATCTACTTCACTGCATCACCCTTTCCTCTTCAAGGGAAAACCAACGCAAGCTCAAGAGGTAGCACGCCCCGAGGTAGATCCCCTTCTTCTTTCTCTTTTCCACCGGTTCCTTTCCTTGCGTTTTTGCTCTGGGTGGTCAGGATGCCTCAGACTCAATGTCTTGGTGTTCTCAAATATGGTTGTAGGGGATTCGCCATGCTGAAGATCAAGCACTCTGCGCGCAAGACCCTTGTGGGCTCCTCCTCTCGTGCTTCCCATGGTGCGGGGTCCGATGACTCCCAAGAACAGGCTCGTCCCTTCAAGTGCATTGCCAAGTGTTTGATTCATGAAACTGTTTCATCCTCGGAGGCTTCCGACTATGAAGAAGAGTTGGAGTATGATGAACATGCTGAATTTGTTGGGATTCGTAGAAATGTTCCAAAGCCCGGTACTCGGAGGCCGTCGTACATGCCTCCTCCACCTCCAGATTAGCCTCAAGGTGATGCTCGCCGCATCTCTTTTGAGCCCCTCCCTCTCTTGGTCGCGCAATAAAGGACTTCACCATAGTTCCTAAATCTGCCTACTTTAAGTTTCGTCACGACACTGATCAATTATGTGTTGAACATGACTCTATGGACTCCCTTTTTTGCATAAATGTTCATGCAAAATTTTTCACCATTGTCATTGTTCCCAAAGGTGTGTCTATTCACCATTATATTGACTTAGAGCATATTCGCACTCATCCGGCAAAATATGCGGGTGCCATTGATCTCATAGAGTCTTCTGGTCTCACTGCACCATTTTCTTTTAAACATGACTTCGATCATGCTGCCATTCATCAGTTCTATGCCACTTGTTTCTTTGGTCCTGACAAGACCGTCACTCGGATGACCTCCGCCACCAAGCTCCTAGCCTCTGATGCTCAGTTTGTCACTGCTCTTGGCTTCCCTGACACCGGTTTCAAAATCCATAAGAGTGATCCAAATCATGCTCCTAGAGGCATTGAAGCCCTTTCCTATCTTTTAAAAGGGCGTGATGATCTTGATGAAGATTAAAAGGGCAAGGATCTCAATCAAGTTTCTATTTGGAGGTCTCCTTTCTTCATCATCTTTTAGTGCATCATTCGCACCATCTATCCCAAAATCGGTGACAAGGGAACTTGTAGAGGGTATTGCATTGATCTCATGTCTCGCCTTTATGAGCATCCTAAAGGGAAAATCAATGTTCCTAACTTTCTATGGCACGAGATTCGCCTCGCTAGTTTTCAATACAAGCGAGCTTTCCCTCATGCCCCTTTTATTCAGGCTCACATTGAGCATGTGACCCCCTTTCCCACTGCTCAAACTCATGTGCATAACCCATGGGTCATTCCCGCTCACATGGCGGATGATTGGGCTCCCAAGAAATCCTCATCCGCTCCTGGTCGACGGGCTACTGCTTGGTCTCGTCCTGTCTGATCTGGCTTTGCCTCCTTTGGTCGCTTTGCTCATTTTCTTGGGAAGGCCTATTCTGCCATGATGAAGGCTTTCACTTTTCAGTGCTCCCAAAACCACGATATGGTCACTCGCATGATCTCTTCTAAGAATGCTCTAAAGGCTCGTCTGAGAGACTCTGGAGCAACTGATGTGAGTGAGGATGAGTGTCGTCCTGATGCTCCTCCTTCCGTCTTTGGTTTTCCTTCTGGCCCCGAGTGGGCTGATTTCCTTGACGAGGTAGGTGGCAGTGGCACCCATGGTGATGATGATGATGACAATGATCTCTGATTGTGTGGTTGGTTTTCCCAGTCCTTCGCTTTCTGGTACTTGATGTCAAAGGGGGACGAGATTATCTTAGTATTCGATTTGCTATCTATGTTGTAATGCCATCTATGTATGATGAACCTCTTTTATGCTATGATATCCTTGATCTACTCTTTTATGCTATGCTATCCTTGATGCAATGCCATTTATGAATGATGAATCATATTTATCTATGTGATATTTTTGATGCACTCATTATCAAGTAAGGGGGAGCTCTTGACCATAATTATTTTTAATATGCATATAATGAGGGGGAGCTCTATAACAAATCTCTCCTAAGTTATATAAGTCTACTTTCCTTTTTGAGAGCTATATGTATGTTGTCATCAACTACCAAAAAGGGAGAGATTGAAAGTGCAATCATGCCCTTAATCATATTTTGATGCTGTTGACAACATACATATAGGGAACTAATCATTTTCATCAAGTGGACTTCAGGTTTAGTTCCCAAGGGATTGTGTGTGGATCGTGACCACCATGTCCAGGATGCTTAAAGAATGGAGAAACAAGACGGAATGTTCTATCATACATTTACCATTCTTGAGTATAGGGATCCTGCACTATTAAGAGGGGATCACTAGTTCTCGCAAGAAACTTGCACAAAATCTAGGAAATACCTTTCTCTATTCCCCTTCATAGGTTCTGCTCTTGTTCGGACGACCGGTGGTTCTCGGACTTCTGGACGCCGGACGACCCATGTTCTCCGGATATCCGAAACCAGCCATCAGATCCAAATCCTTGGATTTTACGGTCCCTCCGGTCGTCCGGGTGCGGCCGGAAATCCGTGGCAACCCACCAAATTCAAAATCTCAGCCGTCCATGCCTCGGACGACCGACGCCCTCTGGACGCCCGTCTGATGTACACTGTTTCCATCATATGTTGTGTTGACTAGATCCTATCTGCCTTTTGGATGACCGACCCCTGTCGGACATCCAATGTTTCGCGGTTGTCCGGACGACCAAGAACTATCGGACGTTCGGTAACTGTACAACATAAGTGGCTCCAACGACCACTTCTCCATCACCACTATATATAGTCTTCTCCTACCTCGTGTGGGGGTTGTCCAACACATTATAAAGATTCCAAGAACAACTTCTCTCCTCACACTCTCTTGCCCTCACCAAATCTTAGATCCCAAGAGCGTTTGTGAGGATTCTTGAGTGTTGTTCCAATCAAAAGATAGATCGTCTTCCCCTCCTCCTCTCAACCAAAGCTATTCGTGATTTGAGCAAGTTTTGAGCGGTTCCCATGATCTTGTTACTCTTGGAGGTTGGAGACTCCTAGGCGGTAGGAGTTCTTTGGAGAGGAATCAAACCATTGTGATCCCCCCGAAAAGTTTGTGAGGGTTTGGAGGCCACCTCAAGGCCTACCATTAGTGGTTGAGAAACGCCTTCGTGGTGTTATCTCAAGGAGAGAATAGGATGAGCCTTCGTGGCGTTGGTGTGCCTTCATGGTAACATCCACCTCTCTAAACGGTGATGTCGCTTCCCTCCAAGGAAGTGAACATCGACATACATCCTCGTCTGTTGGAGTTGCGTTTATCCCTAACCCTAACTCCCTACTTGTGGTTTCTTGTCTTTGTGTACTTACTTGTACTACTTGTGCTTGATTATCCCCTACTTGTTGCCTTGCTTAGTATACCTAGCTTAACCTTCATCTTTGCAATTGTTAGGCTCACTTTCCTACTCCGCAATATCGCCTAAAATTGCTAAGTAATAATTAAAATTTGTAATTGTACCTATTCACCCCCCTCTAGGTCCATCTCGATCCCTTTCAATCTTGTCTTGTAGTCCAAGTAGATCATTGTACTTCTATATATATGCCATGAGGCTCAATCAATATAAAAACTATTCCATCAATCTCTCTCTTCCTTTTAAAATGGTATCTGCCACAAGTTCCTAGACCTAGTTGTTGCTTGCTGCTTCCGCACCGCGCGCCGCCCCGGGGCGGGCGGCCTCCATGATCGTCGCCAAGGGGGGCGTACCTAGGGTTTGTCCCCCGGTCGTGTTGACCAACTGCCCTACAAAGTCTTTTTCCCAATTTGATCCGGGCTTTTCTCTCTTCCGTTGGTCTCTTAGGTTGAAGCTTTCTTTTTGGTTTTCCAATCTAAGATCGGTTTGTGTCGCCCGCCATCACCGTCGACCACCGCGCATCTACTCCGACATCGGCACGACACGGCCTCTCCACCGATCCGGTGGCGTCGTGCAACGTGACAGATCCTCAAAGCCATCATTCGTGCATCGCTCTGCCCGTTGATCTACCCCGGCTGTCACCGCCCTGCTTCGATTGGGAATCCTGCATCACCCTGACCCAGCGGCCTCGCGCCATGCGGCGCCCCATCATAGTCACTGTTCGCGCGCTGTCCCTCCCGTTGATCTATGCCGCGCCTGTATGACCATCATGCCGACCGTCATCGCTGGTTTCATCTTGGACTCTGCCTCCATCCTGCCTCCACCAAGTGGCGTCCCCGACCTCGCGCGCAATATTGATCACCTGCCTGCCGCCGCAATCCACCTCATCTATGCCGTGTGATCGACCTATCCCATCGCGCGCTCCGCAGGTCCCGTGATGGCTGTCCCGAGTACAGCATGCCCCTCCGCTGATTAAGCCATAGGTTTCCATCGCGTCGTCCCTTCGGACCACTATGTCGTCGCCCCGAGGTCTTCCCGCCGGCTACCCCGACCCGCGCACCGCTCCTCGACGCCCCTTCGGGCTGTCGTGTCGTGGCCGTTGGTCCATGCTGGCGCCCCGATATCCTTCTGCTGGCTACCCCCATAGTCGTTGCCGCCATTGCATTGCCCGTTAGGGCTGACGCGTCGAGTCACGCGGTCCATGTCGTCTCCCAATTAACCATCGCCCCTGGCCAGTGGTTTTCACCGCGGGCCCCAACCTGCAAGCCGCCGCTACACCATCTCTTCGGGCTGTAGCGCGCGAAACGCGGTCATCGCCACCGCCCTAACTGTGTCGCCCCCTCAGGCCGTAGCGCCACTGCCCGCGGTCCACTCCGCCGTCATCGTGCGTCGACCTACTGTGGTATGCGTTGTGCCGGTCTTCGTCACGCTATCGGGTTTCTCGCCTACTTCGAGCACCGCTGCCATGCTCCTAACCAAGCCACCGCCGCCGCCGTCAGGCCGCGGCCACCACTACCAACGTAATCGTCGTCGAGTTCTTCTCTGCTGGCCCCTCCGACTTCTTTGACATGGCATACAACTTGTGCATGTCCCTGTCTACTCATGCCCGGTGCTGGCAACACTGATGCTTGCCTTCGTCCATGATGTGTCCCCAGGCCTGGAATGCCTGGAGGGCTCTTCGTCAACCTCGTCTCCGTCCGTCTACGCATGCCTGATGCTGGCAACACCGACGCATGCCTTCATCCGCGACGTGTCCTGGGATTGGCAATCCCAGCACGACGTGGCTCAACTACGTCTTCTTCCCGACGCACTACTACTTTGACACCACTACGCACATGACTAATTCAGTGCCTCCTTGTGCTCGCGGCTCCACGGTAACTTCCTTGAGACCAGATACCACGACTCGACATCGCCAAGACCTTCTTTGCACGACTTCCTCAACCACGACTACACCACCCTACGCTCTCGGCTACTTCGACATCGGCACAAAGGTCTACCACCTTGCTTGAGCAACCTTGTCGGTTTCCACTCCAGCCACAACTTCTGCTATGCATCGACCATTAAGACCGTGGGGGGACATCCGCCAGCTTACCTTCAGATTCTTCTCCAATCTCACCGTCTGCGTTGCTACCGTTGTGACTGCGGGGGTGATGACCCATAAGTGTAGGGGGTCAATCGTAGTCCTTTTGATAAGTAAGAGTGTCGAACCCAACGAGGAGCAGATGGAAATGACAAGAGGTTTTCACCAAGGTAGTTTCTGCAAGCACTGAAATTGTTGGTAATAGGTAGTTTGATAGCAAGATAATTGGTAACGAGCAAGTAAAGGTAATGGTAAATATTGTGAAGCAAGGTAGCCCAATCCTTTTGTGGCAAAGGACAGGCCAAAACAATCTCTTATAATAAGCAAAGTGTTCTTGAGGGTACACATGAATTTCATCTAGTCACTTCATCATGTTGGTTTGATTCGTGTTCGCTACTTTGATAATTTGATATGTGCGTGGACCGGTGCTTGGGTGTTGTTCTTACTTGAACAACCTCCCACTTATGATTAACCCCTTGCAAGCACTCGTAACTATGAGAAAAGTATTAAGACAAAATCTAACCATAGCATTAAACATGTGGATCCGAATCAGCCCCTTACAAAGTAACGCATAAACTAGGGTATAAGCTTCTGTCACTCTAGCAACCCATCATCTAATAATTACTCCACAATGCATTCCCTTATTCCCAAGGATGGTGAAGTGTCATGTAGTCGACGTTCACGTGACTCCACTAAGGTAATCACAACATACATATCATCAAAATATCTAACACATATCAAATTCACATGATTACTCGCAACATGACTTCTCCCGTGACCTGAAGAACAAAGGTAACTACTCACAAATAATATTCATGATCAAGATTAGAGGAGTATTAAATAGCATAATGGATCTGAACATATAATCTTGCACCAAATAAACCATATAGTAATCAACTACGTAATGTAATCAACACTACGAGTCACCCACAGATACCAATCTGAGGTTCCGGTACAAAGGTTCGACAGAAGAGATGAACTAGGGTTTGAGAGGAGATGGTGCTTTTGAAGATCATGATGAAGAATGGCCACCCAAATATGAGAGGGTGGTTGGTGATGACGATGGCTTCGATTCCCCCCTCTGGGATGGAAGTTCCCCCGATGGAATCGCTCAACCGGAGGGCAAAAGTGCTCCTGCCCAAGTTCCTCCTCGAGACGGTGGCGTTACGTCCCGAAAGTCCTCTCCTAATTTTTTCTAGGTCAAAACACCTTATATACCATAAGATGGGCTCCTGAGGTGGTCCATGCTGAGCACAACCCACCAGGGCGCGCTTGGGGGCCTGGCACGCCCTGGTGTCTTGTGCTCACCAGGTGGTCCCCTTTGGGTAGTTATTTGCTTCAATATTTATTATATATTCCAAAATAAATCTCCATTAAGTTTCAACTCATTTGCAGATGTGCAGAATAGGTATCTCTGCTATGCTTTTTCAGGTCTAGAATTCCAGGTGTCGGTATTCTCCTCTTTGTGCAAACCTTGCAAATTATGAGAGAAAAGGCATTAGAATTACTCCATAAAGCATTATTATGCATAAAAACATTATAAATAATAGTAGGAAATCATGATGCAAAATGGACGTATCACCTCCCCCAAGCTTAGACCTCACTTGTCCTCAAGTGAAAACCGATATCGGAAAACATGTCCACATGGTTTGAGAGAGAGGTGTCAATAAAACAAAATATGTACATAGCAACATCATGCTTATTATTATAACATAAACAAATTTTATCATAAAACTTTTTCATATAACTTTTATGTTATAGCATCATCATATAACTTCTTATGAATAAGTAACAATTCATCACAAAGAAGTATAATGCATAAACCTTATTGGAAACCGACAAACTATGTTCTCAGTCAACTTTGCAACTACAATTCATCATATTTCCAGGAAGGGTCTCATGTCGGAGCCTTTTGGAAAGTCCACATACTCAACCATCATTTAGTCTTCTATGATTGCTAACACTCACAACATACCCATGAGAAAAAGATTTCAAAAGGACACATAGAAAGATGGGGGCTTATAGTTTCGCCTCCCAACGTATTCAGCTCAAGGGTGATGTCAACAATAATAACTCATGCTCACTCATATACAATTGGATATATGTGCCTAGATCTTTCCTCACCACACGATGCTTGCAAAAAGAGAAACATAAAATAAAAAGGAATAGGTAAGAATACTTTGACTCTTGCATAAAAGTAAATACATAAAGTTCCATGAAACGCTCAATTTTCGCTTACACTAATTGATCCAATACTTTTAGAAGCAATTTTTATTGCCTTAGTGCAGCAATGACAACTTACTTTAAGGATCTTATTCAACCGATAGGTAGGTATGGTGGACTCTCAAAACATGAGTTTGGGTTTGGGATTTTTGGATGCACAAGTAGTAGCTCTACTTAGTATAGAATTTCTGGCTAGGAAAGATATTGAGACAGCACCAGATGTTGAATTATCTATGACAATATAACTTCTATGGAATATGAACGAACATAAATCATTCATTGTCTTCCTTGTCCGACGTTAACTATTTTGGCATATAATATTTAATGAGGGCTCACAATCATAAGAGATGTCCAAGATAGTGTATTTGCATCTCAATATTCTCTTCCCTAATTAATTCTTTCATGAGTTGCGTCATTGACTAATGCTATGTTTGTCAATCTCCAACAAATTTTACCACTTATACTTTTTCTTGTGTGATGTCATTGCTCACCATAAGATTAGCATATTATCCTTTTCATTTATTTTATTTTATTATGATTGCAACAACAAAGTAAAGAAGCAAGAGCTCAAACTAAACTTTATTATATAACTCTCACTCGATTACATAGATAGATAGATCACGAAACTAGCACTCGAAAATAGATCACACTAAACTTTTTTCAACTAAACCACACAAAAATAAGGATCGAAATAAAAGGTAAAGGTAAAAAGTGATGGTGATACAATACCGGGGCATCTCCTCCAAGCTTGTCTCAAGACTAGGGGAGTGCCCATACCCGTGTACTCATGTATCCTTTAATATCCTCTTGCATGATGATGAATGTGGTGGTGATGATGAATGTGGTGGTGATGATGAAGGTGGTGGTGATGATGAACAAGCCTTCCTCTGCAGCTTATACTTGAGAATAAAATTTTCCTCCCTTAGATCATCATTCTCTAGCTCGAGCTTTAATAACCTTTTGCATAATACCGCCTTGCTCTCTAGCATATTTCAAGATGTGATAAATTAAACCTTCGGTTTGTATCCTGTTGGGAGACTTGACTTCTTGAATTCCACATGCATATCTCCAAGCTGAGGTAGTGGGTCATCCTCTTCTTCAGAGCTATCATCCTTTGTTTCCTTCATGTTGGCGTCTTCTTCGTCATCAGTAGTCCATCCATAATGATCCACCTCTCCATAAACCTTAGGGTTTGCAATATAGTCAGCAACATAGCTATCCCCTTCTGAATCTTGAGTGACATATTTTCACATTTATCAGGAAAATAGCACGAAACAAGAACAGAGAATATTTCTGTGGTGCGGTGGTCAAAACAATCGGGGATATATATAGAGAATTTTTATTCTTGGAAAACAAGCATATGGAAGGAAAAGGGAGTCGAAAGGTTCCCGAGGAGGGCACAACCCACCAGGGCGCGTCAGGGAGAGTAGGTGCGCCCTGTTGTATCGTGTCCACCTTGATTGCTTTCCCGTTTATTTTTTTCCTAATTTTTATAATATTTCAAAACTGACAGAAAGTAATTTTTGTGGATTTTTTTAGTGTGTTTACTTACCGTATCACATACCTCTTCTTTTTCACGATTCTGGAGTGTTCCAGGAGGTTTCTCTTATGTGTTCCTCTGATGTCATGGTTTGGATAACATTGCTTTCAACACTAATAGGCGTACCTGAGATAGAGTGTTTAATTCTTTGTCCATTGACCACCTTTGGATTAGTACCTTCGGCATTAGAAATCTTGATAGCTCCAGAGCGATAAACCTCTTCGATAACATATGGTCCTTCCCATTTGGAAAGAAGTTTTCCTGCAAAAAATCTGAGATGAGAGTTGTACAAAAGAACATATTCGCCAACTTTGAATTCTCGTTTTGGGATTCTTTTGTCATGCCATCTTTTAACTTTTTCTTTGAATAGTTTGGCATTTTCAGTAGCTTGGGTTCTCCATTCATCTAGTGAGCTAATATCAAATAACCTCTTTTCACCGGCAAGTTTGAAGTCATAGTTGAGTTCTTTAATTGCAGAAAATACTTTGTGTTCTAACTCTAGAGGCAAATGACAAGCTTTCCCATATACCATTTTGTATGGAGACATACCCATAAGATTTTTATAAGCTGTTCTATAGGCCCAAAGTGCATCATCAAGTTTCTTAGACCAATTCTTAGGGACCTATTGACAATTTTTTGTAATATTAATTTTATTTCTATATAGATAAGTTTAACTTGACCACTAGATTGAGGATGATAGGGTGATGCAATTCTATGGTTAACATCATATTTAGCAAGCACTTTACGAAAAGCACCATGAATAAAGTGTGAACCACCATCAGTCATTAAATATCTAGGGACTCCAAACCTCGGGAAGATAATTTCTTTAAGCATTTTAATGGAGGTGTTATGATCAGCACTACTAGTTGGAATAACTTCTACCCACTTAGTAACATAATCAACGACAACCAAAATATGAGTTTACCCATTAGAGGAAGGAAAAGGTCCCGTATAATCAAATCCCCAAACATCAAATGGTTCAACAACAAGTGAATAGTTCAGAGGCATTTATTGACGCTACCGATATTACCAATTATTTGACATGCATGACAAGATAAGACAAACTTACGGGCATCCTTGAAGAGAGTAGGCCAATAAAAACCAGATTGCAATACCTTATGAGCACTTCTATCTCCTGCATGATGTCCTCCATAGGCTTCGGGATGATATTTCCATAGGATTTGTTCCTGTTCATGCTCAGGTACACAATCTCTAATAATATAATCTACTCCTTATTTATAAAGATGTGGGTCATCCCAAAAGTAATGTCTTAAATCATAGAAGAATTTTTTCTTTTGTTATTATGTGAAGCTAGGTGGTATATATTTAGCAACTATGTAGTTAGCATAATCAACATACCAAGAAGTGTTTTGAGAAACATTTACTGCAGCTAGCTGTTTATCGAGAAAACTATCATCAATAGGTAGTGGGTCATAAAGAATATTTTCTAGCCTAGACAAGTTATAAGCCATGGGGTTCTCAGCTCCTTTCCTATCAGTGATATGTAAATCAAATTCTTCAAGCAAGAGAACCCACCTAGTAAGTCTAGGTTTGGCATCCTTATTTTCCATAAGATATTTAATAGCAGCATGATCAGTGTGAACAATAACTTTGGAATCAATAATGTAAGATATAAATTTATCATAACCAAACACGACTGCTAAAAATTCTTTTTTAGTAGTAGCATAATTTCTTTGGGCACTGTCTAGAGTTTTGCTCGCATAATGGATAACATTTAATTTCTTATCAACATTTTGTCCTAGAACAGTACCAACAACATAATCACTGGCATCACACATAATTTCAAAAGGCAAGTTCCAATCAGGTGGTTGAACAATAGGTGTAGTGGTTAAGGATTTCTTAAGTGTTTCAAAGGCTTCTACACAATCATCATCAAAAAGAAAGGGAATATCCTTTTGTAATAGATTAGTAAGAGGCCTAGAAATTTTAGAGAAGTCTTTAATAAATCTTCTATAGAAACCAGCACGACCAAGGAAACTCCGAATACCTTTAATATATTTAGAACATGGCATTTTCTCAATTGCATCAACTTTAGCAGGCATACATCTTTGAAAGGTAGCAGGTACATTGTGATATGTCTCCAATGTATCTATAATTTTTTATGATGCCATGCTATTATATTATCTGTCTTGAATGTTTTATATGCATTAATATGTTATTTTATATTATTTTGATGAATCTATGGGTTGTATCGTGAGGTATGAACCATGGAGAAGTTAGAATAAAGTAGGTATTACACAAGTATAAATAAAGAATGAGTTCACAGCAGTACCTAAAGTGGTGATTTATTTTCTTATACTAACGGATCTCACGAGTTTTCTGTTGTGAAGTTTTCAAGTTTTGGGTAAAGATTTGATGGACTAGGGAATAAAGAGTGGCAAAAGCCTAAGCTTGGGGAGTCCCAAGGTACCCCAAGTCATATTCAAGGATGCCAAAGAGCCTAAGCTTTGGGATGCCCTGGAAGGCATCCCCTCTTTAGTCTTCAATCCATTGGTAAATTTACTTCAGGCTATATTTTTTTTCACCACATGATATGTGTTTTGCTTGGAGCCTCATTGTCTATGCTTTTTAGTTTGCCACAATCATCCTTTCTGCATACATATTTTGAGAGAGACATGTGTTAATTGTGAATTTGTTAGAATACTCTATGTGCTTCACTTATATATTATGAGATAGGCAATTTTGCTCTATGTGCTTCACTTATATTTTTTTAGCACGGTGGTGTTTGTGTTTTATGGAAATAATTGAACTCTCGTACCTCACTTATATTATTTTGAGAGTCTTTAAACAGAATGGTAATTGGTCTAGGTTATGAATTTAGTCCTAATATTATAGGCATCCAAGAGGGATATAATAAACACTTCCATATTAAGTGCATTGATTATTTTTGGAGAAGTTTGATTCCTTGCATAAAGTTTTGAGATGTAAAGATGGTAATGTTAAGAGTCGTGTTAGGAAGTAATTGTGATTTGGTAAAAGTACTTGTGTAAAGGTTTTGATTCTTGTAGCATGCACATATGGTGAACCGTTACGTAAGGAAGTCGGAGCATGATTTGTTTATACATTTTCAACCTTTATGTGAGGGTCGGGAGCGCGCGATGGTTAACTCCTATCCACCTCTCCCCTAGGAGCATGCGTCTAATACTTTGGTTCGATAATTAATAGACATGCAATAAGTATGTGAGTTCTTTATGACTAATGTTGATTCCATGGATTATACACACTCTCACCCTTCCACCCTTGCTAGCCTCTCTAGTACCGCGCAACTTTCGCCGGTACAATAAACCCACCTTCCTCAAAACAGCCACCAAATATCTTTCCTCAAGACAACGACCATACCTACCTATTATGGCATTTCCATAGCCATTCCGAGATATATTCCATGCAACTTCCACCGTTTCCTTTTATCATGACATGCACCATCACTTCCATATTGCATATAGAGTCATATTTTGTTCTAGGTATCGAGTTGTAATTTTCTTTTGAGTTGTAAGGAAACAAAAGTGTGATCACTATCATTATTAGAGCATGTCCCATGTGAGGAAGGGATGATGGAAGCTATGATTCCCTCATAGGTGGGGATGAAATTCCGGACTTTATGAAAAATAAAAGAGGCCATCGAAGCCCAAATAAAAATAAAATATAAAACAGGCATTAGATGCCCACCAAAAAAAGTGAGAGAAAAGAGAGAAGGGGCATTGCTACTATATTTTTCCACACTTGTGCTTCAAAGTAGCACCATAATCCTCATAATAGAGAGTCTCCTATTTTGGCACTTTCATATAACTAGTGGAATTTTTCTTCATGATGCACGTCCACTTAGTTTCTTTTTGAGCTTTCATACACTTATAGCTCTAGTGCATCCGTTGAATGGCAATCCCTACTCACTCAGATTGATATCTATTAATGGGCATCTCCATAGCCCGTTGATATGCCTAGTTTATGTGAGACTAGCTTCTCCTTTTACTTGAAAACCTCCACCATATTCTATTCCACCTATAGTGCTATATCCATGGCTCACGCTCATGTATTGCATGAGAGCTGAAAAGTCTTGAGAACATAATAAGTGTGAAACAATTGCTTGACTTGTCATCGGGGTTGTGCATGATATAAATACTTTGTGTGGGGAAGATGGAGCATAGCCAGACCATATGATATTGTAGGGATAACTTTCTTTTGCCATTATATTTTGAAGAGATACAATTTCTCTGCTAGTATGCTTGAAATTTTATTGTTTTTATGTCAATATTGAGCTTTTGTTTTGAGTCTTATGGATCTGAATATTCATGCCACAATAGAGAATATTACATGGATAAATATGTTAGGTAGCACTCCATATCAAAAAAATTGTTTGTATCATTTACCTACTTGAGGACGAGCAGGAATTAAACTTGGGGATGCTGATACGTCTCCAATGTATCTATAATTTTCGATGATGACATGATATTATATGAGTTGTTTTGGATGTTTTATATGCATTAATATGCTATTTTATATTATTTTTGGGACTAACCTATTAATCTAGAGCCTAGTGCCAGTTTCTGTTTTTCTCCTTGTTTTTGAGTATTGTCGATATGGAATATTAAACGGAGCCCGAACGGAATAAAATCTCCAGAATGATTTTTTCTGGAAGTAAAGAGATCTACCAGACTTGGAGTGCACGGCACGGCATGTACCAGGAGGTCACAAGCTAGGGAGGCATGGCCACCCCCTAGCCGCGCCTGGCAGGCTTTCCACCTCCTGGCAGGTCTCCTAACCCTATTCTTCATCCTATAAATACTTAAATATTCCCCCAACACCAAAAAGAGGGATGCAAACACTTTTACGCCGACAGAAGCCTCTGTTCCCGAGAGATCCAATCTTGGAGCCTTTTCCAGTAATCAGTCGGAGGGGGATCCTATCACGGAGGGCATCTACACCGACTACATTGCCCCTCCGATGATGCATGGGTAGTCCACCACAAACCTACGGGTCTATAGCTAGTAGCTAGATGGCTTCTTCTCTCTCTTTGATCTTCAATACCATGTTCTTCATGATCTTCATGGAGACCTATTCGATGTAATACTCTTTTGTGGTGTGTTTGTCAAGATCCGACGAATTGTGTATGTTCAGATTATCCATGAATCTTATTTGAGTCTTTTCTGAATTCTTATATGCATCATTTCATATCTTTGCAAGTCTCTTGAAGATATTGGTTTGGTTTGGCCAACTAGATTGGTAATTCTTGCGATGGGAGAAGTTCTTAGTTTTGGGTTCAAACTTGCGATTCCCTCACCAAGTGACAAAGTAGGGGTAGCGAGGCACGTATTGTATTGTTGCCATCAAGAGTAACAAGATGGGGTTTTCATCATATTGCTTGAGTTTATCTTTCTACATCATGGCATCTTACCTAATGCATTACTCTGTTCTTCATGAACTTAATACTCTAGATGCAGGCAGGAGTCGGTCGATGTGTGGAGTAATAGTAGTAGATGCAGAATCGTCTCAGTCTACTTGACACGGACGTGATGCCTATGTGCATAATCATTACCTTGGATATCTATATGATTATTCGCTTTTCTATCAATTGCTTGACAATAATTTGTTTACCCACCGTGATACTTTCCTTCAAGACAGAAGCCTCTAGTGAAATCTATGGCCCCCGGGTCTACTTTCCTTAATATATTTTCAAATCTATAAACCAAAAACACCAAAAATATCTGGCTGCAATTTATTTATCTGTTACTTTCCGCACTCGTTTACATCTATCCCTTTCAGATATAATCCTTGGAAATAACCGTGAAGGGATTGACAACCCCTTTATAGCATTGGGTACAAGAGTTTGATTGTTTGTGTATGTGCATCCATTGGTGACTTGCTTGTTCCTCCTATTGGATTGATACCTTGGTTCTCATCAACTGAGGTAAATACTTATCTACTTTGCTTCATCACCCTTTCATCTTCAGGGAAAACCAACACAATCTCAAGAGGTAGCACATTGCACAAACCAAAAGGCATATGCCTATAAGCATAGGTTCCAAAAGGACAAGTAAAGGTAGTTTTCTCTTGATGAGATTATGCCACATGTATTTGAGAAAAACCAGAATATCCATCCAGAAAACAAAAGTGTGTGTTCTTAGATAATCTTTCTAGCATTTGATCAATGAAAGGTAGAGGGTAATGATCCTTTCTAGTGGCTTTATTTAATTTTCTAAAGTCAGTTACCATTCTATAGCCGATGACAATTCTTTGTGGGATGAGTTCATTTTTATCATTAGGAACAACAATAATACCTCCTTTCTTTGGGACATAGTGAACGGGACTTACTCATCTACTATCAGCTATGGGATAGATTATACCTGCTTCCAGAAGCTTTAATATTTCAGTTCTTACCAGTTCTTTCATCTTAGGATTCAATCTTCGTTGGTGATCAACAACGGGTTTAGCATCAGGTTCCATATTGATCTTGTGCTGACATAGAGTGGGACTAATTCCCTTAAGAGCATCAAGAGTATATCCAATAGCAGCCCGGTGCTTCCTTATAACTTTTAATAATCTTTCTTCTTCATATTCTGAAAGGTTAGCACTAATAATAACATGATATATATTTTTCTCATCAAGATAAGCGTACTTCAAAGTGTCAGGAAATTGTTTTAAACCAAACACAAGATCACCTTTAGGTGGAGGAGGACCTCCTAGAGTTTTAATAGGAAAATTTTGTTTTAGTAGAGGTTGTTGTTCAAAGAAAATTTCGTCTATTTCATTTCTTTCACGCAACTGCATATCATTTTCATGATCTAGCAAATACTGTTCTAGTGGATCAGTAGGAGGAACGACAATACAAGCAAGACCAATTATTTCATCCTTACTAGGTAATTCTTTATCACGGGCTTGTCTACTAAACATGGAAAAATTAAACTCATGAGACACGTCACCAAACTCAACACTGAAGGTTTCTTTTTAGCAATCTATCTTAGCATTAACAGTGTTCAAGAAAGGCCTAACAAAGACAATGGGACAAAATTCATCTTGTGGGGAACCAAGGACTAGAAAATCAGTAGGATATTTTATTTTCCCACACAAGACTTCAACATCTCTAACAATCCCAAGTGGTGTGATGGTGTCTCTATTAGCAAGTTTAATAGTAACATCAATGTCTTCTATTTCAGCAGATGCTATGTCATTCATAATTTCTTGGTATAAAGTAAAACAAATAGCACTCAAACTAGCACCCAAATCACATAAGCCATGATACAAATGATCTCCTATTTAACTGAGACAATATGCATGCCAACCACGAGTCTATGTTTATCTTTTTCATCGGGTTTAGCAATTCTAGCGGCTTCATCACAGAAGTAAATAACATGCCCATCAATATTTTCTGCTAAGAGATCTTTAACCATAGCAACACTAGGTTCTACTTTAATTTTTCACATGGCTTAGGTGCTTCAATATTACTTTTGTGAACCACAATCGATACCTTAGCATGTTCCTTTATCCTAACACGGAAAGGTGGTTTTTCAATATAAGTAGTAGGCACAACTGGATCACCATTGTAAATGATAGTTTCTTCTTTGGCTATGACCAGTTATTTGATTTCTTTTCTAATAGGGGGATTATATTTAAACCACTTCTCCTTAGGGATATCACATGAGTAGCAAATGATTTAGAGAAAGAGGATACTATCTCAGAGTCAAGTCCATATTTAGTGCTGAAGTTGTGAAAAGCATCGGTATTCATAAAATATTTAACACAATAAAATTAAAACTTAATACCTGACTAATTACCTTCGTCGAGTTCCCAATATTTAGAATTGTGTTTAATTCTTTCTAATAGATCCCACTTGAATTCAACAGTCTTCTTGATGAAAGAAGCAGTACAAGAAGTATCGAGCATGGATCGATAATTGTGAGAAAGGCGAGCATAATTTTTTTGAATAATAATTTATCTCGAGAGTTCGTGATTGGGGCATGACTATAACATTGACTAAAGCCTCCCACAAGGTAGATCAATGCTTTATCCTTCACGAGGCCAAAAATTATACATATAATTCCGATCATGATGAACTAGATGCATTGGTAAAACTTTTGGTGGAATTCCAATTTCAATCGATTCCAGTTCCATGATCCAATATCATCACATAGCATATACCATGTCAGTGCTTTTCCCTTCAAAGATAAAGGGAAAACCTTATTCTTAACTTCATCTCCGGATAAACCTGCAAGCTTAAATTATCCACAAATATCATCCACATGTATTAGGTGCACATTGGGATGTACAACTTCGTCTCCTACATAAGAAGGATTAGCTAGTAGTTGTTCTATCATACCCGAAGGAATCTCATAACCAGTATTTTCAGTAGGTGCAGTAGGTTGAGGGGTAACTAATTGTGGTTCCTGTCAGGGTGAAGATACCCCGAATAAACCCCTAAAAGGATTGTTTTCCATAGTAGCAAGCGACAATAAATTTCAGCATGTAGTACAAGTTTTTCCTTACCGATTTCCACTTACAAGAGTGCTTCACTCCCTCGCAACGGAGCCAGAAAAGAGTCTTGATGACCCACAAGTGTAGGGGGGGTCAATCGTAGTCCTTTCGATAAGTAAGAGTGTCGAACCCAATGAGGAGCAGAAGGAAATGGCAAGCGGCTTTTAGCAATGTGGGTTCTGCAAGCACTGAAATTTTAGGTAATAGGTAGTTTGATAGCAAGAAGATAATTGGTAACAAGCAAGTAATGGTAACGGTAAATAAAGTGCAGAAAGGTAGCCCAATCCTTTTGTGGAAGAGGACAGGCCAAAACGATCTCTTATAATAAGCAAAGTGTTCTTGAGGGTACACGGGAATTTCATCTAGCCACTTTCATCATGTTGATTTGATTCGTGTTTGCTACTTTGATAATTTGATATGTGGGTGGACCGGTGATTGGGTGATGTTCTTACTTGAACGACCTCCCACTTATGATTAACCTCCTCACAAGCATCCACAACTATGAGAAAAGTATTAAGAGAAAATCTAACCATAGCATTAAACATGTGGATCCAAATCAGCCCCTTATGAAGTAGCGCATAAACTAGGGTTTAAGCTTCTGTCACTCTAGCAACCCATCATCTAATAACTACTCCACAATGCATTCCCTTAGGCCCAAGGATAGTGAAATGTCGTGTAGTCGACATTCACATAACACCACTAGGGAATCACAACATACATATCATCAAAATATCGAACACATATGAAATTCACATGATTACTCGCAACATGAGTTATCCTGTGACCTCAAGAACAAAGGTAACTACTCACAAATAATATTCATGCTCAAGATCAAAGGAGTATTAAATAGCATAATAGATCTTAACATATAATCTTCCACCAAATAAACCATATAGTAATCAACTACGTAATGTAATCAACACTACTAGTCACCCGCGGGTACCAATGTGAGGTTCCGATACAAAGATTGAACACAAGAGATGAATTAGGGTTTGAGAGGAGATGGTGTTGTCGAAGATGTTGATGAAGAATGGCCTCCCAAATATGAGAAGGTTGTTGGTGATGACGATGGCTTCGATTTCCCCCCCAGGAGGGAAGTTCCCCGGCGGAATCGCTCCGCCGGAGGGCAAAAGTGCTCCGTCCTCAAAGTCCTCTCCTATTTTTTCTAGGTAAAAACACCTTATATAATATAAGACAGGCACCAGAGGTGGGCCGTGCTGAGAAAATGCTCATATATATATATATATATATATATATATATATATATATATATATTCTTCAAATATGTAGGATGGTGTGGCTTTTGGATGATTCCTATTACGTTGAAGACCGGGCCTACTTGATGTCGGAGAAGGGGATGGTAACGAGAGCATACTATTATCTTCGAATATCTTGTATTTATTTGAAAATATCAAACTGTAATCATCTCACTTCCATGTTTACAGAACCTTATGCCCCTGAAGATTCAGCCTCACGGGGCATCAACTTTCATGCCGTACGATGAGCAATACACACCGTACATCAAGAATACATGACTCCTTCCTTTCATTCAGCTTGTGAGCTGACCGAAGCCCAACCTAAAAGCTACGACAATCACCGCACTTACGGATCGATAGAGTCTGGAGACCCATAGTTTCCACCTTCGGACCGGAGAGATGACCGTGACTCCTCAGGATGTTTCCATGATCACCGCACTTCCAATCGAGGGGAATCCACTTTGTATGAGCACTAATTCTAAGGGATGGCACCAATAAATGCAGGACCTTATTGGTATGTCTCCAGCAGAGCCAGTCCCAGTAGACGGAGAGAAGAAATATAGAGTCCCAGTCGACACTCCTTTCACTTGGATCGTAGCCAACTTTGCGCAATGTCCTGAGGGCGCCAATGAAGATGTGGTCTAGACTTATGCTCGTGTGTACATGTGGTATGTTATCTCTAGGACTATCTTTGCCGACGGCGGCGGCAAGAATGCTCAATGGATGTGGCTGAAGGCGTTGACAGTCTTCGACAACAATTTCAGCTGGGGGTCGGCGGCACTGGCCTACTTGTACCGACAGGTAATAAATTGTTCGTAGTTAGTTTCTTGGCTTTAACTCTTGCCCTTCACGGATCCATGTTTTACTAGGGTAGGCGCCTGCTATACAAACAATTTTTAACCCCTTTTCGTGACGTTGTCTCAAACTGTTGCCTTGCATGTGTGGGCGATAAGGGGAGGGCTATCCCACATGACACGGAAAACCCGTTAGCGATGCCTGCTCCCGGTCACACACGATAGGCAAAATTATGTCGTGTGCGATTGAAAGGGCCATCACAAACAAGTATTTTGGTGAAGTCGTGTGAGATGTGCTTAACATCCCACACAGTGAATCCCAAACGTATGTTTCCTTTCATATTGTACGTCACACACAATTTTCTGCGTAAAATTGTATGTGTTAAGGGTGGCCATCACATACGGTGCCTACAAGAAACTGTTTGGCATAGGGTTGTCCATCACACACACGTTTTATGTGATAATGTTTGTGAATGGGTGTTGTAACACACACTGTTTTGCGGTCAGAAGTTGTGTGTGATTGTTCATGGATCCAACACGCCATTTTTCCAGAAACCTTGTGGGTTTGTTGAGTTGATTGTTCACCATGTTCTATCACAAACCATCTGCAATATGAAACCCCAATAATCAGGCTAATTTAGTAAAAAAATTGACACTTCGTATCAAGCACACAATATATATGTCATTTCGTATTATGACAACCAAGATTTCATAATTGAAATACACCAGAGTACAACATCATATAGGCATATATTACCTAGCTACCCAATTACACGACATCATCGAGTTTCAGATGCAATATCTAAAACCTTTGGAATATAGCATCATATACGGTAAATAGACACATGAATCTCATCTAGACAATTGTTCAAGCGGAAGGCAAATATTGAGCCTCCGCTGATGTTGAAGGTTCTTGCAACTTTATGGCAGTGCATGTGGATGGTTTCCTGCCCATCCTTCATCCTATTGAGGAAGACTTCAAGATTATACCGTGGGTTCTATATGAATACCTTCCTCGCCTCTTGGCCGTACAGGTGGTTTGAGACGTACTCATCAATGGACTACTTTGGAAAGGACTGGAAACAAAGATATGGATAAATTTCTTTTCGAAAAATTGAAATGTCACAAAGGGAAAAAACACAAGGTAAAAGAGATAGTACCATCATATAGTTCGCTGATGTTTTCTTCATTGTGCAGACAAACAACTTGTTGTTTTTCATAGGACCTACATGTGCAAGACAAAGTTATTATTAGAAACCTAAATATTAGAATGGTTCGTGCAATTGCAAAATAATGTGCTATTAGCCAAAGGATCATGAAAGTGCGAACCTCGATGGTAAACTTCAGTGTCTCCCATTGTTCCCCTTGTAACGTGTTTAAGAATAGATATTGATTAGGTTTTAAGTGAGATTTGGCATGCTTTCGATAAAATATGTTAATGAAAAATAAATGCATTGCAGATCCAACATATGAATTCAAGCCACATGGAAAAGCCAAGCGTGCTAAGAACAATAAAATATAGCAATTGTATGTTTCACATGCATAACAAAACAAAATTGTACCAACAATAATTGAACATCACATTGCAGATGTTCACCAAAACAAATGAACCAAACAGTTAACTGAGCATCACATTGCACAATAGAACATAGTACAAGGTCATATTGCATAGTGGCATTACATTTCATATTGAATTTCTTAAGGAAAGGCAGGAGCAGCACATGCAACGGGTAATACAAACATGCTTAACAGACGTAGCTTGTTGAACAGAGGTCATTAGTAATTAAGCTTAAAAAACAAGATATTACTCGTTGTTGGAGATGTCGATAACTATGGGCTTGGACGAGGGCGAGGCCTGCACATCGAGGGTGCCCTCCTCGTAGTGATGAGTGGCTCAGCCGGTCCGGGCACCAATCTCCCGGCTCTGGAGCTGAGGAAAGCACAAGCACACCAAGAAAACAACTCATAGTTATCATCTAAGGCAACAACGGAGCCCTCGAGACAACACAATGAGCTATTGTTTAAAAAAGCCAACCGCGTGGCAGCTTCCGCGCACGAGGCATCGACGGTGGCCTCGACGGATATGTGTTGGTCCAAGATCTGGGGGTCGGCATGCATGGCACCCATTGCGGCCACATCCGTGGGTGCGGTCATGATTTTCTTCTCTGCTGCCAGGTGCTCCTAGAGATCCTGGCTACACTACGTGCACCATGTCTTTCGGCGATGATTTTGTGGGGGGTGGGCCGCTGATTTTTGTGGAATGTGTCGCGTCGGCAGTCAGGGCAAGTGGAATGGAGGCGGAGGGGGTGGAGGGGGAGGGGATATGGGGAAGGTGTGGATTAGCTGACTATGACTAGATGGAGGTGTTGGAAATATGCCCTAGAGGCAATAATAAATTAGTTATTATCATATTTCCTTGTTCATGATAATCGTTTATTATCCATGCTATAATTGTATTGATCGGAGACTTAAATGCATGTGTGGATACATAGATAAAACCATGTCCCTAGTATGCCTCTAATGGACTAGCTCGTTGATCAAAGTATGGTTAAGGTTTCCTAGACATGGACATGAGATGTCATTTGATAACGAGATCACATCATTAGGAGAATGATGTGATGGATAAGACCCAAACTACAAACATAGCATATGATCGTGTCAGTTTATTGCTACGGTTTTCTGCATGTCAAGTATATGTTCCTATGACCATGAGATCATGCAACTCACGTATATCGGAGGAGTGCCTTGTGTGTATCAAACGTTGCAACTTAACTGGGTGACTATAAAGGTGCTCTACAGGTATCTCCAATGGTGTCTGTTGAGTTGGCATGGATCGAGACTGGGATTTGTTACTCCGTGTGGCGGAGAGGTATCTCAGGGCGCACTCGGCAATACAACATCACAATGAGCCTTGCAAGCAATGTGACTAATTGTTAGTTGCGGGATCTTTTATTACGGAATGAGTAAAGAGACTTGCCAGTAATGAGGTTGAACTAGGTATGGAGATACCGACGATCGAATCTCGGGCAAGTAACATACCGAAGAACAAAGGGAACGTTATACGGGATTAACTGAATCCTTGACATAGAGGTTCGACCAATAAAGATCTTCGTAGAATATGTAGGAACCAATGTGGATGTCCAGGTCCCACCATTGATTATTGACCGTAGAGGTGTCTCGGTCATGTCTACATAGTTCTCGAACCCGCAGGGTCTGAACACTTAAGGTTTGGTAACGTTTCGGTAGTGTCGAGTTATGTATGGTGGTGACCGAAGGTTGTTCGGAGTCCCGGATGATATCCCGGACGTCACGAGGATCTCCGGAATGGTCCGGAGGTAAAGATTCATATATAGGAAGTCCCAGTTTGGTTTCCGGAAAAGTTTCGGGCTCATCGGTAGTGTACCGGGAGTGCCGGTAGTGTACCGGGAGGCCTCCGGGAGGGGTATTTCGACCCCAAGAGGTCCATGGGCTGTGGGAGAATAATAACCAGCCCTTAGTGGTCTGGGAAAACAGACACAAAGGCCCATGGCGCAGGAGAGAAAGTCCTAAACCAAAAAGTGGAAAATCAGCCAATAGGAGGCAATCCTACTCCAACTAGGATTGGAGGTGAAGTAGGATTGCTTCCCACCTCCTATTTTGGCCGACCCAAAGGCCTTGGCTGCCTCTCCTCTCCTCTCCTCCTATATATACTAGTGGATTGGTTGGTTTTTGGACAGAATTTCCGGCCGCGTGCTACCCGTTTCACTGGTGCACAGTTTCTCCTCTAGATCGGTTTTCCGCAGCGCTTAGGCGAAGCCCTGCCGGAATCACTCCACCACCATCACCGGAGCGCCGTCACGCTGCCGGTGAACTCTCTCTCCTCTCCACCTCCTCTTGCTAGATCAAGACGGTGGAGATCGTCATCAAGCTGCACGTGTGCTGAACGCGGAGGTGTCGTCCGTTCGGCGCTAGATCGGAAGGACCGTGATCGAGATCGCGAGACGGTTCATGATGAGATCGTGGAACGGATCATGATGAGTTCGCGGGACAGATCGTGATCAAGATCGTGAGACGGATCATGATAAGATCGCGGGACGGATCGTGATGAGTTCATGGGACGGATCGTGATTGGATCGTGGGACGGATCGTGATGAGATCGCGGGACGCTCGGCGATTTGGATCGCGAAGATGTTCGACTACACCAACCGCGTTTCTTAACGCTTCCTGCTTAGCGATCTACAAGGGTATGTAGATCCACTCTCCCTCTCGTAGATGCTCATCACCATGGATAGGTTTGCGTGTGCGTAGGAAATTTTTTGTTTCCCATGCGACGTTCCCCAACAGGAGGAGGCCGAGCAGCAGCAAGCAAATAGTGAAGGTTTGAACTTAGGAAAGGAAGGGGGGAAGCAGAGGGAAATGTGGCCTTTGGTTGGTACGAGGGGCGGGGGAGGTAGATATTTGCGCGGCAACCCAAAATTTTGTTCGTTGCGGTGAAAAAGTAGAGCACGCAGTCACATCGGACATAGTCCCTTTACCATAACTTTGTGCGATATTCAACAACACAAACATATCCTATACTTTATCTCGTGTGTGACGAGACTAAACATGGAAATTCTGGTGTCCAAGCTCGCGGCGTAATATATTGGATACTACATTGCACATGGTACTTGCATTTCATGTTAATTTGGAAGAGAAAATGGGGATATGACGACAAATTTTGGTCTCAATTTCCCTCGTTACATTGGTCATTGACGTCATTGCTTAATGTAGCAACACTTGCAAATTTGAGTACTACACAAAAGAGCCTACAACACTGCCCGCACATACTTAATCGAGCAACTAATAAACATTTGTTAGTTGACCTGAACATTACTCTAACAAAAGACCATCGCTCTAAACAGGACTAATATTCCGCTTGGCATTCGTCGATCTCCGCCGCCTCCTCGATGACCAGATCCCGCTCAACGACCTCCGAGGTAAGGAGATCCACAGGATCCATCGCCATATACTCAAGCAGCTCGCAATCTTCGTCCACCATCTCTTTGGGTAAGGTCGTCACGAGCCGGGCGTGGGGGGCCTTGCTCCGAGAATGGATGACACAATCTTGGCTAGGGAGGCTACCGACGAACGAACGCCTGCTCGAGCACGCTCAGCGATTACCAACTCAATGGACGTGGGTTGTCGTCTGGCGTCGGAGAAGGCAGATGTGATTTGTGGAGTGACCAACATGAGATGGGCGTGGGCGGCCTCGAGATGGGACTGGGCATCTTCCATCAGGGCTTCGATGACCTCCGTAGAACTGACAGCTGATGTGTCATTCTCACCATTTTCTATCCCCGTCACGATTGTTGCCGCCGCCCTCTCAGCTAGACCAGCTGCCCTTTCGGTTGCTACAGCCGCCCTGTCAGAGGTAGCGTCTGGGTTCAAGCATGTTGCGAGAGCACTCATGGCTGATGCGGTTGTTCTCGGGCCAGATTAGGTTGTCGAAGTTTCCCTCACGATGGGGATCCACGTCCCCATATTTCACCGGCGACGATTGCAAAGTAAAATGGTCTAAGGAGTCAGTGCGGTAAACTGGCTCGCGATATACTATAGTCGATGAAGCTTCTAGCCTAACCGCCTAAGCCATGCATTATGAGGATTGGCGCAAGATATTTTTTAATGCATCACACATGATTCATGAACATGAACTGTTTGTGAAAGACTTGATTTTTAAAATGTTTTTAAAACAAAAAAGGAGGTTACTTCGACAAAGGACGGGGTTTGGATTGCAATAAGATTTATCTGTAATGAACATTGACCAATAGTTGTGTCATGCCAAAATGTGGAATTATTTAGGGTTTGTTTGGCATTTTTAAAATTAATTGAGTTTTCTAGACATTTAATGTGCATAATTCAAATTTGAACTATCGTGCCAATGTCCCATGCATCAAAATGGGATGAAAAATTATATTAGTGTCCATGGCTTCATTTTTGGGATCTCATGCAAGATATGGGAATGAATTTCAATCATATCACGGTCTTGGCTCGGCCACAAATGTTGAGAAACTTGGTTTTTAAATTAGTGTAAATCCGAAACGCGTTAGAAATTCTAAAAACTCAGGCATGTTGTCATGACATGGCACATATGTGCAATGGAAAAAAACTTGTCCAACTTGGGACAATTTTAGGCACAAGTCCCTTACAAACTGGAGCTTCTCACTACAAGCTTTGTGGTCTCGATAAGGAACACATCACCTTACATGGGCAAAACGACATTGACTCATCTTATCGCCTTGAACTTCTGTTAGAGGCAACTTAGACCAGTAAGAGTGTCTTGCTAAAATATATATTTATTCATGGTTACTTTTTCATTTTCATATGTCAATTGAGTTTTCTAGGCATTTAATGTGGATAATTAAAATTTGAACTAAAATCCCAAGGTCCGGTGCATCAAAATGGGATGAAAATTATATAAGTGTCTAGGGCTAATTTGGGCCCCACGCAAGATATGGGAATTGATTTCAACCATCTCGAGGTCTTGGCTCGGCCACATAGATTGAGAAACTTGGTTTTACATTCATCTATAAATCAAAAACTTGTTAGAAATTCATGAAACTTGGCATGGTGTCATGGCATGGCTCATATGTGCCCTGATGAAAAATTGTCCGATTTGGGACAAGTTTTGGCACAAGCCGCTTAAGAACCTCAGCTTCTCACGAGAAGCTAGCTTTTGTAGTTTTGATATGGAACGTGTCACCTTATGTGGGTGAATCGACATCCTCTGCCTATTCTCGTCTTGAACTATATTTCTAGAGGCAACATATATACCAAAATGAGTGACGTTCAAAAATATGAAAATATGCATTGTTTGTTTGGCCTTTTTATACATTAATTGACTTTTATATGCATTATCTAACATGCATAATTCAAATTTGAACTACATTCACAAGGTACGGTGCCTCAAAATGGGTTAAAAATCATATAAGTGTACATGCGTCTTTAGGATCCCATGCAACATATGGGAATGAATTTCAAACATCTTGTGGTCTTGGCTCGGCCACAGAAACATTGAGAAACTAGGGTTTTAAATCATGTGCAAATCAAAAACTCGTTAGAAAATTCATGAAACTTGGCATGGTGTCATGACATGCATGGCTCGTATGTGCCCTAGTAAAATAATGTCCAATTTGAGACAAGTTTTGGCACGAGCCCCTCATAAAACAGAGCTTATCATGAGAAGCTTTGTTATTTAGATCTGAAATGTGTCACTTACATGGGCAGATCGACAACCACTGCCACTTCTTGACTTGAACTATTTCTACAGGCAACATATACCAAAATGAGATTGTCGTTCCAAAATATGAGATCACACATAGTTTATTTTGCCTTTTTATACATTAATTGACATTTATATGCATTAATTAACGTGCATAATTCAAATTTGAACCACAATCACAAGGTCCGGTGCATCAAAATGGATTGAAAATCATATAAGTGTGCATACATCTTTAAGATCACATGCAAGATATGTGAATGAATTTCAAACATATCGCGGTCTGGGCTCGGTGTCACAATCATAGTTTAATTATGATTTCCAATGCCTGCATGCATGCATTTTTATTTTCTTTTGAAAATGAAATCAGGAGTGATCAAGCCTCATAATGCAATTTTTTGTCATATAAGCAATATAAAAATTGCTTCAAAATAGATCCAAGAAAATATCGTTGGGTTTCTAATAAAATATTGTCATGAGGTAAAATTTCCACCCAATATTTTGGAATCACGGAAACATTTTAATCTTGGGTTTTTAATTAATTCAAACCCTATTTGCAATGGATGTCTATTTTCTATAAATAAAATATATGTCCAAAAACATTGTGAATTATTGTGTGGCTTTGGACCAGTACATTTTAGTCCACATATTTTTTCTTAGGTTTTTATAACTGGTTTTATATTTTTTACAACCAGAACAAAATGACAGAATAGAAAACAGTAAACAAAAAAAGAAAAGAGCAGAGCTTACCTGGCTTACCTGGCCTAGGAGGGGGCTGGCCGATCTAGCCTAAGTGCGAGTCGTCCCCTTCCTCTCGCCAGGAGGACAGGGCGCGTGGCCGGAGCGCGCGAGCACGCGCCTCGCCACCTCCTGCTTGACGCTGATGTACCTAACTCGGATTAGGACACTGAGTCCCTCCCATGCACGCCTCCTATCCTCCCCGTGTCCCCTGTCTCTCTCGCATGCACACACCCAAACGGTTTCGCCGCTGTCGCACGCAGCCACCGTGACCATCATTGCTGCCCCGCCTCCCTGAGCTGTCCAACGCCTCCGCCACCTTGAGATGCTCCTCCCCACTGAAGAAATTCAGCCGCGGAACCCCAGAGATGACGGGCATGAGCTTCTTCCCCAACCATGGCCGCCACACACCGTCACCAAATTCACTGGCCAGAGAGCGCCTCCGACCTCTCAGACACCTCCAGTGCAACCGCGGTGAGCCACTGATGCGCCTCCCCCTCTCCCTGTGGTCCCTCCCGTCCTCTAGATGCCGCCTCACCATAAGCTCGAGACCCCTCGTCGCCGTCCATGGCTTCGCCGTGCCCAGAGCACCATAAGCTCGCGTTTGAGCGTGGCACCGAACTCCTGGAGTTCCCAGGAGCCCGTAGAGCATCGAAGCCACCTAGCCCATGCCTGGTAATCTCACGCTTGCTTCGCTCGAGCTCCAGCCTCCGCGGATGTGCTCGCCGCTGAGCACTCCGGCGAACCCGAGCCCCCTGACCAGCCCCACTCAGTGCGGTCGAGCACGGGCTCCACCCTAGTGCCCTGAGAGCGCCAAACCGAGCCCCATAATAAAATTTCGGCGACCCCCGCCATTGTTTTGGTCACCGCCAGCCAACTCCGG
This sequence comes from Hordeum marinum, assembly GCA_022496015.1. NCBI lineage: Eukaryota > Viridiplantae > Streptophyta > Magnoliopsida > Poales > Poaceae > Hordeum > Hordeum marinum. The sequence goes on from CM039672.1 coordinate 226,113,447, forward strand.
TGAGCGCCGACATGGCCGGCCATTACGGTCTAATCGCCGCTAGTTAACCGCCCCCTCACGCTGAGAGTGGGCCCCAAAGTGGGTCAAACCCCTGGTCAGCGCGGGATTAGTCCCTGGGTCACTGACCAGTGGACCCCACTGGTCAGGTTTGACCTGAGACCGGCGATGTTAACCTGCTGACATGATGATGATGTCAGGCTGACGTAATTAATCATTGCTGGAATGAAAGATATTCATGAAAAATCCTGAAAATGCCTAAAACTGTGGAAATTCATAGAAATTAATGCATAGTTCCAAATGAAATAATTCATATATGGAAAGTTATCAGAAAAATCCAATGAATCTGATGGTACCATTTTCATGCATGACTGAGCAACTTAAACTTGGTGGATAGGACAATTTCATTAAAGGCATTAAAATAGTTATCATATGGAGTTGGAATTGATCTATATTGATGAAATGAACCCATTTAACTTTTGGTCACTTGCATTAGATAAATCCAGCAACATGTTAAGATGTCATACTCATGCATCATTGTGAAGCATTTGCCTTGCTTAATTTGTACCTTGTTTGATCTTGTCGATAGACATGCGAGATGTAGTTATCAACGACATCGAAGAACAACTGAATTCTTCTAATCAACAGTCAAGCAACCCCCTTGAGCATTTCTATATAATCCCACTCTCTTGCTCTTGCTCTCATTTCAATGCATTAGAACAAACAAGTCCACCGTTACTTGTGTTTCGGTAGCTGAACCCACTTCTTTGCATGACCTGTCATTGTCACAGCAAATAGCTAAACCAAGCAACCTAGCATACCTGGTAGATGATCGAGCCATGTTGTGCCATAACCCTGTTATGCTTGCTATGCTTTGAGTTGAGCCAGGTCTGATTCATTTGGGTGATGAACCGGAGTGAAATGGATATGTCCTGATGATGACGGTTAAGTGTTGAACCTATTTTGGTAAAGGTAGCGATGAGAGGCCATGTAGGAGTACATGATGGGTTGTATACCTGGCCAAACCTCGGGCGGGGCGGGCCTCGGGCCAGGCCTAAAAAAGCCCGGCGTTAGATACCCTGGCCCGAGCCCGACCCGGCCCAGTCGTCGGGCCTGATATTTGGGCCCAGGCCTGGCCCGAGCCCGAAGAAAGCTCGGCCCAACATAGCCATAAATCTAGATTTCAACGGTCCCGGGCCCGGCCCGGCCATCGTGCTCAAAATCTAGGCCCAAGCCTGGCCTGTGGGCAAGGTCGGGCCGGGCTGGGTCGGGCTTTTTCAGGCCGGGTCGGGGCAGGCTGACCGGACCTGGCTGCTGCTACTTCTCGAGCATGCGTTGGTTTTCGTGAAGAGGAACGGGTGATGCAGCAAAGTAGATAAGTATTTCCCTCAGTTGTTGAGAACAAGGTATCAATCCAGTAGGAGATACAAGCAAGTCCCCAATAGGTGTACCTACACAAAGAATCAAACTCTTGCACCCAACGCTATAAAGGGGTTGTCAATCACTTTATGGTTACTTGCAAGGATGAGATCTGATAGAGATAGATTGCTTGAACGGAAAGTAAAACAAAAGGTAAAAATAATGCAGGAAGTATTTTTGGTATTTTTGGTTTTAGATCTGAAAGTATAAGATGGAAAATAGACCCGGGGGCCATAGGTTTGACTAGAGGCTTCTCTCATGATAGCAAGTATTATAGTGGGTGAACAAATTACTGTGGAGCAATCGATAGAAAAGCGAATAATTATGAAGATATCCAAGGCAATGATCATGCATATAGCCATCACGTCCGTGGCAAGTAGACCGAAACGATCTGCATCTACTACTATTACTCCACACATCGACCGACTCATGCCTGCATCTAGAGTATTAAGTTCATGAAGAACAGAGTAACGCATTAGGTAAGATGACATGATGTAGAGGGATAAACTCAAGCAATATGATGAAAACCCCATCTTGTTATCCTTGATGGCAACAATACAATACGTGTCTCGCTACCCCTACTTTGTCACTAGGTGAGGACACCGCAAGATTGAACCCAAAACTAAGCACTTCTCCCATTGCAAGAATTACCAATCTAGTTGGCCAAACCAAACCAATAACTCGAAGAAACTTGCAAAGATATGAAGTCATGCATATAAGAATTCAGAAAAGACTCCAATAATATTCATGAATAATCGAAACATAAACCCACAATTCATCGGATCTCGACAAACACACCGCAAAAGAGTATTACATCGGATAGATCTCCATGAAGATCATGAAGAGCATGGTAAAGAAGCCATCTAGATACTAGCTATGGACCCGAAGGTTTGTGGTGAACTAATCACGCATCATCGGAGGGGCAATGGAGTTGATGTAGATGCCCTCCGTGATTGAATTCCTCTCCGGCTAATTACCGAAAAAGGATCCAAGATTGGATCTCTCGGGAACGGAGGCTTCTTGCGGTGGAAAAGTGTTTTTGTGGATCTCGTCGATCATGATGGAATATTTGGGAATTTATAGGCTGAAGATTAGGGTTGGGAGAGCTGTCATGGGCCCATAAGCCTGCTGGGCGCGCCCTACCCCCTTGGGCGTGCCCCTGGGGCTTGTGGCCCCACGGTGGCTCTTCTGCCTTGGTTCTCAAGTCTCCTGGTTTCCTTCCGGTCCAAAAAAATTCTTTCCAAAGATTTTATTCCGTTTGGACTCCATTTAATATTCCTTATCTGCAATTCTCGAAAACAAGGAAAAAACAGAAACTAGCACTAGGCTCTAGATTAATAGGTTAGTCCCAAAAATAATATAAAATAGCATATTAATGCATATAAAACATCCAAAACAGATAATATAATAGTATGGAATAATCAAAAATTATAGATACGTTGGAGACGTATCAGCATCCCCAAGCTTAATTCCTGCTCGTCCTCGTTCGAAATATTTTTGATGTGGAATCCTTTTTTGATGTGGAATGCTACCCAACATATTTATCCATGTAATATTCTTTATTGTGGCTTAAATATTCAGATCCGTAAGATTCAAACCAGTAGTCTAATATTGACATAAAAATAGTAATACTTCGAGCACACCAACAAGGCAGTCGTGTCCTGTCGAAATAACATGGCCTTAGAAAGTTATCCCTACAAAATCATATGGTTTGGCTATGCTCCATCCTTCCCACACAAAGTATCTAAATCATGCACAACCCCAATGAACAAGTCAAGCAATTGTTTCACACTTTTGGTGTTCTCAAACCTTTTCAACTCTCCCGCAATACATGAGCGTGAGCCATGGATATAACACTATAGGTGGAATAGAATATGGAGGAGGTGCAAGGAAAAAGGGAGAAGATAGTCTCACATTAACTAGGCATATCAACGGGCTATGGAAATGCCCATCAATAGATATCAATGTGAGTGGGTAGGGATTGACATGCAACAAATGCACTTAGAGCTACAAGTGTATGAAATCTCAAAAAAGAAAACTAAGTGGTCGTGCAAAAATATCCACTAGCTATATGAAAGTGACAAAATAGGAGACCCTCTATCATGAAGATCATGGTGCTACTTTGAAGCACAAGCGTGGAAAAAGGTAGTAGCAATTATCCCTTCTCTCTTTCTCTCATTTTTTTCATTTTTTATTTTGGTGGGCTTCTTTGGCCTCTTTTATTCCTTTTTTTGGGCTTCGCTGGCCTCTTTTATTTTTTTGTAAAGTCCGGATACTCATCCCAACTTGTGAGGGAGTCATAGATTCCATCTCCTTTTCTATCATGGGACAATGCTCTATTAATAAAAAAATCATCACTCTTTTATTTACTTAAAACTCAAAAAGAAAATTACAACTCGATACCTATGACAAAGTATGACTCTATATGCAATACGAAGTGATGGTGCAAGTCATGAAAAACTACATGGTGGAAGTTGCATGGCAATATATCTCGAATGGCTATGGAAATGGCATAATAGGTAGGTATGGTGGCTGTTTTGAGGAATATATGGTGGGTTTTTTGAGTAAAAAGGGTTTGATGTACCGGCGAAAGTTGCGCGGTACTAGAGAGGCTAGCAAAGGTGGAAGGGTGAGAGTGCGTATAATCCATGGACTCAACATTAGTCCTAAAGACCTCACATACTTATTGCAAAAGTCTATTAGTTATCAAACAAAGCATTATACGCATGCTCCTAGGGGAGAGGTTGGTAGGAGTTAACCATCCCGTGCTCCCGACCCTCACACAAAGGTTGACAATCATTAAACAAATCATGCTCCGACTTCGTTACATAACGGTTCACCATACATGCATGCTACGGGAATCACAAACTTTAACACAAGTATCTATTCCAATTCACAACTACTCACTAGCATGACTCTCATATTACCATCCCTATTATCTCAAAACTACATGCAAGGAATCAAACTTCTCATAGTATTCAATGCACTTAATATGAAAGTTTTATTATATCCCTCTTGGATGTCCATTATATTAGGACTAAATTCATAACCTAAACAAATTACCATGTTGTTTTAAGAAACTCTCAAAATAATATAAGTGAGGAACGAGAGTTCAATAATTTCTATAAAATATAACACCACCAATCTCTATAAAGATATAAGTGAAGCACTAGAGCAACATTGCCTAGCTCAAAAGATATAAGTGAAGCACATAGAGTATTCTAATAAATTCATGATTCAGCGTGTCTCTCTCAAAATATGTGTGAAGAAAGGATGATTGTGGCAAACTAAAAAGCAAAGACTCATATCATACAAGACGCTCCAAGCAAAACACATATCATGTGGTGAATAAAAATATAGCCTTAAGTAAATTTATAGATGGATTGAAGACAAAAGAGGGGATGCCTTCCGAGGCATTCCCAAGATTAGGCTTTTTGGTATCCTTGAATATGACTTGGGGTGCCTTGGTCATTACCAATCTTAGGATCTTGCCACTCATTATTCCATAGTCCATCAAATCTTCACCCAAAACTTGAAAACTTCACAACACAAAACTCAACAGAAAACTCATGAGATCCGTTAGTATAAAAAGATAAATCACCACTTTAGGTACTATTTTGAAATCCTTCTTTAGTTGTATTTGTGTAATACCTATTGTATTCTAACTTCTCCATGGCTCATACCCACCGATACGACCCATAGATACATCAAAATAAGCAAACAACACAAAGAAAACAGAATCTTTCAAAAATAGAATAGTCTGTAGAAATCTGTAAACATAGAATACTTATGGAACACTAAAAATTATGAAAAATTATGCAACTCAGGTAAATTTGTATATAAATCTTGTGTAAAAATTTCAGATCAATTTGACCGTCTGAAAAAATTAGAAAATTCCTGGACCGAGTGCAAAAGTTTCTGTTATTTCAGCAAGATCAAATCAACAACTACCATAGATCACCCAAAGGTCTTACTTGGCACAAACAATAATTAAAACACAAAAAAACAATTACTACAGAAGTAATAATGTGAAAACACACCAAAACAGAAGCAGAAAGCGGAAAGCAAAATAAAATTGGGTTGCCTGCCCTCAAGCGATACTGTTTAACGCCCCTAGCTAGGCAAAACACAATAGATCTTGGTATTATCATCTTTTGTATGCAACCCATAAGTATCTCTCATGATAGATTGATAAGGTTATTTTATTTTATTTCTAGGAAAGTGTTCCATGCCTTTCCTTCATGGAAATTGGAATCTAATATTCCCTTCCTTCATTTCAATAATTAAATCAATCGTTCTAACGAAAGGTCTACCAAGAATAATAGGACATGTAGGATTGCAATCTATATCAAGAAAAATGAAATCTAAAGGCACATAATTCGTATTTGCAAAAATAATAACATCATTAATTCTTCCCATAGGTTTCTTTATAGTGGAATCCGCAAGATGCAAATTTAAGGAACAATCATGAAATTCACACAAACCTAACACATCACATAAAGTTTTTGGAATCGTGGAAATGCTAGCACCCAAATCACACAAAGTGTGGCACTCATAATCTTTAATATTAATCTTAATAGTAGGTTTGCACTCATCATATAGCTTTCTAGGTATAGAAACTTCCAACTCAAGTTTGTGTTCAAAAACTTTCATCATAGCATCAATAATATGTTTAGTGAAAGCTTTGTTTTGATTATAAGCACAAGGAGAATTCAACATGGATTGCAACAAGGAAATACAATAAATTAAAGAGCATCATTATTAAAGTCCTTGAAATCAAAAGGAGTGAGTTCATTGATATTTAAAGTTTGGACCTCTTCAATCCCACTTTTATCAATCTTAGCATCAAGATCTATAAACTCCGAATCATTGGGACGCCTTTTAACTAAAGTTGACTCATCTCCAGTCCCATCCTTAGAAAGATTAACATTGGAAAACAAAGATTCAATAAGTGTCACATCAATCACTTTAAGATCTTCATCAATATTATCACGAGAACACACTTTTTCAAGCCATTCACGCTTAGCACGTATTCTAGCGGTTCTTTCCTTACACTCATCAATAGAAATTCTCATGGATTTTAAAGACTCATTAATATCATGCTTGTGTGGAATAGATCTAATTTTTAAAGAATCAATCTCAAGAGAAATTCTATCAACGTTCCAAGCCAAATCTAGCATTGAAACCTTTTTGCGTACTAATGAATTCTTTAATATTATTCTCAAGCTCAGAGGGCATTTTATTATAATTTCCATTAAAATTGATATAGGAATTACCATAATTATTAGAGGAATTGCTAGGAAACGGCCTAGCATTAAAATTACCTCTATAAGCGTTATTATGTTCCTACCAACAAAATTTACATCCATAGATTCATTATTATTTCCAATCAAAGAAGACAAAGGCGTATCATTAGGATCAATAGGAGCACTCTTACTAGCAAACAATTTCATCAATTCATCCATCTTTTCACTCAAAGTATTAATCTCTTCAACATCATGCACTTTTTTACTAGTAGGAGATCTTTCGGTGTGCCATTGAGAGTAATTTGCCATAATATTTTCTAGGAGTTAAGTAGCTTCTCCTAATGTGATTTCCAAAGTACCACCCGCGGTGGAATCTAAGAGATTCCTAGAATCAAAATTCAATCCAGTATAGAAAAATTGTATAATCATCCATAAACTCAAACCATAAGCGGGGCAATTCCTAATCATAAGTTTCATCCTTTCCCAAGATTGTGCAACATGCTCATGATCATGTTGCTTAAAATTCATTATATCGTTCCTAAGGGAGATGATTTTAGCAGGCGGAAAGTACTTGGAAATAAAATCATCTTTACACTTATTCCATGAATCAATACTATTTTTAGGCAAAGATGAAAACCAAGTTTTAGCACGATCTCGTAGTGAGAACGGGAATAGCTTCAATTTAACAATATCATTATCCACATATTTATTATTTTTCACATCACACAACTCAATGAAAGTATTTAGATGGGATGCGGCATCTTCATTAGTAGGGCTGGAAAATTGTTCTTTCATAACCAGATTGAGCAAAGCAGCATTAATTTCATAACATTCCGCACTAGTGGCAGGAGAAATCGGAGTACTAAAAAAATCATTATTATTAGTATTGGAAAAGTCACACAACTTGGTATTGTCTTGAGTCATCGTGACAAAGCAAGCAATCAAGCAGACAAGCAAGCAAAAAGCAAACGAAAAGACGAATGAAAAAGGGCGAATAAAAAGGCAAATCTTTTTGGTATTTTCTAAAAATCGTCTTAGAAGTGGGGGAGAGGAAAACGAGAGGCAAATGGAAAATAATGTAAATGCAATAGATGAGTTTGTGATGGGTACTTGGTATGCTTGATGTAAATCTCCCCGGCAACGGCGCCAGAAATCCTTCTTGCTACTTCTCGAGCATGTGTTAGTTTCCGTGAAGAGGAACGGGTGATGCAGCAAAGTAGATAAGTACTTCCCTCGGTTGTTGAAAACCAAGGTATCAATCTAGTAGGAGATACAAGCAAGTCCCCAATAGGTGTACCTACACAAAGAATCAAACTCTTGCACCCAACGCTATAAAGGGGTTGTCAATCCCTTTAAGGTTACTTGCAAGGATGAGATCTGATAGAGATAGATTGCTTGAATGGAAAGCAAAACAAAAGGTAAAAATAATGCAGCAAGTATTTTTGGTTTTAGATTTGAAATCATAAGATGGAAAATAGACCCGGGGGCCATAGGTTTCACTATAGGCTTCTCTCATGATAAAAAGTATTACGGTGTGTGGACAAATTACTGTTGATCAATTGATAGAAAAGCGAATAATTATGAAGATATCCAAGGCAATGATTATGCATATAGGCATCAAATCCGTGTCAAGTACACCAAAACGATTCTGCATCTACTACTATTAGTCCACACATCTACCGACTCCTGCCTACATCTAGAGTATTAAGTTCATGAAGAACAAAGTAACACATTAGGTAAGATGACATGATGTAGAGGGATAAACTCAAGCAATATGATGAAAACCCCATATTGTTATCCTTGATGGCAACAATACAATACGTGCCTTGCTACCCCTACTTTGTCATTGTGTGAGGACACCGCAAGATTGAACCCAAAACTAAGCACTTTTCCCATTGCAAGAATTAACAATCTAGTTGGCCAAACCAAACCAATACCTCGAAGAAACTTGCAAAGATATGAAATCATGCATATAGGAATTCAGAAAAGACTCAAATAATATTCATGGATAATTTGAACATAAACCCACAATTCATCGGATCTTGACAAACACAACACAAAAGTGTATTACATCGGATAGATCTCCATGAAGATCATGAAGAACATTGTATTGAATAGAAAAGAGAGAGAATATGCCATCTAGCTAATAGCTATGGACCCGAAGGTCTGTGGTGAACTACTCACGCATCATCGGAGGGGCAATGGAGTTGATGTAGATGCCCTCCGTGATTGAATCCCCCTCCGGGAGATTACCGGAAAAGGCTCCAAGATTGGATCTCTCGGGAACGGAGGCTTCTCACGGCGGAAAAGTGTTTTCGTGGCTCTCTTCGATAATGATGGAATATTTGGGAATTTATAGGTCGAAGATTAGGGTTGGGAGAGCTGTCATGGGCCCACAAGCCTGCTGAGCGTGCCCTACCCCCTCGACATGCCCCTAGGGCTTGTGGCCCCACGGTGGCTCTTCTGCCTTGGTTCTCAAGTCTCCTGGTTTCCTTCTGGTCCAGAAAAATTCTTTCCAAAGATTTTATTCTGTTTGGACTCCATTTAATATTCCTTAGATGCAATTTGCAAAAAAAGGAAAAAACAGAAACTGGCACTAGGCTCTAGATTAATAGGTTAGTCCCAAAAATAATATAAAATAGCATATTAATGCATATAAAACATCCAAAACAGATAATATAATAGCATGGAACAATCAATAATTATAGATACGTTGGAGACGTATCAGCTGCCCATGGCCAGGTCTGGTGGGTTGTCTCATTGAAGCCGCTCATAGGAACTGAGTTCCGTGTTTGCGTTCCATGACTAGCTACTACCGCACATTGGGTTCCGGTAACTCGACCCCTCTCGGCCTATTGACCTACCATGTTCTTAGTACAGGAGTCGTAGTAGTTAGAAATGTTGATAGGTGTGGCATGGCCTGCGAACTGGATGAACGGCGCGATCGGGACCGGCTTGGGGCCCTGGTCACAACGTCCGAGGCGATGTTGGAAACCTCGGTCGGACATCGATTTTGGGTTCCAACTCAGATAGGCGAGTGCCTTGGGCGTGAATCGTTGTAAGTGAACGTCCGTGGACAACTCCCTCGCCTGGTTTCCACTTGAAGGTTGCCTAGGTGCCTTTTTACGTGCACATGGAGATAAGTGGCGGGAGAATGTGTGACGAAGTACGCCCCTGCAGGGTAAACTATCTATTCGAATAGTCGCGTCCGCAGATATGGACTACTTGGATATTTATATAGTTCATAGACAACTTTGACGGATACTCTAAAATGCTCCAGATAAGTGTGAGTTCTATGGATGGCCTTCTCGTAGGAAGATAAGAGAGGATCCATAGTGGTGTATTGATGTGGTGGATATGCCTACTTGTGTGCGCTCTCTCATAGGGACACGAGACAGGAATGATACATTGGATACATTGCTGTAGTCTAGTTTAGCCAAAGGTAAAAGCTGGCATTCTGTTGTAAACCCCACAAACCTGTTCATTGATACATGATGCATAAGTAGATAGTTCTGATGTAAGACTTGTTGAGTACCTTCGTACTCCCTGTTGCTTATTTACGTTTTTTGCAGAGATAGACGTTGTTCACTCTATGTTCTTCTTGACATTGACATCGACTGTATAGCTAGGAAACCCAGATAGGAGGCTGGCTCCTATGGTAGGGTCGTTGTAGCTTTTCAGGCTCTTCCAGCCGCTTTTATTAGATGTCTATAACCAGACATGTAACTTCCGCTTGTTTGTATGCTCTAAATGTTGTGTCATGTGACCCACCCTGCTTGTAACATTATACTATGTTGGCTCTTCGGAGCCTTCTAAATAAATGTTATGTAATAAAGTTTTGTTGTGATGCCATGTTGTATCTACGCATATCGTGCATATTGCGAGTATGGTTGAAATGTATTGGTATGTGTGGGATTTGATACCTAGTTGTGTGCCTTTAGTAGCCTTCTTTATAGGGAAATGCATCTTTGTGCTTCTACCGAGCCTTGGTAGCTTGCTACTGCTCTAGACACATTGATTAACCGGCGTGTATCCTTCTTTGTTGTTGTGTTTGTCCCCACGGGGAAATGTCTCGTAGTGTAATGGAGTCCATGTAGCCTGCTATGACTCATCTACGCGCAGTTGATGAGAGAGATGTCTCACGGTGTAATGGAGTCCGTGTAGCTTGCTATGACTCATCTACACACGCTGATGACCGACACTTGCATTGCTGGGTTACGTATGCTTGTCCTTGTACGATTATGCCACTTGGTCTATAACTAGTCATGTCGACCCAGGTTCTTTGACATATGATTGCTAGCGACATATTCATATATGTGAGCCAAAAGGCGCAAATGGTCCCGGCCAAGGTAAGGTGGCAGCCGTGGGGATTACCATGCGTGAGGCCGCAATGTGATATGATGTGTTACATGCTATATTTATGGCTTAGGATTGGGGTCCCGACACTCGGACACACAAACATTGAGAAAATCGGGTTTTAAATCATGTGTAAATCAGAAACTCGTTAGAAAATTCATGAAACTTGGCATCGTGTCATGACATGCATGGTTTATCTATGCCATGGTAAAATAATGTCCAATTTGGGACAAGTTTTGGCACAAGACCCCCCCCCCCCACACACACAAACCACATATTCTCATGGGAAGCTTTGTTGTTTCAATATGGAATGTGTCACCTTATGTGGGAGAATCTACATCTGCTGCCTCTTCTCGTCTTGAACTATTTCTATAGGCAACATATACCAAAATGAGGGTGTCGTGCCAAAATATGAAATTATACACGGTTTGTATGGCCTTTTTATACATTAATTTTCTTTTATATGCATTATTTAATATGCATAGTTCAAATTTGAAGTACAATCACAAGGTTTGGTGCATCAAAATGGGTTGAAAACCATATTAGTTTGCATGCATCTTTAGGTCCCATGCAAGATATGAGAATGAATTTCAAACATTTAGGGGTCTTGGCTTGGCCATAGAAACATTGAGAAACTCGGGTTTTAAATCATGTAAATCAACAACTCATGAGAAGATTCATGAAACTTGGCATGGTGTCATGGACATGGTACATAAAGGCGGCATAGCATTTTGTTTTCCTATTTGAGACTCATTTTCTAATATATTTTTTCTTTTAGAAACAACATTGAGAATATTATGTTAAATTATAGTAAATCTAGAACTCACACAAAATTCAAGAAATTGGGCATGGCATCATGATATAGCACAAATATGTTGTGGTATTTATCATGTTATTAATAGCGAATAAAAGCTTTTTGGAACAAAGAGCTGTCATGTTTCCATGTAAGCAGATGTATTATTCTTAAACCGTGGTCGTTCTACTGCCCTTACGTGCTGCCAAGTGTCACACAATTTATTGGCTAGGACTTAGGAGGTACCGTGCAAGCAGCTGCTTGAGTTGACAGGAGGCGTGTGAGCTGGCCTCCGCTGTGCAGGCTCACCGGGAGGCGTGCGGGCAGTACGTTGTAGGCTCATCGACAGGCGTGCGGTCAGTACGTCGTAGGCTCACCAGGAAGTGAGCCCTTTGACCTCTGTATTCGTCCTCCTCGCTTCCAACGTTTTCATCAATGGCGCTCGAGCTGCTATTTAATAGGCAGCTTTACTGCCCACTCACTCACAGTCCTCTATATATGTTCAGCTAACATTCCCCTCCATCATTCAGACCTCCACGGCGACCTACACCATAGTGTAGAAGGATCATATGCCACTAGTCTTCCAGTTTGGTCAAGTTGACACCAAGCCGGAAGAGATAGAAGATAAAGATGAATGGGACGCCATGAACATGGCCCTGGAAGAGCTGCATGCCGCAGCGGATGCTGCCCCGATGGACTCGCCAGCAACCATCGCCCCATCTTCGCCAGCAACAATCCCGGTGGCATTGTGAGCTGGTCTCCCAGCATCGTCACAACGCTGGAACCGCGGGCGTTAGAGAGGTACTTGTGGACCCGCGCGAGCTCGTGTACGTGCAAGCACCAACGCCTCCACCTGCCCCTGTGCTCGTGCACACACCTACACACACCTCGCCGGTCCCTGTGCGCGTGCCCGCACCCACAACGCCCGACCCTGTGCGTGCGCCTGCACCCACCGCACATGTGCCCGTGCGCGCACCTGTACCCATCATGACCCCCTCAGCAGATTGGTCCGCCGCCATCAACAGCTTCCTCGCAGTGTTGCTAGTCGCCGCACCTGCCCCGCACCCGTTGATCACGTGACGATCGACTCTTTAATTGTGAAGTCCATAACATTCTGGTCCTATTTGAAGAGCTATACAACTGCGCCCCGGAGCACGAGAAGGACACCGCTAGCCGTAGCCACTGCCACAACTAGTTTTCTTTATATTGTATCTCAATTGTATGAATGTAAAGTGAAAGCTTGACTAAATGTAATCTATGGTTTGATGAACTAAGTATTTATCTCTGAATTCACATAGCAAACAAAAAACCATAATAATTTTTGTCAGCGTTCTAGGAATAGTGGTACCAGACTTGCCTGCCTCCGGCCCAGGACGTGACCCACTTCGACAGCCAAGAACGGCCCGACGCGGCCCCATTCAAGACAAGGTCCTCGCGAGAGCCCCAAGCTCGCGAGGGAGGCAGCGCCAAGACCCGTGAGGGAATAGGGCTCCCCAGGCACCCTCCTAAGCGGCGGAGATCCCTATGCAGCGCTGGGCCTCGGGAGGCCAAGGATGGCACAAGGTGGGCCAGGCAGGGCAGTTTCCCCTTCGGTGTAAAGGGAGCAGGGACATACGCTAGTTCCCAAAGCGCCCCCAAAGGTTTCCATTCTGGTGCTACAAGACCAAGACCACGAGCTCTGTAGGACAGACGTCATCGTTGAGCCCACCGTCGCATCATCAACAACTACTTTGCAGGCGAAGACCACCTTTTGTCGGGATAAGGGTGTACCCCTTGCCCCCTTTCAAATTTTTCCATTGTGGGATCCCTTCCCGCCACAACTATAAGGGAAGAGGACCCGGGCCACTATAAATAGAGGCTAGGCTGGTCCATAGAAGAGGGAGATGGGAAGAGAAGAAAGCCCACAAGAACGCCCTCGCGAGGCAATTCACCACTATACTAGTTCATCCACAAACCTCCTCATGAAGCAATCCACCAAAGCGGGAGTAGGGTTTTACTCTTTGGAGCGGCCCAAACCTAGGTAAATCATCGTGTGCAATCATCTTCCTCGTCATCGTGCGAGTACATCGTCTAATCTATCGGGTTGCAAGCTAGAGGGGTGAGGTTGTCGAGGATCTTCGCACATGCCCCTGTGTTAAACTACCTTGGGTTTTGCGGAGTCCGAGATCTGACATTGGGACGTGTCAGAATCCTTGCACAAGCCTCGCCTCGCCTCCGCTCTCCGTATCCATGGCCAAAGGACACCGAACCTGCACCGAACGACGGACTGCTCGCGTTGCACGGGCGATGCCAGCGGGCCTCGGCGTCCCACGTCGCCTCGCCCCCCCCCCCCCATTGGAGGGCTCCATCGCCAGCCCGACCCTTGTCAGACGTTGGGGGCTACCCCTACACCAACCACATGGCATGTACTCATCCCCCAGACCTCCCCTGCACCTAGGTCACGTCGTCATCCCCCCGAGTCTGCCATGACCTGACGCGTAGGCGCTTCGTGCTCCTCGTGGCCCGCAAACTACACGCGGTTGTTGCAACGACTGGGCATGTCGTGCGCCCAGGCGCGCCACCACCATTGGCAAAATCCATGAGCATCCTCACGGGACGAGCCTGGGGGCTCATGCCCGTGTACTCGTCCAACTGACCAGCACAACGCTGGGGTCACGCGGACGCACTTAGGAAGCGCGTTGCGACCTGCGCCTATTGGGGGCCTGGCCGAGTTTGTTGGGGATGCAGTTGTTGGCCCCAGGTGCGGATGAGGACCGGTGGGGGGTGTTGGCCACGCGAGATGGGCGCCGCCTCACACCTCCCAGCACACCCATCGGGCCTAGGGCGGACGCCCGGAGGCTCATCTATGCCAGCGCCCGGGGGCTTGAGCAATACTACAACGACCATGTTGACGAGCGTGTGGGTTGCGAAGGGAGCAACACTGGCTACCACAACAACGGGAGGAGCGTATGAGACCTCGCGAGTGGCTCTTGTTCGGGCTGGTATGCGTAGCCTCGCGAGGTCAGCTTGCGGGGTTGGTCTCGCGAGGGTGCCCGACATTGGCAGCCTCATGACGCACACCCGCTGGTAGGGAGCTGCCCTGAGCAGGCACCTAGGTCGGTGGACCGGGGGACACTTGCCTGGGGATGGAGGGTGGAACACACGCCCATGTCCCCGGGTCAGACGACCCCAACAAGGAGACGGATGGTGGAACACACGCCCAAGTCCCTAGGCCAGGTGATCCCAACCGGGAGACGAAGGGTGGAACACACGCAAATGTCTCTAGGGCACGTGTCGCCTTCTTGGAGACGGAGGGTGGAACGTACGCCCATGTCTCCGGGTCAGGCTTCGTTCGACCACCAGCGGGAAATCACATACTCGCCCATATCTCTGGGTACGGCTCGGTCCGCCTGGGGACGGGGTATCGGGTACTTGCGTGAGGCCCCCGGGCATCCCAGCGAGGCGCGCTGGGGCACCATCTTGGGTGTCAACCTTGCGCGTAGCGGAAGGGCCCCACTGGGCCCAGCCCGTAGCGTAGGGGGCTGTGGCATTACTATGACGACGGCATCCAACCTTTAGCTCTGGAACACCCGCGGCCCTATTCTGGGGCAAGCCTTCCAAGAAAAGAGCGCGAGGTGCTCCCCCTACGCTCGAGGGCCCGTCCGGAGCTGACCCTACTACGCCAAGCTTGGGGCGGGAAGTGGGCTTCATGTCCGAGAGACATGGAGCTCCCTATACACCCCCAGGACCAACCCGTGACACTCTCATGTAATAATGAGTGGGCTGTATAAGCCAGAGCCCCCCCCCCCCCGAGGAGGCCGAGGGGGTCCATCCCATGCCCAAGTGGAAGCCCCATGCTCCGCGCTGGCGAACAACACTGTCCTCCAATGACTATGCCCACGCAACATGGATGCCCTACGCTCCGCGTTGGGGGAAGAAGAAGACGAAGACTAGCCTAGTTTCCGGACGCGGCAATTGCTTGCTTCTTTTTTGGTGCTCGAATTGCCACTCTTTGAAACAAAATTTGAAGATTTTGGAACTCTATTTAAAAAGGGGCAAGGACTTTTCTCTCATCGCACTTTCCTTTTTCTGGCATTGGAGTCTCTTTCTCTGAATTGGCACTTCACAAGGGCCTACGCACTTTGGCCCTCCCCGGGGCGCCTCAGAGCAGGCCGACAAGGACCTATCGCCTCAAGAACTTGCATCCTTTGGCGGTCGACCCCCGCTCGGGGCTTCGACTGTGGCGCAGCACAACAGCATGGAGCCTCAGAGGCTTAGGCACTTCCCGAGGAAGTGGCCACCAGAACGGTATGGGGGCCACTCGAGCGTCAAGGGGGGCTCCTAAGCAATGCGCCTCAGGAGCCCTACCGGTAATATAGCCCCTCGCGTCGTTCTTCTCATCCTGGTGATCTGGACACCCCAACGGAGGTCGAGGCCCCACCCCTTGGACTCGTCCTGGTGATCCAGACGCTCCAACGATTGTTGAGGAATGCGCGGGATTGGGTCCTACCAATGTAGAGCGCTACTTGAGCGTCAAGCGGGGTTCCTGAGCAACATGCCTCGGGAACCTTACCAATCACATGGCTCCATGCCCCTAGTCTCGTCTTGGTGATCCGGGTGCCTCAGCGGTGGCCGAGGCCTCGCCCCTTTGTCTCATCCTGGTTATCCAGATGCCCCAACGGCAGCAAGCGCAGAGTGCCGAAAGGGCCCTCAAATCATTCCACAAACAAGGAAGAATCCCCCCAGGTGGGATCCCCGAGCTCTCTGGACGTCTCAGCTGTACCTCGCGATGCACGGGGTCGCTACCACCCGATAATCTAAGTACACCACCGAACAGAGTAGAAGCTTTCAGGTCGAATGATGGCCCGAATGCAAGGTAGGAGGTGTGAGCACTAATGTGAGAATGCAGGCGCTACGGTGCACCATGTGCTACCACCAGGGTTCTTGTGACCCTAGGTGCCAGAAAGGATGGCGCAAGGGGAGGAATCCGGCCTCATCATGCGATGACGATGTGAACCCAGGATTTGAGAGCAGCAAGCATCCCCTCGGGAGGGAACACCTCGCGAGGATGCGGCGGGCCATCATCACCGGACCACATCAGCAATGACACCAAGCCCCGCGCAAGAGACAAAGTCACGTCACGGCAAGCAGGCAATTGACAATTTAAGTAAAGGGAGGGTTTTTCTTGAACACGACCGGAACGAGAAAAAGAAAATAGGGGATGCCTAGGTGAAGGAGCCACTATCGCCACCTGTCGCCTTGGTCTTGGAACCATCATCCTCGTCGGAGGAGGGAACTTGGACGAACTGCTCCACCAGGGACTCCATGTGCGGGCGCACCTCATCTCGGAGGGGCCTCTGGAGCTCCTCGGGCACCCGTTCTCCGACATGCTGAAGATCAAGCTCCGGGGCGTGGTGGCGTAGGTTGGAGAAGACTCGCATCAGAGCAAGGTCAAGGAGGTCACGCGCGCTGGCCTCGTTGTCCTCGTCCACTCGAGAGACGTCGGTCTCCAGTGCCTCCACTACCCTGCCGAAGAAGTCAAGGTAGCCCCCGTCGCCGTGCGTGCACGGCAACGCGAGGGTTTCCCCGACGAAACGGACCATTGCAATAGCCGCGCGGTGGGCAATGCCCAAGTACTGCTTGGCATGCTGTGCCTCCAGCATCTTTGTGTACGCCGCCTCGTCCTGGGCGGCCTGCGCAGCATCAGTTGCCTCCTTAATCTAGGCCTGGAGGGACGCCAGCTCCGCCCTGGTCTCCCTTTCGCCCCTGAGGGCAGCCTGGAGGGCAGCCTTGGCGCTCATCAACTGGGCCCGCAGCGCGTCTGCCTCCTCCTAGAGCTCGCCGACCCTGTGTTTTTTGGTCGCAGGCGCCATGGGAGGAGGAGATGACCAGGTCCGAAGCATCGGGCATGTCTATAAGGAAGGAGGAAGATGGCGGAGCACTCACTCATTAATGATGGCCCAGCGCCCGCGAGCTTGGGCTGGCCCAGATGAAAGCACATTTGCTCCCTTGGTGGTTTTGGTAATTAATAACAACATATATGCCGTTGAACTAATGTTTCCACTAAGCATGTTTCAGGAAAAGTTCAATGATGGGTTGGCAAAAGGATTGTGGAATACCCCAAGATGCAAGGAAATAGATTGGAAAAGCTTCAAGCAAGAGGACTCTACATTTTACCTTTGTGAGAAATCACTTTGAGTCCTGTTGGTGAACAAAATGCTCATACGTGCACAAGTGATAGTCACCAGTTTCACCCACAAGCTCTTCCACGAAAGATTTTCCAAATCCAAATATCCAAAATTGGTGCAACCAACACCTTCCACTCGATGCCACTGATTCTCTGCCTCAGACAAACTTAGCCAAACCCTAGCCACTTCAGTACAACCGATTCCATTCCAGTCCCACCGAGTTAGGTTGCCAACTTCTTGTTACGCAAATTCACAAAACCGGTCCGACTGAGTTTGTTGAATCGGCGTCATCGAGTTTGGCAATCTGACCGTTGGTCACCTTCTTGGTGCAACCGAGTTTTATGTATCGGTCTCACCGAGATTCAAAAGTTGCTACTTTTGAGGCAACTCGGTACCATCGAGATTAACACATCAGTGTCACCGAGTCTGACATATTAGGTGTAATGGTTGGATTTTTGGAGATGCCTATATATATCCCTCCACCACCACCTACTCGTAAGAGAAGCACTCAGAACAGTTCCCCACTCATACCTACTGATTTTCTGAGAGAGAGCCACCTACTCATGTGTTTAGATCATGTCATTCCATTCCAACCATATGAATCTTGATCTCTAGCCTCCCCAAGTTGCTTTCCACCCAATCAATCTCTTCTACAAAGCCCAATCCGTGAGAGAGTGATTGTGTTGTGAGGAGTCTATCATCTTGAAGCACAAGAGTAAGGAGTTCATCGACACTATCGATCCTATTACCTTTTGGAGGGTGGTGCCTCCTAGATTGGTTAGGTGTCGCTTGGGAGCCTCCTACTTTGTGTTGTGGAGTGAACCAAGAAGTTTGTAAGGGCAAGTAGATCGCCTACTTCGTGAAGATCTACCTCGAGTTAGACTAGTCCTCCATGGACGTAGGCCATCATGGTATAGTCAAGGTTGCTTCTTCGTGGCACCCTCTGTGGGTAGAGCCCTCTATGGACTCTCGTGACTGTTACCCTCTGTGGGTTGAAGACTCCATAAACGTGGACGTATGATAGCACCACACATCAGAACCACGGGATAAATCATCATGCCTCCAATTACGTTTTACCTTCCTACCCTTCCTTTACTTGCATGCTTGTCTTTACTTTCCGCTGCTATACTCGTACAAATGCATGTGTAGGGTGTACTTGACTTGGTATGAATGTTAAAATCTGCCTACACTTAAAATTGGGAAAAAGTAGATTTTTCTTTAGTCAAGTAATCTAATCACCCCCTCTATAGCACTACTTTCGATCCTACAAGTGGTCTCAGAGCTTTGATCTCCATTCCATTGGTTTCACAACCTAGGAGAGTATGGCGTCTAGTGAGGGAAATTATCATCATAGAGGTCCATACTTTGATGGCACTAATTTTGCTAGTTGAAAGTAAAAAATGAAAATGCATCTTCTTGTTCATAACCCCGTCATTTGGGCTATTGTTCGTGTTGGATTGCAAGGTGAATTCTTTGCAGATGGAAGGGAACCGGATCGCGAAGCGATTACGGAAGAATTGGAGATGTTGCAACTCAATGCTCAAGCATGTGACATTCTCTTCAACTGCCTATGCCCCGAAGAATTCAACAAAATCAGCCATCTTGAGAATGCAAACGAGATTTGGGATACTTTGGTTGATATGCATGAAGGTACCGAATCTATGAGAGAATCCAAGTTGGATGTTCTTCAAAGTCAGCTTGACAAGTTCAAGATGAAGGATGGTGAAGGAGTCGCTGAGATGTACTCTAGGCTAGCTCTCATCACCAATGAGATTGCCGGCTTAGGAAGCGAAGAAATGACTAACAAATTCATCATCAAGAAGATACTTCAAGCTTAGGATGACCAATATGAAACCGTATGCACAGTGATCCAAATGATGCCCAACTACAAATATCTCAAGCCAAAGGAAGTTATTGGAAGGATTGTTGCTAATGAGATGACACTCAAGGACAAGGAAGAACTTCATCACAAGTCTAGCAGTGCTTACAAAGCCACAAGTGATGCTCCCGCTACCACAAGCGACAACCTTGTCACAAATGTAGAGATAAACCTCATGGTAAAGAAATTCAACAAATCTAGTAATGTTAGTCAAGATGAACTTGCTAGTAATCACTCTAGTCTAGATAAGTCGTGTGATGATGATAAGTTGGAAATAGAATGACTAACTCAAGAACTAAACACTCTTAAGTTAGCTCATGAGTCTACTCTATGAGATCATAGAGAGCTTGAAAGGACACATGAGAAGCTCCGCTTAGAGAAGCTCAATTTAGAGCAAGAGCATGAGTTCCTTAAAGCTATCAATGACGATATTCGAAAGAAGACTTCCTCTTATCTAGCCAAGCGACTTCTCTTATCTACGTTCATGCCACAATTTAAGACTAAGCAAGCTAGTAACAAAGGCAAGAAAGCCTCTTTAACTAGTAGCAATAAAAATGACAAATCTAATGATATTGCTTCTAGTAGTTCTATTGATCCTACTAACTCTTCTCTTAGCCAGGTTACACTTGAGCAAGAAAATGAACTGTTGAAAGGGATTATAGAGAAAGGTATCTACAAGAGTCTTGCCGGGTGCAAACAATTTGAGGAGATTGTACGCAAGCACAGAGGATACCGGAAGAATCGTGATGTTGGCTACTTCAACGCTAATGGAGTTGAATGTGAAGAAGGTCAATACCTCAATCCAAAGTTTGTTCCTCAAAAGGAGAAGTATGAAAATACTCTCCCCAAGGGAACAAAAGCTCAGATGACCTTCCACCCCAAGACCCCAAGCTCAAGGGCAAGAACAAGCTTCAAGAGGACATTGACTCATATGAAGATGAATCCCAAGCTTTGGTGAAGTGGGTTCCCAAGGCTACTACAAGCTCAAATTCTACAAGTGCTACTTCAACACCAAGGATCCCCATCAACTTGATGTGGGTCCCCAAGAAGAAGAACTAGAGAAGTTCTTGAGGGGTGACTACGCCAATGAAATCCACTCATATCCATTATTGGCAAGAACTAGTTGCAATCAACATCAACATCATGCAATAGTTCAAGGAGTCACACATTTCCTCAAAGGTAAGCAAGGGACAAGGTAATCAACAAATCAATGGACATCATCATATATGCTTTGCACTCCATGTCCATAGATATCCTTGTATTTGTCTCTTGTGTGTTGGGACTAACCCATGTAGGTGACAAGAGGAATGAAACAATAAGGATGCTCCCAACTCATGGTGATCTTCATCAACTTTGTGCATCCACCACTACTTCACCTACATGAAGTCTTCATCGACAAAACCCAAGGTTAGTTTATCCCTCCTATGGGGGATGTCACATCAAGGGGGGGCTTTACTCTAAGACTTGAGTCAAAGCATCTCGTAGTATGTGACAACATTAAATGATTTACGTAAAAGTGGTAACCCCACTTGTGCTTAAACGATGAGTATGACCTATGATCAAGTATTCTTACTTGGATCCTAAGTCAATATACTCATATATAGATGATTGCATCATCGCCAAAGTGCTTGTTAGATGCTATTGTGTTTGTGCATGTTTGCCAAGTTTTCATTTGACATCTTATTGTGTGAGCATATTGGTCTGCATTTATTTACTCATTCGAGGATATCCAACTGTTGCTATTTGGATTTTGATTTTTCATTTGCCAATTGGATATACAAGAATTCCTAGGACCACTCATCTAGCTATCTATGCTTTCTCACCTCATATTCTATTCATGTTGCATCACAAAATTTGAACAAGTACTTTTCGATCTCTTTGTGTGAGGAGCACTCAGAGTTCCGTATCGACAAAGGACAAACCATTAAAACCTCCCAAGTGCATCTTGCTGAAACCAACTCAAAATCTAGGTCTCACCGAATGCCTAGGGTTGATATGGTTTTCAATCTCGGTACTACTGATTCCATATTCTTGGTTACACCAAGTTTCCCTGTCAGCTGATAGTTGAGAAACTCGGTGACACCAAAAATTTAGAATCGGTGTCAGTGAGAATAAAGGGTATATATACTGTGGACCCCGACACTTTGAAATTAAACCTTCAAACGTCGCGCCAGAAAACCCTAATCTGCCGTTTCGAAGACCCCTAGTCATCGCCTTGCCTCCCCGA
The DNA here is from genome assembly GCA_022496015.1 of Hordeum marinum. Classification (NCBI taxonomy): domain Eukaryota; kingdom Viridiplantae; phylum Streptophyta; class Magnoliopsida; order Poales; family Poaceae; genus Hordeum; species Hordeum marinum. The sequence continues at coordinate 226,135,531 of CM039672.1, forward strand.
GCATCTCAGCCGCTGGGAATCGCTGCCGTCGATGAGATCTTCTCCATCGTCGTCGCCGTAGCGGATCGATCACCAAGTTAGGGTATAGATTCAGCCTGCTCTTGCGCTCCTACCTCCGATTCTTGTGTATTAGGGTATCTCCATCATTTGAGATCGTTCCATCCACGAGAAACTTCCACTAGATAGCAAACAATTGATTTTCTAGGGTTTGCCGTCCGCCCGATGAAACTCGGTGGAACCGAAGCGAACAAATCGGTGTCATCGATTTAGCCTCTGTGGTACTGAGAACTATCTTGGTGAAACCAAGTACTCCGTTTCGGTCTCACCAAAAGGAGTGCCAAGTTTCTGTTAATGAGAAAGTCAGTCTTGGTAGCACTGAAATTTTTTGCTTCGGTTGTATCGATTTTCATGTGACAGAATGCAAACCTTGAGAATCTTTTGTTCAAACTTTAAAAAACTATGCATTTTGTGATGACTTATCCCATTCCTCTCTTCTATAATCTATTCATAGGGTCACTATGTCAGGTTTGGAGGATAGCCACAACTTGCAGGAGCAATACATTGACATGAGTCCAGGCACTAGCCCTGGGTCCAGCTCATTTTCAGATCCAGGCACCCCTAGTTCTCATGGGTTGCCTAAAGCTTCTACAAGGACCTAGAAAAGACTGAATTCATATGAGGAGAATTTAGATTTTGTGCCAAAGGAGGTTCTTGCTAAGAAGCAAGAGAAAGCTACCAAGAAGTCAGCCAATGAGGCCACCTCATCCAGGAGGGTAGTCAGCAAGGTATATGCACCTCCAGAGACTATGAGAGCACCTGAGAGTGCTAGGTATACCATGACTATTGAGCCCCCAAGGATGTCTATGCCTAAGAAGGCAGGAGAGAAGAAGGCCAGGAAGAGGTTCATTTGCATTATAGGCAGGCCTACCTCAATGTATGAGGATCCAGAGGAGATTGTTGGTGCAGCTACGGAGGAGGAGGAGGAGGAAGAGCATGTTGTCAAGGCCCCTCCCAAGAAAAAGCAGAAGAAGCTGTTGGCGGATGCTATGCCAAAGCCAGGTCCCTCCAAGAGCACCAAGTCTGCACCTAAGAAAGCTGCTGCAGAAAAGTCCATGAGGACTATGAGAGACATTCCAGCTGCTGAGAAGAACACATGATCTACTTTCACAAAAGTTGATGATGATGTTATGACTGCTTTGATGAAGCTCAGACCTCGCCTTCCTGAACAAAATGCCAGCCATCCACTTGCTGAAGACATCAAGAAAAGGAAGGATTCTGGTTTGAGGTCATGGAGAGCTATTGATCCATATGCCCAGAGGAGAAAAACAGTTGTGGACTATAGGTTCTACACCAAGGAACAACAAGATTTCTATGAGACAATCTTGCTTGACAAGAGTCCAGCTGTAAGTGACATGAGATACGTTGACTGGAAGTACATCAAGGAGAATGAGAACTATTTCCCATGTGTGCAAGACAACTTTCACTGTATTGGCCTAGATGAGTTTGTTGGCAAAGAGTTCACTACTTGGAATGACGAGATGATTATGCAATTCTACTCCACTTCTCACTTCTATGGGGATGGTAGGATAGTGTGGATGACAGAAGGAGCTAGATACAAGTCTTCAGTTGATGAATGGGCTACCATATTATGAGTCCCAGAGGTGTAAGATGGTGACTTGGATGTCTACTCTGAATCCAAGGAGAGCCATGATGCTATGAAAGATATGTACAATGCTATCCCTACTGCTAACTTGAAATCACACAAGTTAGGATCTATTTATTTCCTCCAGGCTGGCCTCCGTACCATGAACACCATCTTGAGGCATACATTGATGCCTAAGTCTGGAGATGAGAAGATGATTCGAGGCCATTCAATCAACATGCTGATCCATCTTGATAGACATACCAGGATACGATTGATGGACTTGATAATAGAGACTATGAAGAGGGTTGCTGCTGATCAGAAGCGCTCATGCTGCTACGCACCCTATATTCAGATGCTCATCAACTCCAAACTAGAGAAGCACATCTTTGCTCTGGACAGACCCCACTTGCCCCTACAACCAGACTTCGAGGACAACGTTGTGGTGATGGACCCAGACCATCCCACATCAGCTGCAGCTCAGGTAGAGGCACAGGCAGCTAGAGCAACTAGTGCTCAAGTCCCTAGATCCAGGAACAAGCAGATGGACCTCTTGATCTCTATAGTCATGGACATGAAGAAGGACATCAAAAGCATACTGGATAGACAGGAAAGCCTTGTAAACATCTTTGAGGACAGAGTGCAGACTCTCAACGACAAGGTGGATGGGCTGACAAAGATCATTAATGAGCTCAAGAAGGAAGTAGATGAAGCTCCTATCTCTCGCAGCTCTTCAGAATCTGATTCTTCTTCTGATAATGAGGATAGTGCATGTGTCAGGACGACTGCCCAGTTTAGGACACAGGCCAAGACACCTACAATGCCAACTCCGGAGACAAGACTTTCATCTTCTGCTCCAGCTACTGTGACTTCATCTCCACCAGCTCCTCCAGTGCATCCAGTTGCTACTCCAACTCCATCTAGGACATCAGCAGATGTCTCCGTCAATGCAGTTCTCTAGACTCCGACATCGACCACCGAAGGAGATCAGCCGCACAAGGATGATTAGCTATATCTCTTTGAACTTTTTGGTAACTTGTTTCCAAAGGGGGGAAGTTGTATATAGATATTTTGGCTTCGAGTGAGAGAGCATTTGGTTTTTATTGCTGTTTTAAAAATATTTGGTCTTTTGGTTGCTTGCTGTGTTACACGAACACAAGTTTATTTGTGTTTGATCATATGCTTTAATGTGTGTTGCTACTATTTCCAATCCTTTTGATGATTATGAGATGATCAATCACTTTGCTTGATGTGTTGTGCTATGATATTAACTCTTATTTACTCTCGCACACCACCAAGATGTATGTGACATGGAAGAAGTGCCCCATGTACCTAATCGATTGTGCATTTGCATTGAAACACAAATTTTAAAATAATGCACAAATTTAGGAGGAGCTCTTGCTTATCACATACTTCTCAAAGCGATGATTATATTCAGTGATTATAACATATGTCGAAGCTTTGATCTATATGTTGCCATAAATTACCAAAAGGGGGAGATTGAAAGCACATTTGCTCCCTTGGTAGTTTTGGTAACTAATAATAACATATATGTCATTGAACTAATGTTTCCACTAGGCATGTTTCAGGAAAATTTCAATGATAGGTTGGCAAAAGGATTGTGGAATACCCCCAGATGCAAGGAAATAGATTGGCAAAGCTTCAAGCAAGAGGACTCTAGATTTTACCTTTGTGAGAAATCACTTTGAGTCCATTGGAAAGCCAATACTATTAAAAGGGGGAAAGGTAATGTTGGTGAACAAAATGCTCATACGTGGACAAGTAATAGTCACCACTTTCACCCACAAGTTCTTCCACAAAAGTGTGTCCAAAGCCAAATATCCAAAATTGGTGAAACCAACACTTTCCACTCGGTGCCACTGATTGTCAGCCTCAGACAGACTTAGCCAAACCCTAGCCACTTCGGTGCAACCGATTCCATTTTGGTGCCACCGAGTTTGGCTTGCCAACTTCCTGTTATGCAAATTCAAAAAATCGGTCCAACCGAGTTTCTTCAATCGGTGTCACCGAGTTTGGCAATCTGACTGTTGGTCACCTTATCGGTGCAACCAAGTTTTATGTATCGGTCTCACCGAGATTAAAAAGTTGTTTCCTTTGAGGCAACTCAGTACCACCAAGATTAACACATCGGTGTCACTGAGTCTGACTTATTAGGTGTAACATTTGTATTTTTGGAGATGCCTATATATACCCCTCCACCACTAGCTACTCATAAGAGAAGCACTCAGAACCGTTCCCCACCCATACCTACTGATTTTTTGAGAGAGAGCCACCTACTCATGTGTTGAGATCATGCCATTCCATTCCAACCATATGAATCTTGATCTCTAGCCTCCCCAAGTTGCTTTCCACCCAATTAATCTCTTCTACCAAGCCAAATCTGTGAGAGAGTGATTGTGTGAGAGAGTGACTGTAGGGCAAGGAGATAGCCTACTTCGTGAAGATCTACCCCGAGTTAGGCTAGTCCTCCGTGGATGTAGGCCATCATGGTATAGTCAAGGTTGCTTCTCCGTGGAACCCTCCGTAGGAAGATCCCTCCATGGACTCTCGCGACCATTACCCTCCGTGGGTTGAAGACTCCAAAAACGTGGACGTACGATAGCACCACCTATCGGAACCACGGGATAAATCATCGTGTCCCCAATTGCGTTTAACCTTCCTACCCTTCCTTTACTTACATGCTTGTCTTTAGTTTCCGCTGCTATACTCGTAGACATGCATGTGTAGGGTGTACTTGACTTGCTATGAATGTTAAAATCTACCTACACTTAAAATTGGGAAAAGGTAGATTTTTATTTGGTCAAGTGGTCTAATCACCCCCCCCCCTCTAGCACTACTTTCAATCCTACAGCAGAGTCACCCACACCCCCCCCCCATTGCCGCAGCCGCCTCCGGAGGAATGCGAAGAAGCCAAAGGCCCCGCGTGTTTCCCCGCGCTTGCAGCACTTCTTCCAGACGCCATGTGGGTAAGGGAAGCGAGGAAGAAGAGAGAGATTTCTTTGGAATAGTGGGAACGAGAAGGCACGCCAGGATTGCAAAAACCCCCGGGGCGTGGCGGATTTATAGTCGTAACTGCAGCCCACGGGGAATCGTGGGGAGTGTAGGCATCATGCGCTCCTCGAGCGTCGTGGGGCAAGCTTGGTTGACGTGCAGCCTTGCCCCACGTCACTTCATGTGCTCCCGTTGGGTCACATCTGCATAGCCCGAGGGGAGAATTTTGGAAATATGCCCTAGAGGCAATAATAAAATGGTTATTATTTTATTTCCTTGTTCATGATAATTGTCTATTTTTCATGCTATAACTCTATTAATCGGAAACCGTAATACATGTGTGAATACATAGACCACACCATGTCCCTAGTGATCCTCTAGTTGACTAGCTAGTTGATCAATAGGTGGTCGTGGTTTCCTGACCATGGACATTGGATGTCATTGATAACGGGATCACATCATTAGGACAATGATGTGATGGACAAGACCTAGTCCTAAGAATAGCAAAAGATCGTGTAGTTCGTCTGCTAGAGCTTTTATAATGTGAAGTATCATTTCCTTAGACCATGAGATTGTGCAACTCCCGGATACCCTAGGAATTCTTTGGGTGTATCGAACGTCACAACATAACTGGGTGACTACAAAGGTGCACTACAGGTATCTCCGAAAGTGTCTGTTGGGTTGGCACGAATCGAGACTCGGATTTGTCACTCTGTGTGACAGAGAGGTATCTCTGGGCCCACTCGGTAATACATCATCATAATGAGCTCAATGTGACTAAGGAGTTAGTCTTGGGATAATGTGTTATGGAACGAGTAAATAGACTAGCCGGTAATGAGACTGAACAAGGTATAGGGATACCGATGATCGAATCTCGGGCAAGTAACTTACCGATGGACAAAGGGAATTGTATACGGGATTAATTGAATCCCTGACATCATGGTTCATCCGATGAGATCATCGTGGAACATGTGGGATCCAACATGGGTATCTGGATCCCGCTATTGATTACTGGACGGAGAGGTGTCTCGGTCATGTTTGCATGGTTCCCGAACCTGTAGGGTCTACACACTTAAGGTTCGGTGACACTAGAGTTGTAATGGGAATTGTATGTGGTTACCGAAAGTTGTTTGGAGTCCCGAAGGAGATCCCGGATGTCACGAGGAGTTCCGGAATGGTCCGGATGTAAATATTTATATATGGGAAGTCCTATTTTGGCAACTGGAAAATGTTCAGGATTTTTCGTATTGTATCGGGAAGGTTCTAGAAGGTTCCGGAGTGGGTCCCACTTGCATGGGGGGACCCACATGAACGTGGGTAGTGGGGGCAAGGCCCCACACCCCTGGTAAAGGTGCACCAAGATCTCGCCTTAGAAGGAATAAGATCATATCCCGAAGGGATAATATCAAGATCCCTAAAAGTGGGGGATAACAATCAGTGGGGAAGGGAAAGGATGAGATTTCTTTCCGCCCAGTTTTGCCAACGCCCCAATGGACTTGGAGGGCAAGAAACCAGCACCCTCCACCCCTATCTATAGTGGGTATGTGCATGGGAGCTTCAACCCCTTGCCGCTGGCACAACCCTTCCCCCTCCTACACCTCCTCCTCCTCCGTAGTGCTTGGCGAAGCTCTGCGGGAGAACCACGTGCTCCATCGCCACCCCGCCATCGTGCTGCCGGAGCTCTCCCTCAAATTCTCATTCCCCCTTGTTGGATCAAGAAGGAGGATACGTCCCCGGGTTGTACGTGTGTTGAACACGGAGGCACCGTCTGTTCGGCGCTTGGATCGGATCTTCAGTGATTTGAATAGCCGCGAGTACGACTCCATCAACTGTGTTCTTTGCAACGCTTCCGCTTAGCGATCTTCAAGGGTATGAATATGCACTCCCTCTCTCTCATTGCTAGCATCTCCTAGATGGATCTTGGTGACACATAGGAATTTTTTTGAATTATTACTATGTTCCCCAACTGAGAAGGCCCAAGGAAGCAGTCGCATTCAAGGAAGGGTAATGATGCCAGGCACAGCCTGTAGGCGTCGCATCAGTTTGAACTGGGGCGGTTCCTGACACCCTTTGGGGAGTGGAGGCGTCGGTGCCTCGATGGGCGACGCGTATCAAGCCTGGCCCGTAGGCGTTTGGGGCTCGCGGCGCTTCGGGCCATCCCCAACGGCTTCACCAGGAAGCCATCTCGAGGATGCCTCAGGGTCAGGGGCTACTGTTGGCATTCTGGGAACGAGGGTACCCAGACTTGCCTGCTTGCGGCCCATGCGTGACCCACTTCAACATCCAAGAACGGCCTAGCGTGGCCCCATTCAAGACAAGGTCCTCGCGAGAGCCCCGAGCTCGCGAGGGAGGCAGCACCAAGACCCACGGGGGAATAGGCCTCCCCAGGCCCCCTCCTGAGCGGCGGAGATCCCTATGCAGCACCTCGCCTCGGGAGGCCCAGGATGGTGCAAGGTGGGCCAGGCAGGCGCCAGCGTGCCAGGCGGGACAGTTTCCCATTCGTTGCAAAGGGAGCAGGGACGTATGCCAGTTCCCAAAGCGTCCCCAAAGGTTTCCATTCCGGTGCAACAGGACCAATACCACGAGCTCCACAGGATAGCCGTCATCGCCGAGACCACTGCCACATCAACAACAACTACTTTGCAGGCGAAGACCACCTTTCGTCAGGATAAGGGTGTACCCCTTGTCCCCTTTCAAATTTGGCCGTTGTGGGATTCCTTCCCACCACAGCAATAAGGGAAGAGGACCCGGGCCACTATAAATAGAGGCTAGGCTGCTCCGTAGAAGAGGGAGACAGGAAGAGAGGCAAACCCACGAGAACGCCCTCGTGAGGCAATTCACCACTGTACTAGTTCATCCACAAAACTCCTCGTGAGACAATCCACCAAACTAGGAGTAGGGTTTTACGCTTCGCAACGGCCAAAACCAGGGTAAATCGTCGTGTTCAATCTTCTTCCTCGTCATCGTGCGAGTTCATCGTCTAAGCTATCGGGTTGCGAGTTAGGAGGGGTGAGGTTGTTGGTGATCTTTGCACACGCCCCTGCGTTCGAACTTTCTTGGGTTTTGCGAAGCTCGGGATCCCACATTTGGCACACTAGGTAGAGGGCGTGTCGGAATCCTTGCACAAGCCTTGCCTCCGCTTGTTGTATCCATGGCCAAAGGACACCGAGCCCGCACCGAACAACGGGATACTCGCGTTGCATGGGCGGCGCCAGCAGGCCTTGGCGTCCCACGTCGCCTCCCCCCCCCCCCCCCGCCCCTGTTGGTGGGCACCATCGCCAGCCCGGCCCTTGTCAGACACTGGGGGCTACCCCCTACACCAACCGCATGCCATGCACTCGTCGCACCGGTCCTCCCCCGCGTCCGGGTCATGTTGCCATCCCCCCGAGTCTGCCAAGACCTGACGCGCAGGCGCGTTACGCTCCTCGTGGCCCGCGAACTACAACGTCTCCGTGCTATACGCGGTCACTGCAATGGCTGGGCACGTCTCTGAATACATTAAGCACTGCTCTCTGAATATAGTTCAACTCAACAGCTGAACGGAACAAACTTTTCCACAATTGTTGCCAACCACGTACTGAAATAGCTAGTTCAACTATATATACTAGCTAAGTGTGTGATAAAGTTCAACCATATCTATAGTTAGATGAACTGAACAAAATAGCCCCAAAATACTAGTACCACAGAGGGGCTTTGTACTACTTTCAGTATAATCGAGCGCGCTCAGTAAGAGCAAGTGGAGGAGAATCCTAACGATGAGTTAGTGAAGTCATGTCCGTTCCCTGCCAGTGCTACCCTTCGGCTCTCAAGACACCCCTCCTCGAAGCGTCAGGACTCAGTGTAGATCTCCGCATTCCACGCCGCGGATGCGGCTTCTCCTACGGCCATGGCATCAGTGAGCTTCCTTGAATGCACAACCTGGCACTACACCTCCTTCTCTTGGAAGTAGATGTAGCACGCAAGGATTGCGATGCAGAAGCCCGACGATGGGCCTTTGGCAGCCTCCACCCCCCGCATTCGGGTCGCAGTGGCATCATGGGTGATGACCCAGCCGCCTGACGACAGGGTCGTGGCAAAGACAGACGACGGTGGTGTGGCGGCTGTCGGTGTCAAAACCGGTGGATCTCGGGTAGAGGGTCCCGAGCTGTGAGACTAGGATCGATGGTAACACGGGACGAAGGAGATGATGTTTACCCAAGTTCGGGCCCTCCTATGGAGGTAAAACCCTATGTCCGGCTTGATTATATTGATGGTATGCGGGTTACATAGTTGATCTACCTCGAGATCGAATAGCTAAAATCCTAGACAAGTTTCTCTGCCCTACAATACTAAACCCTCACGATTTATATAGACACCGGGGGTTTCTAGGGATTACACATGATCGGTTGCACATCAAAGGAAAAACATGCCTATCTACTGTCGAAAACTTGGAGGACACGACACGACTCCTTGAAGCTTCCACCCCGGTGATGGGGCCTTTGATTATCCAATGCTCAGCCAGCGGCCCACATAGTCTGGCCCATGAGAAACAGGTTGGTCATCGAGGACCCCTTAAACCAGGACTCCCTCGGTAGCCCCCAGACTAGCCTCCAACGCCGAGGTATATCTGGACAATCTTGCGCGTCGAAGTCTTTGGCTTGCGAGGCAAGTCCCTCTATCCCTTCTTGTCCAGCAGCCATCCTGTCATCGGCGAAATCCCAAACGTCACGAACTTGCAGGGTCCATTGTAATAACTGCCAGCGCTTCTCGATCCTCGTGTGCCGAGAGGAGACAAGAGGTTCAGTGGATTTTTACAAGAACACCCCTCCCACAAAGGAGGCACCACCCATTTAAACAAACTGAATCGTGGTCTAGGCCACATCCTCTTCTTCCTCCTCATCAGAAAAAACCTTCAGCGAGAGATCAACACAAGAACAAGGCAAGCGCCCCCAGCTCTTCATTGCGCCCTTACGGCTCTCGTCCCGGGAATTGGACAAGCTACTTCGTATCCCTCCTTCGACTATGCAACCTCAAGACCCAAGGGTATCTTCCTTCCTCAGGTCTAAAGGTTACTCGCGCCGGTTTGACTTCATTCAATGGCGAAGCCTTCGCGGAAAACTACGCCAATCCTCAAAAAGGAGAGCGTGTATGTTTCGTGCCCTCCCTCTTGCGGGGTCTCGGGTTCCCCATTCATCCATTCCTGAGGGGATTATTCGAGTTCTATGGGATCCAGCTCCATCACCTCACCCTAGGGTCCATTCTGCATATCTCGCGCTTCGTCGCCCTTTGCGAGATGTTCCTAGGCTATGAGGCACACTTTGAATTGTGGAGGAAGTACTTCTGCCTCATCCCGTGCACTTGGGACAAGACAATTTTAGAGATCGGAGGAGCCGAAATATGCCGCATAGTCGGGATGGGGTATCAAGTGGGAACACCGAAGGAGTCGGAAGAATGGTCTTCGGAATGGTTCTACATCGAGGATGTTCCCCTATTCGATCCAGCTCGGAGGGGTTTGCACGAATACTCTGATGCCCCCTTGAAGAAAAGGTACAACTGGCGACCAAAAAGCTCATCCCAAGAGCATGGCGTCGAAGCGCAACGCTTGGCTGCCCACGTGAGGCTGCTAGCTCATCATAAGTTGACCATGATAGATGTGATGGCCACTGCCATGACCCGATGTGTCCAGACCCTTCAGCAAAGAATACACCCTTTGTGCTATTACAACGGGAGAAGCAACTCCACTCACTCCCGATAGCTGGGCCCTGCCAATCAAGCAGCATTAACAGTCGCACTTGCCGACCTATATAAAGGGGAGAAAGAAGACTTTGTTCAGCTACCAACCAAGGAGGGCTACTCAAGTCACAATCCCATCGAACAGGTGAGCCTTTCAACTCTGTGACCCGACTTCCGATTTTACATGTATCCCTTTCTAATCGAAGCCTTTAATCTGTCTATATAGGAATGGAGGAGCTTTATCGAGACAGTTAACTATCCCCCCCAACCCAAGAACTATTCTCGCGACGACGATCTGAGATTTCATGACGACCCGAATTTTTCAGTTGAATTAGAAGACGGGGTCTTCTACCAAGAGACCGCTCCAAGGTGGCTATCATAGCCGATTACCCCGGATCATTCCCTTCCCCTACTATAGGTAAGAAGAAGAAAAATTTGTCCCGCAAAAGTCAAGTATCCTCCAACGACCCAAACGTGTTGGCTCCTGCTCCCAAGAACCATCGGTCCGCATGACATACATCAGCTACGGCGGCAATGCGTGGACTAGAACGTAATAGGGATCCGTCAAATGATCCGGTCGTGGGGACAGGCTCGACCACTCGCTCAGCTAAAAGGTACTTTGTTCGGCTGCTTAATTTATCATTACAATTGATAGGACCTCATGGGATATATCCTATCGAAATACTTAGGCAATGAGTTCAGCCATCTCATGTCGAGGACGTTGCCAGGGTGTCCGACAATGCTCACCACTCTAGATCTTCGGTTCATGTTGAACCCGTTGCGGAGGTCCCTGTGGTCAATCAGGTCCTTGAAGACTCCTGGGACGTGGTATCAGTTAGTAAATCCGAGGCAGAGAGCGCGATGGGTCACTGGTGGTGACGAGAAGCCCTACACCACCCAACGTTCTCCGAAAAAGAGTTCAATGCCCTATGCTTGGTGGACGCATACATCGGAGCTGCCCGAGCTGGGTTCAAGGAGGCCACAAAACTGATATCATCCAGCCTGTAGGTGAGTGATCAGTTACAAGAAACCGAACACATGTGTAAACCCAGTAGCTCCCGAGACTTGAATTGGTCGGAATGACCGAATTTAAGGGTCTACGTAATGCTTTACTGATGATGCGGGCCTCCAGGCAGTAGAATGAGCAACTGTCCAAGGAATTGGAGGCGAGCCGAACACAGGTGGAGACCGTGAAGGCCAAACTTGAGCAAGTGAAGAATTTTACCCGAGAGGCGCATGGTGAGTATATCTGTTCTGCTGATCTTAGTATATAATCCCATGCTGACGCAAGGGTACTTTGTAGTAGCTGAATCAATAGGGCAATTGCAAAAGGATTTAGATGCAGCGCGAGAATCTCAGAGGTACGTTGAGTCCCAGCATGAGGCCGGATGTCGTTCATTGCAACAAAACCTTGAGGAGAAGAACCGCCTCCAGGCGGAAAACAAAGAACATGCCGAAGAAATTGAGAGCTTAAAGACTCAACTGGCCCAGGCCCAAGAAGAGAACTAGAAATTACAGAGGGGTATGTTCGGTAAGTGTGATTCTAACATCGGACGGTACTTCTTATATATGAAGTATAATGGACATGCCTTGACTCATGTATAGGTCCCCTATTCGGGCGGCCCGAAGAAGAGATCGGATCCTACCGGGGAAGCCTTCTGAAGGAACTGTTCGCCCTTCATGAGCGGGCTCGGAAGGCCATGAAGAGCATGATAAAAGTGTTGTGGCCTGCCGAGCAACCTCCGGAGGAGATGACCGAACTAGTTGATCGATTCAAGGGAGCCCAAAGTCGGTTCGAGCTATGGAATACATCGACTTGCCGAGAGGGAGCACGCGAGGCATGGGTGATGATCAAGACCTGTTATACTGGCCTTAACCCCGAGCATATGGCTCGGGTTGGGTCGATAGGGTCGGATGGGCAAGAAGTGCCGCTTCATTTGGTGTATGACCAAGTGATGTCCGGCGCCCGTCTCTCGCAAGAAGATTGCTCCCTGGATGCCTTAATAGACAATCTCGACCAGCAGCCAGATGTATGATTATATGTAACTATGTACTGATAATCAAGGCTTCGTCTATGTTCTAAACTTCGTCTTAACCGGCCATCGGCTTTGACCTCCCGTGCTAAGAGCTTGGGAGTGTTCCTTATAAAATATCACTCGAGAAGAGTGAATTCTGTTTGGGGAACCAGGAAATCCGTCATTTGGTGCGAATGGACAAAAAGCACACAGGGAGATATGTTATATTACTGCTTAGCGTAAGAAACATCTTCCGAAGAAAATAGTACCTCTATTGATACCTTTCTTCAGGGTGCTATATAAATCGTAGATAATAAGGACGTATGCTGCTAGTACGCGACTAATTGTTCTTTTTTGGAAAAAAGAAGCCTGAGGAATAGCGATGATAACCATAACTTTTGTTGTTTCCATCGTAGCCGACAAATTTTCTGCTGAAGATAGCTAGCTTTTGGCTTCACCCGTCTAAGGTACGTATTCGGTTAAGCTGGTCATAACAATCGCAGAGGTGCTCCCTTTATTCTTTAGCCGAACAATTGGGAACGTCGAGAGTAAACACAGGCATGAGGCAACCCAGCTTGGCAAAAATCTTAGTTTGAATTGATGCATAGAATGGCTTAAAAATTGACAAGCGAAACATGCATACACAATAAATGTGGATAGATGCTTAGAGTATAAAAGCATTGTCTTCGGGAAGAAGCCCTCAGGTTCTGTGTTCGGGTTTAACAGTTAAGGATGCATGCCGAAAATGTTAATACAAGATCGGTTGAACTGAACATAGCCTTGGAAAGAAAAGGAAAATTTCAAACCTGCCAAAAATCAAGGTGGGAGGGAGAGAAAAAAATAAAGAAAAAGGAGGTAAAGGGTAAAGAGTATGATGACACCGGTTTATCTGTAGAAGCGCCGAAGATGAGTTGCGTTCCATGGGTTTGATTCAAGGTGATTATCCGACGGGTTTCGAAGATGGTAAGCCCCTCCCACGAGTACTTTGTCGATCATGAAGGCCCCCTACCATTTGGGGTTGAGTTTATGCTTCTGGTTCTTTGGGAGCCGTAAGACGAGTTCCCCCACATTATACGCTTTTGCCCTGACCTCCCTGCTCTGGTAACGTTGGGCATGTTGTTGATAAAAGGTAGAGCGAGCCCGAGCTGTGTCGGACTCTCCTTCTAAGGTGTCCAGGTCGTCCTGCCGATCTAACTCGACCTCCTTTTCCTCGTACATGCGCACCCTTGGTGCGTCGTGAATAATGTCACAGGGGAGGACTGCTTCTGCCCCGTAGACCATAAAGAATGGTGTGTATCTTGTTGATCTGTTCGGGGTGGTGTGCAGGCCCCCTAGAATGGAGTCAAGCTCCTCTACCCAGTGACAGTCGGACTCATGAAGAGATCAGACCAAACGTGGTTTAATGCCACTCATGATGAGGCCGTTTGCTCGTTCGACTTGTCCATTGGTCTGCGGGTGATACACCAATGTGCAATCGAGCTTGATGCCCATTTTTGCACACCAGTCTTTGAACTCTTGGGCTGTGAAGTTGGATCCATTGTCCGTTAGTATACTGTGCGGGACGCCGTAACGGTGTACCACGCCGGATATAAATTCAATTACTGGTCTGGACTTGGCTGATTTGACAGGTTTTGCCTCTATCCATTTGGTGAATTTGTCAACCATGACCAGTAGGTATTTATTCTTCTTGGTCCCCCTTTAAGTGGTCCGACCATATCCAGCCCCTAGACTGCAAAGGGCCAGGTAATCAGAATAGTCCGAAGAGCTGTTGGGGGCATATGACTTTGATTTGCAAAAAGTTGACACCCCATGCAGTCCATCCAGTGTTTGACAAGTGACTGGGCGTCCGCTCGAGTAGTGGTCTGGAAGAAACCAGCCCGGAAGGCCTTGCTAACTAAGGCTTTTCTAAGGCGTGATGGCCGCCCATCCCTGCATGGACTTTGGCTAAGAGTTGCCATCCTTCTTCCTCAGATATGCACCGCTGTAGTATTCCAGTGGTGCTTTTCTTGTATAACTCACCCTCGTGGACTTTATAGGCTTTGGATCGCCGAATTATGCGTCGGGCCTCGGTCTGATCGTCGGGGAGTTCTTTATGAAGAAGGTAGGTGAGGAAGGGCTCGGTCCATGGCGCGATTACGACCATGACCTCATGAACCTAAGGCGTTTCATCCATTACGGAGCCACCGATGATTTGGTCGTCTGGTTCGATTGTAGGGGGAACAACCTCTTCTGCGCTGGTGAGACCGGCGCCCTAATTATCGTCTTGCCAAACCACTGATGGCATTAAGAGCCGTTCCAGGAAAGTGTTTTTTGGGACAGGGTCGCATTTGGCCCCCATGCGGGCTAGTATGTTGGTGGCTTGGTTGTTGTTTTTAGTGATATGGTGGAATTCTAGCCTCTCGATCCGTGCGGTATTCTTGAGGGCAGCATTTCTGTATGCCGCTATCTTCGGGTTTTTGGCATCGAATTCGCCGTTGATTTCCAAGATGGCTAGGTTGGAGTCTCCCTGCACCTCTAGCCGTTGTACGCCCATTGATGCTGCCATCCAAAGACCATGCAGGAGTGCTTCGTATTCGGCTACATTGTTGGAATCGCATACATGATATGCATGTTGGGAGACGTAGTAGTAAATGGAAAAAATTCCTACGTGTCACCAAGATCAATCTATGGAGAAACCAGCAACGAGCAAAGGGGGAGTGCATCTTCATACCTTTGAAGATCGCAAAGTGGAAGCGTTACTAGAACGCGGTTGGTGGAGTTGTACTCGCGGCGATTCAGATCGCGATGGATTCCGATCTAAGTGCCAAACAACGGCGCCTCCGCGTTCAACACACGTGCAGCCCGGTGACGTCTCCTATGCCTTGATCCAGCAAGGAGGAAGGAGAGGTTGAGGGAGAGCTCCGGCAGCATGACGACATGGTGACGGTGGAGCTGCGTGGTACTTTGGCAGGGCTTCGCCAAGCGCTACGGAGGACGAGGAGGAGGAGGGTAGGGCTGCGCCGAGAGAGAAAGAGATTCATGTGTTGTAGCCCCCCAAAAACCCCACATATATATAGGGGGAAGGGGGAGGAGGCACCCCATCTAGGGTTACCACCCTAGAGAGTGTGGCATCCCTAGATGGGAGGGCCGGCGGCCAAGGTGGGAGAAGGGGCGGCGCCCTAGGGTGGGCCTTGGGCCCCTCCACGCCTAGGGTTTGCCCCCTCCACCCTTGTTGCGCCTTGGGCTAGGGTGGGAGGCGCACCAGCCCACCTAGGGGCTGGTTCCCTCCCACTCTTGGCCCATGAAGCCTTCCGGGGCTGGTGGCCCCTCTCAGTGGACCCCCAGAACCCTTCCGGTGGTCCGGGTACATTACCGGCGGTGCCCGAAATACTTCTGGTGACCAAAACCTCACTTCTTATATATGAATCTTTACCTACGGACCATTTCGGAACTCCTCGTGACGTCTGGGATCTCATATAGGACTCCGAACAAACTTCGGTAATGATGTACACTATTTCCCTATAACCCTAGCATCATCAAACCTTAAGTGTGTAGACCCTACGGGTTCGGGAGGCATGTAGACATGACCGAGACACCTCTCCGGTCAATAACCAACAACGGGATCTGGATACCCATGTTGGCTCCCACATGCTCCACGATGATCTCATCGGATGAACCATGATGTCGGGGATTTAATCAATCATGTATACAATTCCCTTTGTCTACCGGTATGATACTTGCCCGAGATTCGATCGCCAGTATCCCTATACCTTGTTCAATCTCGTTACTGGCAAGTTTCTTTACTCATTCTGTAACACATCATCCTGTGGCTAAATCCTTAGTCACATTGAGCTCATTATGATGATTTCTTACAGAGTGGGCCCAGAGATACCTCTCCATCACACGGAGTGACAAATCCCAGTCTTGATTCGTGCTAACCCAACAGATACTTTTGGGGATACCCATAGTGAACCTTTATAGCCACCCAGTTACGTTGTGACATTTGGCACACCCAAAGTATTCCTACGGTATCCGGGAGTTGCACAATCTCATGGTCTAAGGAAACGATACTTGACATTAGAAAAGCTTTAGCAGACGAACTACACGATCTTGTGCTATGCTTAGGATTGGGTCTTGTCCATCACATCAGTCTCCTAATGATGTGATCCCATTATCAACGACATCCAATGTCCATGGTCATGAAATCGTGACCATCTATTGATCAACGAGCTAGCCAACTAGAGGCTCACTAGGGACATGTTGTGGTCTATGTATTCACACATGTATTATGGTTTTCGGTTAATACAACTATAGCATGAACACTAGACAATTATCATGGACAAGGAAATACAATAATAACCATTTTATTATTGCCTCTAGGGCATATTTCCAACGGTCTCCCACTTGCACTAGAGTCATTAATCTAGTTACATTCTAATGTGTCGAACACCGATAGAGTTCTCGTGTTGATCATGTTTTGCTCATGAGAGAGGTTTAGTCAATTGATCTGCGACATTCAGATTCGTATGTACTTTAAAAATATCTATACCTCCTTCCTAAATGTAATCACGAATGGTGTTGAAGCGGTGCTTGATTTGTCTTGTCTTCTCGTGAAACCTAGGCTCCTAGGCAAGGGCAATAGCTCCAATGTTGTCACAGAATAGAGTCATCGGGCCCGACACATTGGGAATCACTCCTAGGTCGATGATGAACTCCTTCATCCAGACTCCTTCCTTTGCTTCTTCCAAAGCAGCTATGTACTACGCTTCACATGTAGATGCCGCCATGACGCTTTGCTTACTGCTGCACCAGCTAACTGCCCCTCCGTTCAAAATATACACGTATCCGGTTTGTGAATTTGAGTCATCCGGATCCGTGTCGAAGCTAGCATCGACGTAACCCTTTATGACGAGCTCTTTGGCACCTCCATATACGAGAAACATGTCCTTGGTCCTTTTCAGGTACTTCAGGATATTCTTGACCGCTGTCCAGTGTTCCTCTCCGGGATCACTTTGGTACCTCCCTACCAAACTTATGGCAAGGTTCACATCAGGTCTGGTACACAGCATGGCATACATAATAGAGCCTATGGCTGAAGCATAGGGGATGACACTCATCTCTTCTCTATCCTTTGTCGTGGTCGGGCATTGAGTCGTACTCAATCTCACACCCTGTAACACAGGCAAGAACCCCTTCTTGGACTGATCCATATTGAACTTCTTCAATATCTTGTCAAGGTATGTGCTTTGTGAAAGACCTATGAGGTGTTTCGATCTATCTCTATAGATCTTGATGCCTAATATGTAAGAAGCTTCTCCAAGGTCCTTCATTGAAAAACACTTATTCGAGTAGGCCTTTATGCTTTCCAAAAGTTCTATATCATTACCCATCAACAATATGGCATCCACATATAATATGAGAAATGCTACAGAGCTCCCACTCACTTTCTTGTAAATACAGGGTTCTCCATACACCTGTATAAATCCAAACGCTTTAATCACCTCATTAAAGCGAATGTTCCAACTCCGAGATGCTTGCACCAGCCCATAGATGGAGCGCTAGAGCTTGCATACCTTGTTAGCATTTTTAGGATCGACGAAACCTTCCTGATGCATCATATACAATTCTTCATTAAGGAAACCGTTAAGGAATGCCGTTTTGACGTCCATTTGCCAGATCTCATAATCATAAAATGCGGCAATTGCTAACATGATTCGGACGGACTTCAACATCGCTACGGGTGACAAAGTCTCATCGTAGTAAACTCCTTGAACTTGTCGATAACCCTTAGCGACAAGCCGAGCCTTATAGACGGTCACATTACCATCTGCGGCAGTCTTCTTCTTAAAGATCCATTTATTTTCTATGGCTCGCTTATCATCGGGCAAGTCCACCAAAGTCCATACTTTGTTCTCATACATGGATCTTATCTCGGATTTCATGGCTTCAAGCCATTTGTTGGAATCCGGGCCCGCCATTGCTTCTTCATAGTTCGAAGGTTCACCATTGTCCAACAACATGATCTCCAGGACAGGGTTGCCGTACCACTCTGGTGCGGAACGTGTCCTAATGGACCTTCGAATAGCAACCTGATCTGAAGTTTCATGATCATCATCATTAACTTCCTCTCCAGCCGGTGCAGGCTCCGCAGAAACAACTTCCTGTGCTGTGCTACTCTCCGGTTCGAGTGGAGGTACAATTACCTCATCAAGTTATATTTTCCTCCCACTTACTTCTTTTGAGAGAAACTCTTTCTCTAGAAAGGATCCATTCTTGGCAACAAAGACTTTGCCTTCGGATCTGAGGTAGAAGGTATACCCAACAGTTTCTTTGGGCTATCCTATGAAGACGCACTTTTTCACTTTGGGTTCGAGCTTCTCAGGTTGAAGTTTCTTCACATAACCATCGCATCCCCAAACTTTCAGAAACGATAGCTTAGGCTTCTTTCCAAACCATAATTCATACGGTGTCGTCTCAACGGACTTAGATGGTGCCCTGTTTAAAGTGAATGCGGCAGTCTCTAATACATATCCCCAAAATGATAGCGGTAAGTCGATAAGAGACATCATAGATCGCACCATATCCAATAGAGTGCGATTACGATGTTCAGACACACCATTTCGCTGAGGTGTGCCAGGCGGCATGAGTTGTGAAACAATTCCACATTTCCTTAGGTGCGTGCCAAACTCGTGACTCAAATATTCTCTGCCACGATCAGATCATAGGCACTTTATTTTCCTGTCACGTTGATTCTCTACCTCACTCTTAAATTCCTTGAACTTTTCAAAGGTTTCAGACTTGTGTTTCATTAAGCAGACATACCCATATCTGCTCAAGTCATCAGTGAGGGTGAGAACATAACGGTAGCCACCGCGAGCCTCAACGCTCATTGGACCGCATACATCGGTATGTATTATCTCCAACAAGTCAATTTCTTGCTCCATTGTTCCGAATAAAGGAGTCTTGGTCATCTTCCCATGAGGCATGGTTCGCATGTGTCAAATGATTCAAAATCAAGAGACTCCAAAAGTCCATCAGCATGGAGTTTCTTCATGCGTTTGACACCAATATGACCAAGGCGGCAGTGCCACATGTAAGTGGGACTATCGTTATCAACCTTACATCTTTTGGTACTCACACTATGAACATGTGTAACATCACGTTCGAGATTCATCAAAAATAAACCATTGACCAGCGGGGCATGACCATAAAACATTTCTCTTATATAAATAAAACAACCATTATTCTCATATTTAAATGAGTAGCCATCTCGCATCAAGCGAGATCCAGATACAATGTTCATGCTCAAAGCTGGTACTAAATAACAATTATTGAGGTTTAAAACTAATCCTGTAGGTAGATGTAGAGGTAGCGTGCCGACGGCGATCACATCGACCTTGGAACCATTCTTGACGCGCATCGTCACCTCGTCCTTCGCCAGTCTCCGCTTATTCCGCAGCTCCTGCTTGGAGTTACAAATGTGAGTAAGTGCACCGGTATCAAATACCCAGGAGCTACTACGAGCGCTGGTAAGGTACACATCAATAACAAGTATATCACATATAACTTTAACGTTGTCGGCCTTCTTATCCGCTAAGTACTTGGGGCAGTTCTGCTTCCAGTGACCGGTACCCTTGCAATAAAAGCACTCAGTCTCAGGCTTGGGTCCATTCTTGTTCTTCTTCCCAACAACTTGCTTACCGGGCACGGCAACTGCTTTGCTGTCCTTCTTGAAGTTCGTCTTACCCTTGCCTTTCTTGAAACTAGTGGTCTTATTGACCATCAACACTTGATGCTCCTTTTTGATCTCGACCTCCACTGATTTCAGCATCGAGTACAACTCAGGAATGGACTTGTCCATACCCTGCATGTTGTAGTTCATCACAAAGCTCTTGTAGCTAGGACTGGAGGATTCTGTCAATAACTGAGTCATCCAGAAGATTAACTCCCAGCTGAGACAAGCGGTTGTGCAACCCAGACATTTTGAGTATGTGCTCGTTGACAAAACTATTTTCCTCCATCTTACAACTGAAGAACTTGTCAGAGACATCATATCTCTCGACCCGGGCATGAGCTTGGAAATCCAACTTTAGCTCTTGGAACATCTCATATGCTCTGTGTTGCTCAAAACGCTTTTGGAGCCCCGGTTCAAAGCTGTAAAGCATGCCGCAATGAAACAGGGAGTAATCATCACAACACGACTGCCAGGCGTTCATAACGTCTTCAGCCGCTGGGAAAACGGGTGCGTCACCTAGCGGTGCATCAAGGACACATAATCTCTTGGAAGCTATGAGGATGATCCTCAAGCTACGGACCCAGTCCGCATAGTTGCTTCCATCGTCTTTCAGTTTGGTTTTCTCTAGGAACGCGTTGAAGTTGAGGGCAACATTAGCGATGGCCATTGGATCTACAATATAGATTGTAAAGACAATTTTAGACTAAGTTCATGATAATTAAGTTCACATAATCAAATTATTTAATGAACTCTCACTTAGATAGACGTCTCTCTAGTCATCCAAGTGACACATGATCCACGTCAACTAGCCCATGTCCGATCATCACGTGAGATGGACTAGTCATCAATGGTGAACACCTCCATGTTGATCATATCTTCTATACGACTCATGTCCGACCTTTCGGTCTCCCGTGTTCCGAGGCCATGTATGTACATGCTAGGCTCGTCAAGTCAACCTAAGTGTATTGCATGTGTAAATCTGGCTTACACCCATTGTATGCGAACATTAGAGCCTATCACACCCGATCATCACATGGTGCTTCGGAGCAACGAACCTTAGCAACGGTGCACGGTTAGGGTGAACACATTTCTTGAAATTTTAGAGAGAGATCATCTTATTAAGCTACCGTCGTTCTAAGCAAATAAGATGTAAACATGATAAACATCACATGCAATCAATATAGTGACATGTATGGCCAATATCATCTTGAACCTTTGATCTCCATCTTCGGGGCACCATGATCATCATTGTCATCGGCACGACACCATGATCTCCATCATCGTGTCTTCATGAAGTTGTCTCGCCAACGATTACTTCTACTACTATGGCTAACGGTTAGCAATAAAGTAAAGTAATTACATGGCATTTCTGATTGACATGCATGTCATACAATAAATTGAGGCAACTCCTATGTCTCCTGCCGGTTGTCATACTCATCGACATGCAAGTCGTGAATCCTATTACAAGAACATGATCAATCTCATACATCATATATATCACATCACATTCTTTTGGCCATATCACATCACACGGCATATGCTGCAAGAACAAGTTAGACGTCCTCTAATTGTTGTTGCAAGTTTTCATGTGGTTGCTATAGGTTTCTAGCAAGAACATTTCACACCTATGCAAAAACCACAACGTGATATGCCAATTGCTATTTACCCTTCATAAGGACCCTCTTCATCGAATCCGATCCGACTAGAGTGGGAGAGATAGACACCCGCTAGCCACCTTATGCAACAAGTGCATGTCAGGCGGTGGAACCAATCTCATGTAAGCATACGTGTAAAGTCGTTCTGGGCCGCTTTATCCCACAATGCCACCGAATCAAGATAAGACTAGTAACGGCAAGCAAATTAACAAAATCGACGCCCAGAACAACTTGTGTTCTACTCGTGCATAGATTCTACGCATAGACCTAGCTCTGATACCACTGTTGGGAGACGTAGTAGTAAATAAAAAAATTCCTACGTGTCACCAAGATCAATCTATGGAGAAACCAGCAACGAGCAAAGGGGGAGTGCATATTCATATCGTTGAAAATCACAAAGCAAAAGCGTTACTAGAACACGGTTGGTGGAGTCGTACTCGCAGCGATTCAGATCACGGTGGATTCCGATCTAAGCGCCGAACAACGGCGCCTCCGCGTTCAACACACGTGCAGCCCGCTGATGTCTCCTACGCCTTGATCCAGCAAGGAGGAAGGATAGGTTGAGGGAGAGCTCCGGCAGCACGACGGCATGGTGACAGTGGAGGTGTGTGGTACTCCGGCAGGGCTTCGCCAAGTGCTACGGAGGACGAGGAGGAGGAGGGGTAGGGCTGCGCCGAGAGAGAAAGAGATTCGTGTGTTGCAGCCCCCAAGAACCTCACATATATATAGGGGGAAGGAGTAGGAGGCACCACATCTAGGCTTCCCACCCTATAGGGTGCGGCACCCCTAGATGGGAGGGCCGATGGCCAAGGTGGGAGGAGGGGCCGCGCCCTAGGGTGGGCCTTGGGCCCCTCCACGCCTAGGGTTTGCCCCCCCCCTCCACCCTTGTTGCGCCTTGGGCTGGGGTGGGAGGCGCACCAGCCCACCTAGGGGCTGCTTCCCTCCCACTCTTGGCCCATGAAGCCTTCCGGGGCTGGAGGCCCCTCCCGGTGGACCCCCGGAACTCTTCCAATGGTCCCAGTACATTACCGGTGGTGCTCGAAACACTTCCGATGACCAAAACCTCATTCCCTATATATGAATCCTTACCTCCGGACCATTCCGGAACTCTTCGTGACATCCGGGATATCATCTGGGACTCCGAACAACCTTCGGTAACCACGTACAATATTTCTCTATAACCCTAGCATCATCGAACCTTAAGTGTGTAGACCCTACGGGTTCGGGAGGCATGTAGACATGACCGAGACACCTCTCCGGTCAATAAACAACAGCGGGATCTGGATACCCATGTTGGCTCCCACATGCTCCACAATGATCTCATCGGAGGAACCACGATGTCGGTGATTCAATCAATCCCGTATACAATTCCCTTTGTCTACCGGTATGATACTTTCCCGAGATTCGATCGTCGGTATCCCTATACCTTGTTCAATCTTGTTACCGAAAAGTCTCTTTACTCGTTCCATAACACATCATCTCGTGGATAACTCCTTAGTCACATTAAGCTCATTATGATGATGTCTTACTGAGTGGGCACAGAGATACCTCTCCGTCACACGGAGTGACAAAACCCAGTCTCAGTTCGTGCCAACCCAACAGATACTTTTGGGGATACCCGTAGTGAACCTTTATAGCCACCTAGTTACGTTGTGACGTTTGGCACACCCAAAGTATTCCTACGGTATCCGGGAGTTGCATAATCTCATAGTCTAAGGAAACGATACTTGACATTAGAAAAGCTTTAGCAGACGAACTACACAATCTTGTGTTATGCTTAGGATTGGGTCTTGTCCATCACATCATTCTCCTAATGATGTGAAACCGTGACCATCTATTGATCAACGAGCTAGCCAACTAGAGGCTCACTAGGGACATGTTGTGGTCTATGTATTCAAACATGTATTACGGTTTCCGGTTAATACAATTATAGCATGAACACTAGACAATTATCATGAACAAGGAAATACAATAATAACCATTTTATTATTGCCTCTAGGGCATATTTCCAACAGTGCAACACATATCGAACATTATCGCTCGTGGAGGATGTGAGAATAACTCCAACCCCCAGTCCGGCCAATGTTTTGGATCCATCAAAGTACATCGTCTAATGGGAGTATGTACTATATTCCTTGGGGAGCTCGGCCTCAGTCCATTCGGCGAGGAAATCTGCCAGCACCTGAGATTTAATAGCTCGGCATGGCTTGTAGGAAATTTCAAAAGGAAGTAGCTCAATGGCCCATTTGGCTATGTGGCCAGTGGTGTCCCTGTTCTTAATTATATCATTCAAAGGTACTTCGGATGCCACCGTAACCGAACACTCTTGAAAGTAGTGTCTTAGTTTCTGTGATGTCATAAATATTGTATAGGCTATCTTATCATAGTGCTGGTATCTGGACTTGCACTGCGTTAGTACTTCTGACACGTAATAGACCGGCTTCTGAATTTGGAATTTATGTCGGTCCTCCTCTCGTTTGATGACGAGCACTGCACTAACGACTTGGTTGGTGACCGATATGTATATAACATGGGTTCATCAGTGCCCAGTGCTGTTAGAATGGCATTACTTGCCAACATTGTTTTAATTTCTTCTAACGCAGTCGTTGCTTCATCCGTCCATTCGAAATTGTTGGTCCATTTCAGCAATCTATAGAGGGGTAAAGCCTTTTCACCAAGGCGGGAGATAAAGCGGCTTAACGCCGCCACGCAACCAGCCAACCTTTGGACGTGTTTTAGCTCTGTGGGAACTGCAAGTTTTGATAGGGCGTGGATCTTAGCTGGATTAGCTTCTATTCCTCTATTGGAAACAATTAATACGAGCAGATTACCAGCGGGAACTCCGAATACACATTTCTCCGGATTGAGTCGTATATCATACTCACGTAAGCCGGCAAAGGTTTGCCTTAGGTCATCGATTAGCTGGCTCACGTGTTTGGTTTTGATTACCACATTGTCCACGTATGCTTCGACTATTTTACCGGCTTGTTTTGCGAGACAAGTTTGGGTCATTCGCTGGTACGTAGCCCCGACGGTTTTTAGCCCGAAAGGCACCATGTTGAAACAGAATGGCCTGTAAGGGGTGATGAATGCGATTGCAGCTTGATCGGATTCCATCATTCTAATATCATGGTATCCGGAATAATCGTCGAGGAAACAACGAGTCGTGTCCGGCTGTGGCGCCAATAATCTGGTCTATATGTGGTAAGGGGAAAGGGTCCTTAGGGCAGGCCTTGTTGAGGTCCTTAAAGTCGATGCACAGCCGCCATGATTTGTCTTTCTTTGGTACCATCACCAGGTTTGCCAACCATTCGGGGTGCTTAATCTCCTGAATGAATCTGGCCTCTAGCAGTTTGGCTAATTCTTCACCTATAGCTTGTTGTTTGGGCTCGGAAAAGCGGCACATGGTCTGCTTAACGGGCTTAAAGTCTGCAATAATGTTCAGAATATGTTCTGCTAGCCGCCGTGGGATTCCAGGCATCTTGTTAGGAAGCCAGGCGAAGATGTCCTGATTTTTCGTAAGAATGCTCGCAGTGCTTCGTCCACTATGGGGTCCAGCTGAGCTCCAATAGACACTGTCTTACTGGGGTCCGTCAGGTGTACCTGAAATTTAATGATTTCATTTGTGGGTTTAAAGGATGGGGTTTGGGCCTTTTGCTAAGGATCACATCGTCATTGTCTACTGTTGACCGAAGTGCGGTCAGTTCTTCTACTGCGAAGGTCTCAGCTAGTGCCTCGAGGACGAGCGCTGCTATTTTGTTTTCGGCTCGGAGGGCTATATTCGGATCACTGGCGATTGTGATTACCTCGTTTGATCCTGGCATATTGAGCTTCATATACCCGTAATGTGGTATAGCTTAGAATTTTGTGAAGGCGTCACGTCCCAGCAGCGCGTCGTAGCCGCTAGGGAAGGGCACGATATGGAAGAAAAGTTCTTCGGATCGGTATTTTTTGGGCGTGCCGAACACTATGTCCAGGACGATACATCCTGAACAACGTGCCTCTTTCCCAGGAATGATCCTCCAGAATGTCGTGTTGCTATGCTCGATGCGAGATCGGTCGAACTGCATTTTTTCTAGGGTATCTTCGTAGATGAGATTTAAACCACTGCCGCCATCCATTAAAACTTTGTGCAACCTAAATCCATCGACGATGCGGTCTAGGACCAACGTGGCCAGTGTATGACCGGGATGAATGGCTGGTTGGTCAGTATCTCCAAAGGTGATGGGTATGTCTGCCCATGCACTTGTTGCTGCCACATGATAGACCTGTTCGAGTTCTCTAAGAGATCTTTTCCTCCTGTTCCTTGAGGGGAATGTTTCGTAGATCGTCAGGACTTCGGCGTTGTATTCTGATGGTGATGTGGAGCGCCTATTCGGCGGTAGTGCCTCAAGAATGGCTTCACTTCTTTTTGTGACATGCCTGACGACCCAGCAAGCTCTAAGGCTGTGAGTTGAGCTTGTGTTCAGCAATACAGAATGTATAGGGCATGGTTTATCCAATAGCCCGTCAAGGACAGTTTTGACCCCTATAAGGGGCCTATTTCTCTTTTCAGCGGGTTCGAATTTGGCTGGTCGCTTCAGAGGTATCCTGTTTTTCCGATCTCCTCTAGGGTACTCAGTAAAGGTTGGTTCCGAAAATAGTCGTTCGGCTTGCCAGGCGCTTTCCATGGCACAATATTTTTGTACCAAGTCTGACAGTTCGGTGAAGTCATGAATGCACCGACGAGCTAGGGCCTTGAGAATCCCTTCGCCATGGCAATTGCGATTGAAGGTTGCCATTATCTCCTGGTCACTAAGACCTCGTACCTTGTTTCCAGCAAGGAGGAGTCTAGCCCAAAAATGATGAACTGACTCTCCTCGTAACCGTTTAACATCTCGTAAGTCTGAAGACTTGGACTCTCCTGCGATGCTTGAGTGATCGGCTTGGGTGATGGGTGGGAATTTTTTTGACTCCATGCCACGATGTTAGTCCGGAATTATGGGCTTCGAATTGTGTGCTAGATCAGGGACCGATACCGATCTATCTCCGGAGCGAAATCCAGGGTCTGGGTTGCAAGCGAGGTTTCGATGATCGGAGATTGGGGTATAAACCGTTTTTAATTCCGGTCATTGGGGGGACGAGCCTCCAGTCGGATACTCGATGGTGGCGACTAAGTGAGTGACCGTGGGGATGAGAATCTCCCTATCGTCGGGTTTAAGCCCGAGCCGGTTGTAGATCGGGGTCTAGTCATCAATCATACGCATCGTCTAAATCCGATAAAATAGCTCGTTTAGAAACGAGGCGACGGTAGGATGCATGTCACTGAAGCGAGTGGGGTTGATATGCGGTGTTCACGGTTCCAGAGTCGCATGAAAGCGGATCCGGGTCCTTTTCGGCCATAGTGGATCTAGTCACAACGGTTGGATTGGGCGCTCTAGACAGCCCGAGGGTGACAGCCTCCAAAGAGGTGGGACCCGATGTCTTCAGCGTCGAGGTCGGTGTCTTTGGCGATCTTTGGCGATCACAGCGGAACTCTCAATGAAAGCACCAATGTCGGTGTCAAAACCCGCGGATCTCGAGTAGGGGTCCCGAGCTATGAGACTAGGATCGATGGTAACAGGGGATGAAGGAGAAGATGTTTACCCAGGTTCGGGCCCTCCTATGGAGGTAAAACCCTACGTCCTGCTTGATTATACTGATGGTATGAAGGTTACAGAGTTGATCTACCTCGAGATCGAATAGCTAAAACCCTAAACGAGTTTATATGCCCTACAATCTAAAACCCTCCCGGATTATATAGACACCGGGAGGTACTAGGGTTTACACATGGTCGGTTGCACATCGAAGGAAAAAACATGCCTATCTATTGTCGAAAACTTGGAGGACACGCCACGACTCCTTGAAGCATCCACCCCGGCGACGGGGCCTTTGATCATCCAATGCTCAGCCAGCGTCCCACATAGTCTGGCCCATGAGAAATAGGTTGGTCATCCGAGGACCCCTTAAACTAGGACTCCATCAACGGCCTCGATGGTCCCGACGGCTGCCAGCATGGTGTCGGCCACGGCAGCCACTGGCAGGAGCTTCCTTCGGACGGTGGTGGTTGAGCGTGTAGTTGGTGGCGTGCGCACACCCACCAGGGACGTCACATGCACTACACACTTCAGAGGATTGTTGCGCCGACGCGATGAAGCTTCCCACATGAAGCTTTCATCTGGTGGAGTGGCTGCGCGATGACGAACGGCCGGTGCCATTGGCGATCGGAGGAGAAGCAAACTAGACAAGCTACGATGAGGGGGATGATGACAACATGGAGTCGCCGGCCGTGAGGGTTTATATAGCAGGCCGACAAGCATTGGGGATTTCACTGAGCCGGGCAGGAAGCTAGAGCTGTAGCACGGTTTTGTGCGTGGGAACCTGCACGGTTGTGCATGGGAATGGGCTCATCGAGCGGGCGTGTGGACAAAAGCGGTGCCGAAGCATGCACTAGAATACTCGGGCGGCAATGTGGTGATAAGACGCGAGAGAGGAGGATGGACTGATGTGCAGGCACACGGGTCAAAATAATAAAACGTCTTCGATATTAATACAGGCAAACGAAACTTCCCAACATAGCATCGGTAATGATTTCATCCATCACTGACAATTGTTTGGGAGCAACCATCTACCCACAACACACACAGCTTGTCAGTATGAATCGTTTGTGTTATTATTGGTCTCTCCACACAATTTTGATGAACAAACTGTTTGCCTAGTATCACACAAACCTTGTTATGGTAACTCATTTGTGTTGTAACTCGATCAAAGCAAACAGTTTGTCCGAATGAACTGTATGTTGTACTTCGCACACATATGTATTTTGAGAACCGTTCATGCTATCTTGTCTAATCGCAAACGGTTCATAAGGACCAACTGTATGCTCTGCATCACACACGCTAGTTTAATCTCAAACGTGGATGATGGACCAGTCATTGCACATAGTTTTCTTTATTGGCGACGGAGCTATAACTATACCGTTTGCGATGGGTCGATCGCACACAGTTTGGGCAAAGGGTCTTTGATTGATGTGTCGTGTTTGGACCATTCTGTGGTAGTGTTTGGCTTTACGTGAAGTTGGACGATACTTGTCGTGGGTCCTCAAAAGACGGCGGAATTGGTGGTTGTATGCTCCTTCTTTCGGCATGGAGTTGGGAACGCCTTCCAGTTGGAGGCCCTAGAGAGGTAACATTCAAGGCCTGCGATGACCACGACAACCCCATACGGCTTCCCACTTAGGCTTACAAGTGGTACATGGTTTCGGAGATGACGAGCGATGTGAATATTATTTACAGGCAATACACCAACGAGATGGATTCTCTTACCGCCGAGTAGGTAAGCATTGGCATTACATCACTCACTTGACTCATGTACATGAAAGTAAGACATGAATGTTGCCATTTTATGTTGTGTTGCAGGTGGAATGACAGCCATATGGTACCGAGGATGGCTTTGGTGATGCAGTCACGTTTCAGCTCAATCCAATGTACTTGCAGGAAAAACATCTTTGGCTTATGCGGTGCCCACTGATATGCAATTGGACGGTTCAGTTCCATCTCCCCCGTTGTGTGTTTCGTCAATTTAGCTTGTTTTAGGGTCACCCGCTGGAGTGGGTGGACACGGACACACAACTTCATAGGTAACAAAGCATGAACAATAAACAACTACCATCGTCCAACTTTAAATGGTGCTAATAATGAGCTATTTAACATGCAGGTTGGATAGGAGGAGACATCGAAAGATCAAGGATTGGGATAAGCATCATAAGAAGTACGTCACCTCGTTTAAGCAATGTGTGGAGTGATATGTATCCATCGTATCTACTTTTCCTAATGCTTTTGTTCTTGTTTTGGACTCTAATTTGCATGATTTGAATGAAACTAACCCGAACTCGCGTTGTTTTTAGCAGAACTACCACGGTGTTGTTTTTGTACAGAAATAAAAGTTCTTCGGAATGGAATGAAACTTTTTAGAGAATTATTTCAGAATATTTGAGGAATATTGGAGCTAAAAACAACCAGAGAAGGGGGCCAAGGTGGGCAACACCCACCAGGGCACGCCATCCCCCTCGGCGTGGCCTGGTGGGTGGTGCTCACCTCGTGGGGCCCCCGACCCTAATTCTAGAGCTATAAATTCCTATTTTCGGAGAAAAAAATCAAGGAGAAAGTTTTATCGCGTTTCACGAGATGAAGCCACCGTCACTTCATGTTCTTCATCGAGAGTCCAGATCTGGAGTCGGTTTGGGGCTCCGGAAAGGGAAGCTCTAGGGAGCAACAAACACGGCTGGAGCTCTCTGTTTCCTCTCTATAGGGACTGGCTTGTTTTCAATTGTGTGGCATCTAAGATGCAGGCGCCACACTGTCTAGTGTGGCGCTTGACTCTTAAGCGCCACACAATGACTTGGGGCTCTGGGGGAGCAACAAACACGGCTGGAGCTCTATGTTTCTTCTCTATAGGCACTGACATTTTGTTTTCAATTGTGTGGCACCTAAGGTCCATGCGCCACACTGTCACGCATGGCTCCTGACTGTTAGGCGCCACACAATGACTTAGAGCTCTAGGGGGGCACCAAACATGACTGGAGCTCTATATTTCTTCTCTGTAGACACTGGCATTTCGTTTTCAATTGTGTGGCGTCTAAGGCCTAGGCGCCACACAATCTAGTGTGGCGCCTGACTCTTATGCGCCATACTAATAAATTTCACAAAAAACTATAGTAAATAGCTGTTTTGAGGAGCGAACAACCCTAACAATTTAGCACTACAACAAACATAGCACATCACAAATGTGTCCATACATAGAGGAGTTTCATGATGGTTGTTCAAAGTTCATGGGACGACAAGTTCCAAATAGCAAAGCGCGCAAGATAACAAGGTTGTTGGTTTTTAAACTCGTAGATCAAATCACGAGAGACACTCACGCCTGTGTGCAAAGCTAGCTAGCTAGAAAGCCTGGATCGATTCTTGTACGAGCAGCCGTAGACATATCCGCTTCTCTTCGGTCGGCAACGATCGGATCGATCGACTCGACGGAACCTTGCTTAGCGAACGAAATAACAAGAGCTAAACTGGTATTTTGCGGTGCGTAAACTTGCACCTTTTCACCTTTTCTTCGTGCGTATATATAGTAGGGATATAGGGATTGTCGCGTCCAATGCGACGCCGACTCGGCGTCCAACACAACATAGACCCGGACTCGTACAAGCACTTATCCAGTTTATAAACGTGAAAACAAAAGAGACTAGTACTAGGATTAGACTAATAGGTGACTATACCTAATACTACAGCTAGATTAATTCATACATTCACCTCCTTAATCTGGTTGCTTTTTCTTCATAGCTTGCACTCCGACTTTCTTCCTCATCTCGATGAACTTCTATCGATTGAGGGACTTGGTTAGAATGTCGGCAAGTTGGTCATTCGTGTTCACGTGTTAAACCACAATCATCCCTTCCTCAATGCACTCCCGGATGTGGTGGAACCGGATATCTATGTTCTTGCTCCTTTCGTGATGAACCGGATTTTTGCACAATGATATTGCAGCTTGGTTGTCTATCTTCAATGACACCTTATGCACCTCCCGCTTCGCAAGAATAGCTAGGAGATTTCTCAGCCACACTGCTTGACAAGCCGCTGTGCTTGCCGCCAGTGCCACCACCTTTTGCTTTTGAGGATTCCAGCTAATCGGATTCGGACCAAGGTAGAATACCATGCCCGTTGTGCTCTTCCGGTCATCCACATTACCTGCCATGTTGCTATATGAATATCCATGAAGGATCAATCCTTCCTCTCCCTTTCTGTACGTACAGCCAAGATTAATAGTGCCTTTTACATAGTGCAAGATTTGATTGACCGCGCTCATGTGTTCGGTTGTCAGATTCTCCATGAAACGACTCATGATCCCGACTGAATAAGCCAAGTCAGGTCGGGTATGCACCAAGTATCTTAGGCTGCCCACAACACTTCGATACATTGTGGTATCCACCGGTGGGTTTGAGATACGCTTGCTCAACTTGTGACATTGGTCCATTGGAACTTGTGTCTCATAGCAATCTGACATGCCACACTTTTCCAATAACTTGACCGCATAAGCCGATTGACAAGGAAAATCTCTCCGGAGCTTTGCTTTACTTTGATGCCCAGGTAATATCTGAGTAATCCCAGATCGCTCATGCTAAACTTGTTCTTCATTTGCGCCTTGAAACATTCAATTTCTTGTACGCTATCTCCGGTGATAATCAGATCATCGACATAAACTCCAACTAGTAGGTTTGAGCCTTTGAAGTTCTTTGTATAGAATGCGTACTCGAGGGGACATCTCTTGAACCCGAGCGAGACCAAACTTCGATCTAACTTTGAGTTCCAAGCTCTTGGCGCTTGCTTCAACCCATAAAGTGCCTTCTTGAGCTTGTAAACTTTTCCTTCTTCTCCTTTCTTCTCATAGACGAGGGGTTATTCCACGTACACTTCTTCTATGAGATCACCGTTGAGGAAAGCGGATTTAACATCCATATGATGAACCTTACAATCCTCTTGTGCTGATAAAGCTAGGAGCACTCTCACCGTCTCGAGTCGAGCAACCCATGCAAACACCTCATCATAGTCAACTCCTTGACGTTGTACATAGCCCTTTGCGACGAGTCTTACTTTGTACTTCACAATAGTACCCTTCGTGTCCTTCTTTAACTTTTAAACCCACTTCAAACCGATGGCCTTTTGGTTCAAAGGTCGGGCTACCAAGGTCCACGTGGCATTGCTCTCAATCACCTTCATCTCCTCATCCATGGCGTGCATCCAGCTAGGACTTTTGCTCACCTCTACGAAGTTTGTCGGCTCCTCAACTCCGAGCAGACATAGTCCGGAGTACTCGAGCGTAACTGGCTTTGTGTACTTGTAGACTTTCTTGAGGGTCTTGTAGCGACGAGGCCCGGAGGAGTCCGTTGAGGCTTGTGAAGGAGGCAACACAAATTGCGCCGGTGTTGATGCACTTGAGGAAGACGGTTGAGTCCCGGGCATGTCATTGACATCCGCGTCATCGGCGTAGTCGTCGTGACCGTGACCATCATCTTGATTGTCGTTTTCACTATGCGCCTCATTGTCGATGTCGTTGCCGAGATCTCTGCTCGTGTAATGCATGTCGTTGTCGCTATCATTTTGCGACCCATGTGCGCTGTCGTCGGTGTCGGCACCATGATGATCACTACCATTGTGTTCACCTTGGTTGGGCGTCTTGCCAACCACCATGACGTCTTCCCCTACATCATCATCAGGAAACTCAACTATGAATATGTTACTGTTTGGAGCATCGTTGGCTGCTGCACATCAATTCCATGCTTTGTTTTCTTCAAACACAACGTCACGTGAAATCCGTAGATGCTTGGTTTGTGGATCGTAGAAGCGGTGTGCCTTGGTGCCAGAATTTCTCTCGTATCGATGAACACCATCTTGGTGCTACGATCGGCAAGCTTTGAGAGATGCAGGTCCGCCATCTTCCCATGCGCCACGCACCCGAACGTCCATAGATGAGACACATTCGGCTTACGTCCATAACTTGCTTCATACGGAGTCTTGCCAATCACCGCCTTCATTGGAGCCCGATTGAGAAGATAGACCGCCGTCAAGACAGCTTCTCCCCAAAAATTCCCCGACAGGTTCTTGCTCTTGAGTAAACTCCTTGCCATGTCAACGACGGTTCGATTACACCTTTCAACAACCCCGTTCTGCTGCGGCGTATAAGGTGTCGTGAGGAACCTTTTTATGCCAATCTTCACGCAGTAGTCATTGAACTCGTTCGACGTAAACTCTCTGTCTCGATCTGTCCATAGAGCGCGAACCTTCAACTTGTGTTCCATCTCCGTTGCAGCCTTCAGCTTCTTGAATGATTCAGACGCCTCATCTTTAGATAGTAGGAGAACAACCCACATATATCTTGAGTAGTCATCTACCACAAGGAAGAAATACTTCTTTCCTGCGTGAGTTGCCGGGGTGATAGGGCCACATAGATCACCATGGAGTAGCTCGAGTGCATCACTTGCACGATAGGTAGACTGAGCAGGGAACGGCCTACGATGCTATTTTCCAACCAAGCACCCATCACATACTCGATCAACATGGTCGATAAATGGTGTCCCGGATACCATCTCCATCTTTGACATCTTCTTCAAGGTGTAGAAGTTACCGTGTCCAAATCTAGCATGCCATAACCACGAATCATCATCACTCTTGGCGAGCCAACACTCTGGTTGAGATTGATCAAGGCTGAGAATATAGAGCCTCTTCCGTGTGCGATTAACACGAGCTAGTACATTTTGAAGGTTGTCGAAGATCGTCATCACTCCGTTCTCAATATTCACCTTGCATCCATTCTCGTCAAGCTTCCCAATAGAGATGATGTTGTTGCGAAGCCGTGGGATGTAGTACACTCCGGTGAGTATGCGATGTTCGCCTATGAGACCCTTGAAGAGGACAGATCCTTGCCCGCAAATCTCCACAGCTGAACCATCACCGAACTTGACCGAGCCTTCAATGTCGTATTCCAACTCGAGGAATTTCTCCTTGCACCCCATCATGTTGTTACTGGCACCCGTGTCGAGATACCACGACATGTTCTGATCCCCGAATAGCTTTGGTGTCACTTTCTTCTCATGAAGTAGCACCTTCTGGCTTGGTTTCACAACCACCGTTTCAGCGAGATCACAAACTTCGTCCATCAAAAGACCTGGACCTTCGCCTTCTTGCTTCGTCAAATTTGCCTTGATCTCTCGCTTGTTAGGCTTCGTACAATCCTTTGCAAAGTGACCCATCTCGTTGCAGTTATAGCACTTGACCTTGGATAAATCCAAGTTCCATGGCTTCCACCCTTTAGATTGGTCCGCCTTACCATGACCTTGTGGCTTGCCTTTTCCTTTGCCTTTTTCGGTTTGTCCGTCGCGCTTCGCGTTGCTTGTGCTTTCGCTACAGTCACGCATTCCTTTGCTACTTGGGGCCTCCCAATCTATGCGCAAGTACATGAGTTTGTCACTACCTCCTCCTTTGCCTTTCCGATAGCCACGAGCATTCTCTTCCCACGTTCGTAGGCATCCGATCGCCTCTGCTATGATCATGTCGTCGATCTCGTAGTTTCTCGAGCATGTCGATGATGTACGTGAATTTTTCAGTCACCGAAATGAAAAATTTCTCCACAATCTTGGTCTCATTGAGCTTTGCACCAAGTGCGCGGATCTCTCTGACCAATGTAGTAAGGCGCATGGCATAGTCGTTCACCGGTTCGACAACACAAGGTGTTAAAAGATTAAAGCGTGCATGAAGACAGGAAACACAATGCTCTATTGTGTCGAGCAAGGCCCCTTTCCCTTCTTTTTCTTCCTCTCTTGCTCCTCCTCCTCCTCCCTTTTGCGCATGTTTGAAGCCTCTTGCATCACCCTCTTGGTAAAGCGTTGATTCTCCCACTCTTCCCTTGCGGCCTCCTCTGCACGCATCTTTTGCCACCTCGCTTCAAAATCCTTTTGGTGTTGCTAGTTCCTCTTATTTTCCTCCCTCTTCAACCTGGTTGGGTAGTTTTCATGTTGAATTTGAATTCGTATGTGCTCCTTAATCTCCGCTTCACTTGCCTCTTGCTTCTTCCTCTCCGCTTTGGCTGCATCCTCCCCTCTCAACTTCTTTGCAGCCCTCTCCCACAACCCCGCGTCCTCACAGACTGCATCCTTCTCCTCCACCCACTATGTTGTTGCCTTATTGGGTTGAAACGCCGATATACCTATGAACAAATAGCAAGATAATAGTTAGTAAGAACAATAAACAATATGATCATAAACAACAATAGTACATGGTAAACATACAAGGGATCATTAAAAACAACATGAAAAGATAAGTGATTATTAGTGACATACGGAAATGGTCCTCGTAGGTATCCACCCATAACAATCCTAGTCTCACCAACACCGCTTCTACCGCCACCATGAGATCTACCACCACCACCTCTAGCACCACCACAGCCTATCCCACAAGCACGTCCTCTTGTAAGTCCAAGTTGGCTCCTTCTTTGGCTAGGATCTTGTTGGCTACTACTTTCACGGCTACCAAATTGTTGGTTAGGAGGTTGTTGGATAGCAAATTGTTGGCTAGGAAGTTGTTGGCTAGGAACTTGTTGGCTACTAGTTGTTTGTCTAGGAACGCGTTGGCTACTACTTGGTTGGCTTGTCCTTGAATCATTATTTGGACTTCTTCTTCCGGTTGGTACACTTTCTTGGGTTGTGCCCTCTACCACCGCACTCTTCACAATGGGCTCTCTCACTAGGCTCATGGAATTGGTTGTTCCCTATTGGAGATATACCCTAGAGGCAATCATGCATGGTGATATTTTCTATGTGTTTATGAATAAATATAGTCCTTGGACATTATAAATGATGTGTATTAACAAGTACGTGACTTATTTGTGAGACTATGTATTGTATGATGACTGACCTAAATGATCCCTAGTTGAAAGGGTTGTGTGGACGCAAAGCCAGTTAGACCATGTAGCATTGGATGCTAGCCGAATAATATGGACTCGGAAAGATCTTCTCGGATTCGACGTAGTCGAGATAAGGTCTGAGTTGGACAAACCCAACTATGATATGCAACGATAGGTCATCTATGAGTCTCTAGTACAACATACGTTCTATGTCCTAAGACCTGAGCTGGTGCATGTACTCAGGATGGTGAACAGACTTGCTTTGGGCCGATAAAATGCTACTACGTGACTAGGTAGTTACAAAGGTAGGTTTCGGACTTGGCCAGACCCATGCTGCGAGACATGGTCAATCAAGATGGGATTATCCCCTCCTACCAGGAGAGATATACTCTAGGTCCCTAGGGTGATCCAAACTGGATAAACATGGCCATGCGATGAGGATTATGAGATAATCCGAATGTTGGTCGGATTCACCGAAATGAGAAAGAGGTCGTGCTGCAACAAGGATGACCATGTTGCCTTGAGAGCAATAATATATAGCTTGTGACAAAGGGAATAAAAGTGTGAAGTACATGTTCGCCTAACCAGCTTCATCGAACATTTGGAGTCGGCATGTCTTGCTAGAGGCCGCTACCGACTAGTCGAGCCGGATGTGATCCGACTCGCGACCAAGTGAATGAGAACCTAAGGGGTCGCGCGCTTAAGGGAAGGAACACGTGGGATTTAGGATCCATGTGAGGCCCAAGAGTTGAGCCCGTGGCGGATGCCTATATATAGTGGAGGTGCGGCACACCCATCTGGTTGATCGCTTCGGCACCGTCATTAGAGCTTTGCATGTGTTGCAACTAGCCACCTCCACCAGTCGTCGACTGTGCGATCGGACCTAGCAGCCCGCCGCACGGTGTTCCTCCTGCACGCGCAGATACCGTTACAGGTGGTGCCCTTGCGTCGCTCCGGCGAACCTGTACGTGGAATCCGGCAACCAACTGTTCGAGGGAGAGGATCCAACGATCGACTGTTCGAGGGAGATTGGACGAGGAGGAGACAGACCACGTGAACGCACTGCACCAACTCTACTTCCGCTACACGGCACTGCACATCTAGTGGTAACAATTTGTGATCCATCTCCGTAGCATGTTCTTGGATGTTCTGTGCGTAGGAAAATTTAATTTGCATGCGATGCATCTACGGTGGAACCCAACATTCCCCATTTCTCGGCCGCCACCACCACGGCCCCGTCCATCCATGTCTCCTCTAAAATGATTTTTCTTTCGTCTTCCCCGTTTCACCACCTTGCTTTCCGGGTTGGGCCATAGTTGAACTCCATGATACTCTAGCCATTGTGATTGGTCAAAGTATGGTTCAAATCTAGGAGCCCATGTATGCTTGGTGGTCACGATAGAGAACTCAGACTCCCTCATGGTGAGTGGATGGTTGACGTCCACATTCCTAGTGCGAGTTGCCATGTACAAGTGCGAGCATGCGAGATGAACCAACCTTGGCCTCCCGCAAGAGCAATCACACCCAGATAAATATACCTTGAACGCTCGGTTTTCGTGTTGCTGACCATCGTTTGTGGTTCCTTCGAGCTCGTTCACTTGGTACGTCCAATCCTCGTTATTGTATAATGTAGCTATTTGGGAGTCAGCTCTGCGTGATTGAAATTCCATCCATTTATAACCTTTGGTGGGAACTTGTACTTGTACTTTTGCTTGTTCTCTCCCGCAATCTGCTTACCCGTTTCAATTGAGTACTTCACAAAGTATGCTCTCAACTTGTCGAATGTGTATTGAAATAGTGCCATCATGGGCAACGCACGGACACCCTTGAGAACCCGATTGAAGCATTCTATCATGTTGCTTGTCATGTGACCATATCTTCGATCGTCTTCATCATAAGCTCATGCCCAGTTTGTCCTAAGTTGAATGTTCCTATTGAGAAAATCAAGACCCCTGCATCAAGTTTTTTGTTTGCGACCAAAGCGTTGTACAATCTTGCAAAACGTTTGTCGGAAAAAGCTTGACAACAATCTTGAAGATCATCCGTCAACTCGTTGCTACCACATGCCCGATAGAAATTTGAACATAAATGCCTCATGCACCATTTATGGTGCAAAGGAATATGCCCGGGAATGAAAATGTCAACCGCGTTAAGAATTCCTTGATGGACATCCGATATGACTAAATTTCCCTTTCGGGCGGTAATACCTTGGTTCTGAAAAGACGCAAGAACCACTCCCAGTTAACATTCGTCTCCGCCTCAACCAAAGCAAAAGCTAAAGGCAACAACTGATTATTGGCATCATTTCCTATTGCAACCAAGAGAGTGCCCTTGAATTGTCCGGTCAAGAAGGTGCCATCGATGAAGATGACCAGCCGGTAGTGTTGAAAAGCCCCCGCGCATTGCTCAAATGCCCAAAATGCACAACCAAAGGCTTGGACCGTCCTTCCATTGTGAATCATTGTTTTTCCCCATATAACTCGACCACATGAACCATACCCGGGTTAGTGGCGGCCAGGCTCCCAACAACCTAGGGAGTCGGTTGTATGCTTGCTCCCAATAACCATAAAATATCTTGAATGCGGCTTGCTTCACGTTCCATGCCTTCTGTATTTCACCTAGTAGTGAAAGAGGGCTTTCACAAGGTCGTTTACGCTCTTTATGCTCATTGTTGGAAGTGAGGAGATGGAGTTGGAAAGCCTGTAAGAGATGAACTTCGAGGTTAGTTGTGTATGGTTTTGGGACACAAGCTTGCCATCAAACCTCTTGCCTCGACACAGGTGAGGTAGACAACTCACAATGTGCCATCCGAGCCCTCCTTTCCATGGTCTTGAACGCACAATCCATGGACATTCTGGATCCTCACATGCAACCGTGTAACTCACCTTGATGTTTGAATAAACAACTTTGTGTGGACGATAATGCGTAAACGAAAAGTCATGCAAACACATCTTCAATTCCAGGAATGTTTCAAACTTTGACCCGGGCAAAATACCGTTCTTCCCATGTTTGTCCCGGTGAGAAGTTGTCCTAACTCCAAGCAATATGCCTTTGCTGCCGTCAACCACGACTTCATCCGCAAGACTAACATCCTTGAACAATGGTGTCCGGTGATCCCACCCTAATACCTTCTTGAAAGCTTCGGCCTCCTTGGCCATGAGCCCTTCCTCATCAACTTCTTCATCGGGACCATCATCGTCCGACTCAGATGCATAGCCACAGGAGTACGGCATGAAATGGTCCATGGTCTCTTGCAAAGAATATTTGTCCAAATCACCAAGGTTGTGGTTATGGAGAACACCATCATCATTATCATCATTCTCATGCTCATTATTCTCCTCTTGCAATGCTTCATCTTGGATCTTCGAAATCGGGGTCAATATTGGCCTCACTTGTTGGGTCAAAAGAGGTTCAATCATCTCATCTTGGTTCATGCGTGGAGGACTACTATCAACAATCAGAGAGGCAACCCTGTGCAAATCGAAGTGCAAGTTAGCATCAACCTTTTTTATGGCAAATAACTCTGGAGCCTTGTGTAGTAATTCGACCACCGTCTCCTTGTATGCAAGCTAAAAATGCCTGAAGTTCACACGCATGGTGTTCCAACGAATGTGCATTCCAAACCCCACATTATGCCAACCATCAAACTCAACAACATCACTTGGTCTATCCAATTCAAATCTTTCGGACTTGTTCCAACAACTAGGCAATAGCTAGTGCGTCGAGGACACACCATAGGCGTCCGCGGACACCGGCAAGGTGCGGCGTGCCCGCCATGTGAGGCAGCGAGCGCAAGAGGTGGCAGAGACCCTCACGACGGTAGACATAGGGTGCACTAGTGTGGCGTCGCAACCGCGTCGTGGTGGACGTCGGCTCCTGCCAGGAAGGATCCGTCATGGACCTCACGTCCATCGGCACCGTCCGGATTACGGGCTTTGACGAGGAAAAATAGGGCATGAGAGACGGTGGGAGGTCGAGTCCCGTAAGCCAGCTAGTGCTCATGTCCTACTTTACCTCACTGGCGACCGGACACTACGAGGGGTGCAGTCAGCCGTCGAACATGGACACCTTCGCTTAGTATTAGGTTTACGTTGCATGTAATATGGATTGAGATTTCTAATTTGAGATGTCCGAACGTGTAACCTATTATTTAAGACGTGACCGATCATTATCCGCGGACGCATTCGGACGTGTTCACGGGCGTTTTAAGGACGGATTTGTAAGTTTTGACTGTAAATTCTTTTAAACCATACACAAGGACACCAGCTGCCCGCCATACTCGGCGCGGAGGGAGTCGGACCGGACCGATCGAGCGTACTTGCGATCTCGTCCTTGAACCGGATGGATAGACCGTGGTTTTCAGCAGATGTTCTAGCAGTGTCTTGTCCACACCACACTAAACAAGCTTCCCATTTCGAACAAGTATCTCAGGTCCAATGATGAGCATGTTAGCTCGCGTCCAGACTCCAGATACACACACTGTCATGCTCTGTCTCTAGCAGCAAGTAACCAACCCACAAACAGATCTAGGCACAGCTGTTTAATTAGGTGCAAGTAAAAAAGAAGAAGATCAGGTTAATTCGCCGATGCTTGAACATAAATACGTCAGCCAGTACGTAACGTACGTGCGCATTCCTAACAACACGTATACAATTGCCATCGCGAAAGGCCAGGATTCCCTTTGCAGGAAGAAAGTGTGTGTGTGCTGCTCGTGTAAGCAAACTCACATCGCAGCAGAAGAAGCACAGTTCATCTAGCATCCAGGTTCAGAGCCTCTCTCTCTAGTCTAGTCGGATACTCCTGCAACTACGAAAGTACAGGCAAAAGCACACATACAAAATCAAGGCGCTGGATTACGGAATGCGACACCGCCCGTCCGTTAGCGGGAGGGGGTGGGCCACCGTTAGGTCGAGCCATGTGCGTCCAACTGCCCCGACCAACGGACTGCGAGGGCGTGGCGAGGCCGACGTCTCGTCGGAGGGATATGTCTATTGCGTTTGCATGCGCTTTTCTTCAGAAAATGCGCTTTTATTTGCTCTCCTTTTTCTCTTCTAGACTAGATATAGTTAGATAGACAGGACAGTGGGTGCGTGGGGAGCACGGGCGGGACCCGCCGGCGCGGCGCCGGCATACGGATAAGCAGCTTGCAAGCTGACCGGGACCCGCAAAGCGAGCATTAAAATTAAATTAAGATAAGCAAGCGACGACCACGACGAAGACGAAGGAGGCAGTGTCTGTCCGGTGTTCCAGCTTGCTGCCGCTCTCCAGCTCTGGGCTCCATCGACTGACTGAGAGCATCTTTAACAGACGTGTTAAACAAGCGTCACGTTAAAAAAGTATTGTTATTGCGCTTGTCATCACTCCGCGCGCTCCAGTGGTCGTGTAAAAATCGCGCTCATGACAAATAGAGTTCAGCACGCGGGCCGAAACGTCATCGCACGTTGCTTATTTGCTGTGTCCGTTTCCGCGCGCGGCACACACAAGCGCTCGCGAAAAACTCTCTTCCCCGCACCACCTTCGTCCCGCGTGTGCCAGCGTCGGTGAACTCGACCTGATGGAGCCACCCGTCGGCACCCCGCTCATCCCATCCTACAGCCGCGAGTCCTCTGTCGCCGTCGTCGCCGTCGCTGCAAACCCTAGCGCGGGGAGCACTGGCCTCGCCTCCGGCGAAGCTCCTCCGAGTGTCGGCCTCATGCGCGGCCTCTTCATGTTGCTGTGGCTGACCTCGGGTGCGGGTGGCGTCGCGTCGGCGCCGCCTCGTGCCCTCCCCTCGAAACTCCCAAATGCGTCTCGGCCGAAGAAGAGCAAGACATCCACGAAGAAGAACAAGGCGACGGACGGCTCCGGCACCTCGAAGGCATCGAGGAAGAAGCTTGCAGGGCGTGTGACGGGCGCGGCGGCTACCGAAGCGCCGGCGAGCTCATTTGTTGAGCCAGCGGCCGACGCGCACAATGTGTTCGACGAAATGCCCCAAAGGTATAAAATTTCGTCAACTTTTTTTTTCTTGTTATTTTTTGAATGCATACATATAGATAGCTTATTTGCATTGTTCTACATATTTTGTAGTCTCGACGATGATGCATACATATCAACTATGGGTGCCGGCTCCAACAATTCGCATTGGTCTTAAACCAATGAGTTCGAGGTGAACGAGCATGGTGAGGGCATTGTCGACGCATCGAAAGGAAGAGCGGGCAATTACACCAACACCGAAGACATCTTACTATGCAATACTTGGTTGGTAGTGTCGAGGGATTCATC
This sequence comes from Hordeum marinum, assembly GCA_022496015.1. Lineage (NCBI taxonomy): Eukaryota > Viridiplantae > Streptophyta > Magnoliopsida > Poales > Poaceae > Hordeum > Hordeum marinum. Next base: position 226,178,011 of record CM039672.1, read on the forward strand.
CGTTGGAGGTGATCAAAGTAGAGATGCTTATTGAAACCGGATGAAGGAATACTTTGATGCTCACAATGTGAGTGGAATTGACCGCACCGACCGATCTCTTCGGTCCCGGTGGTCGACAATCAACAAGGATTGTCAAAAGTGGGCGGACGCACAAAAGGCAGTTGACAAGTTGAACCCAAGTGGCACCAATGAGGACGATAGAGTAAGTGACATTTCATCCATGTTCATCATACTTGTTGTTGGTGTTTGACGTGCTAACTTGTTTTATTTTCATGTAGTTCAACATTGCACAAAACTTGTTCAAAGGAGAGGAGAAGAGGACCAAGAAGGGGAAGGTCAAGAAAGTAAGACCATTTACCTTGCCCCATTGCTATGAGGTGTTGAAGGATGATGAGAAATGGAAGAAGCATGATGATTTGGATTATTTGGATTTGAGCAACAAACGCAAGCGAACAATTGAGTTGGATGATGAGGAGGAGGAGGAAACATCAAGTGATGACGGCAAGAGAAGCCCCACACCCAACTCGGTTTCATACTCGAAGCCAAAACGACCGGATAGGTGCAAGAAAGACGCAAAAGAAAAGAATAAGAGAAAAAGAGATGATGAGCTTAAAAATGCTATGGAAGCTATTGTGAAGGCAAGAAAAGAAGCCAACGAGGTGAGGAAAATGGCAAGAAACCAAGATGCCGCGGCCGAGGAGAGGAGGTTGGCGGCCGAGGAGAGGAGGGTGGCGGCCGAGGAAAGGAAGGTGGCTTTGGAGGAGAAGAAGGTGAGCAATGAGGAGCGAACTAGATTGATGGAATGGGAGAATCATTTGTTCTTCCTGGACACATCTAGCCTCAATGAGGCGCAAAAGGAGTATGTCAATCTTGCCCGTGAAGAAGTCTTGATCCAAAAAAGAGCCATGATTCGCTCCATGGGTGGTGGTGGCCATGGCGTCATGGGTGGCGATGGACTTGGCGCCATGGGAGGCATGGGTGGCTTCGGAGCTACCATGGACGGCTTAGGTGTCATGGGTGGTTTTGAAGCTACCATGAAGAGCATGGGAGACATGGGTGGCTTTGGAGCACCCCCCGGCGCCATGGCCGCCATGTGAGGCATGAGTTTTACGTCTCTCATGGAAGGCATGGGTGCACCTCCGGCCGTCATGGGAGGCATGTCTTTCGGTGTGACTCACACACCTTTCCATGAAAATGCCGTTGAAGATCTTCCCAACGCCATCCGAGCTTCATGTGATGCAATGCGCGATAATGATGATGACGAGGAGGAAGAATCATCTTCAGAGGAGGAAGAATCGTCTTCGAAAGATGAGGACGAAGACGAGGACGAGGCTTGATGTGTCTTTCGTTTGTGTCATGAACTTGGTTTGCATTTTAAACTTGGTTGGATGAACTTGTGGACATGATTTTAAACTTGTGGGCATGAACTTTAATGCATCAACTTGTTTGTGTGAAATTTATATGTCATATTCATTGCATTTTGAATGTTTGAAATTTATTCTGTGTCCAAAACAATATTGGCGAGTCGCGTGCTGTATTTTTTGTACGCTGCTGGAGCGATGCGCGCGCTGTATTTTAGCGCGGCTGTTAAAGCAATCATTGCCGCCCGCGCGTGTGACGTAAATCACTTTTTTTCGCTTAGCGCGGCTGTTGAAGAGGATCTATTAGCTAAGAGTAGCGGACGAGGCATGTTCGTGGACGCATAAAAGGCAGGTACCGTGGAATAAACCCCCGCTGTTTTTCTGCTGAAGCTGCCGTTAGCGCGTTGCGACTTCTTCGCTTCAAGTTTGCGGTTGCTGAACCGTGCTGCCTCCTGCTTATCTTATAAAAAAAATCGACAACGAAATTAGAAACTGCTTGGTACATGTAGAAACAAAAACTGGTTTTAGATAATTAAATATACAAAAAAGGTTAGATAATAAAAATGGCATGCGTGTATTGTATTCATCCACTAACTATGCGCTACCACTTGATATGTATATTGGTGTTTGACCGACCTCGCGAGACGACCGGACTCCACGCCCTGCTATCAACTGCGGTTAAAACTGCTAACTGCTTCTCTCTTCCTTCTTAATTAAACTATTTATGTAACTGCATTATGTGGGTTATTTTCAAGTTACTTTATGTATTAAGATGTAGGTTTGTTCCACTCAATTTAGCAAAGTCGTAGCACGAGCGGGACGTATTCACACCGGCCGGCTGAAAGCCCAAATTAACCTCGCATTAGGAGTGAGTAGGCTGAGAAGACAAAATATCTTGTGCGTTCGCTTTATGCTTTTGAGGGGGTCACTCCGTCAGTACGGACCGACTCCGCCCGGCTATATAACCGACTCGACCCGCACATACATCGCTCCCCGCTCCTCCCACAGCTAGCATCGCCCACTCTCGCGGACTAGCACGAGATGAACTGCTCCTTCCTCAAGGCGGCGGCGGTCGCCGTGGGCGTGGCCATCCTGGCGGCCACGGCTGGCGCAGCCTCCTCCTTCGTCTCCGCCCCGCCTCTTCCCTCAGTTCTCTCGTCCACCCCCTGCTGCCTGTGGATCGCCGCCAACGTCATCGTCGTCTGGCTCTGGCTCGCCTCCTCCTACCGCCACCGCGGAGCCGCCGTCGCGGCCGTGCTCTCGTCCACAGCCAGCGACGTGTCCGCTCTCATGGGCGGCATGCTCTTCCCTTCCTCGGAACCCGACGTCTTCGCTGCCGCTCGTGACGCCGTCGTCGCGCCGCCGGCGCCGGTCTCGATGACGATGAGCAGGCCGCGAGAAGAGAGAGTGGTCAAGAAGCCGGTCGACCGTCCCCGCGTGCGGAAGAAGCCCGCCGGCGAGGGCACGGTGGGAGGCGCTGCGGCTGAGACCAAGCCCGATGGCAAGAAGGAACGCAGCGAGGCGGATAAGCCGAGGCCCTTTGCCGCCGTGACCGAGGCGGCCGGCGAGGCCGTTGGCGTCGACGACGTGTCGATGGACTCGGCGTGGCAGTCCATCGTGAGGAGCGGCGCGGCGCGGCCTGTGGCCGTGCGGAAGAGCGAGACGTGGGGCGGAGAGGAGCTGCCGCGGATGCGGCGCGCGGCCGACAAGGCCAAGGCCGTCGTGGCGCGGAGGGAGATGCGGAAGTCGGCCACGATGGTCCCGCCCTCCCCGCCGCACCCGGCCGCGGCGTCGTCCCCGGTGGCCGCGAGGCAGGGTTGGCGCACCAGGGACGTGCTGGGGATGGCGCAGGACGAGCTCCTCCGCCGCGCCGAGAGCTTCATCCGGAGGCAGCACGAGCACCTGCGCATCCAGCGGCAGGAGTCCGAGCAGCGCCAGGCCATGGAACACGACCGCCGCCGCCGCCCTGCTCCCATCCGCGTCTAGCAACGCCGCCACATGCATCGCCCACCGCCTATGCGCGCGCACGTACGTGCTACTCCACAGGATGGACGGACACACGCGCCCATGCACGTACGAGAGACTGTACAAAAGTTCGTCAGCCAGCTAGCCCTATACTAGCATCATCGTCAAGAGAGAAAAAAATGCCGCCATTGCATGCCTAGATGGAGCGATGGAAGTACAGCGCAGGTAGAGGAGGAGGATCCGGCCATGGCTGTGTCTACGTAGCGCAGTGCTGCTGCAGCACTGGTCTGGCCATGCACGGCGTCCTCCTTCGATCGATGTAGATTAAATCCGCATGTAAGATTATGTTTGCGTGAGGGATCAGCGCTACATGTAAGTTAATCAACCTCTAAATAAATGAAGAGTGGTAGCCGTTTCTTTGTTCTTTGGCACATCTTTGCTTAATTTTGATGTTTCAAATTCGTAGCGACAGAATTTCCTAGCAAATCCGCAAGAAAATTCGTTTCTCATGCCTTATTTATCACAGAGGATGTGTGCTTGATAACTGAACAGGTAGATGTGAGCATGCTTGAGGAGATTAATTAATGGGCCTCTTGCATCAAGCGAGTTCTCGAGGAAATTAAGGTAGAGGATTAAAATCGTAAGAAAAACTTCTTCCTAGCTAGCTATCCCTTGATCGTAGGATTGTACCCAAAGTAACCTCGTTGCATAGGAGTTACGGCAAGCCTTTTTGGTTCATGAGATTCAAATAGGATCATGAGAAGAAAAAAATAAGGCAAGCATATAATAGGAGTGCACGCACAACAAGAAGATTGTAAAACATGGGAATATGTAAACTTGGGTATTTGGCCATAGAGATAGAGAAACATGTTGATCTTAATAAACACAATCAAAGTAATGTGAAACCATAGAACAAATATAATTATACATTTGTATCACGTTCTTTGAACGTATGAATTACTAAAGTAGGTCTGAGCAGATCGTAAAATTATTGCGTTTTTCTTTGAAACTGTGATCGAAGAAATATTTCCTACTTTTTCACTTACTCCATTACTTTGAATCAAACGGGCGAATGGTAGTGCCAAAGGGGGGAAATATACTTATATTTTCCTCCACTTCTCACGTTAACTATATATAGAGGTCCTAATTTCGAAGGAATCCAAACATGATGCCTCGCCTAATGGTTTTCTCTTTAAAGTTCCGATGCATCTTGTGTCTTCCTCTCCGGATGCTCTTCCTAATAGAGTAACACACAATCTTAGAAGTTTTGTAATTTTTTTTCTTGCGGCTCCACCCCTCCTATGTTCTATGTGATCTCTCATATCCTATGTAACTCCTCAAAACGATGAAACCTCGACTTACGGTCTCATGGATTCTCCCCTCCTACTGGTCTATTGATCACCAGTTCCCGCCGTCGTCTTCCACTGCTCCACACTCCAGCTATCCGATATTCATACTCCCTTGTTGCCGCCAAGGGGACACTTGCAGGAGGAGGCCACATCGATGCTTGACAGCTTGCTCGTCATCACTTGAGTTTTAGACTCATTTCTCTACTTATTTTTTTATCATGCAAATGCTATGGGTACCCATCGGGTATAGGATAACCGATAGGTATGAGGATGCATGGGTGCCCCTAGCTACCCATCGCCATCCCTACTTTAACTAGCTATGATCTTTACACACCATTTGAAACATGCAAAAAAGTACTGATTCTTGATAATTCTCAGGACATTTCCATGCTAAAGGAAAGAACTTGTCAATCGAGACCAGTTTAATGACACCATTTTCATGTTCCAAGAAAAACTTGGAATGTTAGAGGCTTAAAAAGGAAAAACCAATGATCTACCTCCAACGATTGCATTGAATCAAGAGCGTAAACTAAACACTCATAGCCCACTACTTTGCAGCCAAGTAATAATTAAGCAACTATTGGTACAAATTGAACAAGTGGAGTAAGAGTATGCATTATAGTTACTCTTGACTGATGTGAACCATAAGATGAGCCATTAACCTAATGTAAGTTTAGTTGCCTTGCATGGAGCCAGTGACCAGAAGTGACGTGGATGCATCGGAAAGTGTCCTTTTGAGCTCGAGCTCAAATGCACCCGGATGAACAGTAAAATCAAAAAAATAAAAAAAATTCAAAAAAATCCTTTTTTTGCGATGAACTTTGACAAAAGTTATAAGTGCTTGCAAATTTTTATCATGAGATCACATTCGAGTAAGGCGTAACAAAAAAAACAAAAACGATACTATGAAAATGCTACTTTCAAAAGCATTTTTAAACACTGATTTTTTTGTCACGCCTTAATCAAATGTGATCTAATGATAAAAATTTGCAAGCACTTAGAAATTTTGTCAAAGTTCATCACAAAAAAAATTGGAATTTTTTGAAATGTTTTTGAATTTTTCTCGATTTTACTATTCATCCGGATGCATTTGTGCTCGAGCTCAAATACTCCACTTCCGGATGCATCCTCCAATCTAGCACAAAGATTCTTAAAAATATTCTAGCACAAAGATCATCTTTCTTTCCTAGTAAAAGTTTGTTACTCCTCTCATTTTCTCCTTTCCAAAGGGAGCAAGCTCGCTGGATTGGATTGTTTGAAGCTTTTTACTAGTAAAAGGTAAAACGTGTGATGTGGCTCAGTAGCTAGTGAACAATTAGGTTGCTGCTTCACCAAACTATCTAGCTAGCATTATCACCTCTAGAGAACCATTGTATCCCTTCACTTGCTCATGGCCATGTGTGATTTATTTTAACTTGACTAAGACCCCATAGGCCTTGTATGACCCTTTTTTATGCTAACACCTGTCTTGGTGACCCAAGTATTTCTTAAAAAAATCGTCATGGGATTAGTCACTTTACTGGTGGTGCTGGCTTTTCTTTTGTGCTAATCCATGCAGGTATTAACGGCTGATTTATCACGGGGCCATTCAGCAACAAGTGATCAAACACATTTATCACGCTAAAACTATTTTTCCTTATTGATTTTCAAACCACTAGAAGTTAAACTGTCCTGATGCTGAACTGCTCATGGACACCCACACAAAATTAATAAATGAAAAAAAACTTTTAGGACATGTGGGTGAACATCCACCCCCTACAACCAGTTGTAGCCCACATGCCCACAACCGCCAGCCTGCCACTCCTCCGATGTTCTATGCGACATCTTCTATCCTACGTGACTCCGCGAAATGACGAAACCTCAACTCATCATCTCATGTATTTTGCCATCCTCCTGGTCCATCGATCCTCAGTTCCCACTGCTCCAAGCTCAAGACATCCACTACTAGTACTTCCTTGTTGCTATCAGGGGACACCTGCAAAAGGAAACTACGTCAATCTTAGACTGCTCGCCCGTCATCACTTGATTTTTTTCATGCAAATGCTATGGATACCCTATCGGGTACAGGGTACCCGGTGGGCATGGACATGGATTAATTTAGACAGAAGAAAATCGTACCCGTCCACACCTTACCAGTTGCTACACTTTAACCAGCTATGATCTTACATGTCATTTGAAATGCGCAAAGGGTACCAATTCTTGTGAAATTCTCAGGATTTCAAAACTATAGAAGGGGCTTATCAGTCAAGAGCATTTTAATGACATCATTTTCATGTTTCAAGAAGAAAAATGGAATCACAGAGTTAGAGGCTTAACCAGGAGCGTAAACCGTAAAGTAAGTTTCAGTCATATACCCGACTACTTCGGAGCCAAGAAATTAATCAAACTATATTTACAAATTGGACAAGTGGAGTGGGATTAAGCATTATAGTTACCCTGGATTGAGGTGAATCATAAGATGAGCCACTAACTTAGTAAGTTAGTGACGTGGATGCATATCTTGCAATCTAGCAGAAAGATCAGTTTTCTTTCCAAGTCACAAACTTTTACTCTTCTCGTTTTCTCCTTTCCAAAGAGAGCAAGCGTCGGATTGGATTGTTGAAGCTTGTCACTAGTAAAAAGTAAAACGTGTGATGTGGCTTAGTACCTAGTGAACAATTAGGTTGCTGCTTCACCCAACCATCTAGCTAGCATTATCACCCCTAGAGTATCATTGTCTCCCTTGAATTGTTTATGGCCATGTATGATTTATTTTAACTTGACTATTGAGCCCATAGGCCTTGATGCTAACACTTGTCTTGGTGACACAAGTATGCTTTAAAAGAAATCTTCATGGGATTAGCCACTTTACTAGTGGTGCCGCCTTCACTTTTGTGCTAATGCATACAAGCATTAACGGCTGATTTATCATGGGGTCACTCAGCAATACTGCAAATGATCAGATCCATTTGCTGTCATTAGATTGTTGGTTTCTCATTCTCTAGACTTTAACATTGATTTTTCTTACTGATTTTCAAACCACAGGTGGTTAAACTGTCTTGGTGCTGAACTGCTAGTCAGAATTCAGATCACACAGTGACCAAAGTTAATGATCATTTTTTGTAGTACAATAATTAATCTTCATCATTACTCTTTAGTTGCACAAAAGATCCAGACGTAAATTATTGTACTTTTTTACCCTTTTTGATTAGTCAAAGATCTTCTCCAGCACCTTCCCAGTGTCTTATTGATTGGTCAAATAAGTACTTATAAAACAAATGTTACGTCAGAGAAACTAATTTTTACCCTAATATGATCTCAGCTTCATGGATGAGCTGGCTATCGTGACAGCTCAAGCTGTCTGCATTATTGAAACCCTGAATAAAGTAGCCCCATTTGTGATCTACGTGTAGTTGACTGTTAACTCGAAATATTATCCGAGGATTAAGGATAGATACTACAATGATCTTTGCTTGCATGGGCTTGGAACTCGGATAAGAACTTCGTAACCATTGATTAAGCATCCATGATGATAAACTGGCGGTTAATTAGCCTGAAACTGTTGTGTAGTATTGCATGCTGCATGGACTTTTCTCAGTGTTTCTCAAGCAATGCTTTCTAGAGACTTTGGCCTGCTATTTCCAGGCAAAATGTACCCCAAGTCGCCAGGAGAACACTTGGGACATGCTACAAGCACAAGCGTTTGACGCCGAGCTAGGAGTCCATTTTTCGACTAGAGCGTGGAATAATTCCTATGTTCCAGACGCGGGTTCCCACTGAATGATCGCTATAGCAAGCGTTGTGGCCATAACTGGACCTGGACCGCATGAAGACCTTTTTTTTTTTGCGAATGAAGACCATTTCAACTTGAAAATTTCAAGGAATTAAAAGAGACGGAAGAGGAGTAACAAACAAGGTACTAGAGATCTTTGGAAGGAGGCTAGAAATCTCTCGACAGAGCGAGTGATGTCTGCGAAGGGGACATGCGACGCATGGCAGTTGGCAGGATATAGGTTCCAAGTAAGCTCCAATTTGGCAGACACTTAAAACTAATCCTACTAGTTATTATAACGTGCAATTGGGCAGGAAACTATGTCCAACAACTCATACATTGGTCTTACTGAGATCTCGACATGGTTTTGAGACACATCAGTACATCGATAAATTGATGCGGCGGATTTAGGCTTGCGCTTTGGAGGTACTACAAAAATGACAACATGCTCCAAAAGTCCAAATATAGATGCTCCATAACAGTTCCTCGATGTGCTTTTTAACTATTTTGATCAGGAAAATCAACCTGTGTAGGCCCCATGCACGCATCGTATACTACTACTGGAACAATCAGTTGTCCGATTCGTGCGGCCATGCATGTCGACATGCAGCGTGAAAGGTCGTCACCACGATGGCGTCATGCACGCGCGTTGGCTATGACCAATCAAGTTTTCAGTTCAACAGCGCGCTTTGCCGCTGCAATAGTCTTTGGCCTGCAATTGCTTGGTGCCGTGTCGGTGTCACTGGCCTTGACTTGACTCGATTGCTAGTTGGACGATGGCGCTACGTTTCGGCATCTTAACCGCTCCGGATCACCCTTCATGGATAAGAAAGCAATGCATGAAAGCTCATCCGAGCCAAGTGTTACTTAAGAACTAGTACCATCTACCATGTTTATCCTGACCGATCACGGTATCATCTGGAAAGTGGAAAGGACTCGCGACTCTCTTAGATTTTTGTTTTCCCTGCGGCAATTGGATATTTTCTTCAAATTGCGCAAGACGTGTCAAAGGTATGCACATGTTGCACTCGGTGCCTACTCAGCAGCAAACATGCACAGATTGAATATCATTATCATATCTGTCAGCTAAAAAAATGAATATCATATCGGCCAGGCCGGCAATTCGCATGCACACCCTCTCAAATCATCCAGAGTCTTTTCTATGGTAATACAACGGGGATTTAATTTGAGTATCTCATCCTGGAAACTGCCCATATATACGCACGGCCTGAAACACGCACGCTTGTTTATCACAGAGACCATGTGGCAGGGCAGGGCTGCTTAATTCCTTGCTGGTAATCCTATATTTGCTACTTGAAAAGTGAAAACGATCGATCGATCTTGTGCGTAATGTTCTTATATACGTGCTATTTTTGTTTGGCCAGTTTGGGGAAGCTAGATGGACTGGAGTGCGTGGTTTAACGTCTAGCGAAAGCAAATCCATCGTAGACGCTAGCTAGCACCATCGCCACCATCACCATAGTGAACAACGGAGACGGACAGATGGTCATCCCTTTCTTTCCCAGGCAAAACTATTTTATATCGATCGAACAAGTTGGGTGTGCATACAATTTAGCCTGGACAGAGAATAAGGTAGAACTACTGTGTCTTCACACTCTATACCAACACATCTTGTCGGATGACTGCCAACAGGCACACATGTTTCTTCTTCTCTGACCAAGTTTAATACTCCATTCATTTCATAATGTAGTGCGTCCACGCTTTCCCAAATCAAAGTTTGACTATAAATTTAGCCAATTAGACCGATTGCGGCGGGTGTAAAAAATATATCATTGAATTCGTATTCGAATGAAGTTTTCGATGGTATAATTTTTACTCCCGCCGCAATCGATCTCGTTGGTTAAATTCATGATCAAAATTAAAGCTCGAAAACCAAGGACGCACTATATTATAAAATGGAGGGAGTAATAAATCATGGGTAAAATACAAGAGTGTCCGACTCTTTGATTGAGATTCCTCTCTGGGGCAGCCCTTGATTGATTGATATCCAAGATAAAGAATTTATTTCCAACGAGTCCTACAGTTGACGAGTATATCTTGACCCGTCGGGGGGGTGGGGGTGGGGGGACTTGCGGTCTACGGATTCTCCAACCGCCGCATGATTGATACCCGGTCGGTCAGAGCAGTAGGATTGCACAGAAGTACGCATTTGATGGATGATGATCTCCATTCATAATTGGCTAGTCGAGGTCAGAATGTCTCCTTTTTTTTGATTTCACCAACGGAAGCATATTCATAACTCTGGATATGCAGGAGTGTTAGCATTTTTTGGCGAAGAGGAGTGTACATTTGTGTTTATAATATGCTAATAAGCAATGGCAGATTTAGGCCCAGACAGTCCGGGCAGCCGCCTCGGGCATGAGGATCAAATCGTTTGTTGATTGTAGCATGCACTGTAGCTATAGTGCTACAGTATACGAAGCATGCCTGGGTCCTGTCATGTTCGTCTGGGATGCGCAGAGATCTTAGGTCCGCCACTGCTAATAAGGCCATATACTTTATCATCCTCATCTAGGTTTTTCGATCCAAAAGTACGCGGCAACGAAACTATACAAACTCATACTGTATTTTCTTTTGAGGTGAACTTCTAGAGTATTTTTTTCTAAATTTTGTGAACTTCGGAGACAACCTCATATGGAAGAACGATTTGTTCATTTTTTTAGGGAAGAACGATTTGTTAAAAGTTAGAACCATAACAGGGCAAAGCCCAACTAGGAGGCGGTTGGTTCAAATTTTGAGCGAAAGCTTATTTATTGCTTTAAGCGAGATATAAGCTTACAATCGCGTCGAAGATTACAGTGATGGGCCGGCCTATGGGAGCGAATGTAAAACAAAAAATATTACAGAGAAAACGAGCGTGAGGGATGGAATTCGATGTCGGGTCACTTGGGGCACGTTTGGTTGCTTAGAGTGAATTGTATCTGCATTTCGTTCTCATCTTGAGTCAGCTAGGTTGAGCAAAAACATGTAACAAACCAACATCTGCATGTTGCCTGCATTGCATTAAATGTCACTTTAGGGTCGGCTATTTGGTTGCCCGCATTTGTGTTTAAGGGGTGAGCATATGCAAAACACAACTGTTTGGTCGCATACACGTTTGTGTTCTGCTTACCCCATTCAAACATGATGGCCTTACCACCACATTATGCACAACGGCATGCACAACACTAACAACAGCTAAACAAGCAGATTAACAACAGCAAACAACACAAAACAAACAGATAAACAACATATAAACCCATACTCGTAAGCAACTATCATCCATACTGCCAACAACAATAATTTTTAAGACAGAAGGGGCATCCCATGCCCCCTGCTTCACCACAGGTTGTTGAACCCTGAACAAAATATTAACAGTTTGATAGCAATACCATCGCAAACTAACTACAAGTTCATCATAACAACAAGTTCAGAGGGCGAAAGCAACGTCACCGATGCAGTTGTGTCTGCAGCAGTGCACCCTGCATCTGATGGAGCTATCATGGTTGTAGATTTGCAACTTGGGCCCTAGGCCAGAGATGCGCAACACGACAAGGTCATCGGGGACGATCATGTGGTGGCTGCAGAAGTACTCCCAGACCCTGCCAAGGACTATCCGACCCTCGGAGTTCTGGACCTGAACCTAGAACTCGCACCACTTGTTGACCGAGAGCCTCACCACGCGCTGGAGCTTCACCGTCAGCCACTCCTTCATCACCTCCACGAACTTGGGAGGGATGATGAGCATGACGAGGTCCTCTCGTCCCTGATTTGCACGTAGAAGCAAAGAGGATCTCGCCCCCCTCCTCGTGGCCGGTCTGAGGAGCTCATCCCCTTGAATGCGGCTGCCTCATGAAGGCAACTCTGCGAGGAAGGTTCACCCTCTTGAGCCATCGGTTTGTGCGGATGAATTCCACGACGGCATCGGCGCCGGTGACGACAGGGGCTCCTCCTCATGCCCTGTCCCACTTCATCTTCATCACCTTATCAGGTAAGAATACATCCATTAGTAGCAAGCACCTTGGTCCTACCTAAAGTAAGAAACACCTTGGTCCTACCTAACATGAATACCATGCGCATAGCGAAATCATGCACTAATCTAGCTAACATGCACATAAACCCTAAGCAAGAACATCAAACACAACACCTAACTTGTATCATGAACCAGGGAGCACGAACATCAAACACAACACCTAACTTGCATCATCAACCATTAAGCATGAACATCAAACACAACACCTAACTTGCATCATGAACCATCGAGCACGAATATCAAACACAACACCTAACTAACATGATGAACACATTGGTACGCATGAGCACTAAGCATGAACATGAAACACAACACCTATCTACCATGCCCATGAACACAGTGTACATCATGAGCACTAAGAGTAAGCAATAAGCAGTACGCACTAAGCTATAAGCAACACACATCAATCTTGCATGCCTATGAACACTACTAAGTATGCACATCAAACACCTAACAAAGCAAGAACACTACTATCCTGCCTTTGTATAGTACCACACAAGATGCGATCGAATCAAATCCAATGCATGCTAATGATGAAAACCCTAATCTACACATCTACGAGTAGAGTTGGGAGTTCGTTCTTACCAGAGCGGCTGGAGCGTACACCGGCCGGGGGGAAACCCCAACGGGAAGGAGATGGCCGATGAAGAGGAGGAGGAGCCAATGCCGACGGGCACCAACATTGGCCCGGTGCTCTTGACGACGCGCGGGGTTGAGTCGGAGGGCACCGACATCCATGGAACAAACCCTCGAATGGGGACCCCCCTAAACAGGGGTTCCAACGAATGGCGCGGTGCCCGCCCCCTCTGGCGGTGCTACCGAACCAAAGACCACGAGGTCAGGATAGGGCGGCAGAGCGGGAGCGGTCGATACCGCATTGGTCGGACGTGGCAGCCTGGTGCACAGCGGGGACGACGCCTGTAGAGCCCGAATCAGGTCCACCCCAGAGTTCGCAAGCTGGCAACTCGCCGCTCGTGGATGCGGTTCTGGCCGACGCTGATGAGGGGTCAGCGGACGATGCAACGATGGGTGACTCATCGAAGCAAACGAGAGGAGAGGAGAGCAAGGGGCGGGGAGAGGAGTGAGGGGAGTGTAGTGAATGGAGTAGTGGGCGGTGACAGGAGAGGGAGAGGGAGTTATGAGACATATCGTCCGTCTCCCGACGCTCCCTGATGAATGCAGCCAAGAGCCACGCGTGGCCACGCTCCGCCTGGCTGCGGAGAAACTGCTGATTCGGCAGTAGCTCATGGGCCAAGCTCAGGGGTGCTTTAAAGTTCGCGCTATGCAAGCCCACTAATGAATTCATGTAACGAATCAGTCTAGTTTCTTCCAGCGCGGGCTTGATTGATCCTTATGCGGGCAACCAAACGTTCCCTTGGGCATTAAGTTGAGAAGCTAGCCACTACGTTAGCGTATGACATTTTAGTGAAATCTCTAGCGCGTTCACTTGAGGGGACATGGTCCGGTTTACTTTTGTTTTCTCCTACTTAAAGTGAGCCAAGCTGGCTTTTCTGTGTCTTTGTCATTTCTTTTTTTTATTCTTCGGTTTTTTCCATTTTTCTTTGTTTTTTTGTTTTCAATTTTTTTGTTTGTTTCTTTTTCTTTTTCATTTGACACTTTTATATACTCTTTCAACAATTTTAAATAAACACTTGTTCAATATTTTTTATACTTGATCAAAATTTATTAAGTATTTTATACATGATCAACAATTTTGAAATACTTGTTAAATATATTTTTATACTTGATCAACATTTTTTAAATACTTGTTCAACATTTTTTTATACATGATCAACAATTTTGAAATACTTGTTAAACATTTTGTATACATGATCGATATTTTTTAAATACTTGTTCAAATTTTTTTTATGCATGATCAACATTTTTCAAATACTTGTTCAACATTTTATATACATGATCGATACTTTTTCAAATACTTGTTCAACATTGTTTTTTCAAATATTTGCTGAACTATTTTTAAATACTTGTTCAATATTTTTTATTTTTTAGGAGTGTTTTTTGCAGTATATATATTTATAAAATTGATAGTATAAACAAAAGTACAATAATATAATGAAAAAGGAAAACAGAACATGTAAGAAAACAGGGAAAACAGCAAAAGCCACCCGCGCCCGTGGGCCTGCCCAGCTTGCTCGCTACTTGAGCGAGCAAGAAGCTAGACTCAGTGTAGGCGCGATATAAGGGCACCCCAAATTTTGGGCCCAGCGAAAATGGAATATAGAAATTTTGGGCCAAACTCGAGGATACCATATATTGTGGGCGTCCATGAGATTTCCATCAGATCTGCCAGTTGCGACCAAAACACTACACTAACTTTTTTTTTTAGGTGACGCACTACACTAACTTGAAAGAAAACCTGCAGTTCACTATACCAGCACTGCAAAGTAAAAAAAAAAAAAGAAGCAAGATCAGTATCTGATTCCCTGCAGGTCTACTGTAAACGACCTATCTGCTGCAGCCTGCAAAGTGCCAACATTGTTTGTCTGCTGGTAAACCAAAGGAGCCCGCATTGTCTATTCCGCGAATCAATTCAGTGCATCCAAATATATTCTTGTGTTCCAACTTCCAACGCCTGACTTTCCAGTGGAGGAAAACAAAACGCGTGCAGCCTCTGAATCAACATCCCCTGAAGAAATGCGTACTCGCCAACACAGTGCATGGTTGTGCTGTAAAGAAGATTACCCGGCACGTGGGTTGGCCGAACAAAATTATGAGTTAATGAGGACACACTTAATTAAGCTAGGATCATTAACTTAGTAAGCTAGGAAAATGATAAGTGTAACGCGGATTCCATATCTGCGGCTCTATTCCTATTGCCTACACATGCCTATCCGCAGTACGGACGCGTTCTGTTGTTGCCCATTTAGCACTATATACGTGTCATTAGTACTACTATATGTGACCAAATTAACGTAGAGAAAATAGAGGTATGCATTTAATCTCATCTCTGTAAAATATCTCACGGCCAACTTTGTTGGTCATTGGGTCCATAAGGTTTGGTAATTCTGATGAAAAATCACTTGCCGCGAGGAGTATGTCAACAGAGTACCACCATTTTGACTGGCTTGCTTGTTAATCTTTATCGTCGAAGCTGAGCTGCAGCATCTGGACAGAGAAGAGGCATCAGCGGCATTCCTAGCTAGGAACTTGCATGCAGTAATGAGCAAATAATAAGGTGGGGTAATACTAGTTTCTCATTTGTACTGAGAACTTACCAGCTTTGCTGTACTAACCTACTTTGCCTCCCCAAAGAGACCGTGCATCCAATGAAAGACGATGAAAAAGTTGGGTAATTAAGCATGGCTAACTTGTCCATCGAAGCAGTTGATGACATCCAACTCGCAGTTGCGAACGTGGGCGGACTTCAGCTCAGTGGCGTCCTACTCCACCTTCATCAGACAATGATAGAAAAAAAAAAGAGAAATGGAGAAGTGGGGTATCGATCCCCATACCTCTCGCATGCTAAGCGAGCGCTCTACCATCTGAGCTACATCCCCAAGTGCGTGCAAAACAGTAAACAGGCATAATTGTAAGTTCACAACCATGCTGGCCACCTTTGCCTAGTTTAGCCAACTTGAATTAATCTATAATGATAATAACCTTCCTAGGTAATCGGTTTAATATCTGTATATTGTTGCTCCCAAGCCCGGCGTCCAGTTTAATGTGACTACCATAGTGGATCGCACCTTAAAACAGACCACTCCAGACTCCAGTCACTGCAGCAGCGCGTTGGTTCATTAACTGAGGAGCATATGCCCACGTCTGTGTTTCGCTGTTCCAACTAAAACATGGGCACGAGACCAGGTCCAGACGGGCCGGCCGACGCGGACTGCTCAACCACATATACAGTATAATGCATGCACGTACCTGTCGAGACGTAGCTGCCGCAATCTAATGCGTCGTGCATCATCGACGGAGCCGATCTAGCTAGAGATCCACCCATCTCTCTCGGCCTATAGCTTGCTCCGTCCTCCGTGCATATGCATATGCATGGCATGGAAGTGTGTCTATACACATGGATCGGCCGATCTGTGCGAGGGCAAGGGGAAGGGAAGGGACCGCGCGCAGAGGAAGGAAGGAACATGACAGGTAAAAGGCTCTTGTCAACAGTTGCATGGACGTCCACGTCGACCCCTGTAGAGGCTGGCGGCTCGCTTGTTGGGAAACCGGAAATGGTCCATCCAGTCCAGATCACCACCCACGCTGTCGCTGTGCATGCATATGCATATGCTGCTTCATCCATCCATGCTTCCGTCGAGATCGAGTAGGTGTATATATAAATAAAACACATGATCAGATCAGAGCCAACTATAAATTATTCGCCCTCTCTCCTGCCATCATGTTTTCTCCTTGGGAAAATGAGGTGTACTGTACTGTCAACTGCAGCCCTTTTTCTGCGTGGGGCCAGGGCCATCCTACGGACCAACAGAAATGGGCCCCCGCGGCTGGGATCACCGGCCGGGGCCCAGATGTGCGGAGATGCGCCCAACGCCGCATGTGTTCCGCTGCGTCTCCGCGGTGACCACGACGGCTCGACGGGGACGTCGCATCGATCGATCGATCCGGCTGGCCGGGGGCGCTTCACTTGTGGGCTACGAGGAGAATGCCGAGCGATGGATGGATCCATGGTTGCTGCATGCATCGTGCATGGCAAGCTCACGAGTCCGTCCATACTGGATGGGGTCTGCACTTTTATGGACACACATGGGAAGGCCGTCATAAAGCGCCACCACATGAATGATCACGCCATGCCACGCAATTATGCGTCCGGCATGCGCTTCACCTATGTGTGGTGTACCTTGTGAAGAGTTACCGATAAATTACACGCAAAACGGACGTCCGTGAGGATCACACAGCAAGGCCTGTAGAGAGATCTAGAGTAGAATACATCAGTTGGGAGTTGCGAGCGTCCGATCTTATGATTGACGAAAGTAGTTCGGTTGTTTGCTTGCAGCTGGTTTGTTACCGGCCGAGACCTTTTCATGACAAGAGGGTGCAGGTATTTTGTCCCCTTTCTTTTCTTCATAAACAAGGGAGGTTGGTGGGATGAAACGAGGAATTTTGCCTGGTTCCTTTGTTTTCGGCGATATGGATTGGCCAAGGACGAATGTGCGTCCCTACAGTATACACAACCCTAAATATCGGGTTGTTTCGTTAGAAATTGGATTAGACTACTCTTGATCAATTTCGCGTTCTGACTATGTCCCATGCGTATGCATGTTTAGAGAATCTCTAATCGATGCCTTAAAGACCTTTAGAGGAGCAAAATAGGGAGTTAACCGCACCTAGACGACACCTCAAACCGGTAGAGGAGGGAAAAATTTACTCCTCGGCCGTGAGCCCAACTCTCTCAAATATACTTGGTCGTCACCTCCTAGAGCAAAAGTTTTGGCCCCCCTTTTTTCCCGCCAGAGAGACCACCTTCTAGCTACCGCCGCCACCGCCGATGCCCCAGATTTTGGCCGGAATGGAGAGGCAAGATCATCCCTTCACCCCGTCGGTGCGACGCTGCCCGAAACGAGCGATGCGCCACTGCCCGCACCAAGCAAAAAGTTGGGCACCAAAAACTTCCTTCGGGCCACCACACCAGCAACGAACGCCATCCGCAAGGTTGGTGGCAACGATGCAACATCTTCGGTGATGGCAGACCGCCCTCCCCGTACTCCAAACGCCAGCAAGCGAGCAAGGACGTTGTCCACGACGGCACTCACCAAGGAGTTGGCAAAGAACAAAAAGGCTTTGACGCTTGTTCCTCGCCTGACGGCTCGTATCCCATCTACGACCACCCATACGCCCGCTTGTCTAGCGCCGTTGTGTCACCAAGGCCTGTGGCCTTCAAGTGGTCGATGAAATGCCATAAAGATCAAAAAATGTCTCTTCATTTCGGCCAATGCATTGTTTGGTGATTGCTTGTGGCCCTTGGGTGACGAGCTTGATGTTCTTGTTATCGAAGTGTAGAGATGAAAATGGTCAAATTCATGTCGTCTTTGGAGGCAGTCACATATACTTGGTCTTGATGATCTCTACTATGACTCTATGTTTTCTCAACTAGAAGAGCATGAGGAGGATTATGAGCTCAGAGTGGTGAAGGAGGAGAGGCCGAAGAGGTTGATGAACCAATAGAAACACAATCAAGTGTGAAGGCGTTGATGGAATGATTGCATGGAAAACATCCTACGAATTCACCAAATATCTAATCTACTAGTTGCTAGCAACGAGTGAGAAATTCTACATACCCTTGTAGACCGAAAGCGGAAACGTTCTAACGAACGTGGTTGGCGTAGTCATACTTTCTTCGCGATCCAATCCGATCCAGCACGACACGAGCATCACCTTCGAGATATGCTCACGTACGGCTTGGTGACGTCCCATTCTTCTTGATCCAGCAAGGGAGAGGGTGAGGTAGGTGGTATCTAGGTCATCACGACGGCGTGGTGGTGGTGGAATTCCTGCAAGTCTTTGCCAAGCCGCGGAGGAGGAGGTGGAAGGAGAGAGGGAGAGCGGCGGCCAGGGCTTGGGATGTGATACGTCCATTTCACATCATGTTTTCCTATTGTTATTTATAATGATTTTATCAATATTTTACTTTATGATGCAATTTTGTGCCTTTTTTCTCTTAATTTGCAAGATACACATGAAGAGGGAAATTGCGGGCAGCTGGAATTCTAGACCTGAAAAGAGCTACATCAAAGATAGCTATTCTCCGGAGCTCCAAATGACATGAAAATTTATGGAGATTTATTTTGGAATAAATAAAAAATACTAGAAGAAGAATCTTTGAGAGGGGCCCCACCATAGAGCCACAAGCTCAGGTGGAGCCCCTCGGGGCGCGCCATGCAAGCTTATGGGCCCACTAGCAGGCCTCTACTACTTGTGAATGCGTTGGGATTTTCCCCGAAGAGGAAGAATGATGTAGTAAAGTAGAAAAAAATATTTTCCTCACTTAAAAACCAAGGTTTATTAAACTAATAGGAAGATATCCAAATAAACGATCAACAATACCTCCACACACAAGAGCTAAAACTTGCACCCAACTTGGACAAGAGGGTTGTCAAGCACCTTGTGCTCGTTAATTACAATGATTAAATATGGTAGTGTGGGATAGATAATTATAAATAAACATAAAATAAATAATAACAAATATTTCTATATGTTTTTCATAAATGAAATAGGAAGATGGACCGGGGGCCATAAAGTTCACTAGAGGCATCTCTCACATGAGCATAGTAGCGGTGGGTGCACAAATTACTCTTCGGAAATTGATAAAAAAGTGAATAATTATGTCATTATTCATGTGATGATCAATACATAGGCAATATGTCTGTGGTAACTAGACCGAAACAATTCTACATCTATTACTATTACTCCACCGGTTGACCGCTATCCAGCATGCATGTATGGTATTAAGTTCATAACAAACAGAGTAATGATTTAAGAAAGATGACATAATTATAAAAAGTAAGAGCGAATAATATGTTCATACCCATCGTTTTATCCTTAGTAGAAACCATACAAATATGTGCCTCGCTACTCCTCTTGTCACAGAGCGAGGACACCGCAAGATGAAATTTACTAATATGCACCACTTCCTGTGATAATCTACTCATCTAGTTGGCCAAAACAAACTCATAGATTGGAAAGCATACATAGCTATATGGAATCACACATAATAAGTCTTAGATTGTGTCAATTTCTTTCAGTGAATAATCTGAACATAAACTAACAATTCATCGGATCCCAACAAACAAGCAAACTATGCACTAGTGGCAGGTGGCATTGGAATACTAATAAAATCATTGTTATTAGTATTTGAGAAGTCACAGAACTTGGTATTTTCTTGAGACATAGTGACAAATCAAGAAAACAAGCAAACAATTTTTTTTGTTTTTTTGATTTTTTAGAGAAGTGGAGGGAGATGAAAAAGAGAGGCAAATAAAAAGTAGAACCAGTGGATGATAGTTTGTGTATAGGAACCTCATGAGAATTTGATGATGTCTCCCCGGCAACGACACCCAAAATTTATTTGTGGTACTTGTGGGCTGTAGTAGGATTTTCCCCGAATAGGAAGGGTGAAGGAATATTGTCACTACACCACGGTCGAGTTTATATGACACAATTCTGTGGGAAAAGGTCTAGTGTTGTCCACAAAATAACGGCCACCATAGCTTTTAAGTTTTGTCTTTGAATCATGTGTCGGTGAACATATATCATTGTGGACACAATAAGTGTCAGCAACCACGAAGCCACAACGCATCTGTCAGCGTCTTTTTAATGACTTGTCATGTGTCGGCACATGTGTGGCCCTTTACAGTTTTTTCTATCAGCGTAGATATGCACTTAACGACGTCAAATGTGTCGGCGTATGTAGGATGTATAGATTCTACCTAAGTGTCGGCGTAAACGGACACATGTCAATCGATGCGAGGTCGGAGACTTGGCACGTGGTTTGGGTGCAAAGAAGAATTTTTTTGCTATTTTGCCGCCTGCTCGGGCGAAATATCCCCAAATCGCTAACACCCCCAGCCCAGTCCACCCACCGCATCTCGTGCCTGCCACCGCTGCTCCTCATCACTTAGCCCGTGCCTGCCACCGCTGCCGCTCTCCTCCCGTCGCCTAGCCGCCGCCGCCGCCGCTCTCTGCCCGTCGCCTAGCCGCCGCCGCCGCCGCGGCGCTCCGCCTCGTCGCCCAGTCGCCTCCATCCCTTCCCGCCCCGCCCTGAAGCCCAGCCGCCACCGCCGCGCTCCGCCCCGACGCCCAACCGCCGCCGCACTCTGCCCCGACACCCAGCCGCTGCCGCGCTCAGCCCCGACTCCCTGCCGCCGAGCCTCCGTGGATCTCCAGCCCGACACCCGACGCCCAGCCATCGTGGAGCTCCAGCACGACACCCATCTGCCCCCGAGCTCCACCTTGATGCCCACCATCTACCGTTCTCGCACCCGCCACATCCGTACTATGTCTCTACGCCCCTCCCCTCTCATGTTAGCAGTTCATCCCAGGGGTGGGGCCGATGCGGATGGAAGCTGGAGATGGAGTTGTTTGGTAGAAATGTTGTTGTTTGGCAGAAATTGGAGCAACTCTTTCGCATGTCATCAGACAACCCGTCTGGTGGGTGGCGCCAGAGCACAAGAGGGAAGGAGGAGCATAGAGAAAAGAGGGTGCGCTGGCCCAGCATTAGGAAATATGACATGCACTTCGCCACTAGTTCATAAAGTTATATACAGATAGCTTCTGCATTTCGGTTGTATTTTCTAAACATAATGTTATATATAGATAGCATTCTTGTGAGCTCTTGCATAGTACATTATATATGATTTTTTTCATAAATTCCGCCACCAGTAAAATATTCCTGCCTTAATCGTTGGTTCATGCTCAATCTCTAATCCATGTCGCTGCTGCTACCAGACCATCGATCTGCGCCTCTGCACACTGCTTGCGGTGGTGGACCTTTGAGTTGTGCCTCTCATGAAGCGAGCCATGGTTGCTGCCGATCTGTACACAAGACTCATCCCCATCCACCCTCCGTTCCGTGAGGTAAGCATCAACTCCTCCTATGATTTCTAATTTCCTATGTACTGCTGCTTCTTTGTGCATTGCTAAACTTGAACCATATGCAGTTGTCTGTTACTTAAATAATATTTGTTTTGTATTTCTATTGCTTTAATAATTATTTCCAATTTACTGATGCAAAGCTAACACTACCGCACTGGCCAAATTTAGAAAGTTGGCTAATTTGATATTAAGGGTGCATCATGGACAAGGCATGGTTGTCTAAGCCTAGGTATATAAGGTTTTTTTCTTGCCAACTAATAAGCGGTATAATTATGTTATGAATTTTTCTGATATCTAAACAAAATTGCATGTAGGCACACAAATGAGTATCTACAGGGGGTAGACAATTTTAGAGAGTTTGCTTTTATTAATTCAACACATGGAAACAAAATATTATGTCCTTGCAAGATATGTTTGAACTCTAAATGGAGAACCGCAATTGAAGTGCATGAACATTTGATATGTGAGGGTTTCATGGACGGGTATCATACATGGTTGTTTCATGGAGAATCCTACCATTCTTGCCCTAATATTGAGGAGGTAGAAGTAGAGAGTTCACCAGCAGATAATGAATTAGATGATTTCTTGCAAGACGTAGCTTGTGGATTAGATGATAGCGGGGTGTTGGAAGAGAATAATGAGGACAACAACAACCTTGGGATGGATGTTGAAGCTGATACCAAGGCGTATTTGAAGATGGTTGATGATGACAATAAAGAACTATACCCTGGGTGTAAAAACTTCTCAAAATTGCATTTTATTGTCAAATTGCTCCACATCAAACTTCTTGGGCGATGGAGTAACAAAAGTTTTGACATGGTGCTTGAGTTACTTAGTGATGCATTCCCCAAAGGTTCACTACTTCCCAAAAATTTCAATGAAGCTAAGAAAATAGTTAAATCTATTGGGCTTGGGTATGTTAGTATTCATGCATGTGAAAATGATTGTGTATTGTTCAGAAGTGAATTTGATAAGGAGAATCAGTGTCCAAAGTGTAAAACTTCAAGGTGGAAATCAGAAAAGAAGAGTCCTGATGGGAAAAGGGTACATAGAGTTCCTAGAAAGGTTCTTCGCTATTTTCCTATTAAAAGAAGGCTTTAAAGGTATTTTATGTCCTCTAAAACTGCAACTGACATGAGGTGGCATGACGAACAACGGACCAAAGATGGTTTGATTAGGTGCCCAGCGGATGCTATTTTCTGGAAGGATTTTGATTCCAAACATCCACTAATTGGTAATGATAGTCGCAATTTTAGATTTGCTGCAACAACTGATGGCTTTAATCCATTTAGCTCAATGAGGAGTACCTATAGTATTTGGCCAGTCTTTTTGATTCCATACAACCTTCCTCCTTGGATGTGCATGAAGTGGACTAATTTCATCCTTTCTTTGCTCATTCCTGGCCCTAAGGCACCTGGTGGTGATATGGATGTCTATCTTGAGCCTTTGGTAGATGATCTAGTAGATATGTACTATCATGGTGTAAAGACATTTGATGCTTCTAAGTCGGAAATATTTGATCTTCGTGCTGCCATCCTTTGCACCATACATGACTTTCCAGGTTTAGGTTACACTCATGGGTGTACTACCCAGGATGAGGTAGCTTGTCCTGAGTGCCATTCATTGACATGTTCTCTACAATTAAAAAAGGGCAGCAAATATTGCTATATGGGACATCGTAGGTTCTTATCATCCAACCATAAGTTTAGGATAGATGAGAAGTTATTTCATGGAAAGTCAGAGCATAGGACATCACCTATACCTCTTACTGGTCAGGAAATCGATGAGTTGACAGCAAATCTTGAAACATCCTTTGGAAAAGATCCAGCTGCCAACAAGACCACAAAGAGAAAACGCAAAGAAGGTGAATCACCTCCCATGTATAAAAGAAGATATGTGTGGTTTAAGTTGTCTTATTGGAAAGATCTGATTTTGCGTCATAATTTTGATGTTATGCACATCGGAAAAAAAAGATTTGCTCACCTATTATCTGCGTCAGTGATATGAAAATTCTAGAGACTGAAATAGATGAGACCTTAAGCATACTTGAAACTATATTCTTGCCAAGTTTTTTTGATGTCATGGTCCACTTGATGGTTCATTTGCCTGCCCAAGTTAGAATTGGTGGTCCCGTACACTTTCGGAGCATGTGGTCAGTAGAAAGGTGATATTCTGAAAAATATCTAATAGCAACCTATTTTTTTGCAAATGAATTTTGTAAATAGGCTTACAATCTATAGTATGTAGGTATTTGGGGCATTGCAAAGGACATGTTCGCACTAGAAGCCACCCGGAAGGATCAATCACCGAGGGTTATTTGTTTGATGAGAGCCTTACATTTTGTTCTCGCTATCTAAAAGGGTGTGAGACTAGGTTCACTCTACAAGCTAATAATGTTGATGTGCTAAATAATGAAACATCCAGTACCAATCCATACTTCTACCACAAGGGGCAAAGTTTGGGTAGCATTGTATCATTATCAAACAATTCATGGATCCAAGCACATAAATATGTCTTGTTCAACCACAATGAAATAGAACCTTATGTGAAGTAAGCAGCCCACACTATAGTATAATTATCTCTTCATTTCTTACCTCTTTTATAATAGTATATTTGATACTCAATTATAGGAAGCACCAAGAGCACCTATCCTCAATTGGTCTTCCCAGTGAAAAAGCAATGACCACTATGCAACATGAGAAGTTTCATGTGTGGTTTCGAGAGCATGTAGGTAGGACATGAGTTGACCTATTTGTGTTCAACATTAATCATGTTAACCTATTGTAACTAACGACAATTCTATACTCAGGTATTGGCATTAGTTGAAAGAGGAGTAGAAGTATCAGAAGAAATCCAAATTTTAGCCCAAGAGCCTTTCATGATTGCTTGAAAAATTAATAGCTATACTATTAATGGGTTTGATTTCCATACACACTCAAGTGATGATGGTAGACCTATTCAAAATAGTGGAGTAGCTATAGCTGCACAAAATTCAAGCGGAGTAGAGATATATTATGGGATTATTAAGGAGATAGTTGAGCTAAACTACCGCCAAAAAGTATATATGGTGTTATTTCGATGTGATTGGGTTGACAATCGTGAACAAGACAAATGGGTAAAAACCGATCAGTTTGGGGTTACTACTGTTAACTTCAACCATTTGTTCGGTAGTGGTAATAAGTTATCAGATGAACCTTTCATCTTAGCATCACAAGCTACACAAGTTATCTATGTTCCAGAGGTTGATGATAAGGGTTGGTGTGCAGTTGTCCAAAACACAAAACCACATGGCACCTACTCTATGGCCACTGTGGATGATGAAAATTTAGATCTTGACATTGCTAATAAGGGGTTGTTAATTGATCTACACACATATGTTGATCCCAACATTGATTATACCAAATTTTCTCATGTAAGGACAAATATAGGTGGAATAATTGTTGGTGCACCAAAGAGGAAGTAAGTGTAGTAATGATTTTTTTGCATTTTATTTGGTAGTTGTGTAAAGTTTGGTTGTTATTCCAGTTGAAATACTTGCATGTTGTATAGACTACTAACTCATTTGTAAACACTTACAGGAGTAGGAGCAAAAATGGCAGCCGCAACAAGAAGCATAGAAGGAACTCCTAAATATGAACTTGAAAAGAACAGAAATGTAATTGAGGTATAGAAAACAAAACAAGAACATGAAGAGAACTTTGAATCTTAAAGGTCTATCAGATGCATTTGAGTTGGAAGGCCAACCTGCTCCTCGAAAGAAGAAAAAGGTATTGCTGCTACAGATGACATAACTAAAAAAGGGAACTCCATTTCATTTTGCATAGTTAACACTGATTTATGTGGTTAATTGTAGAGACAAAAGAGAACTCCTGTTTCACAAACTCAAGCTTCAGACCGGCAGTTGCGGTCTACTTCAAGAGTAACTACTGAAATTTCTATTGAACCTGAGATTGTATTGAATGAACATGAAGGTATGCTTCTTTACTTTGATATGTGAACCTTGTAATTGAATGATAATGCATTTGTAGTACTAAACCTATTTTCTACATTTATTGTATATCGGTCCAGGAAAGGGAGGTTAGGAAAGTTACTGCTATGAAAAGCATATGGGGAAGGCAAAACAAGCCTAAACTCAAGTTGGAAATCAACGAGTATGGTTAGCCTTGTGGTAAATCTGCTACACGGTTTGCTAATTTTGTTGGAACACAAATAAGAACCAAAGGCTTTCCGGTTGAATTTTATGATTGGAGGAAGGTTGATCTATCCAAAAACCTTGCATTATGGACCAAGGCAAAGGTAATGAGAGTTTGCTAATAATGGAACCTATTTCTTGGATGATATTTAATGCCTATATTTTTATTGGTTACCGCTGCTATGTCTTATTGTTCTTTAATGCCTATTTCCAAATGCCTATTTTCAGCTGTTTTGGGAATTAGACGAACGAGTTTTCCAATGGTATATGAAAACAACACAAATTAAATGGAAAGACTTCAAATTAGACCTAAAGAGGGATTATTATGATGAATTGTATGAATATGATGAACTTATAGCATCATGTGATGCTAGAGTTCATCTTGACCAATGGAAATTGCTCGTTGCATTTTGGTTAACTCCAAAAGCTAAGGTATGATCTTTGTTAGGTTGGTATTGACCTTTGATTCGACTTGTGTGACATGATCACTTGTGTGACATGATCTTTATCAAACCATTTGGTAGGCTCGCTCAATAAGAGGTAAAAATAATCGAGCAGGACACACACAATATGACACATCTGGAAGTAAGAGTTTTTCTCACTTAACATTGAAACGGTATGCAATCATGCAATTCTTGTTGTAAACTAGGATGTTTTTATATCTTGCTCATTGTTTTAAACTTTTTTATCACTTGACATAGACCGAGGAGCCGAAGCGTCGTCCACATAGACATGAATTGTTTAATAAAACACATACACATCGAATTAGTGGACTTCCTCAAGAAGGGTCTGCAGTAAGAATTGTAAGTTCATATGCACTTGAATTGTTCGATGCTTTTCATAGTTTTGTTTATGCAGTAAATACTAGGAACACATAACAATTCTAAATTTACAGAAAGAACTTCAAGATGAAGCATTAAAGCACCCAGAATTGTTGGAGAATGGTATTAAGGATGGTGATTTGTTCGCATTTGTTTGTGGAAAAGAAAAAAATGGATTGTTCGTGGTGTCGGTTTGGGGCCAACTCCATCTGACCTGGAGTTGCCAGGAACCCAATAGTATAATTCTACAAAGCTTCAAATAGCGATGGAAAAGTGTCGTGTATCTAACCAAAGAGTGGAACATCTGCAAGACCAAATGGATGACATGAAGAAGCAAATGGCTGAGATGAGGCAACTTTATCTATCTTCACAGGGGCAGCGAGCTGAAACCAATAGCACACCTGGAAATGAATCAAATACCCACGAGGTAGCACTAGTCCTATTATATTGTGGAACATGTAGTGCTATGATTTTATTATATTTAACATCTACAATGCTTGATTTTGATATAGAACATAAGGACAAGAGAAGCTATTAATACTGAAAAAGGTGATGCTATTCTAGAAGAAGTGGCTGAGTCAAATGCTTCTATGCAGAATGATGAAACTCTTACTGGAAGAAGAATTGTTCATGTTGAGAAACATAACAGACAACAAGGGGTAACATTTTCCTTTCCTTTTGGCCTTTAATTGTCAATATGCTTTTTTATGAACTTGCTTCTTTACCATGATTATACTTTTTCCCATAGGGTGGAAGAGATGTGATACTATATAGCATAACTAGACCTTTAAATGTCGTTGTTGCCAAAGGAACAATTCAAACAACTAATCCAAAGGCCTGTGGTGGGGGTGAGCCTCTAGGTTCTCAATATGTCGAAATTTTCATCTATTCAGTGTTCAAAAGGGGAACTCAGTTGCCTCATCTGTATGGGAATGTGTTGACCATGGGAGATGCTAAGGGGAAATCGATTGCATGGCCACCTGCTATGGTAATAATCCAGGGCATTTGGTTTCTTCTCTTTTGTGCTAATGGGTCACCTATTAAGTAGTGATTGTTTTTGCAGATCAAAGATCCCAAGAAGACAACTAATGTGCCATTAGGTGCAGGTATTATGATATTCTCAGTTTTGGCAATAAATACTTCAGTTTTTAATATTCATAGTCTCGTTTGGATGCAAAGTATTTTCAAAGTATTAATAGAATACCATAATTTATTGAAAAACTATAGTTTTGAATAGTTTGAAGCGTTTGGCTTTAACAAAAATTGTAGTTTCCTAAAACTGAGGAAATTGCAGTTTTTTTAAAACCGTAGTATTCATTTTTTTAAACTGGGTAATAAATACACAGACTTCAATTTTAATATTCAGGTTGTGTTTGGCAACATATTTTGAAGTATTAATAATGCAAAGACATGTTTGATATTCAAGCTGTAGCAAACACGCATGTTTTTTAAGCCAGCCATTGTTGCATGCAAACAATAGTTGACTAGTTGACCAACAGAGTTGCTAATATTGCGTCCAGCTTACCATGCCGATTTTTAATCGTGTACTGGACTGAAAATCAGCCTAAATCTTGGAAAGCTGTAGGTCCATGTGTAGCTTTATGTATCATATATATTATCAAGCAATGCCTTTTAGGTTGCCGTGTACATGGTCGTTCTTAGGTTCAAATTATATTGTTGGAAAGCTGTTTCAAATACAAATCCGATGTTGTACTTTATGTATCATATATATTATGAAGCAATGATTTTTTAAAGCCAGAGTATTTCAATACTACAGTCTTTGAACAACTTTTTTGTTGATTACACTTTCTTGACAAATTCATGTGGAATATTTTCAGGTACTTAGCCACCTAGCATTGGATGTGAGGGGGACTTGGAGTATCATGGAACACACATATGGCTGTTCCCAGTATTTTGGAAGCCAACTTCAATCATGTTATGAATTTAATGTGTGTTTTGGACCATTTGGTGCTTCAATTGTTGTGGAGTAGAAACTTTGTGTTCATGGATGTGACTTGTGTGCTCTGGACCAATGTATGCCTGTTTGTGAACCTATGTCAATATATATGCCTGTTTGTGAACCTATGTCATATGTCTATTTGTGAACTCATGTCATATGTTTGTTTGTGTGCAATGTGTCTATCTTGATGTTGTTTGTGGATTACATTTCTGTATATATATTTGTTTGGCTGTGCACTACTTACCATCAATTTATCTGTTGGTAAAAAGATTCTTGCAAAGCAACTGTCGACCATGGTTACTAGCTAGCTAGACAAAAAAAGAGTCAGCAAATGTATGTACCTAGACGAACATAGTACGTGTCGACCAAGATATATATCTATATAGACAACATAAGTGTCAGCAAATGTGTAAATCTATCCAAACAGGATATGTGTCGGGATAGATATATCCATAGAAGAACAACCTATGTGTTGGCGTACCTAGGATATATGCTCACAAACTATCTGTCGGGGTACGTAGGGTGTATGTTGTCTGATAAAAGTGTCGGCGTAGGTAGGGTGTATGTTGGCATCCATCTGTCAGCATAGGTAGGGTGTATGCCGACTGAAAAGTGTCGGGAAGAGAACAACTGTCGGCAATACCTTTGCTCACAGCAAGTCCTCCGACTCTTTCATCTTCTGTTAGCATTGGTGTTAGCTACATCTTATCTGTCGGCAAAGGTACCATATGCCGACACATTGGTGTGTCACGAAATCTGTACCGTGGTGTAGTGTGTGGGGACCCCAACTCATAAGTCGAAGCCTTTGACTATGCATGCAGAGTGATCTGAAGATCAATGCTCATTGAACACAACAAACTGAATATCAAGATTTTACATCCATTACATAACGTCTTACACAAGTAGGACCATTATGGTCAAGTATTATATAGATAGAATAATGAAGGCTAAACACGGAATAAAACACTTGTAACAGAAATCTTGAACGATAAAGTAGACCCATGCCATCTGCCTTAATCCTACAGACATTCTGACTGGGAAAGCATCCTAGTTCGCATGTTTGTCATCAAAGAACTCTTCCTTATATTCTTGTTCTTCCATGCCTGACCAAGTAAATAGACAAGGAAAAGCCAATGAGTACTTTGAGTGTACTCACAAGAAACCCATGATTGATAGCAAAATAAACATCCAAGGTTTAACACTTAGTTGGTATCTTTGCGGAAAGCTTGTTTTTGAGTGAAATGAAATGCCCTATCATTTTGGAAATCATGCATCATGAGGTGACAGATATCAATACAAACATAGTTTCCTCAACTCTAGTTTCATCATCTAGACAACTCTTCTGTCATAGATCAAGGATTCCCTCCGTGCCCAAAGTTTGTAAAGCATTGGACATAGGTTAAGCAGGACCACCCAAGTGTCCTTGACCGTGGACATAGCTATTTGAATAGTTTGACGCTCTATAAAGGTTGTACACTTTACACACGAGACATGGCGAACTTTCGTGTCATCCACAACTCGCGGTATTTTAACTACGCGAGGCAAGCACCCGAACAATAACTTCCCCTGACAATACTTAGTATAGAGTCCACTCATTGGTACCCGAACCTCATGATAGTCATCACATTAGACAAGTTCAACATCATATCCATGAGGGGACTCAGTGATGTGCCCAATGTCTATAAAAACAACCATAGTCGTCCATTGTGGCATGACCATGTATCGAGAGTGAACGAGTCACTCCCGCCACTAGTAACGCGGGGTCTCTTCTAGTATTGAGCAAGGTAATCAATATAGCCCCATCCCATAAGGGGTAGTGTGGTTGTACATGTTCGGCTGGGACGGTCAACAAATCTTAAATCTAATCAGTTTCCAAAAATAGCTCACTTTGCTTTTCTCAGTACACTACTTATTTTTCAAGTAGTGACCTAGCTAAACATCTCCCAAGGGCATTAGTGGCACCCGTTGGGGTTTTCAAAAGTCTTTGTTAAAATCCCACTTGTTTCTTTTAATGCATGACCATGCCCCAATTTGCATAGCCAAACTTCTACAAGCACCTATCTAATTCCTACCAACACAACTCTAAGCAAGGGTAGAGTCATGGGCAATGCAAGTATCAACGAAATCATGCAATCAGAGGCGGGCCTCTAGGGTTTGCCATCAGAAAGATATCCTTCTTTTGGTGCAGAAGAAAAATACTATAATGACACAAAAAGGGTTTCACCATCATGGTCAAAGGACCGCTTGCATGGATCAACAAAATTTCCAACTCTTCTGGTCCTTCTCCAAGAACTCACTCTACTTCGGAACTAACATAGAAAGGAATCATAATAAGGCAGAAAAAATTGCTCTAAAAATAGGAATTCCACTTTTCATCAACACCTTACTAGGATCACTAATTTCAAATCCAAATCTCATATCCAACGAGAATTTCCATTTTTTCCCTAAAGTCATTAACATAATATCACCAATTCCCTACCAAAATCACCTGGTTAAGTCAAATTCTCACACCCTCCAAGAATTTCAGCTTGTGATCCTTCCTGTCCTACTAAGTCCAATTTACTCATGGGTAATGAAAGTTATGCTACTTTATTAATCATGATCCCACCAAGTTTATCTACCAAACATGAAAGCCTCATGATCCACCAAAGATTCCGATGTTTTCTCAAGGTCTATATTATAGCCTCATTAAGTCATTTTTCTATTAATTACATATTCCCAAGACAAAATTCCCTGTGTCATCGTTAGTTTTGGTGCTAGCTTAAGAATGTAATGTGTTTGTTCACTACGATCACTACCTCCATAAGGTACCCAATGCTAAGCAAAGGTTATTGAAGCTTAACTAGTTCTCTTGCAATTCCATAGGTTAAGCTCACATATAGAAGTTCAAGTTACGGTAACCTCTATGGTCAAGGCTGGTCTAGGGAAGGATTTAAAATTTTGAGTAAAAATGAGAACTCCATTGAGTTGCACTTTGTTGAGCAAGTTGTCTCAAAAATTCTTTAGTGTTAGCTATTTGTCGAGGTGGAATCCTTGGTGCATCT
Source organism: Hordeum marinum (assembly GCA_022496015.1). Taxonomy (NCBI): domain Eukaryota; kingdom Viridiplantae; phylum Streptophyta; class Magnoliopsida; order Poales; family Poaceae; genus Hordeum; species Hordeum marinum. Next base: position 226,210,057 of record CM039672.1, read on the forward strand.
TGTCTCTCTGGGATTCAGTTGATGAGATAGAGGAGAGGGAAAAGTAACATAGAGGGTGTGCTTGAAGGGGTGGTATAGTGCAAGTGTAATCAACCAAGGGACGAAAAGGCCAAACACATTCATTAAGATAAGATAGGTGATATAGTCGCATACATGTTGCATAGGGAAAAGTGCAACTTATATCAAAACACAAACATAAAAAACAAAGAACAAGCATAACATGGTTTCATTTGAAACATTACGTGGACTCGACTACTCATAGGGGATACACGACTCATCGTATCCTATGGGTAATCGACTCAGCAATCACTCTTGGGGGCTTCATTTCATACCTTAGAGAGAAGGATGTTCAGTCTTAAACTTCTAGGTCCTCCTTGTGGTACTGCCGGGTAAGCGGCATTCGGATCCTTGTTGGGACACCTCTTGTCATATTGCCCAAATTTGCCACATTCGAATCATGTGACGGGATTAGAAGAGTTGTTAGCAAGCCTTGGGTCGGTATCATGTCGGTAGTCTAGCGGTTGTCCTTCACATGGTGGATATAGAAATCTATCCCTATGCCTTCTGCGTGGGGCTCGATGATATGTCTCCGATGTATCTACTTTTCCTAACACTTTTTGCTCTTGTTTTGGACTCTAATTTGCATAATTTGAATGAAACTAACCCAAACTGACTTTGTTTTCAGCAGAACTACCATGGTGTTCTTTTTGTGCAGAAATAAAAGTTCTCAAAACGGAGCAAAACTTTTTGGAGATTTATGTTACAATAAATAAAAAATACTGGAGCCAAAAACCACCGGAAGAGGGGGCCTGGCTGGGCACAAGACACCCGGGCGCGCCAACCCCCCCAGTTGCGCCCTGGTGGGTTGTGCCCACCTCGTGGCCCCACTAACCCTAATCCGACGTTATAAAATCCTATTTTTGGAGGAAAAAATCAAGGAGAAAGTTTCATCGCGTTTTACGATATGGACCTGCCGCCGCCTCTTGTTCTTCATCGGGAGGCCAGATTTGGAGTCCATTGGGGCTCCGGAGAGGGGAATCTTTGGTCTTTGTCATCATCAACCCTTCTTCATCGCCAATTCCATGGTGCTCCCCACCATGAGTGAGTAATTCCTTTGTAGGCTTGCTGGTCGGTAAGGAGTTGGATGAGATTCATCATGTAATCGAGTTAGTTTTGTTAGTGCTTGATCCCTAGTATCCACTATGTTCTGAGATTGATGTTGCTATGACTTTGCCATGCTTAATGCTTGTCACTAGGGCCCGAGTGCCATGATTTAAGATCTGAACCATTTATGTTATCATAATTATATCTATGTTCTTGATCCGATCTTGCTTAGTCATATGCACCTATTACGTGTTATGATTCGTAAACCCCAGGGTGACAGTAATCGGGATACTTTCCGGTGATGACCGTAGTTTGAGGAGTTCATGTATTCACTATGTGTTAATGATTTGTTCTAGTTCTCTATTAAAAGTAGGCCTTAATATCCCTTAGTTTCCTTATGGACCCCGCTGCCACAGGAGGGTAGGACAAAAGATGTCATGCAAGTTCTTTTCCTTAAGCACATATGACTATTTACGGAATACATGCCTACATTACATTGATGAACTGGAGCTAGTTTTGTACCGCCCTAGGTTATGACTGTTATATGATGAATATCAGCCAACAAATACACCTATTTAGTGCCTACGAGTTTTCCACACATTGTTCTTGCTAAGTTGCTATTGTTGCTGTTGCTGTTGAACTTGCTACAAAAATCAGTACTGCTATTGTTACTACTACTATTACTGTGCTATTGATCACTTTGTTATAGATATTTATCTCTAGGTGTGGTTGAATTGACAACTCAACATTGCTAATACTCCCCAATATTATTTGGCTCCCCTTGTGTCGAATCTATAAATTTGGGTTGAATACTCTACCCTCGAAAACTGTTGTGACCCCCTATACTTGTGGGTTATCAAGACCTTTTTCTGGCGCCATTGTCGGGGATCATAGCTATATTTGCTGAGTCACTTGGGATTTATATCAATTTATGACTATGAAGAATCTGAAGGATACAAGAACCAAGATCATTCCCTCTAGGACGAGGAGAGGTACGGATTTGCCATCACACTCTGCACATGATTCACCTTCTGTTATGAGTAGACTTGCAACGCCACCACCTGATATTGATGATGCTACTTCTTCTATGAATGATGCTTATGATGATGCTAGTACCTTGCTTAATGATACCGTGCCGCTAGGTGAATTTCTTGATGAAAAAATTGATAGAGCTAAAGAGAATGAAATTATTGAAACTGATGAAACTACTAAAACTAATGAAGTCTTTGAAACTGGTAATTATGAAACACCTATTAGACCTAGCTCTCCTAGATTTGAAATGCCTAAGATACCCGAGGGTTATGTTTTGGATGGAGAAGTAGCTAGAGACATTCTTGCTTGTAAGGATAGAGATGATACTATGCAAACTGAAAGAAAAGACTTTGAATGCTAGAATGAAATGTGATCCTAAGTTTGCTACTTCACCTATGTTTGTTACTGATAAGGATTATGAATTCTCTATTGACCCAAAGTTAATTAATTGGTTGAATATAATCCTTTCCATGGTTATGAAATTGAAACTGTAGTGGCACATCTTACTAAGCTGAATGATATAGCCAACCTTTTGCTCATGATGAGAAGATTCGCTACTACTATATTCTCAAATTATTTCCGTGCTCATTAAAGGGTGATGCTAAGATATGGTATAATACTCTTGCTCCTGGTTGTGTGCGTAGCCCCCCAGGATACGATTTACTACTTCTTTGGAAAAAATCCCGCTCATAAGAAACAAGCTGCCTTATAGGAAATATTTAACTTTGTGCAAACTGAAAAAGAGAGTCTCCCACAAGCTTGGGGCAGGCTTCTCCAATTGCTTAATGCTTTGCCTGATCATCCTCTTAAGAAAAAAATAAATACTTGATATCTTCTATAATGGACTAACTGATGCTGCTAGGGACTTCCTAGATAGTTGTGCTAGTTATGTTTTGAGGGAACGAACTGTTGAACAAGTTGAGGATCTATTGAATAATATATTGAAGAATTACGAGGATTAGACTCTCCCTGAACCACCTTTGAACCCACTCCTAAGAAGAGGGGTATCTTATTTCTCAGTCCTGAAGATATGCATGAGGCAAAGAGATGTATGAAGGAAAAAGGTATTAAAGCCGAGGATGTTAAGAACTTACCACCTATTGAAAAAATACATGGCCTTGAAACACCCCCACCCCCACAGGTGGTAGAGGTAAATTATTTATTAAAGTTTGATGAAGGTGACATCCCTTACAAGAAACATCCTAGTTAATGCTTATATGAGTTTGATAACTACATTAGGAAACAAGATCACTTCAATGCAAATGTTGTGAAATAACTGAAACATAATTCTGATACGATTGCTTGCTTGAGTGACTTGTTATTTAGAATCAGTAATGATGTTAGAGGTGTAGGAAAACATGCTTCTATGGTTCAAACTCGGTTAGAACAAGTTGCTAAATATCAAAGAGAATTTCTTGATGAAATGAATAATAATATGAATGATCATGCTATTAGAGTAGTAACTAGAGGAGGTAGAATGACCCAAGAATCTCTTTATGCTGAAGGTCATCCTAAAAGAATTGAACAAGACTCTCAAGGAATTAATGATGATGCACCTAGTACTTCTAAAAAGAAAAAGAAAAAGAAAAATGATAGGACTTTGCATACCTCTAGTGAACCTGAGATAGAAAAACCTCCTAATAATAATGATGTTTCTATTTCTGATGCTGAAACTCAATCTGGTAATGAACACCCACCTAGTGATAATGATAATGATAGTGATGTTCACGAGGATACCCAACGAGGCAATGATAAAGAACCAGATAATGATGTAGAAACAGAACCTGCTATTGATCTTGATAACCCACAAACTAAAAATAAGCGATATGATAAAAAAAGACTTTGTATCTAGAACACATGGTAAAGAAAGAGAGTCATGGGTTCAGAAACCCATGCCTTTTCCACCCAAATCATCAAAAAAAAAGGATGATGAAGAATTTGAACGCTTTGCTAAAATGATTTGTGTAGTCTTTTTGCGTACCCGCTTAATTGATATCTTAAAGATGCCCCCTTATGATAAATACATGAAAGATATCATCACTAATAAAAGAAAGATACCTGAAGTTGAAATCTCCACCGTGCTTGCTAATTATTCTTTTAAGGATGGAGTACCTAAAAAACTTGGAGATCCTGGAATACCAACTATACCTTTCTCCATTAAAATAAATTATGTCAAAACTGCCACGTGTGATTTGGGAGTTGGTGTTAGTGTTATGCCTTTCTCTTTATATAAAAGACTTGATTTGAATAAACTCACGCCTACTGAGATATCTTTGTAAATGGATGACAAATCAACTGCCATACCTATCGGTATTTGTGAGGATGTGCCCGTTGTTGTTGCAAATGTTACTATCTGAAGAAACTTTGTTATTCTTGAGATGCCCGAGGACGACAACATGTCGATTTTCCTTGGTAGACCCTGCTTGAATACTGAAGGGGCTGTTATTGATTGCAATAAAAGCAAGGTCACTTTTCATATCGATGGTAATGAGCATACGGTGCACTTTCCGAAGAAACAATTCCAAGCGAATGGTGTAAATGTTATTGAAAATTCTCCAACACTCACCTTTGGAAGCTTTCAATTACCTCTACCTACTACCAAAAAGAAATATGATATAATTATGGTTGGGGATATGCATATCCCTGTTGAAGTAACTTAGTGTTTTATGAAGTTCTTCGGTATCATGCTAATCGAAAGTGGTTGTTAATAAGACTTGATCAACATTATTAATGGATCATTTTTGAGAGGGATGAAGTTTATGAACTTAGTAAGCACCATCTTTTGTACCCATTTTTTCTACTTTTCTTAGTTAAATAAAATAAATGCCAAGTCTATCATGTTTTCTGATTTTCCCGTGCAATAAAAAGTGACCCAAAAATAAAGTTCTCAGAATGTCCTGAAAATTTAACACGATTTTTTCTGAATATTTCTGAATTTCTGGTGCAAATAACATCAGAGGAGGTGCACCTGGTGCCCACAAGACACCAGGGCGCGCCAGCAACCCCAGGCGTGCCCTGGTGGGTTGTGGTCCCCACGTGGCCCCCCTCACTTACCTTTTTAGCCCATGTCAGCTCCTACCTCCAGAAAAATTGACCATTGATCTCCCTCTCGTGTTCTTGCTCACAAACCTGTGGATTTCGATCTCTTTGCTTGAAGCTCCATTTCCGAAACAGTTTTCGGGAATTTCTTCTTGGTATGTGACTCCCCCATTGCTCCAATTAGTTTTTGATGTAGTGGTTTATTTTCAGAATAATTAGCTACTCTTGCTGTTGTTGTAGATGAGCTTGCATGTTGAATTCTTAGAGTTCTAAGTAGTTTGAATGCTTGATATAGCCTCTAGGCATCCTTATGAGTAGTTGCTATCATCTTATTAAGTTTCTTTGACAAAAAATTTGTGGATTAAATTTTTCAGAATTTTATTAGTAGAAAGAAGATGAATCTCTTTAGGAAGTACTCCTCCAAGAGGAATGCTAAAGGAGTGATTAGGGAATCATCGGACAATGACCTCAATACTCCGAGAAAGGCGGAGGTGCTATCATGCGAATGGCCGCATAATCCCTTCAATAATTTCAAGTAGGAGCAGCAAGCACATGCATATTATATTCATTAAAATAACCATGTGCAATAGGAAAACGCAACCCATCAATATAATCCTTAATAAGTGAAAACAATAGGACTATCATGTGTGGGTGCAATAGCAACAATTTCACGTTTAACATAAGGAACTATAGCAAGTTCATCTCCATAAGCATCATTCATATTGGCATCATGTCCACAAGCATAGCAAGCACGAAGTTCATCAAAAAGGGATATTTCAAACGAATCCAAGGGATCATAGAAATTATCATAGCATTCATCATTTGGTAAGAACGAAGGGAAATGAAACAATGTATGAGTTGAAGAGTTAGTCTTATTATAAGGTGGACACAGGTAGCTAGTCCTGTCTTCTTCCATTTGTTGTTCGCTCCCCTCCTCATCTTTTTCATCCAATGAACCCATAGTGTCATCAATTTCTTCTTCCATAGATTCCTACAAAATATTAGTCTCTTCTTGGATAGCAGAGACTTTCTCAATAAATTGATCAATATGGGAATTATATTCATAATTGGCATAACAATAACGAAGCATAGCCAAATTTTGGGATCGGTAAACAACATCATCATAATCTTCATACTTTTCAAACAAAGCTTCAATTTCATAAGCACCCTTAAAAGCAACAAACTCTTCTATTTGTTCCACATCATAGTAATCATATATACCATTAGCATAAGAAGCCAATGTTTCATTATCATTAAATTTACATGAAAAGGGAAGGTGTCTAGCCTTCATCCTAGAGCAACAAGTAATATCATATCTCAAGCATAGATTCCAAGCATACCATTTCAGCATATAAATTTGATCCCATAACATTTTCCCCTTTTGAGTCAAGCGATAATCTCTAAAGTATTCACGTTGATCCAACGTGTATCCCATTATATAATTGAATGGGGTTTTCTCAGGATTATTAAAGTAGTGCATAATATCTTTCACATAACAAGAATCGAGGGTTTTAGGAGGTTCCCCATCTCCATGAGTAGCAAGTACACCTAAGTTTTTTGGTATTTTGTGTTCCATAACCATAACTAAAGATAGAGAAAAACTTAGAACAGAAAATATAATCTACCTAGTGATAAAGCAAACAAGCACACATGCGAATATTCACCCCATGCTACTGCTCCCCAACAATGATGCCGGAAAAAGGTCTTGATAACCCACAAGTATAGGGGATCAATTGTAGCCTTTCTCGATAAGTAAGAGTGTAGACGCCAACAAGGAGCTAAAGTTAGAACAAATATTCCCTCAAGTTCTATTGACCACTGATACAACTCTATGCACGCTTAACATTCGCTTTACCTAGAACAAGTATGAAACTAGAAGTACTTTGTAGGTGTAATGGGATAGATTTGCAAGATAATAAAGAGCACACAAATAAAAACTAGGGGCTGCTAAGATAAAGAAACAACTAAGTTAGTTTAACGAGTGTGGAAAAGTGGTGGTAGGAGTTGTGGAATTGTCCCTAGGCAATCGATAACTAGACCGGTCATCATTATCGCAATTTTATATGAGGGAGAGGCATAAGATAACATACTTTCTCTACTTGGATCATATGCACTTATGATTGGAACTCTAGTAAGCATCCTCAACTACTAAAGATTATTAAGGTAAAACCTAACCATAGCATTATAAGGTATGAAGTCCTCTTTACTCCCATATGCAACAACCCACCTATTCGGGTTATGCTTCTGTCACTCATGCAACCCACCATAGGAAAATCATGAACACATTGCTACACCCTACAGCGAAGATGCCTCATGCTTGCATGACATGGAGAGCACCATAGGACATCACTAATAATAAAACATGCAACTCAAACCAATCATGATCATCAATCAACCCATAGGACAACAAAAATTTACTTAGACATCATAGGATAGCAACACATCATTGGATAATAATATGAAGCATAAAGCACCATTTTCAAGTAGAGGGCACTGCGGGTTGCGGGAGAGTGGACCGCTGTAGATAGATGGGGAAGGTGATGGAGGTGTTGGTGAAGATGACGGAGTTGTTGGAGTAGATCGCCGTCACGCTGATGGCCCCGGCAGCGTTCCGGCACCACCGAGAGAGAGGGGGAGAGAGCCCCCTCCTTCTTTTTATTCTTCCTTGTACTTCCCCATAGATGGGAGAAGGGTTTCCCCTCTCATCCATGGCCTCCATGGTGGCGGAGGGGCGAGAGCCCCTCCGAGATTGAATCTCTCTCCTTGTTTCCTTCTGTTTCTGTGCTCCCGGATTCTAGCCTTTCACCATTTCTTAAATATTTGTAGATCCGTAACTCCAATCGGTATGAAATATTGAGGGGATTTTTATTATAAAAATATCTTCCTTGCGGCAAAAGGAGAGCTCCAACCGACTTAAGGGGTGACCACAAGGGCCTAGGGTGTGGCCAGGGAGGTAGGTCGTGCCCCCTGGCTTGTGGTCACCTCAGGCATCGTCTCGCATTGATTCCTTTTTCCTAAAACCACATATATTCCAAAAAAATCTCCGCATGTTTTTCTCGCGTTTGGACTTCGTTTGATATGGATTTTCTGTGAAACAAAAAAACATGCAACAAACAGGAACTAGCACTAGGCACTGATCGATATGTTAGTCCCAAAAGTAGTATAAAAAGTTGCCAAAAGTATATGAAAGTTGTAGAATATTTGCGTGAAATAATAAAAAATTATAGATACGACAGAGACGTATCAGGACTGGATGAGATTGATCATGTAATCGAGTTAAGTTTGATAGGTCTTGATCCCTAGTATCCACTATGTTCTGAGAGTGATGTTGTTATGACTTTGCTATGCTTAATGCTTGTCACTAGGGCCGAGTGCCATGATTTGAGATTTGAACCTCATGAATATAAGAGTGATTGGATCCTATATTGCAAGTTGTATGCACCTATTACGTGTCTTGATCCGCATACCCCAAGGTGACAATAATTGGGATTCTTTCCGCTGATTGCCGTAGTTTGAGGAGTTCATGTATTCACCATGTGTTAAAGCTTTGTTCTAGTTCTCTATTAAAAGGAGGCCTTAATATACCTTTGTTTCCAATAGGACCCCGCTTCCATGGGAGGGTAGGACAAAAGATGTCATGTAAGTTCTTGTGGCAAGCACGTATGACTATATAAGGAATACATGCCTACATTACATTGATGAATTGGAGCTAGTTATGTGTTGCCCTAGTGTGTAACTGTGATACGATCAATGTCATATAAATCATTATCCATCACCGATACACTTGCCTATGATTTCTATATACTGAATATTGCTAAGTTACTATTGTTACTGCTACTGTCACAACTGCTACAAAATTGCTGCTGTCACTACTACTGTTACTTTTGCTACTACTATTTGACATGCTACTAAACCTTTGCCGCAGAGAGATATCCCAGGTGCGGTTGAATTGACAACTCAACTATCAAAGCCAATAAATATTCTTTGGCTCCCCTTGTGTAGAATCAATAAATTAGGGTGCAATACTACCCGTGAAACTGTCGCGATCCCCTATACTTGTGGGTTATCAAGACCTTTTTCTGTTGCCTCGTCTGGGTGCACAACTCTATTTATTGTGTTACTTAAGGATATCCAATTGGTACTATGAAGAATCTGAAATAAACGCGAACTAAGGTCGTTCCCTCTCACACGAGAGGAGGTAGGGAACTGTCATCTAGCTCTACTTTTGATTCACCAACTCTTTTGAATCAGCTTGTGACACCACCACCTGTTGATCGTCCTGATATGTCACATGAACTTGATGATGCTGCCTCTGAAATTAATGATGATTCTATTCCTACACATGTTGAAATTGCAAATGTGCCACCGAATGAATTACTTGATGCTCATATTGCTAAAGCTAGAGAACTTGAAAATGCTGAAACTGACGAGGACTTCGATCACCTCTTACACCTCGCCCACCTATTACATATGAATTGCCTCATGTATCTGAAGGTTATGTCATGGATAAGGAAACAACTACTGATTTCTTTGCTTGTGAAAATAGAGATGACTTGGAAAAAAAGCTATGCAAACTAAAATAAAAATCTATGATGGAGAAAATGAAATATAATCCCAAGTTTGCTACTTTTCCTATATTTGTTACCGATAAGGATTATGAATTCTTCGTTGACCCTTAGTTAATTCTAATAGTAGAATCTGATCCTTTCCATGGTTATGAAAATGAAAGTGTTGTCAAACACCTGATGAAATTGAATGATATTGTTGCTCTCTTTACCAATGATGAAAAGATACGCTACTATTATGTCCTTAAGCTTTTTTCCTTTCTTACTAAAAGGCGAGACTAAGGAATGGTTCCTTTATCTTGCTCCTGGTTGTATGCGTAGTCCCTAGGATATGCTCCACTATTTTTCTGCAAAATATTTTCCTACTCATAAGAGACAAGCTACCTTATAGGAAATATTTAACTTTGTGCAAATTGAAGAAGACAATCTTCCTCAAGCTTGGGGGAGGCTTCTCCGGTTTCTTAGAGCTTTGCGTGATTGTCCTCTTAATAAAAATGAAATTCTCGATGTCGTTTATAACGGACTAACCGATGCTTCTAGGGACTTCCTAGATAGTTGTGTTGGTTGTGTTTTCGGGGAAAGAACTATCGGTCAAGCTGAAGAATTATTGAATAACATATTGCAAAATGACGATGATTGGACACTTCCTAAACCACCTCCGGAACCTATGCAAAAGAAAACCCTAAAGATATGCAAGAAGCAAAAAAGATCTTTGAAGGAGAAAGGTATTAAAATTGAGGATGTCAAGAAATTACCACCTATTGAAAAAATACATGGACTTGATAACCCGACACAAGTAGTAGAGGTAAACTCTTGCCGTTGCTTTAGTGAAAATGATATAATACTAAGACTCCTCAACAATGCATGGATGAATATGATAATTATGTTGTCAAGCAAGAACACTTCAATAACTATGTTAAGGATCAATTGAGATGTAATGCCACGATCACAGAACGTTTAAGTGACTTGATGTTTAGAATTGCTAATGATGCAAAAGGTCTAGGTAAACATGCTTCTATGGTTCACACTCCACTAGACCAAGTTGCTAAGTCACAAAATGATTTGCTTGCTGAAATGAATAATAATATGAATGATCACGCTGTTAGAGTAATGACTAGGGGAGGTCGGATGACCCAAGAACCTCTCTATCCGAAAGGTCATCCTAAAAGAATAGAACATGATTCCTAGAGAATAAATGATGATGCACCTAGTTGCTCTAATAAGAACAAAAATAAAAATGATGGGAACTAGCATGCTTCTAGTGAACCTGTTGCAAAAACACCTACTAAGAAACATAATGATGTTTCTATTTCTGATGCTGAGGCACAATCTGGTAGTGAACATGCACCTAGTGATAATGAAAAGGAGGATAGTAATGTGCAAGTAGATGCTCCACTAGATAGTAATAAAGAACATGATGATGATGTGGAATTAGAACCAGTTGAGGATCTTGATAACCCACCTCCTAAAAATAAACGTTATGATAAGAGAGACTTTGTTGCTAGAAAACATGGAAGGTAAAGAGATCCATGTGTTCAAAAACCCATGTCATTCCCTCGTAAGCCTTCTAAGAATAAGGATGATGAAGATTTTGAAAGCTTTGCTGAAATGATTAGACCTGTCTTCTTGCGTACTCGTTTGACCGATATATTAAAAATGCCTCCATATGCTAAGTATATGAAGGACATTATTAACAACAAAAGAAAGATACCTGAAACTAAAATTGCTACTATGGTTGCTAATTATTATTTTGATGGGGGAATACCTAGAAGCTAGGAGATCCAGGCATACCCACAATACATTTCTCTATTAAAAGTAACTATGTTAAATCTGCTTTATGTGATTTAGGAGCCGGTGTTAGTGTTATGCCTTTCTCCCTTCATAAAAGACTTGAATTGAGTAAGCTTACACCTACTGAGATATCTTTGCAAATGGCTGATAAATCCACTGCTTTATCTATTGGAATTTGCGAGGACGTTCCTGTTGTGGTTGCAAATGTTACTATCTTGACATACTTTGTTATTCTTGACATGCCCGAGGACGACAATATGTCAATCATCCTTGGTAGACCATTCTTAAATACTACAAAAGGCTGCTATTGATTGCAATAAAAGCAAGGTCACTTTTCACATCAATGGAAAGCAACATACCGTGCATTTTCCGAAGAAGCAAACTTTAGTTAATAATATTAATGTCATTGAGCCTACTCCCACGATTATCATTGGAAGTTTTGTAATTCCTCTACCTACAGTCAAGAAGAAATATTATAATCTTATTGTTGGGGAGGTGCAAATCCCCATTGAGGTAACCTAATGACTACGAAAATTCTTTGGTTTCATGTTAACCAAGAGCGATTGTTAATAAGACTTGGTCAACCTTATTAATGAATCCTTTTCGAAGGCATGTGATTGATGAATTTAGTACTCACAATTCTCTGTATCAAAAGTTTTTCCTCTGTTATTTTCAGTTTGAATAAAATAAATTAGCATGGTTTTTCCCCCTCTTTTCCCGTGCGTAAAAAAATGCCAGAAAATAAAAAGTGTCAGATTGCCACAAAAATTTATACATGATTTTTTCTAGAATAAATGAAAAACATTGGCATAAAAATAACAGCAGGGGGTTGCACCTATGTGGCAGCACACATCAGGGCACCGCCCTAGGTCGTGCCTTGATGGCTTGAGGGGCCCATGGGGGGTGCTTGCCTTATCCATTCATCCCACGCTCTCTCCTACCTCCAGCAAAAAAAATCTAGCCATCTCTCTCCCGTGTTCTTCACCCAGAAAGTGAACTTTTTGATCTCTTTGCTCGAAACTCCATTTTCGAAACTGTTTTGAGGAATTGTTCCTTGTTATGTGACTCCTCCATTCCTCCAATTATGGGTTTATATTTCACATAATGTGATGCATTTGGTGCTATAGAAAATTATATTGCATGTTGAATTCTTTGAGTTCCAAGTAGTATGAATGCTTGATATGTCCTCTAGGCATCCATATGAGTAGTTGCTATAAATCTTGTGAAGTTTTATTGACATGAATTTGTAGCTAAAAATTTCACAAATTTGTGCTTAGGAAAATGAATTTCCTTAGGAGGAGCTCCTCAGGGAGACTCACCTCAAGTGAGTCATCTAGTGGGAACGCGGTATGGCAAGCTTACATCGAGCCTCGAGACAACTAGATAGTCATGGCTGACGCCAAATCATGTGGATGGCCAAGTGAAGATTTCATGATAGGTGTAGGCATTAAGGATGATTTTGACCATTTCATTTATAATACAAGCCTAATGTATTTCCTCGCAGATAATTGTGTCCAACACTATGACCTTACATGTACATCTATGCAAGGTTTTGTTTATTAATCACATGCTTCTAGAGTGTTATTTAAACTTTATGATAAATCATTGAGCATGACTCTAGAAGATTTCTCTATTGCTTGCAAACTTCCACTTTGGGGTTCGACCGAGAAACCTTGAAAAACTAATTATAGTATGTTTCTCGAGAGTCTCCATGTTGGAGAAGATAGGGGAGTAACACGAGCAAGAATTAAAAGCATATGATTTCCCTCTATTCGCTACTTTGCACTATTTAATGGGATATGAGTAGTAGGAAAACAAGATTGTAGTGCATTGTGTGCCCCTGATTTAAGCCTTATTCACACTGATGTAACTGGCGAACAACACTATAACCTCGGTGCAATTGTTGCCCGAAGGTTGAATTCTAACTCTAGCAATGGTGATTTTTATGGAGGGATTTATGCCTCTCACGTAGCTGCAAAGCTAGGAGTGTCGCCTTGACCTAATGATCCTATCCTGCCTGAAAGATATTTAAATTTTGATGCTATGCGTTATCATGAGTTTATTGTAAACCACACTAGGGGTTATGAATATAATTTAATATTTGGTAAATATACTCCTGTGTCTGTCACTTTGCATGCACCTACCCTCTTTGATTCTTAGGCTCGACAGCGTTATTATGTTCTCGAGGAGGAGGTTGGGATATACAAAGCTGCAGTGGATGCTACTTGTTTAGCAGAGGAGGCGGCCAGGAACGCCGCCGCAAGCTATCACTTTAACCATTTTCCACACTATCAGTGGTGATCGCATACCTAGGCAAACGCCTAAGCTTGGGGGAGTTACGTATCTCTCACCGACATTACATTCATGTCCATACACTTCATGTAAATAGTCGGTGTTCATCCTCTTTCTTTGTATATCCATGTTAATTATATTTTTCTGCCTTCCTCTTGTGTGTTTGAAAAACTTTGGACAACCCAAAAATATACCTTGCTTCTTTTTAGTTTTATTTTCCCATTTTAATTATATTAGTACTAAAAAGAAAACCCCAAAAGATTTCCTTTGCATGTTGGGAACTTTCTGGTGTAAATAATTTCTCTCATTCTTGTTTCTCCTTAGTTTATTCGTTTGCTTGAGAAAAACAAAAACTCTAAAAATATTTCAGTGTGTTTCTCTAAATTTCTTTTCTTTTTCTTGAGTCCTTGAAAGGAGAAGACCACGATGATAATGTTGAGTGGCTCTCCTGTGCTTTATTTTTGATCTAACAGAGAGCCAAAATTACCATGTATTCTCCTTTGTCCAAAACTGCCTTGCAAATTTCAGCTTAGTCCATGGTACTCTTGCACTATTATTATCATCACATCATTCGGTCATGCAAGTGAAAGCCAATAATGACTATATTTGACGAAGTGATTGTGGCAAGGGAAGCCGATATGAACTCTTCTTGTTTTTCGTTTTTATAAATATGTTTAGCTTGTTCGATCTCGATTTAGTATATTATGAGTGAACGTGTTCATGATGACAATTAGAGATTATAGCTTTTCATGCCATGCTTAAATATCTAGTAGTGAATAATGATTTATCTTATAGATCAACATGCATTAAAATGGTTATGATGTGGTATGGTAGTATGGTATTTCCCTCTGAGAAATTCAAGCGGCTTGACTTGACCCATGTGCAAACATGTAGTTGATTCAAAACCAATGCAACCTTCATGATGTTTAAACTCAGAGTGTTCATATCCTGCTCATGCTATGTCCAATGTTAATTATTCGCAGTGCATGCCTATGACCGTGCCTATGACCATTTTCGCTCTCTACATGGTCGCTTCCCAACCTATTGCTAGCATTCACCTATACTAAGCGGAAATGTTGCTTGTGCATCCAAAACTTTTAAACCAAGTAATTCTACATGAGTAAACCATACCTACCTATATGCGGTGTTACCATGCCGTTCCAAGTAAATTTGCATATTGTGGGATCATTAGAAGGGATGTCTAGACGGGGGTGAATATACTAATTGACAAGTTAAAAACGTAACCTTTTCCCTAGTTAATTGGTTGGCAGATTTAACAATTCTAACAAGTCTAATGCACCTTACACATGCTAGTCAACAAGTATGGCAGCGGAAAGTAAAGACAAGCATATGTAAGAGGGTAGAGATAGGAAGATCAAACGCAATTTGGAGACACGAAGATTTTTCCCGTGGTTCCGATAGTTGGTGCTATCGTACGTCCATGTTGATGGAGACTTCAACCCACAGAGGGTAGCGGTTGTGAGAGTCGATGGAGGGCTCCACCCATAAGGGTCCATGAAGTAGCAACGTCGTCTATTCCATCATGACTTCTGTCCATGAAGGATTAGCCTCACTAGGGGTATATCTTCACAAAGTAGGCGATCTCCTTTCCCTTACAAAATCCTTGGTTCAACTCCACAATCACGAAGAAGGAGGCTCCCAAGCGACACCTAACCAATCTAGGAGGCACCACCCTCCAAAAGGTAATAGATGTGGTAGTATGATGAACTCCTTGATCTTGTGCTTCAAAAGATAGTCTCCTCAACACTGAATGACTCTCTCACGGGTTTGGCATGGGTAGAAGAGATTGCTTGGATGGAAAGCAACTTGTGGAGGCTAGAAATCAAGATCCATATGGTTAGAGTGGATGATCATGACCTCAACACAAGGGTAGGTATCTCTCTCTCAGAAAAATGAATGGGGCTAGTGTAGATCAGTTCTGAGTGCTTCACTTAAGAGTGAACGATGGTGGAGGGGTATATATAGTCACCTCCAAAAATCCAACCGTTACAACATTATTGCCCAAATTGGTGAAAACAAAGTAGAAACTCGGTGGCACCAACTAGTTCAAAATGTGGCAACTTTGGTGTTTTCGGTGAGACCGATATCTGAATCTCGGCGGTAGAGATATGGGTGACCTAGGCAGCTATGAAATCTCAGTGAGACCGATTCCTCAAACTCAATGGGACCGATTTAGATAAATGGGCTAACAGAAAGTTGGTACAACTTCTTGGTGGTACCGATTTTCTAAACTCGGTGGGACCGAATCTAGAAAATGTCTAACCAGGAAACTGGTCACTCTTTTCGGTGGCACCTAATGAAAAGCTGATAGTACCAAGATGCTAGGGTTTGTTTTGGCTTCTATCTTTGATAAACTCGGTGGACCTGAATGGGAATGTTGGTGTCACCGAATTTTGACCTTAGGCTCTGGACAAAGGATATGTGTGGGAAAGTGGGTGAGTATTTTTGGTGGCTACCTCTAGGCACTTGAGCAACCAGATCATCATATTTACCCCATCCCCTTTTAATAGTACTAGCTTTCATATGGACTCAAAGTGATTTCTCACAAAATTTAAAATGTAGAGTCTTTGATCTTGAAGCATGCCCAATCCTATTCCTTCCTTTCCTTGGTAAGGTTCTCCACACAATCTTTAGCCAATCCTCTCTGTGGACTAAACCTGAAATAAACTGGATAGAACTATTAGTCCATGAGACAATGTATGTTGTCATGAATTTTCAAAACCACCAAGGGAGCATATGTGCTTTCAATCTCCCCCTTTTTGGTAATTGATGACAACATACAATCAAAGCTTCAAATTAAGATGTCCACGAATATGTGATAGCTTTGAAGGATACATGACTAATACAAGCTCCCCCTAAATGTGTGCAATCCATTTTAAAGGATAGTTGCTTTCGAATGCATGAACACACACATAGTAGAAAGGACATGAGAACTCATGTATATCTTGGCTATATGCATAAAATATATGTGAATGAGGTGTTTCCATGTTCAAGACTTCACCCTTGCAAACAATATGTGCAAGAAGCAAGAGATCATCTTGACCAAGGATATGATGCATATACTTACCTTGAAGATCTTGAGCATTCTAGTAGTAGAAACACAAGAGTATTCTACATATCCAAATGCAAAATGATTCAAGAGTACCAAGATGTGGAAGGCATATGAAAATAGAGTTTCTTAAGATTGATATGTCTCCCCCAATAAAATATGTAGAACTTTCTCCCCTAAGTATGGAATTTTAATATTCCTCTCTCCCTAAATCTTAGCATGTAGAGATTGGGAGTAGGTAGGGTGAGACAAGGCTTGCACTAATCCTCTTTGTGGACAAAACCTGGAATGAACTAGATAGAACTATTTGTCCAAGAGACAATGTATGTTGTCATGAATTATCAAAACCACAAAGGGAGCATATGTGCTTCCACATGTGCCATCGCTAAACATTCATATAAATGTCTGTTTTGTGCATGCATCTTGCTCATGGAGCGACGAGGCTGTCAGTATTTTCCATGCTAAATGAGTTATTCTCACGACAGACATTTATTTGCCGTCATTGCACAAGAGAGGCTGGTAAAAAGGATGCCCAGTCCCAAACAATCAAAAACTAATTAAACAAAACTCCTTGGGACAGTTGACATGTTGGCAGTCATTCGTGGATTCGGTCAACCATTGTTTGTGTACGGATGGTGGATAGGAGTAAACTTTACTATTCTGTTTTGGGAACCGCCAATAATGAGTTTAGCATGGAAGATATTGAAAACCTTTATCGTAATGTTGACAGGAAAAGTGCACCACTGAAAACCATATTCTAATTCTGTTTTAAACTTGAGCTCTAGCACCTCTGCAAATCAATGCTTCCCTTTGCAAAGGGCCTATCTATTTATTTTTATGTTGAGTCATCATCTTCTCACTAAAAGCACCAGACCACAAAGCACTAATGTCATATTTATGCATTGAGTCTAGTTAATGCTGGATACGACCATGATTGGATCTTTTCTATTCTAAATTATGATGTTTAGTCACTGCTTGAACCTCAGAGGTGCTCTACATTTATTTTTGCGGTCTCAGAAAGGGCTAGCGAAGTACCATGTCACCATACTTGCTTTCTAGTTGGTTATGTATTGCCATGAGTTGATATAATGTATAGTTGTTATCCTGGATTTGTTTATTTATAATTTATGGCGAAAACTTGAACACTAGCAAAGCATGTGTATAACGACGAGAACAAAAGAGTTTTCATCACTTTCAATTTGTCAACTGAATTGCTTGAGGACAAGCAATGAGTTAATATTGGGGGAGTTGACACTTCTCCAACGTATCTACTTTTCCAAACACGTTTGCTCTGGATTTGACCTCTAATTTGCATGATTTGAATGAAACTAACCCAGACTGACGCTGTTTTCAGTAGAATTACTTTGGTGTTATTTTTGTGCAGAAATAAATGTTCTCGGAATTGGACAAAACTTTTTGTGAATTATTTTTGAGAATTATATTGAATTATGGAGCGAAAACCTATCGGAGGGGGTGTTCCATGGGGCCACCACACATTAGGGCGCAGCCCTCTAGGTCGCGCACTGATGGCTTGTGGGGCCCTCGTGGCTCCTCCAACCCTAATTCCAATCCTATAATATCACATACTCGGAGAAAAAAAAGTAGAGATAATTTTTCATCGCGTTTCACGAGACGGAGCCGCCGCCACCTCCTATTCTTCCTCAGGAGGGCCGATCTAGAGACCGTTTGGGGCTCTGGAGAGTGGAAATCGTCGTTGTCGTCATCACCAACCATTCCCCATCAACACCACCATGATGCTCACCATCGGCAGTGAGTAATTCTTTTGTAGGCTTGCTGGACGGTGGTGGGATTAGATGAGATTGATCATGTAATCGAGTTAAGTTTGATAGGTCTTGGTCCCTAGTATCCACGACGTTCTGAGATTGATGTTGATATGACTTTGCTATGCTTAATGCTTTTCACTAGGGCCCGAGTGCCATGATTTCATATCTGAACCTATTATGTTTACATGAATATAATAGTTATTTGTATCCCATCATGCAAGTTGTATGCACCTATTACGTGTCTTGATACGCATACCCCAAGGTGACAATAACTGGTATTCCTTATGGTGATTGTCGTAGTTTGAGGAGTTCATGTATTCACCATGTGTTAATGCTTTTTTACGTTTCTCTATTAAAAGGATGCTTTAATATCCCTTAGTTTCCAATAGGATCCTGCTGCCACGGGAGGGTAGGATAAAAGATGTAATGCAAGTTCCTATCACAAGCACGTATGACTATATACGGAATACATGCCTACATTACATTGATGAATTGGAGCTGGTTCTATGTTGCCCTAGTGTGTAACTGTTATATGATACATGTCATATGAATCATTATCCATCATCGATCCACGTGCCTACGCTTTACATATACCGAATCTTGCTAAGTTACAGTTGTTACTACTACTGTCACAACTGCTACAAAATTGCTGCTATCACTAGTACTGTTACTTTTGCAACTACTGTTTGTCATGCTACTAAACCTTTGTTGCACAAAGATATCCCAGGTGCGGTTGAATTGAAAAATCAACTGTCAAAGCCAATACATATTCTTTGGCTCCCCTTGTGTCGAGTCAATAAATTAGGGTAAAATACAACCCGTGAAGACTGTTGCGATCCCTATACTTGTGGGTTATCAGGTATCCAAATGCAAGACATATATCAAGTGTTGTCAAATCCAATATTCAATCCAACACAACAAGATATCAAAGGGAAAGATTCAATTCATCATAACAAGATAGCAAGGGAAACACATTATATGATCCAACTATATTAACAAAGCTCCTGATACATCAAGATCGTGCCATCTCAAGAACACGAGAGATAGATAGATAGATAGATAGATAGATAGATATATATAGAGAGAGGTTGAATAGATAGCTACTGGTATATACCCTCGGCCCTGAGGGTGAACTACTCCCTCCTCGTCATGGCCTCCACCGGGAAAATGAAAATGGACATCGGATGATGTTGGGGATATAACCCCGCGATCTGACCCGCCTTAAGGGCTCCAGGTTATGCTTGGCGGCTCGTACACTGGCTCAAGGTGAGCCGATGGTCCTAAAGCCCAGGAAGCTTGGCGGCTCATAAGGTGGGCCGGACAGTGGCCCAGAAGACCCGGGTGTGTAAGCCGCCCGGGGACAACTTGGACAAGAAGATAGAGGAAGACTCAGATAGACAATGAGAGTCGGTTACCAATTGTATGACCCATGGTCTAGACCTCCTATATAAAGGCAGACCCGGGGTGACTTAGAGATCAGGTTGTCGAATACTAGGTCAAGCTTCAGCTCCCTTGTAATCGATACATCAAGCAATACGAACACAAGCAGGACGTAGGCTATTATCTCGAGTTGAGGGGCCGAACCTGGGTAAATCCGTGTCTCTCGTCCCCATCAACCCCTTTGAGTCCATCACGTTAGCAATGGCCTCGAACCGAAGTCCATTTACCCGGACATCGGCCATGACAAAACCACGACAGTTGGCGCCCACCATGGGGCTTGCGCTCGGTGGTGTTGAGTTCTCAAAGGGCTCTCTCCTGGGGCTCGAGGGATACGTGGTTGGTAGGATGAGCAAGAATCGTCGCGGTCGGCTCTACATCGATGACGCCGGCTGGGGGCTTGATGCCGGCTCTGTGGAGTATGGCTTCCGGGTTCCATTCGGTGGGATCCACGTGTTCATCGGAAAAGTTGATGGAGCAACACCCGGGCCGGACGTCTACACCAACCTTGTCGAGCCGGCTCGACGTCTGTAAACTACTCATAGTGTGCAACCCACCCACGTTAGCCCGGGCCGGAAGCACGTCTTCGTGGGCTTTACTCAAGGTATGGGTCTGGAAGCTTTCGGATCACAGGAAACTCTCGTGTACTCAGAGGATGAATCTTCAAGCGGACAAACAAAGTCAGTCTACAGGCTTCACAACGGCGGGCTCGGGGGCTATGATGAGCTCTGCCCTGAGTCGGATCGCTCTGAGGCAGACAATCTTGGGCCGCCGGTTCATGCTGCCGTGTTCATGACGGGGTCAGTCCCATGCACGAATAGTACGCCCGCAGGGGCCGCCACCTCAGGCGATAACCCGCCGCCGCCGGCTCAAGTTCTTTTGGAGCTGATGGACGAACTCACGGCCCTAATGGCTACTGACGTTACACCGGACAATCAAGCGGCTAGGAACTTGGAGATTGCAAGGATCAAGGACTGGATGGCGGAAGAGTAGCAGAGGATGGGTGAGTTAAAAGCCCAGATGGAGCAAGAGGCAGAACGCATCAAGACAGACGCTTTCCGTCTTGGACTGGAGCAACAATCGGCAGCCACGGTTCATCGGATGAGGCATCAATCCCGTCTGCCAGAAAGTTATGAGGCAAGAAACCTCTTCAACATGCCACGGATAGGGCGAACAACGGATGCACCTGGAAGCCGCCAGGCGGCTCGGCCAGTGACTCAACCGACCCGGCAAAATCAGGCCTCGTCTGCGGCCTTTCCAACACCGATGGGTCATTATTCTAACCCGGCCAAGAATATGGTGGCAGCAGCCACCCGGCTCGAAACAATTCCTATTCCGGATGAGGCGCCCTTTGCGGAGGATGTGCGAAATGCCATTGGATACTTGCAGACGGCGATGGCCCAGCAGGAAAAGTACACCTACAATCGGAGCCGTGTTCATTCAACCCCTCTCCCTAGCCGAAGTTTTAGCCGACGCTACGTGTCGCCGACAGGTTCCAACAGCAACCGACACCGAGAGATTCCAACGGGTCATCGGTCGGCTGTGGATACACAAGCATTCGGAAATCATGCAAGAGGCCAGCAAGAGGTGACAGCTTTAGCCGAGGCGGCTCGCCAGGAGGCCGCGCCATTCATGTCAGTAGGAGTTGGAGGAACCACCAGAGTGGGGG
Source organism: Hordeum marinum (assembly GCA_022496015.1). Classification (NCBI taxonomy): domain Eukaryota; kingdom Viridiplantae; phylum Streptophyta; class Magnoliopsida; order Poales; family Poaceae; genus Hordeum; species Hordeum marinum. The sequence goes on from CM039672.1 coordinate 226,231,840, forward strand.
GTGCCATGTTTATCACTGGCTCTGCGGAGTGAGCGGCTGCCAAAGGATTTCAAAGGGCCCCGCAAAGTTCCAAATTACACCGCTGATTTAGCCCCAGAGGCTTGGGTGGAAAGTTATGAACTAGCCATGGAGATGCTGGACGTCAATGAGGCGGTTTGTGCCAAATACTTCATCATGATGCTTGAAGGCCCGGCCCGCACATGGTTAAAGGGATTGCCACCCAATACCATCAACTCATGGGTAGAGCTGAGAGCCAGATTCATTAAAAACTTTCAAGGAACGTGTAAACAACCCATGACCATCGTGGATCTTGATCACTGTGTTCAATAGGAGAATGAGTCAGCTCATCATTGGGTATGGCGGGTCTCGACCATCATCCACTCTTCGAAGCAGATCACGGCGGCTCAGGCAGTACTGATCCTAGAGAAGAACTGCCACTTTGTCCCGCTAAAGCAGAAGCTTGGCCGGCTCAAGCGCACATGTCAAGATATGGGAGAGCTCATGACGGCTCTCACGAAATACGCCGACTCTGACAACACGAAGGATCCGGGCTCCAACGAGGAGAAGGCCGGCCATGGCAAGAAGGGCAATCAGAGCAAGGGTACGACAAACAATGGTAGCCAGAGCAAACATAAGAATCCTGAGGCCGGGTCAGAACTGGTGGCCAATGCAAGTACCAATCAGAATCACCCCAAGGGCAACAAGAGGTTTGGGCCACCTTTTAATAAGGACATGCCTGCCTTTAATTTGGAGGAGGCGCTGAAGGGTCCTTGTCCGGATCACGGCCATCCCGATAAGCCGGCGAACCACACATGGGGAGAGTGCCGTTTCATGCAGAAACTTAAGAATCACTTTACACACCCCAAGAATGAGGACGGTGGCCCGCCGGGCGGCTCTGGACACGACGGTTCAGGGGCCGGTTTTGGGTCCGGCGGCTCAGGGTCTGGTCACCCAGGTCAAGGTAATCAAGGAGGACACCAGCAGCATTCTGGTAACAACAATCAGCAACATCGTAATCAGTCTGATTATTAGAGTAACCCGAAGCAGCTCAGCTCCGGTCAGTATCATGTTTTCACGGCCAACCTCAACAAAAGGGATCAGAAGTTGCGCAAGCGGGCGGTCAATGCGGTTGCACCAGCCCTACCACAGTATTTACGATGGTCTGAGTATGATATAACATGGAGCCGGGAGGATTACCCGCCACGTGTCGATGACCCAAGGCGGCTGGCTTTGGTGTTGGCCCCCCAAGTGGGAGGGTATATGGTGAATAAAGTGTTAATGGATGGAGGCAGCAGTATTAATATCCTCTACTACGATACTTTTCGGCGGCTGAAATTGCTAGACAAGGATTTAAAACCCTCATCCACCGCTTTTCATGGTGTGGTGCCAGGCAAGGAGGCGTATCCGGTGGGCAGGATTTCTTTGGAAGTGGCCTTTGGCGATGAGTATAACTACAGGGTGGAGTCCTTGTGGTTTGAGGTGGTAAAAATCAAGAGTCCTTACCACACACTATTTGGATGTCCGACTTATGCAAAATTCATGGCTAGGCCTTGCTATGTATACCTACAGCTCAAGATGCCCAGCTTAAAAGGTACCATTACTGTTCATGGTGATCGAAAGATGGCCATTGAGTGTGCGGAAGGAGATGCGGCTTACGCAGAGTCCAGTTGCGCTCAGGAGGAGCTTAAATTTTACAAGGAGAATGTTGACCCGGAGGATATGACCCCGCTGAAAAAGCCTACCATGGAGGTTGAGCCGCCCCTTAAGTTTTCAGCGGATGATACTAAGGCGGTAGATTTCACTCCGGGCGACTCATCCAAACAGTTCATCATTGGAGCTCACATGGATCCCAAATAGGAAAGCGTGCTCATCGAATTCATCCGTGAGAATCGGGACATCTTCGCATGGAAACCTTCTGACATGCCAGGTGTACCGAGAGAGTTCGCTGAGCACAACCTTAATGTGGATCCGAAGTTTAAGCTAATTAAGCAGTTTCTACGGCGGTGTAATGAGGAGAGACGCAAGGCCATTGGGGAATAACTTGCCCGGCTCTTGGCAGCGGGTTTCATTGTTGAGGTTTTTCACCCGGAGTGGTTGGCTAACCCGATGCTGGTGCTCAAGAAGAACGACACGTGGCGTATGAGTGTGGACTACACGGACCTTAACAAGGCTTGCCCGGCTGATCCGTTTCCCCTCCCTTGTATTGATCAAATTATTGATGCTACGGCGGGTTGTGAATGCTTGTGTTTCCTGGACGCTTACTCAGGCTATCATCAGATCAAGATGGCGGTTAAAGACCAGGAGAAGACGACTTTTATTACACCTTTCAGGGCTTTCTGTTATGTATCTATGCCTTTCGGGCTCAAGAGTGCCCAGGCGACTTATTAGCGATGTGTGCACAACTGCCTTCACAGTCAGATTGGCCGCAACGTCCATGCTTACGTAGATGACATCGTGATCAAATCCAGGAAGAAGGAGACCCTTTTGGGCAACTTAAAGGAAGCTTTTGATAATCTCCGGATCTATAAGATGATGCTTAACCCGACTAAATGTGTCTTTGGTGTTCCGGCTCGCAAGCTCCTGGGTTGCTGAACGTGGCATTGAGGCTAAACCGGATAAAATCAAGGCTATCACTTCTCTGGCAGAGCCAGCCTGTATTAACGATGTCCAACGCTTGGCTGGGTGGATCGCCGTGTTGAGCCGTTTCATAAGCCGCCTTAGGGAGAAGGCTATTCCTTTATATCAGATGATGAAGAAGATGAACAATTTTCTCTGGAGCAAGGCGGCGGCTGAAGCACTTGAGGTGCTCAAAAAATAGCTGACTGAGCTGTCGGTGTTGGCTGCTCCGGCTGAGAAAGAACCATTACTTCTATACGTGGCGGCTAATTATCGGGCAGTAAGCGCTGCGATCGTGGTCGAGCGCAAGGAATCTGGAAAGGAGTATCCGGTTCAAAGGCCGGTTTATTATATCAGTGAGGTCCTGACGGAGTCCAAGCAAAGGTATCCACATTGGCGGAAGCTGGTATATGGGGTTTTCATGGCCAGCCGCAAATTAAAGCACTATTTTTAGGGCACCACATAACCGTGGTTAGTTCTGCTCCGTTGGGGGACATAATCCAGAACAGAGAAGCCACTGGAAGGATTGCTAAGTGGGCATTGGAGTTGGGATCTCTTAATCTAAAATATGTGCCTCGTACAGCCATCAAGTCCCAAGCTCTTGTGGATTTTATAAATGATTGGACAGAATGTCAAGCCCCTGAGGAAAAGCCGGATGACACATACTGGACTATACACTTTGATGGATCCAAGCAGCTAGAAGGGTCAGGCACAGGAGTTGTTTTGACGTCTCCTAAAAGTGATAAGTTTTGTTATGTGCTCCGGTTGATGTTCCCGTGCACTAACAATGCGGCTGAGTATGAGGCTCTGCTTCATGGGCTTAGATTATCCAAGGAGATGAATTTAAGCCGGGTAAGGTGTTTGGGCGACTCAGATTTGGTGGCTCAGCAGGTTTCGGGCACTTGGGACTCCAAAGACCCACGGATGGCGGCTTATCGACAGGCGGTTGATATTATTGCCGACCACTTCAAAGGGTATCAGGTGGATCACATTGATCGTCACAGGAATGAGGCGGCAGATGCGCTGTCACGGCTAGGCTCCCAATGAAAGCCGGTGCCGCCCCAATGTATTCCTGGACGTCTTACATCATCTGACTATTAAGTTACCTTCGGAAGAGGATCTAGCTATTCTTGACCCAGAGGGGGAGTTAGTGGTGGCTTTGCATGCTATCCCAGATTGGATTGTCCCCTACCTAGCCTATCTGACCCGGGGCGAGTTACCTGATGATGAGGACCTGTCCAGACAGATCACCCGGCGCTCTAAATCAATGACGATAGTTAATGGTGAGTTGCACACATGCAGCGTGACTGGCGTTTTTCAATGCCGTGTCTCACCTGAGGAGGGTCAGCAAATCTTAAATGAAATTCATGCCGGAGATTATGGACATCACGCCGGCTCGAGGTCGCTGGTAGCCAAGGCCTTCCGGCACGGGTTCTTCTTGTTGACGGCTCACAAGGATGCAGAAGACTTGGTTCACAAATGTGACGGCTGTCAAAAGTTTGGCCGGCGTGCTCATGTTCCAGCGCAAGAGTTAAGGATGATACAAATTACATGGACATTTGCAGTCTGGAGGCTAGACATGGTAGGACCTTTCAAAAGATCCAAAGATAAGAAAACGCACCTCTTGGTGGCGGTTGATAAATTCACCAAATGGGTGGAAGCAGAGCCTGTTAGCAAGTGTGACGCGGCTACGGCGGTTCAATTTGTTAAGAAGCTGATCTACCATTTTGCTTACCCTCAAAACATTATCACCGACAATGGCACAAATCTATCTAAGGGGGCTATGAAAAAGTTCTGTGACAAGGAGCACATCCGGCTGGATGTTTTGGCAGTTGCGCATCCACAGTCTAATGGTTAGGCAGAGCGTGCTAATCAAGAGATTTTAAGGGGCATCAAGCCACGGCTTATGGTTCCTTTATAGCAAACGCCCGGGTGTTGGGTAGAAGAATTGCGTTCCGTCTTATGGAGTGTGAGGACTACCCCCAACAGATCTACAAGCTATACACCTTTTTTTATGGTGTACGGTGCCGAGGCAGTATTGCCGAGTGACATCCGGCATGATTCGCCACGTATAGCGGCTTATGTTGAGATGGATAATGAGACGACACGTCAAGATGCATTGGATGCTTTGGAAGAAGCACGAGAGCTGGTGGCTGCCCGATCGGCGATCTATCAGCAAGACCTGCGCCGCTACCACAGCCACAGGATCAAGACCCGGACATTCCAGGAAGGTGACTTAGTGCTTCGGCTGATTCAAGACTAGACATGCATGCATAAGTTATCTCCTCCTTGGGAAGGACCTTTTGTGGTCAGTAGAAATCTCAACAATGGGTCATACTATCTCGCCGATATCAGGGATGACTCAGAGACGACGTGTCACGAAACCCGCCGGCCATGGAACATAGCACCTCTACGGCCATATTACACATGAGAGCGTTGAGACTCGACATTGTACACTATCATTGTACATACCATATATAAATAAAATAAAATCCCCGCAAGATGGGACCTCTTTTGTTACACACATCTTTGTTCATACAAGAGGAGTTCATAAAAATTCCAGTTGATATATCAACTGCGGCGGAGGGCGGCTTCTTACCTTCGGGTATCGCTTCTAATGCTTTATCGGCCAGGCTCTATGCCAAAATCTCTGGCTAACATGATTAGCCGTGGTGGAGGGCGGCTTCTTACCTTCGGGTATCGCTTCTAATGCTTTATCGGCCGGCGTTTACGCCATATTGCCGAAGGGGACTTCTTACCGACGGGTATCACTTCTAACACCCTATCGGCCGGCTTCATGCCAAATCTCCGGCTAACATGATTAGTCGTGGTTCTAGGAAGTTTTTTACCGACGGGTATCTAACCCTAACAACCGGTGGAGGGCAGCTTCTTACCTCCGGGTATAGCTTCTAATGCCTTATCGGCCAGGCTTTATGCCATCTCCGGCTAACCAGATTAGCCATGGTTGCCAAGGGGGCTTCCCACCTCCGGGTGTAGCTTATCTAACCCTCACAACCGGCGGAGGGCGGCTTCTTACCTCCGGGTATAGCTTCTAATGCCTTATCGGCCAGGCTTTATGCCATCTTCGGCTAACCAGATTAGCCATGGTTGCCAAGGGGGCTTCCCACCTCCAGGTGTAGCTTATCTAACCCTCACAACCGGCGGAGGGCGGCTTCTTACCTCCGGGTATAGCTTCTAATGCCTTATCGGCCAGGCTTTATGCCATCCCCGGCTAACCAGATTAGCCATGATTGCCAAGGGGGCTTACCACCTCCGGGTGTAGCTTACCTAATCTTGGCCACCGATGTCTTCCATGTTGACAAAGCAGCATAAGTTATCAAAGCAGCATACAAAGACAATGACAATTGAAGAGCCGTATCATTTTATACAGCATAATAGAACAAGATTCAGCAGAAGCAAAAGTGACGTCTAGTCTATTACATACACTCCTTGAGGAGCCCAAAATTTTGGACAAGTCTTTTCAACACCACACGGAGGGTCATGGAGAGTTGGCTGTTACAAGTTTTGCAAAGTAAGGACTAGCTAGCTGCCGGGTCATCCTGCTCCGACTCTTCGGTGGCCCCGATCTGGAGATTGTCCAAGTCCCAGTTGTAGTTTGTTAGAGTTGCAAAAGAGCCTTCTTCAAAGTAAGGAGACGGGTCAAGGTCAGGAGCGAAGAGGTCCTTACTGCAGGCAGGCGTTAAGTCCTTGCACTCGTAAAGCGAGCAATGGATTCTCTTTTGGTCAGGGCCATAAGCTGCATGGTAGATCGTTAGATCAGCTTCCTCCGCTAAGACGGAAGCTAGCACTCCCGAATCCTTCACGCACCAGCTATAGACAGCATCGGTGAACTCAGAGCCTTCGTCTTCCTTTGAAGGGAATCCATCCATCATCTCGGCGGACGTCAGCTCTGGAGAGAAAGCCAAGGCCCGGCTGATGCCCGCAATCGCCCCTTGGCGGGCGGCTGATTTCTTTAACTCGGCAATCTGCTTGGGCATGGTGGACAAGAGCTCCAAAACGCCCTTGAGAGTCGCATGAATCTTGTCTTTGTATTACACGGCTTTAATAGTGCACACCGCGCCGCAGTACAGCTGCTCCGTCAGGGTATAGATAGCCTTCAACGGCAACAGACTGTTAGAAGCCTGTCGTCGGCTCCTAGGGCCTGCATAAGTCGGAAATTTCATGGTGAGTCGCCAGTACAAGTATTATATGACCATTGAAGCACAAGTTATCAGAAACTTACCAAAGAGGGCGGCTGTCATTCTGGTAATATGACGCTTCAAGGCTTGGAGTTCATCTGATACAACTATCAGTCGTTGATCGGCGTCATCCGCCCGCTTGGTCAAGGAGACCTTTTCAGACTTGGCTGACTCTTTAAAGGCGGCGAAGTCGGCCTTGATTGTAGCCAACTCCTCAGAGAGGAGCCAACACTTCTCATCTGTGGCACTTTGAGCCGTTTGTTGAGCCGCCAGAGTGATCTTCAGATCTGTCAACTACGACCCGGCTTCAGCTAAAGTTTCCTGTGGCATCTCAAAGCATAGCATCAGTAGGCAAGTCTCCAAACAGATCGCAAGCAATATGTATGACATGTTGGGGAACGTTGCATGGGAAACAAAAAATTTCCTAAGCACACGCAGATCTATCCATGGTGATGAGCATCTACGAGAGGGAGAGTGGATCTACATACCCTTGTAGATCGCTAAACGGGAAGCGTTAAGAAACGCGGTTGGTGTAGTCGAACGTCTTCGCGATCCAAATCGCCGTGTGTCCCGCGATCCAATCACGATCCGTCCCGCGATCCGATCATGATTCGTCCCACGAACTTGATCACGATCCGTCTCACAAACTTGATCATGATCCTTCCGATCTAGCACCGAACGGACGTCACCTCCGCGTTCAGCACACGTATAGCTTGATGACGATATCCACCGTCTTGATCCAGCAAGAAGGAGTGGAGAGGAATAAGAGTTCTCCGGCAGCCTGACGGCGCTCCGGCGATGGTGGTGGAGTAATTCCGGCAGGGCTTCGCCTAAGCACTGCAGAAAACCGATCTAGAGGAGAAACTATGCACTGGAGGAACGGGTAGCACGTGGCTGAAAATCTAGTGCAAAAACCCTAAAACCTCCAGTATATATAAGAGGAGAGGAGGAAAGGCCTTGGCACAAGGGCCAAGGCCTCCTTGCTTCGGCCGAAGGATATAGGGAGAGGTGGAGTCCACCTCCAATCCTAGTAGGACTAGGATTCACCCTATTTTGCCTTTTTCACCTTTTTTCTTAGGCCTTTTTTTCCTCCAGCTGCATGGGCCTCTTGTGGTTGTTCCACCAGCCCACCAAGGGCTGGTTTACACCCTCCTACAGCCCATGTAGCCTCTTGGGTCGAAATACCCCTCCCGGTGGCCTCCTGGTACACTACCGGCACTCCCGGTACACTACCGATGAGCCCGAAACTTTTCCGGCGACCAAAACAGGACTTCCTATATATTAATATTTACCTCCGGACCATTACGGAGCTCCTCATGACGTCCAGGATCTCATCCGGGACTCCGAACGAACTTCGGTCACCACCATACATAACTCTATACTACCGAAACGTCACCAAACCTTAAGTGTGCAGACCCTGCGGGTTCGAGAACTATGTAGACATGACCGATACACCTCTATGGTCAATAACCAATGGCGGGACCTGGATGTCCACATTGGTTCCTACATATTCTACGAAGATCTTTATCGGTCGAACCTTTATGTCAAGGATTCAGTTAATCCCGTATGATGTTCCCTTTGTTCTTCGGTATGTTACTTGCCCGAGATTCGATCGTCGGTATCTCCATACCTAGTTCAACCTTGTTACTAGCAAGTCTCTTTTACTTGTTCCGTAATACAAGATCCCGTAACTAACACTTAGTCACATTGCTTGCAAGGCTTATCGTGATGTTGTATTACCGAGTGGGCCCTGAGATACCTCTCCGTCACACGGAGTAACAAATCCCAGTCTTGATCCATGCCAACTCAACAGACACCCTCGGAGACACCTGTAGAGCACCTTTATAGTCACCCAGTTACGTTGCGACATTTCATACACACAAGGTACTCCTCCGATATCTATGAGTTGCATGATATCATGGTCATAGGAACATATACTTGACATGCAGAAAACAGTAGCAATAAACTGACACGATCATAAGCTACGTTTGTAGTTTGGGTCTTGTCCATCACATCATTCTCCTAATGATGTGATCCCGTTCTCAAATGACATCTCATGTCCATGGCTAGGAAACCTTAACCATCTTTCGATCAACGCGCTAGTTCACTAGAGGCATACTAGGGACATTGTGTTTGTCTATGTATCCACACATGTATCCATGTTTCCAATTAATACAATTATAGCATGGATAATAAACGATTATCATAAACAAGGAAATACAATAATAAACACTTTATTTATTGCCTCTAGGGCATATTTCCAATATGACACTTGGGGGCTAATGTCTATTTTTAGACATTTTGGCACTGAAAAACCCGGCTCAACTTTGGACTAGCTTGAGCCGGTCCTTGGGGGCTACGGATTTGGATTTTGTACAAGGAAGATCATGAAAGACCCGGCTCAACTTTGGGCTAGCTTGAGCCGGCCCTTGGGGGCTACGGATTTGGATTTTCTACAAGGAAGATCATGAAAGACCCGACTCAACTTTGGACTAGATTGAGCCGACCCTTGGGGGCTAAGGAAGGTTATAACAGGCTTGGAGTACCTCATATTTTTTCTTCATCAGACTGACCAGTCGAAACTCTAGATCCCGGCTGGTGGAAAGCCAGTTCACATAACCGGCGTGAAGCTCTTTGGCTGTCATCTTCTCAAAGGCAGAAGATTCAAACTCCAACTTCTTCGAGGCTTCAACCGGCTCTTTATGCTTGGTCAGCACGTGAGCCAGGGGAGACTGGAAGCCAAAGCCGGTGATCACGACGTCCGGAGTGGCATCATTCTTGGTCATCTCGGCAGGACTTGGTGGCTTCGAAGGATCCCTTGGAGGGCTCTCTGGGATGATATCTTCAGCAGCCGGCCCAGTAGATGCGGCTGGCGGATCCACATCCGGTCGTGATTCGTCTGGTTGTTCATGCTCCGGCTCTTGGGCCACAGGGCTAGGGGAGGACTTGTTCGTCTTTCAATGCTTCGCTTGATCCCTGGAGAGCACGAACGCCAGAACCCAAGGATTACAGCCGCCAAAGGGAACAGAAATGCACGGTTAAAGGAAATACTTACAGCGGATTGATCTTAGGAGGCGGCAGGGCGGTCGCCGTAGAGTCGCCAAAGGAAGGGGACCTCTGAGAGATAGTTGAGAAAAGATAAGACAGTATTGAAATGGCAAAGCATCTAAAATTTTACCTCTGAGCCGGATAATTGTGGCAGGTCAAACCATCCCTCTTGCGGGACGTCCTTCTTGGGCTTCTTAGCCGGGGCCTTCTTCTTGGTCTTCTTCAAGGATGGGATGTACTCCTTCTTCCAGAAGTTAGAGTCGGCCTGAAAGAATAAGCCGGTTAAGGGCAGTAGATCAGCAAGGTACAAGTAAGGTCCAAGAGACGGATGGGAAGAAATCGCCTTACATCTGGGGCCAGATTAAGGGCACTAAAGGGGATCAACCCGATAGCGTTGCAGGCTCCGGATGTCTCATGAACTGGACTCCTGATAGCAGTGGTGATGTCATCTTCTGTCAAGGTTGACCGGCTGAAGTAGAGTGAGCTGTCGTATTTGCCCTTGTACTCGCACATAAGGCGGCTTCTGTGGCTTAACGGCATGATCTGCCAAGAGATCCAGCAGCGGATGAGGTCCAGTCCGGTTAAGCCGTTGGCCATGAGGGCCCTGATCTTGGCATGAGCCGGCTCGTATCTTGCGCGCTCTGAAGCTGACATCCGGCCAGGAAGCTCTGAAGTTGTGTTGAGCCGGGAAGGACAGTAACCCGACAGTGGACGTTCACCCTCTGGAGAAGTATCTTTGCAATAGAGCCACATTTTATTCCAGTCCTTTGGGTGACTCGACATCTGCATAGCCAGAAAGGTGATGTCCCAACGCCTCTAGATAGAAATTCCGTCCAACTCGAGACTCGGACTAGCCTTCACTTCAGTTTGACGGTTGGCATAGAAGAACTCCCGGAACAGGCGTACCAACGGCTTGGCTTGCAGATAGACTTCACACAATACTTGAAAGTTGCAGATGTTTGAGACGAAATTGGGGGCGAGGTCTTGAGGATGGAGTTTGTAGAAATGAAGGACACCGCAGAAGAATTTTGAGCCGGGAGGCACGAAACCCCGCTCAATATGGTCCGAGAAACGACCACCTCTCCTTCTTGGGGAATGGGCTTCAGTTCATCACCCGGGACCCGCTAGTGGATGGCATCTTTGGAAGGGAGAGTGCCAGCATGAACAAAGTCCATCAAAAACTCTTCCGTAACGCACGACCCGACCCAGTTACAGGAGTTCGAGGCACGAGACATTCTGCCGGTTCAAAAATTGTGAAAATTAAAACACGGCGAGTCAAGAGGAGACTAAAATCTATGGCGACTTACGAGCTTAAAGATTCTACATATAAGATGCTATACTCCGGCTGATGAGAGCGGGCGCAATGTAACGGGTCAACCTAGCAAACGAGGGGGGGGGGAATTTGGCTAAGTCCAGGAAAACAGATTTTACAAACTACCACTATATTTATGGATCTACAATAGCAGGAAAAAGGTTCCTATTTTTAGACCTAGCGAAGAGTGGGCGAAGCAGAGGAAAACTGAAACGATAAGAAGGAGCCACGATGGGCTCGTGCATTGTGCACGCCCGCCCCGCGCGCGGCGGCATGGCCGGGATGAGCGTCAAGGATGCGGCCGACATCGGAGGACCCCGAGCAATGGCGTTGGAAGAACCTGCGCGAAGGCAATGGGCTTTCTACAAACCCTACCGGTGCGGTAATGGATCTAAGGAGAAGCACGGGCTTACCGGCAATGGCGCAGTGAAACGCGAAACTCTCGTTCGCACAGGTTGATGCAGCGGCCTGTCGTCGACGGAGCAGAGGCGGCGCCAGAGCTGGAAGTGATGGAAGCGGTTGCGTCAAGAGGACGAAGACGAGGAAGCGAGCGGGAGAAGTAATAAACCGCCTAGGGCGGTCCTATTTAAAAGGAGAAGGTAGAATGAGCGCGAAAATCCACGCGACAGAAATGTTTCAGCCGAGGCAGACGCCTCGATTTTCGGGATGGTCACTTAATGCGAAGATTTGGTGAGTACATTAGCGAATATTTTCTGCAGGGTCAACGTGACGTCATGGCGGGTCATTCCGGGCGACTCGCCAAAAGAGCAAGACAAGAGGGTGAAGTGAGCAAGCTCAAATCAACCTGGGGCCTAATGTTGGGGATATAACCCCACGGTATGACCCGCCTAAGGGTTCCTTGTTATGCTTGGCGGCTCGTACACTGGCCCAAGGTGAGCCGGTGGTCCTAAAGCCCAGGAAGCTTGGCGGCTCATAAGGTGGGCCGGACAGTGGCCCAGAAGACACGGGTGTGTAAGCTGCACGGGGACAACTTGGACAAGAAGATAGAGGAAGACTCGGATAGACAATGAGAGTCGGTTACCAATTGTATGACTAGTGGTCTAGACCTCCTATATAAAGGCAGACCCGGGGCGACTTAGAGATCAGGTTGTCGAATACTAGGTCAAGCTTCAACTCCCTTGTAATCGATACATCAAGCAATACAAACACAAGCAAGACGTAGGGTAGTACCTCGAGTTGAGGGGCCGAACCTGGGTAAATCCATGTTTCTCGTCCCCATCAACCCCTTTGAGTCCATTATGTTAGCAATGGCCTCCAACCGAAGTCCATTTACCCGGACATCTGCCGTGACAAAACCACGACAGATGATGATTTCCCTGTCCGGCAGTGTTGTGGCTTTGTGACGGAAGATGTCCTCGTGAAAGGACTTAGGTTCGAGGCCACCACTAAGGCGGTGAGCTTGAAGGGGTTGATCGGAATCGAGAGACAAAGGTTACCCAGGTTTGGCCCCACGGAAGGAGGTAAAAGCCTACGTCCTGATCTGTGTTGTGTTGATTGGGTATCGATTAGAAGGGAGCAAGTTCGTTTGACCTAGCTATCGATGAGTCATTTTGTGGCCTAAGCCACCCAGGTAGCCCGCCCTTATATACACGGGTCAAGGCCCCGAGCTTACACGAGTCCGAGCCAGGTTATACTTGACAACCGAGCTCGCCTCTAGCTATACATGCCTTATCTAACAAGTCGCTCCCAGCAGCTCAAGCCCACCGAGTTACACCCTCTCTTCTGGCTCTGGGCCTTCTGGCCCACTCATTACGTTTACTCCAGAAGATGTCGTAAGCCGCCAACTGCCAACCGCATGACCCGGCTCCACCTGGGCGGGTCTCACTCTGGGGCAACATTAGGCCCCAGATTGATTTGAACCAGTTCATGTCAATCTTCAAATCTTCTGGTTGGCGAGTCTGGCCTTCTCTTGTAATCTTGATGAGCCACCGAAAAATGGGCGATCGTTGCGTCCGACAAGCTCTCATGATCCGCCATGACGTCATCAAAATAAAAAAGATTCCTCCGACGCCAGAATGGATCTTTCATCATTAATATGACCATCTCGAAAATCAAGGCGGCTTCTTAGTGTAATCATCACCGTGCTCCCTCGATTCTCATACCGGACTGTTCGAAAGACCATTATGTCCTTATAAATAAGCGTGGGGGCCATCACTTTCATTTTTCCTTGCCCCATCTTCTTCTTCTTGCTCTGAACGCCCGCGCCACCAAAGCCAACTGCGCTGCTCGGTCATCGCCGTCTTCATCAACACTCAACGATGCATCAACCTGAAACGATCCAGAGCTCCCGCGCATTCGCCGCACTCTCAAGTTTCTAACTTTACCCCCTATTAGATATGCATTAGGGTTCCCTTGAATCCATGGAGTTCATCGGTGTTCATCAACATTTGCGGGAGCGTTCTTCACTGATTAGATGAAAGCACCTTCTTTAAAGCCTTGTAATACTGCCGAAATCATGCGGCTGCTCACTCTGTACTTAGTCGCACTCATTATAGATCTGCAGCTTGTTGTGATTTAAATAACGGCCATCTGTTCTTCCGCCAGTCTTTTTAGAGATAGAATATTTTTCTTTTTCTCTTGCCTGTAGATATTAAATCCATAGCTGTAGTTGTGGAATCAGTTTCTCAACACTTAGCAATTTTTCAACCTGCATGGATAAACTTGATCCGCCAAAAAAATCTGCCGGCTCACTTTGTCTCATCGCAAGTAGCTTCGGCGGCTCACAATTTTTATTGACCTGCCCAATGCTATCACCATTTATAGTTGTAGCAGCCTCGGTCAAAATTTATTTTTAAGCCGCCAAACATTCATGCCTTTCTGCAGCTTCCAAAGCCGCCACCATGTCGAAGACTCCATCCACTTACAACTGGGTAAAGTCTGGAGTGATCGAAGAGTCTCTCAAGAAATTTGTCACCATGGGGGTTCTGCTGGCTCAGGACGTTATTCACTGGCGGGTTCCAGGAAATGAGACCACCCCTAAACCCAAAGACGGGGAGGTCATTATCTTCATAGACCATCTTCTTCAGGGTTTCTCTCCGCCCAGGTCAAAGTTTTTTCGGGATGTCTTACACGCTTTCAATTTGCACCCGCAAGACGTTGGCCCAAACTCTATCACCAACATGTACCAATTCCAGACCTTTTGTGACGCCTACCTTCAAGAGGAACGATGTGTTGATCTATTCAAGGAGTACTTTTACGTCAATTGCCAAATTGAAATGGTGGATGAGTTAAGTCTTGAGCTCGGGGGTGTAACTCTTTAGATATGGAGAGACATACTTTTCGCAGCAGCGATCCTGCCAAGTCATCCCAAAAAGTGGAACAAGACTTGGTTCTATTGCCAAGACACTTCACCAGAGGGAGAGAACCCACTATCGGGTTATCGTTCTTACTAGCTTAGCACAGATACAGAACTTCCAGACAAAATGTTAGCCGCCAAACATGCTCAATATGCCTCCACTTTCTCCAAAGTCCAGGCATTGCTAGCCAATGGGTTGACGAGTGTCGATCTGACCCGCAGCTGGGTCTCCTGGAAGATTCTACCGCTAAGCTGCCAAGGTGTTTTGATGTGTCAGTATACTGGTAAAGTAGATGACCCTCAACGCTTCAATCAGACCCCCTTAAAGGATCAGGACCTCAATGCCATTGTCAAATCTTTGCTGGGGGAAACCTTAGCCCCCTATAGCAAGACTAGCTTGAGCCCCTTCTCTGCACTTAACCCGGCTCCGGATGTAAGTTGTTCCAGCTTGGCCCTCATCTATTCTTTTAATGTTGTACTTTTACATACTTTATTAAACCTTCTCCTGCCAATATGCTTTGTTATACATAGACCAGCTCGTCCGTTTGGAAAAAACTGTTGCCCCCAACTCTCAAGAAGAAGAACAAGGTCCCAAAGGCCTAAAAGCCTAAGGCGTTGTCCCGCAAGAGGAAATAGTCAACAGAAGAACTATTTGATTTAGACGTCTCAGAGGTAAAACTTGACTCCCTTGGCCTTCTCTTTATGCAACTTACTGATGGGGATCACTCACAGGAAGAAGCTGAAACAAGCCATGCTGATGTTACCAAGGTAACTATTGTCTCCTGTGACTTGGATCTTTCACCCTTAAAGAGAGTACGATGGGCTGTACGGAAAGTAAAGAGTTCCCATCCTTTTACTTACTTGAGTCATAAGTTTCTTTTGAAGAAACAACAAGATGACAGCAGACGTCAGATTCGGAGCGCCGGCTCTGGAGACCTTCTAACCAGCTTACCAAATGAGCCGGCTCCTCGGAATGAGCGCACAGAAGTACTTCCTTCTCTTGAGCTTGTCTTGCTTGGACACTATCTTTGCAGATTATCAACTATGTTAACAATGCTAATTTTTTCAGGACTCGCCTCCTTGCTCTGGCGATTGAACCACCTCAAAGCTGCCTTCTCTTATTATTAACCTGGGGTAAGCATTTATACGCCCTGAAAAGCATTTAATATCTCATACCTTATCATGACGTATCCAATATTGCCTTTGCTCCCAGGGCTCAAGCCAAACGAAGGAAAGGGGTCGGGTCATCCGCGATTCCTAATGTCCAAGACCTGGAAATCCCAACACCCAATATTTGTGACTCTCATACCGAGCCTTCTAAGGCAGCCAAAGATGCCCCTGAAGAGGATCCTCCACAGGCTGAGTCGACTGCCATGGACATTGATGCTCTTGAAGCCCATCCAGATTCTGCTCCTAAGCCGCCCAGCCCCCGGCTGTCATCGAACACATGGATTCTCATGAAGAGGTCTTTATGTTAGGGGCGGCTTGCAAACCTCCAGTTCCCTCGCATGCACTATCCAAGCATATCAAAGAAGACGAGGCAGCTCCCTCGAAGGAAGAAAAGACTCCATCTGATCTTTCAAACTTGGAGAAACTTATTGCTGACGAGCTACGTAGTAGTTATTTGAGCCGTCTGTTTACCAGCCGAGACATGGAGGCCAGCCTGGTCGCCATGATGAAGAAAAAATACGAGGTACTGAACTTATCTTGCCTCTTCATATATATACTTATGCAGCCCCCAAGAGACGGTTGACTTTTTCAAAAGTCAGCTGGGTCTTCCATTCATTTAGCAACTTTTCATAAAATCGCCATGTAGCCCCCAAGGTCCGGGTCATTACGTGAGTAACGAGTCGACACTCAAGCATAGTTGAAGAGCCAAGTGCATCCCCCAAGGGCCGGGTCATTACCTAAGTAATGAGCCAACACTCAACCATAGATTAAGGGCCAATTGTAGCCCCCAAGGGCCGGGTCATTACCTAAGTAATGAGCCGACTCTATAAGAAAGAGCTGAGATACATTATCCCCCAAGTGTCAAGTAAATTGCTTTCAATCTACTTGGGACATAAATATTGTACCACATTTTGATATAAATTGTATGAGCCAGACCGACGGCTTAAAACTAACAACCTTTCTTTGTGCAGGAATCCTTGACTGGTGCTGAATTAACCGTGGCAGACCTTAAGAAGAGTCTGGCTTTGTAGCAAAATAGCCGAGCAGAGACGGAAGAAAAATGGTGGCTCTGCTCCATAGATCAAGAGAAGATCAAAACAGAGTTCGAAACCTTCAAACAGACTGCTGAATCTAGCCAAGCTGTCCTAACCAAGGGCGCTGAAGAGGCAGAGGGCCGGCTTAAAACAGCGACTGACGAGCTAAATACTTTGAAGGGCCACATCTCTCGCATGATTGGAGCTGTCTTTGGTAAGCATTCACTATCAAACTTTGTTGAAAGTCCTTTCCGGTGGCTTATAAAATTTTGCCTTGACTGTAGGTGAACGAAGCCGCCAAATGTCAAACAACAGCCTGATGAAGGTCAAGGCCATGTACACCTTAACAGAACAGTTATACGCCGAGCCTCTAATCACCATCAAGGCTATCATGTTTGAGAGGGATGTCCTGAAATTCATGAAAGGCATGCTGGAGACCATGTATACCATCCCCATGCCGATGGAGGAACTAAGGAGATCAGTCGCCCGCAAGGGCGCAATTGCTGCTTTGAGCCGGTCGCTGGCTTACGTTTTGGAGCTTAACCCGGATGAAATGATGGAGGGATTTCCTCAATTGAAGGATGACGGATTAGAATTTACACAAGCAGATTATTCTCGCTATCATAAGGCATCTCGGGTTCTTGCAAGTCGTCTGGCTACAGAAGCTGATCTATCAGTGTACCAGGCGGCTTACTCCGAAGATAACAAGCGGGTTCGAGGGCCCACCTTTGAAGCAAAGGGCCTGATTCCTCAACGCCGTAAGCACCTCTTCGCTCCTGATGTTGACCCATCTCCAATCATGCATGATGAAGTTATGTTTGAAGCTTTGACCAATTGCAATTGGCATGTGGACAATCTCCAAATCGAAGACCCGATGCAGGATGACCCGCCAGCGAGTTAAAGAAAAGAGTTTGTATCATGTAACCCGGCCTTGTTTAACTCGCCGGGTTAAGATTCGTTGAAACACTTGAAGTCTTCAGTGCTTGGGAATTTTAGATAGCCTTGTAATAGTTGTAAAAAACTCTTAACTGCATGTCCTTGCACTTTTGATGTTATGCTTGAAAACTCTGCTGGCGACTCAGCAGACTCATCTGTTGATATATGAGCACTTTGACTGTTTTAACTTGCCGGGCAGTTTATACTCCATGGGCCAAGCTAGAAATGTTCCAAAACTTAGAATCTTATCATGAGAATACCTGCAAGAACAAGCAATTGTATGTCTCATCCTATAAGCCGGCTTTAAAAACACGATAGGACAAGATAACTCTTGTTTTTCATGAAAATATTTGTTTCCAAAGAAACAAGGTGGAAAGCCTGAAAGACTTGTAAACCGGGACTCATGTGACATAAATCTGTCTTTAAAAGATTGACATTGCTAAGAGTACAAACAGGCCACATAGAGGAGGGGGTACGGTGGACAAGACGAGTTTGTCCTCACTCACTGTAAGCCAACTCTCTCGTGACAAAAGCCGCCGTTTCAACCTTGGCAAGTTTAGTGTCTTCGTGCGAGAATAACTTAGAAAAGTTGAGGGTCTCTTATCAAGAATAACTGTCAAGAGTTTGACGGGTCACATGGTGGAGTAGCAAGTTGCAAACAGGCAGGTTTAACTCAGACATGGTGGAAAGCCGAGTCAAGAGGGTAAATAAGCTTAAACCCATAGGGTTGAAAGCCCCCGAGTGACCAAATTAAGGATCAACTCCTTTGTAGCATAAACCTGGGCAAGAGGGTTTAAAAGCCCCCAAGTGACCTGATTAAGGATCAACTCCTTTGTATGTAACTCATGGCATATAAAGCCTGGCCAAGAGGGTTTAAAAGCCCCCAAGTGACCTGATTAAGGATCAACTCCTTTGTATGACACTCAGTATGCAGAAATACGGCAGAAGCCCCTAATCATGGGGATGCCAACTTTTTTATATCATAAACAATGGTTTGTACAATGATAGGGATATGTACATTGATGAGAGCCGACTGGCGGCTTAAGTATAGTATGGATGAAGGTGAGCAGTATTCCATGGCCTCTTGGTCTCTTCACCAGACGTGCGCGACTTGTCACTCTCCGGTATGTCCATGAGATAGTAAAATCCATTGTTGAGTTTTCTGCTGATCACAAACGGTCCTTCCCAGGGAGGTGATAGCTTGTGCACATCTGACTGGTCTTGAATCGACCAGAGTACTAAGTCACCTTCTTAGAATGTCCGGGTCTTGACCTTGCGGCTATGATAGCGACGCAGGTCTTGCTAATAAATCGCCGATCGAGCCGCTGCGAGATCCTGCTCTTCGTCCAGGGCATCCAAAGCATCCTGACGCGTTGCCTCATTATCAGCTGCTACGTAAGCCACCACTCTGGGCGAGTCATGACGAATATCACTGGGGAGAACAGCTTCCACGCCATAAACCATGAAGAAAGGCGTATATCCTGTAGACCTGTTGGGGTGGTTCTTATGCTGCAAAGAGCAGACAGCAACTCCTCCACCCAACAACCCGGCGTGCGCTCCAAAGGAACCATAAGCCGGGGTTTTATACCTCTCAAAATTTATTGGTTAGCATGCTCAGCTTGACCATTAGACTGTGGGTGAGCTACCGAAGATGCATCAAGACGGATATGCTCTTCATCACAGAACTCCTTCATAGCCCCCTTGGACAGATTTGTGCCATTATCAGTGATGATACTATGCGGATAGCCAAAACGAAAGATTAGTTTTTTGACGAACTTAACTGCCGTTGCTGCATAACATTTAATAATCGGCTCAGCCTCAACCCACTTAGTAAACTTGTCAACCGCCACCAAGAGGTGGGGCTTCTTATCTTTAGACCTCTTGAAAGGTCCTACCATATCAAGTCCCCAGACTGCAAACGACCAGGTGATTGGAATCATCCGTAGCTCTTGAGCCGACACGTGGGCACGTCGCCCAAATTTCTGACACCCATCACACTTACTGACCAAATCTTCTGCATCTTTACGAGATGTTAACCAGTAGAAACCATGGTGGAAATCCTTGGCCACAAATGGTTTTGACCCGACGTGACGACCACAATCACCAGCATGGATTTCCTGCAAGATTTCATGGCGCTCATCAGGAGAAACACGACACTGAAAAACACCAGTCACACTGCGTTGATGCAACTCGCCATTGTTCATAATCATAGATTTAGACTGCCTTGTGATCTGTCGTGCCAGAGTCTCATCTTGGGGTAACTCACACGGGTTAAGTATGCCATATAAGGCAACGTCCAATCAGGGATCGCACGGAGAGCTGTCACCAATTGCCCTTTCGTGTCAGGTACAACCTAATCCTCCTCCAACGGTAACTTGACTAACGGGTGATGAAACACATCCAGGAACACATTAGGCGGCACCGGCTTTCGCTAAGACCCTAACGTGGATAATGCATTAGCCGCCTCGTTCTTGCGACGGTCAATATGATCCACATGATAACCTTTGAAGTGGCCAGCGATGACATCCACCGCCTGACGATAAGCCACCATCCGTGGGTCTCTGAAATCCCACATGCCTAAGACTTACTAAGCCATGAGGTTCGAGTCGCCCAGGCATCTAACCCAGCTCGGATTCATCTCCTTAGCCACACGGAGCCCATGAAGCAAAGTTTCATACTTAGCTGCATTGTTAGTACAAGGAAACCTTCATCCGTCGAAGTGAATCGTCCAATATGTGTTGTCCGGCTTCTCCTCAGGTGATTGACTTTCTGCCCAATCGTGTATGAAATCCACCAAGGCTTGAGACTTGACAGCCATACGAGGCGCATACTTCAAATTAAGGGGCCCAAGCTCTAATGCCCACTTAGCAATCCTGCCATTAGCTTCTCTATTTTGGATAATATCTCCCAATGGGGCAGAGCTAAACATTGTGATCTGGTGTCCAAGGAAATAATGCTTCAACTTGTGGTTTGTCATGAACACCCCATAGATCAATTTCTGCCAATGTGGGTATCTTTGCTTGGATTCTATCAAGACCTCACTGACATAATAAACCGTCCCCTAGACGGGATACTCTTTCCCCGCCTCCTTACACTCCACAACAATCGCGACACTGACTGCCCTATTATTAGCCGCCACATATAAGAGCAAAGGTTCTTTCTCAGCCAGAGCAGCAAAGACCGGTGGCTCAGCTAACTGCCTCTTGAGCGCCTCAAGCGCCTCGTCCGCAGCCTTGCTCCAGGCAAAGTCATCCGTCTTTTTCATCATATGATATAGAGGAATAGCTTTCTCGCCCAGGTGGCTTATGAACCGGCTCAGTGCAGCAATACGACCCACCAGGCGTTGAACATCATTAGTGCACGCTGGCTTAGACAAGGAAGTAATAGCCTTTATCTTGTTTGGGTTAGTTTCAATGCCACGCTCAGTGACTAAAAATCCCAAGAGTTTGCATGCAGGTACACCGAAAACACACTTTGCCGGGTTAGGCATCATCTTGTAGACCTGCAAATTGTCAAAGGTTTCCCTCAAATCATCCAGCAGAGTTTCCTTCTTCCTTGACTTGATCACAATAATATCTACTTAAGCATGAACATTGCGCCCAATTTGACCATGAAGACAGTTCTATACACACTGCTGGTAAGTCGCCTGGGCACTCTTGAGCCCAAAAGGCATAGACACATAGCAAAAAGCACCAAAAGACATAATCAAAGCCGTCTTCTCTTGGTCCTTAGATGCCATCTTGATATGATGATAAATTGAATAAGCATACAGAAAACACAGACTCTCACAACCCGCCGCTGCATCAACAATTTGGTCAATAAGGGGTAGGGCAAATGGGTCAATCGGACATGGCTTGTTAAGGTCCGTGTAATCCACGCACATACGCCACGTGTCGTTCTTCTTGAGTACCAACACTGGGTTAGCGAGCCACTCCGGGTGAAAAACTTCAAGGATGAATCCTGCTGCCAAGAGCCGGGCCACCTCTTCTCCAATTGCTTTCCGCCTCTCCTCATTGAATCGGCGTAGGAACTGCTTGACTGGTTTAAACTAAGGATCCACATTAAGGTGGTGCTCGGTGAATTCTCTCAGTACACCCGACATGTCAGAAGGCTTCCATGCAAAGATGTCTCGATTCTCACGGGTGAATTCGATGAGCGCGCTTTCCTATTTGGGATCCATATTAGCCCCATTGGTGAACTGATGTGATGAGTCGCCAGGCGTAAAGTCCACTAACTTGGTATCTTCTGCGACAAACTTGAGGGACAACTCGGATTCTGTGTTAGGCTTCTTTAGCAAGGTCATATCTTCCGGGTCAACATTTTCCTTATAAAACTTGAGCTCTGCCTCATCACAACTTGATTCTGCATGTGCTGTATCACCTTCCTCACACTCGACAGTCATCTTCCGATCACCATGCACAATGATCATCCCATTCAATCTGGGCATCTTGAGTTGTAAGTAGACATAGCAGGGCCTAGCCATGAACTGGCATAAGCCGGTCGTCCAAATAGAGCGTGGTATGGGCTCTTAATCTTGACCACTTCAAGCCATAAAGATTCCACCCTGTAATTGAATTCCTCACCGAAAGATACCTCCAAAAAAATCTTTCCCACTGGATAAGCCGACTTCTCAAGCACCACACCATGAAAAACTGTTGAAGAAGGCTTAAGATCTTTGTCGAGCAAATTCATCTGGCGAAAAGTATCATAGTACAGGATGTTAATGCTGCTGCCACCATCCAAAAGTACCTTGGTGAACACATATACTCCCACTAGGGGGGCGACTACCAAAGCCAATTGCCCCGGGTTATCCACACACGGCGGGTGATCCTCCCGGTTCCAAGTTATGTCATACTCAGACCACTTCAAATATTGCGGGAGAGCCAGTATGGCTGCATGAACCGCCCACTTGTGCACCTTCCGGTCATGCTTCTCAAGGCTGGTTGTAAAAACATGGTACTGCCCTCCATTAAGCTGCTTGGGGTTACTCTGATACCCGTATTGGATATTTTGCTGCTGACCTCCATTGCCAGATTGTTGATTATTACCTCCATGATTTCCTTGGCCCTGATGGTTCTGATGGCTTGAGCCTGAGTCACTCGGACAAAAGCCAGACCCAGAAGGACCGGATCCTAACCCGCCAGATGGTCCACCGCCACCGCCTTGATGCTGGTTGCCACTATAATTTCGATACTCGCGCGTGATCCAACAATCCCTCCAAGCATGAGTAGACGACTGATCTGGAAGGTTGTGTTTTGGGAAAGGAGCATTAAGTATCGCCTCCATGTCGGTCGGTTTGCGTTTAAAAGGCAGCTTGACATTACCCTTGCCGCGGTTATTCCCAGTACTGGTGCTGGCCACCAGATCTGACCCATCGTCCTGGTGTTTCTACTTACCGTCGTTGCCATTATTGTTGTTTCCTCCCCCATTCTGCAATTGACCCTTGCCATTGTTATTCTTCTTGCCCTTGGCCAATTTCTCATCATCAAAGCCGGGGTCCTTCGTGTTGTCAGAGTCTGCATACTTGGTGAGAGCCGCCATGAGTTCCCCCATGTCTTTGCATGAGCGCTTGTGCCGTCCAAGCTTCTGCTTCAAAGGCGTGAAGTGGCAATTTTTCTCCAGCATTAAGACCTCCTGAGCCGCCGTAATTTTATCAGAAGAGTGGATGATTGTTGAGACCCGCCAGACCCAATGGTGAGCCAACTCGTCTTCACGCTGCACGCAATGATCCAAATCCACAATCATCATAGGCTGCTTGCACATTCCCTGGAAATTTGTGATGAACTTCGCTCTTAACTCGGCCTAGGAATTAATGGTGTTGGGTGGCAAACCCTTCAACCACATGCGAGCCGGCCCTTCCAGCATCATGATGAAATACTTAGCACATACTGCATCGCTAACATCTAACATCTCCATGGCCAGCTCATAGCTTTCAATCCAAGCTTCTGGAGGCAGGTCAGAAGTATAATTGGGCACCTCGCGAGGACCTTTAAAATCCTTCGGCAGACGCTCATTTCGCAAAGCCGACACTAAGCACGACACTCCCATAGCCCTGGAGGTTACTCTGGCTCCTACTGAGACGAAAGGTGCAACTGTAGGTTTCGATGTCGATCACTGCTAGAAACCACCGGCGACTCATAACATCGGCTGTAGCTGCGGCTTGGGATGGGGGTTGAGTGCACATGACTCCGTCTATAAGTATATTTCTCCTGGTGGGCCACCACCGTCTGCAGGTATCCAATGGCGTTCCGCACTTTCTCTGTGAAAGGCGCCTCATCGGGGATGGCGATTGTACCAAGCCTAGTCGCCGCTGCCACCATGTTCTCCGCCATGTTAGAATAATGACCTAGTGGCGTCGGAAAGTACTGTGGTGGGGTCCGGATCCGGCAGGACGGATCTGGCTGCTGATGCTGAACCGCAGCCCAGGTTCCACGTAGTTCCGCCATCCGAGTTACAGTCAAAGGTACATTCCGTCCCATCCCTAGCGTGTTAAAAAGATTTCTGTCTTCATATTGATCGGGCAAACAGGACTAATGCCTCATCTGGTGAACCATCATTGCGGACTGCTGCTCTAACTCTAAGCGAAAGCATCTGCCCTAAGGCGCTCTGATTCAGCATCCATTTGAGTTTTCAATGCATTGATTTCCTATTGGACTACGACCATCTGGTCCTTCAACCTTGTGATCTCCGTGTTACGGGCCGCTTGATTTTCAACAGTGACCTCGGTTTCCATCAGAGTTGTGAGCT
Organism: Hordeum marinum; assembly: GCA_022496015.1. Classification (NCBI taxonomy): domain Eukaryota; kingdom Viridiplantae; phylum Streptophyta; class Magnoliopsida; order Poales; family Poaceae; genus Hordeum; species Hordeum marinum. The sequence continues at coordinate 226,256,218 of CM039672.1, forward strand.
CGTTCATCATATCCGGAAGAACTTGAGCCAGCGCCCTGCCACCTCCAGATCCGGTCACACCGATGGCTCTGCTACTAGGGGTCGATGTTGAACCTTCCATGAAGATAGCAACGTGGTTCGGCGGCTCATAATCTTCCGGGTCATAATATTTTGACTCGAGGTAATGCTTGACGTAGCCCCAAAGCACGCCATTGTGAAGCTGATAGATCTATTCTGTCTCTCCGCTCGAGGTACCATCCTCTGAGCAGATGAGAGTTTTCTCCCGTGACATGGAACCTTCAAGCTCCGTGCCTTGGGTAAAGCCGACGAGGACATGCTTCCTGCCCAGGTTAATACGGGCGGGTTGCACGTGCCGAGCCGACTCGACGAGGTCGGTGCAGATGTTCGGCCCGAGTTCAGATCCGCCGATCTTGCCAATGAAGACATGAATTCCACCGAAGGGGACCCGGTGCCCGTACTCGATTGATTCGGCCTCGGGGCCCTAGCCGGCATCATCGATGTGGAGGTTTCTGCAGCGACTCTTGGTCATCCTGCCAATGACGTATCCCTCGATCCCGGGGAGAGAGCCCTTCGAGAACTCCACACCACTGAGCGCTAGCCCCACGGTGGGAGCCAACTATCTTGGTTTTGTCACGGCATATGTCCTCGTGAAAGGCCTTAGGTTCGAGGCCATTGCTAAGGCGGTGAGCTCGAAGGGGTTGATCGGAATCGAGAGACAAAGGTTACCTTGGTTTGCCCCCTCGGAAGCAGGCAAAATCCTACGTACTTCTTTGTGTCGTATTGATTGGGTATCAATTACAAGGGAGCGAGTTCGCTTGACCTAGCTATCGATCAGTCTTTTTGTGGCCTAATACGCCCAGGTAACCTGCCCTTTTATACACGGGTCAAGGCCCTAAGCTTACAGGAGTCCGGGTCGGGTTATACTTGACAACCGACCTCGCCTCTAACTATACATGCCTTATCTAACAAGTCGCTCCCGGCGGCTCAAGCCCACCGGGTTACATCCTGTCTTCTGGCTCTGGGCCTTCTGGCCCACTGATTACGTTACTCCAGAAGTTATCATAAGCCACCAACCGCATGACCCGACCCCACCTGGGCGGGTCTCACCCTGGGGATATATCCCCAACAGGTAGGGTACTGGAAAGGCTCCAGATTGGTTTTTCGTCAATATAGAGAGTTGCTGCGGCTGTGGCGGAGAGTATCTCTTTATTTCTAGGGTTTCTGGAATTATATGATTTTTCAGCATTGGAATCACACGCAAAAAAGCCACATGGGCCCCAGCACACAACAGGGCATGGCCTAGGGGCGCCCTGATGGCTTGTGGCCCATAGGTGGATCCCCTCCCATGGTTCTTCGCTCCAATGTTGCTTATTTCCTCCAGAAAAAATGATGAAAAAGTTTTGGGCGTTTCTGAGAACTTTCATTTTCTGCACAAAAACAACACCACGGTAATTCTGTTGAAAACAACATCGGTCCGTGTTAGCTCTAAATAAATCATATAAAGTGCATCAAAACCATATAAAAGTATCATACATTGGAAAATATGTCATGAATACTTCATAAATTATAGATACATTGGAGACGTATCAGCATTCCCAAGCTTAATTCCTACTCGCCCTCGAGTACGTAAATGATAAAAGAAGTAATTTATGAAGTGTGAATGCTACCATAATGTATAATATTGATCAAGGATAATTTCATCCACTTTTCTAGCATCAAAACCAACAAGTATTTGTCATAGAACTTCTCATAATCAAGTAGCAAGTTATCCACATGTTAAAGTATAGACCTTAAACTTTCTTGAAAACTAGCAAACTATGTTTTCAGTCATGAAACAATTACAATTCATCTTATTTTCAGGAAGGGTCTATGTAAGAGCTTTGGTTTAGCAAATCCCACATACTCAACTATCATTTAGTCTTCCATGATTGCTGACACTCAAAGCATATTTTTAGAACAAATAGTTTCAATCAAGTACATAGGAAGATAGGGGCTTAATGTTTCTCCTCCCAACTTATTTATCTCGGGGATAATGTCAACAAATAATGAATCATGATCACCTATATTCAAGTGGATATATGTGTCTGGATCTTTACCACCACATGATGCTTACCAACTAAAGAATTGAGGTCGGAATAAGAAGTTGACTCAACATGAAAAGTAAAATATAAGCCCTTCGGAGAGGGATGCAGGGATTTGCACAGGTGCCAGGGCACATTGCTTAAAACAGATATGAATATATTTTGGGTGGTGTGCCTTTCCTGTCAATGTCACGACAAGAGATTTCAACTTCTTCCATGCTAATCACATTATTGGAGATTCTCAAACATAATTGAAATTTTACTCCCCCTCCACCATTCAAACACATTCCATGGCTAACCGTACCCACGGGTACCAGCCAGACAATCAAATTTCTAGGGGGGGGGGGTTGTTTATTTAATTTTGTATTATGCAGGACTGGGCATCCTTTTTACCAACCTCTCTCGTGAATTGAAAAGTGAATAAACACTTATCCTAAGAATAACCCGCTAGCATGAAAGATAATGACCACCCCGTCGCTCCATGAGTGGTACGAGAACACAAAACAGATGTTTATTTGAATGTTTAGAGGTGGCACATGCAAATTTACTTGGAATGGCAGTGAAATACCATATATATGTAGGTATGGTGGATTCTCATGGAAGAAACATGGCTCAAGGATTTGGAAGCACAAGTGGTATTTCTACTTAGTACAAAGTTTTGGCTAGCAAAAGGTTCTAAACAAGCATCACACGTTAGAGGATCCGTGACAATATAACTGCTACGTGAATATAAACAAACATAACCATTACATTGTATTCCTTGTCCAACATCAGCTACTTGATCAAGTTTGAAAATAATTAATGGGGGTTCACAATCATAGAAGATGTCCAAGATAGTGTATTTATATGTGAAAACTCTCTTCCGTCAATATTATATCATGAATTGTTTATATGACCAATGCTATGTTTGATAACTTCCAATAAATTTTTCCGCTTATACTCCTAGTATGTGAAGTCACTACACCCCATGGGACGATAATATGAAGCATATATAATTTCACATTTATGACATTCAATTCATTCAACATTTACTCTCAGGATATGTGAAGCACAAGAATAAATTTTGAACGACTCTCAAAAGATATAAGTGAAGATCAATGAGTAGTAAAACAATGAAGTAGCTATATGAGGACTCTCTGTCTATTAAAAAAATAAGATCTGAGTATTTTATTGAAGAAACAAACAAACAAAAATACACTCCAGGAATAGCACACATCATATGAAGGAATAAAAATTTAGGCTCAACATAGGCTAACTCGTAGTTGACGAAGACTGGTGGGATGCGTAGCATCCCCAATCTTAGATGCTCGAGACTTATTTAAATATTTACTTGGGGTGCCTTGGTCATACCTAAGCTTGATCTTTTGTATCTCATTCAATCCTCTCATATCGTGGTTTCCCCTAAGTCTCAAAAACTTCATCCACAAAAAACTTGACAAAGAACTCGTGAGATAGGTTAGTGCACATAATAATATTTCAACTATTTATGTACTGCCAAGACAAGTTGCATAATAATTTTCAAACATTATCTACTGTATATTATCATTTCTCTAATTTATATCTACCAATATAAGTCATGAAAAATATATGAGAAGTAGATAACAAAACTATGACAACAATCTATCTAATCAGGACAGTCTGTAGCAATTAATTTACAAAGTGCACTTATGTATCTCTAAAAAAGATTAAAATTTAGGAAATTATAAATAATATATATTAAAATATTGTGTAAAAATCTCTTTACACGTTCTAGTAAAATATGAAAATTCAAACACTACAAGAAAAGTTTTTTTTACACAGCACACATCAAACATGCAATTCAAGCATCATAAAAGGAAATTATTGAATGTTTTTATTGAAAAACAAGATTATAAATAGAATATAACATAGAACAACAAAATAGAATGATGATCCAAGCAAAACACATGTTATGTGACGAATAAAAATATAACTGTAAGTAACATATACCGATAGTGTTGAAGACGAAAGAGGGAATGTCTTCCTTGGATATTACCTTGGAGTGCCTTGGGAATCCACAAGCTTAGGTTCTTGTCACTCCTTATTCTCCTCATATCGGTGTCTCACCCAAAACTTGAAAATTTCAATGACACAAAACTTAACAGAACTTCATGAGATGGGTGAGTATAATAAATAAAGATCATTCACTTAGGTACTGTCAGGAAAAGATTCATATGTATTATACCATTCCCATAATTTATATCACTAAACATAAGCTATGGAAACACTAAAACAAGCAAACTATGCATGCAAAATAGAATTTGCCAAAAACATAACAATCTGTAAAGATATGTAGTATAACCATACTTCCCTTTCTCTAACAATTCTGAAAAATATAGAACTCGGAGATTTTGCATATAGATATTGCATAATAATTTCTGGATTTTTTGATGGCCCAGTAAAATCAACGAAATTATTTACTGGAGGCAAAAGTTTCTGTTTTTGCAGAGAATCAAATCAACAAGTATTCATACTATCCCAAAGGCTTTACTTGGCACATTATTGATATAAAAGACACAAAACATGATTAATACAGTAGATTAATCGCGTGAACACACAAAAACAGAAAGGAAAAGTGGTGGGTTGTCTCCCAACAAGCTCTTTTCTTTAAAGCCTTTTAGCTAGGCATGATGATTTCAGTGATGCTCACATAGGAATAGTATTTGAAACATGCAAAAGAGCATCATGGATCACATGGCAACCACATTTAAGTCTAATCCACTTCCTATGCATAGGGATTTTGTGAGCAAAAAATTATGGGAGCAAGAATCAACTAGCACAGCAAGGCAGAACAAGCATATCTTCAAGATTTTCAACACACAGAGAGGAAACTTGATATTATTGCAATCCCTACAAGAATATGTTCCTCCCTTACAATAAATTTCAGTAGGATGATGAAGTAGTTCAACAATATAACTATCACATAAATTATTCTTTTCATGATGCACATAGATAGATTTTTCATTACTCCCCACATAAGAAAATTCCTTTTCATCCATGGTTGTGGGAGCAAACTCAACAAAATAACTATCATGAGACACTTGATTGACATAACCACATTCAATATTAAAATCATGATGACAAGTTTCATGGTTACCATCACTCTTTATAGCATACATGTCATCATTATAATCATCATAGATACGAGGCATGCCATCATCATAATAAATTTGCTCATCAAAACTAGGGGGCTAAAAATATCATCTTCATAAAACATAGCATCCCCAAGCTTGTGGCTTTGCATATCATTAGCATCATGGATATTCAGAGAATCCATACTAGCAACATTGCAATCATGCTCATCTTTCAAGGAATTCTTATTAAGTATTTTCATAAATTCTTCCTCTACCAATTGAGCACAATTTTCCAAACCATCATTTTCACAAAAGACATTAAAAAGATAAAGCAATTGAGGCAACCTAAACTCCATTTTTTATAGTTTTCTTTTATAAAACCAAACTAGTGAAAAACATGAAACTAAAAGATTTAATTGCAAGATCTAAAGATATACCTTCAAGCACTCACCTCCCTAGCAACGACGCCAGAAAATAGCTTGATGTATACTACACACCTTTATTCTTGTATTCTATGTTGGCCCTCCAAGCGTGGAGTTTTGTAGGACAGTAACAATTTCCCCTCAAGTGGGTGACCTAAGGTTTATCAATCCATGGGAGGTGTAGGATGAAGATGGTCTCTCTCAAGAAACCGTGAAATCAAATACAAGAAATCTATTGTATCCCCAACACACCCAATAAAGTGGTAAATTGTATAAATGCACTAGTTTGGCGAAGAGATGGTGATACAAGTGTAGTATGGATAGTAGATATAGGTTTTTGTAATATGAAAATATAAAAAGAGCAAGTTAACAAGTAGTAAATAGCAAGCAAAACGGTATATCAGTGCTTGGAAATAAGGCCTAGGGTTCATACTTTCACTAGTGCAATCTCCCAACAATGATAACATAGTTGAATCATATAACCATCCCTCAACGTGGAACAAAGAATCACTGCAAAGTTCCTATCTAGCGGAGAACATAAGATGAAATTGGTGTAGGTAGTATAACCAGCTCAAAATTATTCTTTCCTACCAATCTTTCAAGCTATTCCTATAAGTGTCACAAATAGCCCTAGAGTTCGTACTAAAATAACACCAATGATACATATCAATTAACCCTAATGTCACCTAGGTACTCCAATGTCACCTCAAGTATCCATTGGTAAATTATGCTACATGCATAAAACAATTTCAGATATATCATATTCAATCCAACACAAAGAACTTCAAGGAGCACCCCAAGATTTCTATCGGAGAACGTAGCAAAAGAACATGTATCAACCCATATGCATAGATTACCCCAATGTCATCTCAAGAATCTGCAATTTGAGTGCCAAAACATACATCAAGTGAATCAATAAAATACCCCATTGTCACCATGGGTATCCACATGCAAGACATATATGAAGTGCTCTCAAATCCAATGTTGAATCCAAAACAATGAGATCTCAAAGGGAAAGATTCAAATCATCACAACAAGATAGCAAGGGAAACACATCATATGATCCAACTATATTAACAAAGCCCGTGATACATCAAGATCATGCCATCTCAAGAACATGATAGGGAGAGATTGAACACATAGCTACTAGTACATACACTTAGCCCCTAGGGTGAACTATTCCCTTCTCGTCATGGCCTCCACGAGGATGATGAAGTGGCCACCGGTTGATCATTTCCCTCTTTGCCATGCTACTAAAAAGGATCCAGATTGGTTTTTCGTCGATACAGAGAGTTGCGGTGGCGGAGCGAAGAGTTTCACTTTATTTCTGAGGTTTCTGGGATTTATAGGATTTTTTAGCGCTGGTATCACACACAACGGGGCCATGTGGCCCCATCACACAACAGGGCACGACTTGGGGGGTGCATCCTAATGGCTTGTGGCCCACATGTGTCTCCCCTCTAGTGATTCTTTGCTCCAATGTTGCTTATTTCCTCCAGAAAAAACCATCAAAAAGTTACGGGCTATTTCGAGAACTTTCATTTACTGCACAAAAACAACACCACGGTAATTCTACTGAAAACAGCATTAGTCCAGGTCAGTTCTAAATAAATCATTTAAAGTGCATCAAAACCATATAGAAGTATTGTAAACATAGGAAAATATGGCATGAATACTTCATAAATTATCGATACGTTGGAGATGTATCTCAGGGAGTCCTAGATTAAGGGGTCCTTGGGTAGCCGACCTGTTTGCCACAAGTCGGACTGTATGGGCCGCAAGGTGACCATTAGGTGATCAAGGGCCCTGTCGCTAGGGTGGAAACTTCAAGGAGCCAAGGCAAGGTCCCCAAGTTAGCAGATGTAGATAGACATGCTTATCTCTTCAGCATGTAACCGACCATGTGTAAACCCTAGGGACCCTTGGCGTCTATATAAGTCGGAGGGTTTTAGGCTGTAGAGACAAAACAACTCATCTAGGGTTAGCTATTCCATCTCGAGGTAGATCAGCCATGTAACCCCCCATACCATTAATACAACCAAGCAGGACATAGGATATTACCTCCATACCAGGGCCCGAACCTAGGTAAATCTATGCCCCCTTCGTCTCCTGTTACCATCGATTCTAGTCTCACAGTTCGGGACCCCTACCCGAGATCCGCCGGTTTTAACAGCGACATTGGTGCTTTCATTGAGACTTCCTCTATGAACACCTAAGGAATCGATGGCTTGCTTCATCACGAGCAACACGATCTGCATCCCGAGGATCCTCACCTCCGATCAGAATCTCGCAGGCGATGACATCTTGTCACACGCCATATTGATCAGCCACCATGGACTAATAGATAGCTTTTCCCCTATCAGAGGATCAAGTTCGGAACCTTACAGTTTTTTGTTGGTTCACGGGGAATACTCGCTTTAAAAGAACCCTCGACCTCGGAGGACAAGCCTGTAAGTCCGGTCGCCTCGACACCGAAGACATCAGGACCCACTTCTATACGGAACACGGATCCGCTTTGGCGTGGCTCTGGAACCGTATCACCGCTCATAGAATCTACTCGCCTCAACGACACGCATCCTACCATCGCCTCGTTCTTAAACAAGTTGTTCAATCAGATCGAAGCCATGCGTACGTTGGATGACCAGGTTCCAGTCTTTGACCGGCTCAAGATCAGGGCCGATGACAAGGAGATCCATGTCCCTCCAATGACCCACCTTGTCGCTACCATCGAGTGCCCAACCGAGGATTCGTCCCGACAGCCAGAACTAAAGAGAGTCTACACCCCGGTCTCTGATCACCAATACTTCATCAGCGAATCAGATGCCGGAAATCACCCTCGAGCCAGATCGTTATCGACTCAGGACCTACCACACGATTTGGAATCTGTAATCCCGAACACTCAATGTGGCGTGGAATCAAATTTTTTCCCACCCACCACCCAAGATATCATCCCAGTATCGCACCAAAACCCGCGTCCTCGAACTTTCAGGATATCAAGAAATTATAGGGAGAATCAGTCCATCACTTTTGAGCCAGACTCCTACTAGCTAGAAGCAGAGAGAAAGGTCTTAGCGACCAAGAGATAATGGAAATTTTCATTCATAATTGCCATGATGAAGGGATTCTTAACGCCCTGGCCCGCACACACATTCACGACTTTTCGGAGTTATCTGATTTCGTATAGAAATACTGTGCCATGGAGAGCGCTTTGCAATCGGAACGGTTATTTTTAGAACAATCGTTCCCCAAACACCCTGGCGGAGATCGGAAAAAGCAGGCACCTCCAAAGCGGCCAGCAAGATACGAACCCACCGAAAAAAGAAACAGGCCTCCTTCAGGGGTTGGCACTGTCCTTGACAGACTATTGGATAAACCTTGCCCTATACATTCAGTGTTACTAAAAACATGCCCAACACACAGCCTTAGAGCTTGCTGGGTCGTTAGGCAAGTGACAAAGAGCGGCGAGGCTATCCTTGGACCACCTCCATCGAATGGGTGCTCCCCATCGTTGCTCGAACACAATGCCGAAGTCTTGATGGTCTATGAAATGTTCCCCTCAAGGCACATGAGGAAAAGGGCTCTTACAGAGCTCAAACAGGTCTACCATGTGGCAGCAACTAGCGCATGGGCAGACATACCGATTAACTTCGGAGATATTGACCAGCCGACCATTCTCACCGGTCACTCACCGGCCGCACTAGTCTATAACCCCATTATTGATGGATACAAGATAAACAAGGTGCTAATGGACGGCGGCAGTGGGTTAAACCTAATATATGAAGGCACCTTGTAAAAAAAGCAATTTGACCGATCTCGCATCAAACATAGCAATACAATCTTCCAGGGAATCATTCCAAGGAAAGAGGCGTGCTGTTCCGGACATACCATCCTGGATGTAGTGTTCGCCACGCCCGAAAACTACCGATCCGAAGAACTTCTCTTCCACACCGTACCCTTCCCAAGCGACTATCACGCCCTATTGGGACAACATGGCTTTACAATGTTCTAGGCTATACCCCATTACATGTACATAAAACTTAAAATGCCTGGACCAAATGGAGTGATCACGATCTCCAGTGATCCGAACATAGCCCTTTGGGCCAAAGACAAAATGGCAGCACTCACCCTCGAGGCATTAGCAAAGACTTTCGCTATAGAAGAATTGACCGCACTATGATCAACAGCTAACAAGGATGAGGTGATCCTTAGCAAAAGGTCCAAGTCCACGTCCTTCAAACCCGCAAGGAAATCGTCAAGTTTCAAGTACATCTGACGGGCCCCAATACGACAACATCCATCGGAGCCCAGCTCGATCCCCTTGTGGATGAGGCACTGCGGAATTTTCTTCGGGAAATTTGGGAAATTTTTGCCTGGCATCCTACTAATATGCCTGGAATCCCACGACGGCTTGCCGAACACAGTCTGGACATTATAACAGGCTTTAAGCCCGTTAAACAGACTCTATGTCGCTTTTCCGAACCCAAACGACAAGCTATGGGCGAAGAATTAGCTAGACTGTTAGAGACCGGTTTTATTCAGGAGATCAAGCACCCCGAATGGTTGGCAAACCTGGTGATGGTACCAAATAAAGACAAGTCCTCACGGTTGTGTGTCGATTTCAAAGACCTCAACAAGGCCTGCCCTAAGGACCCTTGCCCCTTACCACACATAGACCAGATCATCGATGCCACAGCCGGACACGATTCGTTGTGTTTCCTCGATGCTTACTCCAGATACCATTAGATTAAAATGAAGGAATTTGATCAAGCGGCAACCGCATTCATCACCCCTTACGAGCCATTCTGCTTCAACATGATGCCTTTCAGGCTAAAAATGCTAGGGCCACATACCAGCGCATGATCCAGACATGTCTCGCGACTCAGGTCGGTAAGGCAGTCGAGGCATACATGGACGACTTGGTAGTTAATACCAAACATGTCAGCCAGCTGATCGACGACCTAAGACAAACCTTTGCCAGTCTACGCGAGTATGACATACGACTCAACCCAGAAAAATGTGTATTTGGAGTTCCTTCTAGTAAGCTGCTTGGATTCATTGTCTCCCATAGAGGAATAGAAGCAAATCCAGCTAAGATCTGCGCCCTATCGGAACTTCCAATTCCTACAGAGTTGAAGCATGTCCAGAGGCTACCTGGGTGTGTAGTGGCATTAAGCCGCTTTATCTCCCGCCTCGGAGAGAAAGCTTTACCGCTCTATAAGCTGCTGAAACGGACCAACAACTTCGAGTGGACCGACGAAGCAGCGACTGCGCTAGAAGAAATTACAACAGTACTGGCAACCAATCCCATACTCACAACACCAGGCGCCGGTGAGCCCATATTGTTATACATGTTGACCACCAGTCAAGTGGTCAGCACGGTGCTCGTCATCGAATGAGATGAGGAAGGACACAGATTCCGGACTCAGAAACCAGTCTACTACGTGTTAGAAGTGCTAACGCGGTGCCAGACTAGATATCTGCACTACCAAAAGATAGCCTACACATTGTTTATGGCGTCAAGGAAACTCAGACACTACTTCCACGAGTGTGCGGTAACAGTGGCATTCGAAGTCCCCCTGAAGGATATAATCAACAACAGGGATGCCATCGGCCGCATACCCAAGTGGGCTATTGAGCTCCATCCCTTTGAAATAACCTATAAGCCATGTCGTGCCATAAAATCTTAGGTATTGGCAGATTTCTTGGCTGAATGGACAGAGGCCGAGCTCCCCAAGGAATACAACGCATACTCCCATTGGACAATGTACTTAGATGGATCCAAAACCTTGGCCGGACTGGGGGCTGGATTTATCCTCGCATCCCCCACAGGTGACAACACGCGATACGTTTTGCAAATCATGTATGCCAACTCCAACAATGCAACCGAATACGAAGCTCTCCTTCATGGTCTTTGGTTGGTAGTATCAATGGGCATACAATGGCCGGAGGTACGGGCAGACTCCAATTTGGCCATCTCCCAAATTAATGGTGAATTCGACGCCAAAAACCCGAAGATGGTGGCATATAGAAATGCTGTCCTAAAAATATCAGCTCGGTTTGAAGGGTTGGAATTTCACCACGTTGCTCGCGACAACAACCAAGTCGCCGAAGTATTGGCTTGTATGGGAGCCAAACGCGACCCCGTCCCGAGAAACACCTTTTTGACGCGGCTATTCAAGCCATCCGTGGTGTGGCATGACAAGGACAAGGGCATCGGTCTAAATACGATGGACGAGGTTATTCCCCATATAAACGAACCCGGAAATCAAATCATCGGTGGCTCCGTCATGGACGAAACGCCTGCGGTCAAGAGGTAATGGCAGTAATCATGCCATGGATAGAGCCCTTCCTTGCTTACCTTCTCCGCAAAGAACTCCCCGAATACCAGACAGAGGCACGACACATAGTTCGGCGATCAAAAGCCTACAAAGTACACGAGGGTGAGTTATACAAGAAAAGCACCACCGAAATATTACAGCGATGCATATCCGAGGAAGAAGGACGTGAGCTCCTAGCCGAAGTTCATGCAGGCATGGGTGGCCACCATGCCGCGGCAAGAGCGTTAGTTAGCAAGGCCTTCCGAGCTGGTTTCTATTGGCCTACACCTAGAATGGACAGTGAGTCACTTGTCAAACATTGCGTAGGATGTCAAGTCTTCGGAAATCAAAGTCACATACCCCCAACAGCTCTTCGGACTATTCCGATCACTTGGCCTTTCACGGTCTGGGGGTGGACATGGTCAGACCTTTTAAAGGATGGACCAAGAAGAACATTGCGTAGGATGTCAACTCTTAACAAATCGAAGTCACCTGCTGGTCATGGTCGATAAGTTCACTAAATGGATAGAGGCAAAGCCCGTAAACTCGGCCAAGTCCGGGCCAGTGACCGACTTTATCTCCGATGTGGTACACCATTATGGTGTCCCGCACAATATAATAATGGATAATGGATCCAATTTCACGGCCCAAGAGGTCAAGGACTATTGTGCAAAAATGGGCATTAAGCTAGATTGTGCATCAGTCTATCATCCGCACACCAATGGACAAGTCGAACGAGCAAATGGTCTCATTATGAGCGGCATGAAGCCACGTTTGGTCCAATCTCTTCATGAGTCTAACTGCCATTGGGTGGAGGAGCTCGACTCTGTTTTATGGGGCCTACGCACCACCCCGGATAGATCGAAGTGTTACACACCGTTCTTCATGGTCTATGGGGCTAAGGCAGTCCTCCCCTGTGACATTATTCATGACACAACAGGAGTGCACATGTACGAAGAAAAGGAGGCCAAGTTAGATTGGCAGGACGACCTAGCCGCCTTAGAGGGAGAGCGCAACATAGCTCGGGCTCGCTCTATGTTTTAGCAGCAACAAGCACAATGCTACCAGAGTAGGGAGGTAGGGAAAAAGCATACAATGTAGGCGAACTCATCCTACGGCTCCCGGAGAAGCAGAAACATAAACTAAACCCCAAATGGGAGGGGCCCTTCATCATCGACGAAATACTCGCGGGAGGAGCCTATCGTCTTCGCAGCCCGTCGTACAATCACCTTGAACCAAACCCATGGAACACAGCTCGTCTTTGGCGCTTCTACGGATAAACCGGTTGTCGGTGTCAAAATCGGTAGATCTCGGGTAGGGGGTCCTGAACTACGAGACTAGAATCGATGGTAACATGAGACGAAGGGGACACAGATTTACCCAGGTTCGGGCCCTCCTATGGAGGTAATACCCTATGTCCTACTTGGTTATATTGATGATGTGGGGGATTATAGAGTTGATCTTGTTGGGGAACATCGCATGGGAAACAAAAAAATTCCTACATTCATGCAAGACCTATCCATGGTGACGGGCATCAACGAGAGGGAGAGTGGATCTACATACCCTTGTAGATCACTGAGCGGGAAGCGTTTAGAAACGCGGTTGGTGTAGTCGAACGTCTTCGCGATCCAAATCTCCGAGCGTCCCACAATCTCAACTCGATCCGTCCCGCGATCCAATCATGATCAGTCTCGCAAACTCATCATGATCCGTCCCGCAATCTCATCATGAACCGTCTCGCGATCTTGATCGCGGTCCTTCCGATCTAGCGTCGAACGGATGGCACCTCCGCGTTTAGCACACGTACAACTTGATGACGATCTCTGCCTTCTTGATCCAGCAAGAGGGAGCGGAGAGGTAGACGAGTTCTCTGGCAGCATGACAGCACTGCGGTGATGCTGGTGGAGCAACTCCGGCAGGGCTTCGCCAAGCACTGCAGAAAACTGATCTAGAGGAGAAACTATGCACTAGAGGAACGGGTAGCACGTGGCTGAAAAAACTAGTGCAAAACCCTAAAACCTCTAGTCTATATAAGTGGAAGAGAGGAGGAATCTTAGACAAAGGGCCAGCCGTAGGAGGCTTCCGCCGAACCAAGGAGGATTGGAGGACTCCTCCTCCAATCTTAGTAGGACTAGGACTCCTCCTTATTTTTGCCTTTTTGCCTTTTTCCACCTTTTTATCTTTGGGCTTTTCTTCCCAGCTGCGTGGGCCTTGTGTGGGACTTCCACCAGCCCACTAAGGGCTGGTATTCACTCTCCCACAGCCCATGTAGCCTCTTGGTTCGAAATACCGCTCCCGATGGTCTCCCGGTACACTCCCGGCACTCCCGGTACATTACTGATGAGCCCGAAACTTTTCTGGCGACCAAAATAGGGCTTCCTATATATCAATCTTTACCTCCGGACCATTCTGGAGCTCCTCCTGACGTCCCGGATCTCATCCGGTACTCCTAACAACCTTCGGTCACCACCAGACATAACTCTATACTACCGGAACATCACCGAACCTTAAGTGTGCAGACCCTACGGGTTCGAGAACTATGTAGACATGACCGAGACACCTCTACGGTCAATAACCAATAGCTGGACCTGGATGCCCATATTGGTTCCTACATATTCTACGAAGATCTTTATCGGTCGAACCTCTATGTCAAGGATTCAGTTAATCCCGTATGATGCTACCTTTGTTCTTTGGTATGTTACTTGCCCGAGATTCGATCGTCGGTATCTCCATACCTAGTTCAACCTCATTACCGGCAAGTCTCTTTACTCGTTCCGTAACACAAGAGCCCGTGACTAACACTTAGTCACATTGCTTGCAAGGCTTATTGTGATATTGTATTACTAAGTGGGCCCTAAGATACCTCTCCATCACACGGAGTAACAAATCCCAGTCTTGATCCATGCCAACCCAACACACACCCTTGACGATAGCTGTAGAGCACCTTTATAGTAACCCAGTTATGTTGCAATGTTTGATACACACAAGTTACTCCTGCAGTGTCAGTGAGCTAGATGATCTCATGGTCATAGGAACATATACTTGACATGCAGAAAACAATAGCAATAAACTGACATGATCATATGCTACGTTTGTAGTTTGGGTCTTGTCCATCACACCATTCTCCCAATGATGTGATCCCGTTACCAAATGACATCTCATGTCCATGACTAGGAAACCATAGCCATCTTTGATCAATGAGCTAGTCTATTAGAGGCATACTAGGGACATGGTTTTGTTTGTGTGTCCACACATGCATCTAAGTCTCCGATCAATACAGTTATAGCATGCATAATAAACGATTATCATGAACATGGAAATGTGATAATAACTAATTTATTATTGCCTCTAGGGCATATTTCCAACAGCCTCCCACTTGCACTAGAGTCAATAATCTAGTTCACATCACCATGTGATTCGCATTGTTATGAATCTAACACCCAATGAGTTCTGGGCTCGATCATGCTTTGCATGTGAGAGAGGTCTTATAGTCAACGGGTCTGCGACATTCAGATCCATGTGTACTTTGCAAATCTCTATGTCAAACTATAAAACACTGCTACCACACTCCACTTGGTACTATTCCAAATGGCTGCTCCACTATACGTATCCAGATTGCTACTACGAGTCATCCAGATTGGTGTTAAAGCTTGCATCGACGTAACTCTTTACGACGAACTCTTTATCACCTCCATAATCGAGAAACATATCCTTAGTCTTTTAGTTACTAAGGATAATCTTGACCTCTGTCTAGTGATCCACTCCTAGATCACTCTTGTACCCCTTGATGGACTCATGGCAAGGCACACACAGGTGCGGTACATAGCATGGCATACTATACAGAGTCTATGGCTAAGGCATAGGGGACGACGTTCGTCCTTTCTCTTTCTTCTGCCGTGGTCGAGCTTTGAGTCTCACTCAACATTACACCTTACAAATCAGGCGAGAACTCTTTCTCTGACTGATCCATTTTGAACTCTTTCAAAATCTTGTCAAGGGATGTATTCATTGAAAGTTTCATTAAACATCTTGATCTATCTCTATAGATCTTGATGCTCAACAATTAGGTAGCTTTATCCAGGTCTTCCTTTGAAAATCACTTTTCAAACAACCGTTTATGCTTTCAAGAAACTCTACATTATTTCCGATCAACAATATGTCGTCCACATATACTTATCAGAAATTCTATAGTGCTCCCACTCACTTTATTGTAAATACAAGTTTCTCTTAAACTTTGTATAAACTACAAAAATTTGATCACCTCATCAAAGTGTATATCCCAACTTTGAGATGCTTGCTTCAGTCCTTAGATGGATTGCTGGAGCTCGCACACCTTTTAGCATCCTTAGGACTAACAAAACCCTCTGGTTGTATCACATACAACCTTTCCTCAAGTAAACTATTAAGGAAACGATGTTTTGTCATCCATTTGCCAGATTTCATAATTGAAAATGTAGCAACTGCTAAAATAATTCTAACAGACTTTAGCATCGCTACGAGTGAGAAAGCCTCATCACAGTCAACTCCTTGAACTTGTCAGAAACTTCTTTGCGACAAGTTGAGCTCTATAAATGGTGACATTTACCATCAGCGTCTGTCATCATCTCAAAGGTCCATTTGTACTCGACGACCTGCCGTCCAACGAGCAAGTCTACCAAAGTCTATACTTGGGTTTCATACATGGATCCTTCCTTAGATTTCATGGCCTCTAACCATTTGTCAGAATCCGGGCCCATCATCGCTTCTCCACAGCTCATAGGTTCATCATTGTCCAACAACATGACCTCCAAGACAGGGTTGTCGTACCTCTCAGGAGCAGTACACACCCTTGTCGACCTATGAGGTTTGACAGTAACTTGATCCGAAGCTTCATGATCATCCTCATTAACTTCCTCTTCAACTAACGTAGGCTTTACAGAAACATCTTCCTGCGCTGCGCTACTCTCTCGTTGAAACAAAGGTTCAATAACCTCATCAAGTTCTATCTTCCTCCCACTCAATTCTTTCGAGAGAAACTTTTTCTCGGGAAAGGACCCGTTTTAGCAATAAACACTTTATGCTTGGATCTGAGATAGAAGGTTCACCCAACTGTTCTTAGGGTATTCTATGAAGATGCATTTGTCCGCTTTGGGTTCGAGCTCATTAGGTGAAAACATTTTTCCACACAAGCGTCGCAGCCCCAAACATTAAGAAATGACAGCTTAGGTTTCTATCAAACCATAATTCACACGATGTCATTTCACTGGATTTAGATGGTGCCCTATTTAAAGTGAATGTAGTTGTCTCTAATGCATAACCCCAAAATTATAGTAGCACAACGATGAGAGACATCATAGCAAGCACCATTTCCAATAGAGCACGACTATGACGTTCGGACACACCATCACACTATGGTGTTCCAGGTGGCGTGAGTTGTGAAACAACTTTCACATTGTCTAAAGTTGAATGTCAAACTCGTAACTCAGATATTCACCTCCACGATCATATCGCAGACATTTTTATCTTCTTGTCACGATGATCTTAAACTTCACTATGAATTTGCTTGAACCTTTCAAACGATTCAGACTTGTGTTTCATTAAGTAAATATACACTATATCTACTCAAATCATCAGTGAAGGTAAGAAAATAACGATATCCACCGCACGCTACAAGACTCATTGGATTGCATACATCAACATGTATCATTTCCAATAAATCACTTGCCCGCTCCATCAAACCAGAAAACGGGGTCCTTAGTCATCTTGACCAAGAGGCATGGTTCACATGTCTCAACCGATTCAAAATCGAATGAGTCCAAAGATCCATTGGCATGGAGTTTCTTCATGCGTTTTATACCAATATGACATTTAGCGGCAGTGCCACAAGTATGAGGTACTATCATTATTAACTTTGTGTCTTTTGGCATCAATGTTATGAACATGTGTATTACTACGATCAAGATTCAGAAAACCATTCTCATTGGGTGCATGACCATTGAAGGTATTATTCATGAAAACAGAATAACCATTATTCTCTAACTTAAATGAATAACCGTGTTGCAATAAACACGATCTAATCACGTTCATGCTCAATGCAAAACACCAAATAACATTTATTTAGGTTTGTCACTAATCCCGAAGGTAGAGAGAGCGTGCGATGTTGATCACATCAACCTTGGAAACATTTCCAACACACATCGTCACCTCACCCTTAGCTAGTGCTCCGTTTATTCTGTAGCTTTTATTTCGAGTTACTAACATTTAGCAACCGAACCGGTATCCAATACCCAGGTGCTACTAGGAGTACTAGCAAGGTACACATCAATAGCATGTATATTGAATATACTTCTTTCGACGTTGCCAGCCTTCTTATCTACCAAGTATCTGGGGTTGTTCCGCTTCAGCAACCGCTCTCCTCATAATCGAAGAAGTTAGTCTTGGGTCTGGGTTCAACTTTGGGTTGCTTCACTGGAGCAGCAACTGACTTGCTATCCATGAAGTTTCCCTCCTTGCTCCTGCCCTCCTCGAAACTAGTGGTTTGACTAACCATCAACACTTGACGCTCCTTCTTGATTTCTAACTTCGCGGTGTCAAACATCGTGAACAGCTCAGGGATCATTATTTCTATCCCTGGCATTTTATAGTTCATCACCAAGTTCTAGTAGCTTAGTGACAGTGACTTGGGGAACTATATCAATCACTATCTTATCTAGAAGATCAACTCCCACTTGATTCAAGCGATTGTAGCACCCAGACAATCTGAGCACATGCTCAATGATTGAGTTATTCTCTTTCATCTTGCAGGCAAAGAATCTTGTTGGAGATGTCATATCTCGCAACATGGGCACGAGCCTGAGATCCTAATTTCAGTTCTTAGAACATCTCATATGTTCCGTGACGTTCAAAATGTTTCGGAGCCTGAATTCTAAGCCATAATGCATGACGCACTAAACTATCAAGTAGTCATCAGAACGTGCCTATCAGATGTTCACAACATCTATAGACGATGCTAGAGGGGTTGGCGCACCGAGCGGTGCATTAAGGACATAAGCCTTTTGTGCAGCAATGAGGACAATCCTCAGATCACAGACCCCATCCACAATATTGCTACCATCATCTTTCAACTCTATTTCTCTAGGAACATAAAAAAATTCAAGGGAGCTACATCGTGAGCTAGTAATCTACAACATAATTTTGCAAGGACACTACTGACTATGTTCATGATAATGAGTTCAATTAATCTTATCACTTAAGAACTCCCACTCAAATTGACATCCCTCCGGTCATTTGAGTGATACATGATCCAAATTCACCAAGTCAAGTCCGATCATCACATGAGTTGAGGTGGTTTCAATGGTGAACATCATGATGTTGATCATATCTACTATATAACTCATGTTCGACCTTTCGGTCTCTTGTGTTCCGAGGCCATGTCTGTACATGCTAGGCTCGTCAAGTTTAACCCGAGTGTTCTGCATGTGCAACACTGGCTTGCACCCATTGTATGTGAACGTAGAGTCTATCACACCGGATCATCACATGGTGTCTCGACACGACGAACTTTCGCGATGGTCCACACTCGGGGAGAACACAATTTATCTTGAATTTAAGTGAGGGATCACCTTATAATGCTACCGTCGTCCTAAGCAAAACAAGGTGCATAAAAGGATTAACATCACATGCAAATCATAAGTGACATGATATGGCCATGAACTTGTGCTTTTGATCTCCATCTTGAAAGCACCGACATGATCTCCATCGTCATCGACACGACACCATGATCTCCATCAACATGTCGCCATCGGGGTTGTCGCGCCCATCATGCTTCTACTACTATTGCTACCGTTTAGCGATAAAGTAAATCATTACATAGTGCTTAATGATTGACACACAGGTCATACAATAATTAAAGACAACCCTATGGCTCCTGCCGGTTGCCGTACTCATCGACATGCAAGTCGTGATATGCTATACAACACATGATCATCTCATACATCACATATATCACATCATGTAATTGGCCCTATCACATCACAACATACCCTGCAAAAACAAGTTAGACGTCCTCTAATTGTTGTTGCATGTTTTACGTGGCTGCTACGGGTATCTAGCAAGAACAATTCTCACCTACACATAAACGACAATGGTGATACATTAGTTGCTTTTCAACCTTCTCAAGGACCGCCTTTGTCGAATCTGATCCAACTAAAGTAGGAGAAACTAGCAGCCGCCAACCATATATGAAACAAGTTGCAGTTGAGGGAACCGGTCTCTCGTAAGCGTACGAGTAATGTTGGTTCGGGCCGCTTCATCCCACAATACCTCTGAACCAAAGCACGACCAAGGAAGGAAGCAATCTAAGCATCAACGCCCACAAACTCTTTGTGTTCTACTCGAGATCTCATCTACACATAGACCTAGCTCATGACGCCACTGTTGCGGAACGTCGCATGGGAAACAAAAAAATTCCTACGTTCACGCAAGACTATCCATGGTGATGAGCATCTACGAGAGGGAGAGTGGATCTACATACCCTTGTAGATCGCTAAGCGAGAAGCGTTAAGAAACGCGGTTGGTGTAGTCAAACGTCTTCGTGATCCAAATCGTCGAGCGTCCCACGATCTCATCACGATATGTCCTGTGATTCAATCACGACCCGTCCCGCGAACTCATCACGATCTGTTCCGCGATCTCATCACGAACCATCTCGCGATCTTGATCATGGTCCTTCCGATCTAGCGCCGAACGGATGGCACCTCCGCGTTCAACACATGTACAGCTCAATGACAATCTCCACCTTCTTGATCCAGCAAGAGGGAGCGGAGATGTAGACGAGTTATATGGCAGCGTGATGGTGGTGCGGCGATGGTGGTGGAGCAATTCTGGCAGGGCTTCGCCAAGCACTACAGAAAACCGATCTAGAGGAGAACCTATGCACTAGAGGAACGGGTAGCACATGGCTGAAAAAACTAGTGCAAAACCCTAAATCGTCTAGTATATATAAGAGGAAGAGAGGAGGAGGCTTGGCCAAAGGGCCATCCCTAGGAGGCTTCAGCCGAACCAAGGAGGATTGGAGGATTCCTCCTCCAATCCTAGTAGGACTAGGACTCCTCCTTATTTTTGCCTTTTCGCCTTTTTCCACCTTCTTCTCTTTGGGCTTTTCTTCCCAGCCGCATGGGCCTTGTGTGGGATTTCCACCAGCCCACTAAGGGCTGGTATTCTCTCTCCCACAGCCCATGTAGCCTCTTGGGTCGAAATACCCCTCCTGATGGTCTCCCGATACACTACCGGCACTCCCGGTACATTACCGATGAGCCCGAAACTTTTCCGGCGACCAAAATAGGACTTCATGTATATCAATCTTTACCTCCGGACCATTCTGGAGCTCCTCGTGATGTTCGGGATCTCATCTGGGACTCCGAACAACCTTCGGTCACCACCATAAATAACTCTATACTACCGGAACGTCACCGAACCTTAAGGATGCAGACCCTGCGGGTTCGAGAACTATGTTGACATGACCGAGACACCTCTATGGTCAGTAAACAATAGCGGGACCGGGATGCCCATATTGGTTCCTACATATTCTACGAAGATATTTATCGATCGAACCTCTATGTCAAGGATTCAGTTACTCCCGTATGATGTTCCCTTTGCTCTTCGGTATGTTACTTGCCCGAGATTCGATCGTCGGTATCTCCATACCTAGTTCAACCTCGTTACCGGCAAGTCTCTTTAATCGTTCCGTAATACAAGATCCTGTGACTAACACTTAGTCACATTGCTTGCAAGGCTTATTGTGATGTTGTATTACCGAGTGGGCCCAGAGATACCTCTCCGTCGCACGGAGTAACAAATCCTAGTCTTGATCCATGCCAACCCAACAGACACCTTCGGAGATACCTGTAGAGCACCTTTATAGTCACCCAGTTATGTTGCAACATTTGATACACACAAGGTACTCCTCCGATGTCAGTGAGCTACATGATCTCATGGTCATAGGAACATATACTTGACATGCAGAAAACAGTAGCAATAAACTGACACGATCATATGCTACGTTTGTAGTTTGGGTCTTGTCCATCACATCATTCTCCCAATGATGTGATCCTGTTACCAAATGACATATCATGTCCATGACTAGGAAACCATAGCCATCTTTGATCAACGAGCTAGTCTATTAGAGGCATACTAGGGACATGGTTTTGTCTATGTATCCACACATGCATCTAAGTCTCTGATCAATACAATTATAGCATGGATAATAAACGATTATCATGAACAAGGAAATATGATAATAACTAATTTATTATTGCCTATAGGGCATATTTCCAACAGATCTACCTCGAGATCGAATAGCTAACCCTAGATGAGTTGTTTCCATACCGCCCTAAACCCTCCGGCTTATATAGACGCCGAGGGTGCTCTGGGTTTACACATGGTCGGTTACATGTCGAAGAGATAAACATGCCTAACTACAGCTAATAACTTGGAGAATACATCAGGGCTTCTCGAAACTTCCATCTGGCATAGGTTTTCTTTGATCGTTTGATACTCCCTTTGCAGCCCACATAGTCTGGCCCATAAACAACAGGTTGGCTATCTGAGGACCCCCTAATCCAGGACTCCCTCAGTAGCCCCCGGACTAGCCTTCAACACCAACATATATATACCTGATCAATCTCCTCATGTATTCATCTTTGGCTTGTGAGGCGAGTCCTTCATCCCTCCTTGTCCCGCAACCGACCAGTCTTCGGTAAGATCCTAGGTGTAGCGGGCATGGGTTCATTATAATAACTATGCGTGTTCCTCGATTTTTGCGCGTCATGGGTGGCAAGTGGTTAGTGATTTGTACAATCTTACCCCTCCGTAACAGGGGCACCAACCCATTTAATCAAACAAAATTGTGGCTCAGACCACATTCTCTTCCTCCTCGTCGAAAGAAACTCCTAGTGGAAACTCCATGCAAAACATGGCTAATGCCCCCAGCTACTCCGCATGTCTCTATGGCTCACGCCCAGGGGACTGGACCGGCTATTCCGTTACACTCCTGCAGCTCTGCAATCTAGAGACCCAAGGGTATCTTCCTTCTTTAGATCTAGCGGCGACCCACGTAGGTCTGCTCTCTTATGGCGATGAAGTTCTCGACGAGCGTTTCCCCAATCCTAACAAGGGGCAGCGCGTTTTGTCCCCTTCCTCCTTCGGTGCCTTGGGTTTCCAATCCATCCGTTCCTGAGGGGGTTGCTAGAGTTCTATGGGATCCAACTGCACTACCTTACTCCAGGGTCCATTTTACACATCGCGGGCTTCGTCTCTCTCTGTGAGATGTTCTTGGGGTGTGAAGCACATTTTGATTTGTGGAGGAAATACTTTTGTCTCATCCCCCAAACTCGAGACAAGACAATTTTGGAGGTCAGCGAAGCCGAAGTGTGCCGCATAGCGGGGACAGGGTGTCCGGTAGGCACACCGAATAAATCCTAAGAATGGACCTCGGAATGGTTTTATATTGAAGATGTACCCCTGTTCAAGCCAACTCAGACAGGTCTTCCCGAATACTCTGACGTACACCCGAAGAATAGGTACAACTGGAGGCCAAGGAGCTCGTCCCAGGAGGAAAGCGTCGAAGTGTGGTGCCTAGCCGCGCAGGTGCGGATGCTCGTCCACCACCAACTAACCATGATCGACGTCATGGCCGCCACCATACCCCGGTGTGTGGAGCCCCTCCAACAGAGGGTACATCCCTTATGGCAATACAATGGGACAAGTGACACCACGCGCTCCCAAAAGCAAGGGCCCGCCAATCTGATGGCGTTGGCCGCCGCACTTGCCGACCTGTACAAAGGAGAGGAAGAAGACTTTGTTCAATGGGCAACCAAGTAAGGATATTCGGCCGACAATCCCATCGAATGGGTAAGCCTTTCTCTTTCAAACATGAAAATAGTTTAGGGTTTCCGTTCTGCACTTTATTTGACTGAAGCCTGGCATGAACAGGAATGGTGGAGTTTCATCGAGACAGTCAATTGTCCAGCTCCTCATCCCGAGAACCATTCACGTGACAACGATCTGGGTTTCAACAAGGACCCGGATCTTCTTCTTGACTTCGAAAATGGAGTCTATTTCCAGGACAACATCGTCCAAACCCTGGTGGCAATCATAGTTGAATACCCCGGGTCATTCTTGATCCCTGCTGCAGGAAAGAAGAAAAGCTCCTCCGGCAAGAGCCCAGCTACCAAGAGCACCCCAGAAGTACCGGTCCTGACTCCCAAACGCCTCCGATCCGCACACCATACACCAGCAGCCGAAGCTGCGGCCGAGTCGGAGGCCAACAGGGATCCTACGAAGGAGCCGGTTATGGGGACGAATCCACCTGCCCGCTCATCCTAAAGGTACATTGTTCGATTATCCAATTATTGTTGTTATCAATAGAGTCTTACAACAGTTTGTTCCATTGAAATGCTTAGGCAAAACGCCATATCCTCCCCTGCTGAAGGGGTTACCCGTGTGTCTAGAGACGCCCAAAGTTCCCGAGCCACGACCCATGCGGCTTCTTCTGTAGAAGCCCCCATGGCCAATCCGGTGCCCACCGATTCTGGTGATGGTGTATCCATCACCAAATTGGAGGTGGAGAGTGCCATGCATCATCAGAAATGATGAGAAGCCATGCGGCACCCAATTTTCTCCGAACAGGAGTTCGGTGCCCTACGCTCGGCAGATGCGCACCTTCGTGCCGCATGAGCTGGGTTTGGCAAAGCTATGAAGTTGATAACAACCAGAATACAGGTAAGTTATCGGTTTTTATAGAATCCGAACATTTGTGTAAGCCCAGTAGCCCCCAAGCCTTAATTTGGTTTGAAACAAACGAATTAAGGATCTCCTCATTGTTTGACTGCTAATGCGGGCCTCCAAGAAACAGTCTGAGCAATTGACCAAGGAACTCGAGGAGAGCCACACGGAAGTACAATCCGTGAAGGCCGAACTGGCACAAGTAAAGAGCTTCACGCGGGAGGCCCATGGTGAGTGTACATTACTGCTAATCGTAATATATCATCGTCCCTGACACACGAATTCCGTGCAGCAGCCGAAGTAATAGCGCACATGGAAAGGCAGTTGGAAGAAGCCTGACACTCTCAAAGTTAGGCCGAGTCCCAACACCAGGCTAGCTGCCTTGTTGTGCAAAAGCAGGCCGAAGAAATTAAGAGTTTGAAGATTCAATTGGCCCAAGCTCAAGAAGAAAACAAAAAGCTTTAGAGGGGCATGTTCGGTAAGTACAGTGCGATTATCAGCAAATATTTCTGATGTAGGGAATAATGGTAAGCACGCTGTTGCCTTATGTACAGGCCTCCTGTCCGGTCATCTTGAAGAGGAGATCGAATCATACCAGGGAGGCTTGCTGAAGGAGTTGACCTCTCTCCACGGGCACGGGCGGAAAGCAATGAAAGGAATGATGAAGGTACTATGGCCTGCCGAACAGCCACCTGAAGAGCTAGCTGCACTCGTGGATCGATTCAAGGGGACTCAAAATATGTTCGAGCTATGGAAGACTTCAGCTTGCCATGAGGGAGCACGGTAAGCATGGGCAATGATCAAGACCCATTTCATCGGACTTAACCCCGAGCATATGGCGCGGGTTGGTCCCATGGGATTGGATGGAAAAGAAGTGCCACTCCACCTGGTGTATGGCCAGGTGATGCCTACCGCCCATCTTTTGCAAGCGGACTGCCCCCTTAACACCATAATCGATAATCTCGATCAGCAGCCGCACATGTAATTTATACGTACATGTGTATAAACAATATGTGTTGTAAACTTTGTCTTAACCGGCCATCGGCTTATCCCCCCGTGCGAAGAGCTCAGGAGTGTTCCTCCTTATTTGTCCCTCCAAAAGAGCGAACTGTATTCGGGGAACCAGGCAATCCGGCCATGCGGTGCGAACAAACAGAAAGCACATAGAAAGATATGTTATATTACTTCTTAGAGTAAGAAACATATTCTGAGGAAAATAGTACCTCTATCGATACCTTTCGTCGGGGCTCTATGAAGATCGTAGATAGAAGTCCACATACTTTCAGTATGCGGCTAAATTTTCTTTGGGAAGAAAAGACCCAAACAATGGTGATAACGACCGGAGCCGTATAAGGTGTTTCCGTAATAGCCGACCAATTTTCTACATAATATAGCTAGCTTTCAGCTTCACCCGTCTGAGGTACGTGTCCGGATGACCCGGTCATAACAATCGCAGAGGTGCTCCCTTTACTCTCTAGCCGAACAATCAGGAACGTAGAGAGTAATCATAGGAGCGAGGCAACCCAGCTTGCCAAAGTCTTAGTTCGAATTGATGGATATGATGGATAGAACATGAGAAAAGAAACATGTGCGCCCGGGAAGTGTGAGGAAATACTTGTAATAAAAAAGTTTTGCTACTAGAAGAAGCCCCCACGTGTTGTGTTTGGATTTAACCCTTTATGGTGTATGCCGATAATCTTTAGTACAAGATTGGTTCAGCCGAACATAGGGTAAGAAAACAAATTGGCCTTGTCAAACAGCAAAATGGGAAGGGAAGAAGACAAAAAGGCAAATATAACAAGGGGAAAAAGGAAAAATGTGGGGGAGTTTAGACGACACCGGTTTATCCGTAGAGGCGCCAAAGACGAGCTGCGTTCCATGGGTTTGGTTCAAGGCAGATATCGGATGGACTCCGCAGACGATAGGCACCTCCCGCGAGTACTTCGTCGATTATGAAAGGACCTTCCCATTTGGGGTTGAGTTTATGCTTCTGTTTCTCTCGGAGCCGTAGGACGAGTTCGCCTACGTTGTATGCTTTTGCCCTGAGCTCCCCCTACTTTGGTAACGTCGAGCTTGCTGTTGGTAAAGAGTAGAACGAGCCAGAGCTATGTCACGCTCTCCCTCCAGGGCGTCTAAGTCATCCTGCTGATCCAACTCGGCCTCCTTTTCCTCGTAATGTGCACTCTTGGTGCGTCATGGATAATATCGCAAGGGAGGGCTGCCTCTGCCCTATAGACCATAAAGAACAATGGATAACCCGTTGATTTGTTCGAGGTTGTACGCATCCCCATAGAATGGAGTCGAGTTCCTCCACCCAATGACAGTCAGACTCGTGAAGAGATCGGACCAAACATGGCTTGATGCCGCTCATAATGAGACCGTTTGCTCGCTTGACCTGTCCATTGGTCTACAGATGATAGACCGACGCATAATCAAGCTTTATGCCCATTTTTGCGCACCAGTCCTTGACCTCTTAGGCCGTGAAGTTGCATCCATTATCCGTTATTAAACTATGCGGGACACCATAACGGTGTACTACGCTAGATATAAAGTCGATCACTGGTCCGGATTTAGCCGACTTGACGGGCTTTGCTTCTATCCATTTGGTGAACTTGTCAACCATGACCCGTAGGTATTTATTTTTCTTGGTTCCCCCTTTAAGGGGTCCGACCATATCCAGCCCCCAGATCGTGAAAGGACAGGTGATCGGAATAGTTCGAAGAGATATTGGGGGCATGTGACTTTGATTTGCGAAGAGTTGACACCCTACGCAATGTTGTGGGCCAAATGAAACCAGCTCAGAAGGCCTTGCTGACAAGGGATCTTGCCGCAGCGCGATGCCCGCCCATGCCTATGTGGATTTCGGCGAGGAGCTCCCATCCTTCCTCAAATATACACCGCTGTAATAATTCGGTTGTGCCTTTCTTGTATAACTCGCCCTCGTGTACTTTGTAGTCCTTGGATCACCGAACTATGCATCGTGCCTTGGTTTGATCATCGGGGAGTTCCTTGTGAAGAAGGTAAGCGAGGAAGGCCTCTGTCCATGGTGCTATTATTGCCATTACCTCATGAGCCGAGGGCATTTCATTCATCGCGGAGCCGCTGATAATCCATTGTCTAGCTCATTTATGGGGGAACAACTTCGTCCGCCGTATTCGGACCGCGCCATTGTCATCATCCTGCCACACTACAAAGGGCTTAAAGATCTGCTCTAGGAAGGTGTTTCTCTAGACGGGATCGCGCTTGGCTCCCATATGGGCCAGTATGTCGACGGTTTGGTTGTTGTCGCGAGCGACATGGTGGAATTACAACCCCTCGAAACGAGCAGATATCTTGAGGAAGGCGTTTCTATATGTCGTCATTTTTGGATTTTTGGCATCGAACTCGCCGTTAATTTGGGATATGGCCAAGTTTGAGTCTCCCCGTACCTCTAGCCGTCGTATGCCCATTGATACCGCGATCGGAAGACCACGAAGAAGAGCTTCATATTCGGCTGCATTGTTGGAGTCAGCATACATGATTTGCAAAATGTATCATACGTTGTCGCCTGTGGGGGATGTGAGGATAACTCCATCCCCCAGTCCATGTTGGAAATATGCCCTAGAGGCAATAAATAAAGTGTTTATTATTATATTTCCTTGTTCATGATAATTGTTTATTATCCATGCTATAATTGTATTGATTGGAAACACATTACATATGTGGATAGATAGACAACACTTTGTCACTACTGTGCCTCTAGTAGACTAGCTCGTTGATCAAATATGGTCAAGGTTTCCTGGCCATTGACATAAGATGTCATTTGATAACGGGATCACATCATTTGGAGAATGATCGGATGGACAAGACCCAAACTATAAACGTAGCATATGATCGTGTCAGCTTATTGCTATAGTTTTCTGCATGTCAAGTATATCTCCCTATGACCATGAGATCATGCAAATCACGGACACCGGAGGAGTGCCTTGTGTGTATCAAACGTTGCAACGTAACTGGGTGACTATAAAGGTGCTCTATCGGTACCTTCGAGGGTGTCTGTTGAGTTGGCAAGGATCAAGACTGGGATTTGTTACTCCGTGTGATGTAGAGGTATCTCAGGGACCACTCGGTAATACAACATCACAATAAGCGTTGCAAGCAATGTGACTAAGTCTTAGTCACGAGATCTTGTATTATGGAACGAGTAAAGAGACTTTCTAGTAATGAGGTTGAACTAGGTATGGAGATACCAACGATCGAATCTCGGGCAAGTAACATACCGAAGAACAAAGGGAACATCATACGAGATTAACTGAATCCTTGACATAGAGGTTCGACCGATAAAGAACTTCGTAGAATATGTAGGAACTAATATGGGCATCCCGGTCCCGCTATTGGTTATTGACCGTAGAGGTTTCTCGGTCATGTCTACATAGTTCTCGAACCCATAGGTTCTGCACACTTAAGGTTTGGTGACGTTTCGGTAGTATAGAGTTATGCATGGTGGTGACCGAAGGTTGTTTGGAGTCCCGAATGAGAACCAGGACGTCACGAGGATCTCCGAAATGGTCCGGAGGTAAAGATTGATATATAGGAAGTTCTGTTTTGGTCGCCAGAAAAGTTTCGGGCTCATCGGTAGTGTACAGGGAGTGCCGGTAGTGTACCGGGGGACCATCGGGAGGGGTATTTCGACCCAAGAGTCTACATGAGCTATGGGAGGACGAATACCACCCTTAGTGGTCTGGCTGAAGTCCCACACAAGGCCTATGCGGCTCGGAAGAAATTCCAAAAGGAGAAAAGGTGGAAATAAGGAAGGAGTCCTAATCCTACTAGGAGTGGAGGAGCACGCCTCCTCTCCACTTCGGCTGAAGCAAAGAGGGGTTGGCCCTTGAGCCAAGCCTCCTCCTCCTGTCCTCCTATATATACTAGAGGTTTTAGGGTTTTGGCACAAGTTTTTATCCACGTGCAATGCTACCCTCCAGTCTGTAGTTTCTCCTCTAGATCGGTTTCAGTTGTGCTTAGGCGAAGCCCTGCTGAGATTACTCCACCACCATCACCGCAGCGCCATCATGCTGCCGGAGAACTCGTCTACCTCTCCGCTCTCTCTTGCTGGATGAAGAAGGAAGAGATCGTCATCAAGCCGTATGTGTGCTGAACGCGGAGGTGCCGTCCGTTCGGTGCTGGATCGGGACGGATCGTGATTGGATCGTGGGATGCTGGGTGATTGGGATTGCGAAGACGTTTGACTACATCAACCGCATTTCTCAACACTTCCCGCTTAGCGATCTACAAGGGTACACAGATCCACTCTCCCTCTCGTAGATGCTCATCATCATGGATAGATCTTGCGTGTGCATAGGAATTTCTTTTGTTTCCCATGCAACATTCCCCAACAGTCCGGCCAAGGTCTTGGATCCATCGAAGTACATTGTCCAATGGGAGTATGCACTGTATTCCATTCAGCCAAGACGTCCACCAGTACTTTGGATTTAATGGCACATCATGGCTTGTAGGTTATTTCAAAGGGAAGGAGCTCGATGGCCCATTTGGCTATGCGGCCGGTGGCGTCCCTGTTGTTGATTATATCATTCAGGGGGACCTCAGATGCTAGTGTTACCGCACACTCCTAGAAGTAGTGTCTGAGTTTCCTCGATGCCATTAATACCGTATAGGCTATTTTTTGGTAATGTGGGTATCTGGACTTGCACTGTGTTAGCACTTTTGACACATAATGTACTGGTTTCTGAGTTCGGAATTTATGTCCCTCCTCATCTCGTTCAATGACGAGCACGTGTTGACGACTTTGTTGGTGGCTGATATGTATAATAACATGGGCTCATCGGCGCCTGGTGCCGTGAGTATGGGATTGTTACCAGTAGTGTTTTGATTTCTTCTAACGCAGCCGCTAATTCATCGGTCCATTCGAACTTGTTGGTCCGCTTCAGCAGCTTATAGAGCGGCAAAGCCTTTTCTCCGAGGCGGGAGATAAAGTGGCTTAACGCCGCTATGCACTTGGCTAGCCTCTGGACTTGCTTCAGCTCTGTGGGAATTTCAAGTTCTGATAGAGCACAGATTTTAGCTAGATTTGCCTCTATTCCTCTATGGGAGACGATGAACCCAAGCAGCTTACCAGAGGGAACTCCAAATACACACTTTTCCGGATTGAGCCGTATATCATATTCACGTAGACTAGCGAAGGTTTATCGTAAGTTGTCGATCAACTAGCCGACGTATTTGGTTTTGATTACCACATCATCCACGTATGCCTCGATAGTCTTACCGACCTGTGTTGCGAGACAGGTTTGGATCATGCGCAGGTATGTGGCCCCGACGTTTTCTAACCCGAAAGGCATCCTGTTGAAGCAGAATGGCCCGTAGGGGTGATGAATGCAGTAGCCGCTTGATCGGATTCCTTCATTTTAATTTGATGGTATCCTGAGTAAGAGTCAAGGAAACACAACAAATCGTGTCCGGATGTGGGGTCAATGATCTTGTCTATGTGTGGTAAGGGGAAAGGGTCCTTGGTGCAGGCTTTGTTGAGGTCTTTGAAGTCGACACACAGTCGCCAGGACTTGTCTTTCTTAGGTACCATCACCAGGTTTGCTAGCCACTCAGGGTGTTTAATATCCCGAATAAATCCGGCTTCGAGTAGTTTAGCTAATTCTTCACCCATGACTTGCTGTTTTGGCTCGGAGAAGCGGCGCAGAGTCTGTTTCATGGGCATAAAGCCTGGGATAATGTTTAAGTTGTGTCCGGCGAGCCGACGTGGGATTCCAGGCATATTGGGAGGATGCCAGGCAAAAATGTCCCAAGTCTCGTGGAGGAAATTCCGCAGTGCTTCATCCACAAGGGGATCGAGATGGCCTCCGATGGACGCTGTCTTATTGGGGTCCATTGGATGTACCTTAAATTTAACGATTTCCTCTGCGGGTTTAAAGGACGTGGACTTGGGCCTTTTGCTAAGGATCACATCGTCCTTATTAACTATCGACTGTAAGGCGGTCAACTCTTCGGCAGCGAAAGTTTCCGCTAGTGCCTGGAGGGCGAGCGCCGCCGTTTTGTTTTCGGCCCGAAGGGCTATGTTCGGATCACTAGCGATCTTGATCACTCCATTTTGTCTTGGCATTTTGAGTTTCATGTACCTATAATGGGGTATAGCCTGGAACTTTGTAAGGGCGTCACGTGCCAATAGGGCGTGATATCCACTTGGGAAGGCAACGATGTGGAAGAGAAGTTCTTTGGATCGGTAGTTTTCGGGCGTGCCAAACACCATGTCCAGTATGATACATCTAGAACAACATGCCTCTTTCCTTGGGATAATTCCCCAGAAGGTTGGGTTGCTATGTTCGATGCGGGATCGGTCAAACTTCATTTTTTCCAGGGTGGCCTCGTATATAAGGATAAGACCACTGCCGCCGTCCATTAGCACTTTATGTAGCCTGTGTCCATCAATGATGGGGTTCAAGACTAGTGTGCCCAGTGAGTGATCGGGAAGAATGGGTGGCTGGTCAGTGTCCCCGAAAGTAATCGGTATGTCTGCCCATGGGCTAGTCGCTGCCACATGGTAGACTTGCTCGAGATCCCTAAGAGCTCTTTAATGCCTGTTCCTCGAGGGGAAGGTCTCATAGACCGTCAGGACTTCGGCATTGAATCCGGGCGACGAAGGAGAGCGCCTACTCGATGGAGGTGTCTCAAGGATGGCCTTGCCGCTTTTTGCGACTTGCCTGACGACCCAGCAAGCTCTAAGGCCGTGAGTTGGGTTCATGTTTAACAACACGGAATGTATGGCACAAGGTTTATCCAATAGTCCATCGAGGACAGGGCCGCTCCTTGAAAATGGCTTGTTTCTTTTTTCAACGGGTCGTACCTGGCTGGCCGGTTTGGAGGTATCCTCTTTTTCCGAGTTCCTCTAGGTGTTCGGGGAAAATTGGTTGTGGGAACAACTTTTCAGACTGCCAGACACTCTCCATGGCACAGTACTTTTGTACCAATTTGGATAACTCTAAAAAGTCACTTATGCATCGGCGGGCCTGGGCATTAAGAATCCCTTCATCATGGCAATTGCGAATGAAAATTGCCGTTATATCTTGGTCACTAAGACCTTTTACTCTACTCCTAGCGAGTAGGAGTCTGGC
The DNA here is from genome assembly GCA_022496015.1 of Hordeum marinum. Lineage (NCBI taxonomy): Eukaryota > Viridiplantae > Streptophyta > Magnoliopsida > Poales > Poaceae > Hordeum > Hordeum marinum. The sequence goes on from CM039672.1 coordinate 226,289,006, forward strand.
CCAAAAGTGGTGGACTGATTCTCCTTGTAGTTACTTGATATCCGGAAGTCCGAAGGCACAGGCTTTGGTGCAATACTTGGATGGTCGTCTTGGGTGGGAAAAAATTCGATTCCGTGCCGAAACGAGTATTCGTAACTACAGTTTCCAAATCGTGCGAAGGATTCCGGACCGGTGACAGTATGGCTCTAGAATGATTCCCCGCCTCTGGTTCACCGACAGAGTCTTGGTGATCAAGGACTGAAGTATAGACGGTTTTCAATTCCGGCTGTCTGGCAGAATCTGTAGCCAGACACTCGATGGTAGCGACAAGGTGGGTGACCGGAGGGACATGAATCTCCCTATCACCGGGTCGGATCCCGAGCAGATCATAGATCGGAACCTGGTCATCTGATATACGCATAGTTTCGACCCGATCGAACAACTACCTTAAGAACAAGGCGATGGCAGGGTGCGTGTCCCTGATACGAGTGGATTCATCGAGTGGCATGACAGTTCCAGAGCTAGGCCGAAGCGGATCTATGTTCTGTCCCACCATGGGGCCTGATGTCTTGGGCGTCAAAGTATCCGGACTTACAGATTTTTCTTTGAAGGTTGAGGGTTCCATTAGAACAAATGTTCCCCGTGAATCAACCACTAACTCTAAGGTTACAAACTTGATACTCTCATTGGGGGGAACTTCCGGTCTGGCCATGACGGTTGATCGGGCTGGCATGCGACAAGACATCGTTGCTGGTGAGACTCTAATCGGGGGAGAAAGTCCCCTCGATGCAGATCTCGATACTTCTGATGAAGTGAGCCATCGATTCCTTTGGCGCTCACAGAGGAACTCTCAATGAAAGCACCATGTCGGTGTCAAAATCGGCGGATCTCGGGTAGCGGCTCCCGAACTGTGAGACTAGAATCAACGGTAACAGGAGACGAAGGGGACACGGATTAACCCACGTTTGGGCCCTACTATGGAGGTAATACCCTACGTCCTGCTTAGTTGTATTGATGATGTGGAGGGTTACAGAGTTGATCTACCTCGAGATCGAATAGCTAACCTTAGATGAGTTGTTTCCCTATACCCCTAAACCATCCAGCTTATATAGACGCTGAGGGTGCTCCGGGTTTACACATGGTCGGTTACATGCAGAAGAGATAAACATGCCTAAACTAATAACTTGGAGAATACGTCAGGGCTTCTCGAAACTTCCATCTGGTGTAGGTGGTCCTTGATCGTCTGATGCTCCCTTTTCGGCCCACATAGTCCGACCCATAAAGAACAGGTCGGCTATCCGAGGACCCCCTAATCCAGGACTCCCTCACCGATGTCATCCAATTCTCCAATATATTTTTCTTCTTTCTCGTCTTTCTTTTTTCCTTTTTATTCCCTTCCCACTTTGCCGTTTGATAGGATTGATTTCTTTTTCTATGTTCGGTCAAACTGATCTAGTACTAAGGCTATCGGCATACACTATAAAGTGTTAAATCTAAACAGAACACCTAGGGGCTTCTTCTTGAAGCCAAAGTTTTTATATTATAAGTATTTACTCACACTTATCGTGTACACATGTTTCCTTTGTCACGCTCAAGCCATCATATGCATCAATTCGAGCTAAGACTTTTCCAAGCTGGGTTGCCTCGCTCCTATGTTTACCTTCTATGTTCCCGATTGTTCGGCTAGAGGGCAAAGGGACCACTTCTGCGATTGTTATGACTGGGTCATCCGAATACATACCTCAGACAGGTGATGCCGAAAGCTAGCTATCTTACGTAGACAATTGGTGGATCGTGACGGAAGCACTTAATACGACTATGGCCGTAATCACCATCATTTGGGTTCGCTTTACCTAAAAAACACCCTTAGCTGTATACTAGTAGTATGCGGACCTTTACCTATGATCTTCGTAGGGGCCCTAAGAAAGGTATCGATGGGGGTACTATTTTTCTCGGAAGATGTTTCTTACGCTAAGCAGTAATATAACATATCTCTCTGTGTGCTTTCTGTCTGTTTGCACCACATGGCCGGATTGCCTGGTTCCCCAAAACACAATTCGTTCTTCTAGAATAAAAAATTGCAAGGGACACTCCCGCGCTCTTTACACGGGAGGGAGAAGCCGATGGCCGATTAAGAAAAAGATTACAACACAGATTGTTCATATGGAAGTATAAAGAATTACACATTTGGCCGCCGATCTAAGTTATCGATTATGGTGTCTAGGGAGCAGTCTTCCCGTGAAAGGTGGGCGGCAGGCATCACTTGGTCATACACCAGGTGAAGGGGCACTTCTTGACAACCCGATCCCATGGGACCAACCCGATCCATCCGCTCGGAGTCAAGTCCGGTGTAGCGAGTCTTGATCATTGCCCACGCCTGCCGTGCTCCATACAGGAAAACTGATGTCTTCCATTGCTCGAACCTGCTTCAAGATCCCTTGAATCGATTGGTCTGTTCGAACATCCCTTTCGATGGCTGTTCGGTAGGCCATAGCGCTTTTAGCATGCCTTTCATTGCTTTTCGAGCGTGCTCATGGAGGGCGAACAACTCCTTTAGCAAATTCCCCCGGTAGGATCCGAACTCTTCTTCGGGATGCCAGGACAGAAGACCTATACATAAGGGAAAGACATTCTTATCATACTTCGTTTATATGAAGTACTTACTAATATTCGGCTCGCACTTACTAAACATGCCCTTTTAAAGTTTCTGATTTTCTTCTTGGGCCTGGGCCAATTGATCTTTTAAATTCTCAATTTCTTTGGCCTATCGCTTCTTTTCTTCCTGGAGGCGGCTCACAACATGACAGCCAGCCTCGTGCTGAGACTCGGCGTACCACTGAGCTTCTCGAGCTTCATCTAGATCTTTTTGTATATGCCCTATGGATTCAGCTGCTAAATAAAATCCTTGCATCAGCATGGCCATTCGTTTGAAACTAGCAGCACTAGTATACTCACCATGGGCCCCCCGGGTGAAGCTCTTCACTTGCTCCAGCTCTGCCTTCACAGATTGTACCTGTGGTCGGAACTCCTCCAGCTCCTTGAACAGTTGCTCGTCTTGTTGCTTCGTAGCTTGTGTTAATAGTAAATCTATTTAAGGACCCTTAACTCGGTTGTTTTGAACCAATTTAAGGCTCGGGGGCTTGGGTTTACATTAGTCTCCGGACTCTTCCAAGCCGATTACTTACCTGCATACTAGCTGATATCAACTTCATAGCATCTCCAAACCCATCTCGGGCAGCACCAATGTGCGCGTCCGTCGTGCGTATGGCGCCGAACTCTTGTTCGGAGAACACCATGTGGCGCATGGTCTCCCATTGTCGTCGATGATTCGTGGCACTTCCTAGTTCCGATTGGGTGACAGACATAGCATCGCCGGAGTCGGCAAGGGCCGGATTCGCCATATGGGCCTCGATGGCAGGTTCAGTATGAATCGGAGCTTCGGAATTTTGAGCATTGCCGGACACCTTGGCGGGAGAAGCCTGGGCATTTTGCATGAATATTTCGATGTGATACTGTGGTAAGACTTTGTTGATATAATAGTAAATGGACTAAATACCTTTGGGTTGAGCAAGCAGGCAAACTCGTCCTCGCAGCCGGCTCATTTGTTGCCTCCCTGTTGGTTTCCGATCCGGTCATGGTTTCGGTTGCCGACTTATGATGCGCGGATCGACGATGCTTGGGAGCAGAAGCCGACGCGTTCGAGGCATTGTTGGATGCCTGCCTCTTGCGGGACGAACTCTATTTCTATTTCTTGTTTGTCACAGGAACAGAGAACGACCCAGGGTAATCAACTATGATAGCCACCTGAGATAGGTCGAGTCTCCCCTGATAAAAAAATCCATCTTCAAACTCAATTAGAAGATCCGGGTCCTCATGAAAACCCGAATCATCATCATGTGAATAGTCTTCCGGCTGGGGAGCCGGACAGTTGACTGTCTCGATGAAACTCCTCCATTCCTATTCGCGTAAAGTTAAAAGACTTTGGTCAAATGAAGAACAAAATGGAAATCCTGAACTATGTTTGCACAGAAGAAAAGTTTACCCATTCGATGGGGTTATGGCTTGAATACCCTTCCTTGGTTGTTCGATGAAGGAAATCTTCTTGCTCCCCCTTATATAGATCAGCGAGGGCGGCGGCCAGCACCTTCTGATCGGCAGGACCCAACTCCAGGAGCGAGTGGTGTCGCTTGTACCATTGTAGCACCACAGGGGATGTATCCTTTGTTGGAGAGGCTGCACGCACCGGGTGATGGTGGCGGCCATGACATCGGGCATGGTCAGGTTCTGGTGGGTAAGCATACGCACCTGAGTCGTCAAGCGTTGTACTTCAATGCTATCCTTTTGGGATGAACTCTTTGGCCGTCAATTGTACACTTTCTTCAAAGGAGCGTCGGAGTATTCGGGCAGACCTCTCCGAGTTGGCTCGAACAGGGGGACGTATTCAATATAAAACCATTCTGAAGTCCACTCTTCAGATTCCTTTGGTGTACCCACCGGATACCCTGTCCCTGCTATGCGGCACACTTCGGCTCCACCTACCTCCAAGATTGTCTTGTCCCGAGTTCAAGGGACAAGGCAGAAATATTTCCTCCATAGGTCGAAATGCGCCTCGCAGCCCAGAAACATCTCGCAAAGGGCTATGAATCTTGAGATGTGCAGGATGGACCTTGGAGTAAGGCCGTGGAGTTGGATCCCGTAGAATTCTAGCAATCCCCTCAGGAATGGATGGATGGGAAAATGAAGGCCCCGCAGAAGAAAGGGCATGAAGCATATGCGTTCCCTCTTTGAGGATTGGGAAAATGCTCTGCGAAGGCCTCGTTGTTGTAAGAGGTCAAACCCGCGCGGGTCACCGCCAGATCCAAAGAAGGGAGATACCCCTGGATCTCTAGATTGTGCATCCACAGAAGTGATACGAAGCAGCTGGTCCAGTCCCCGGGACATGAGCCGTAGGGGCGCGCGGACGAGCTAGGGTCACTAGCCATGTTTTTCGTGGATCTTCTGCTATGAGTTTTTTCCGTTGGAGAGGAGGAGGAGAATGTGGTCTAAACCACGATTCTATTTGTTTAAATGGGTGTAACCTCTGTTGCGGAAGGGCAACACTGTACAAAATCCCAGAACCACTCGCCTCCCCATGAGGAGCGAGAATCGAGGAACTTTGGTGGTTATTATAGTGGACCTAGAGAGCTCGTGACGCTTGGGATTTTGCCGATGATTGGTTGGTTCCCGAAGAAAAAGGAGTATGGGACTCGCCTTGCAAGCCCAAGATTATGAAGATTATCCAGATATAAATCGGCATTGAAGACTAGTCCGGGGGCTACTGAGGGAGCCTTGGATTAAGGGGTCCTCGGGTAGCCAACCTGTTTCCCATAGGCCGGACTGTATGGGCCGCAAGGTGACCATTAGGTGATCAAGGGCCCCGTCACCAGGGTGGAAGCTTCAAAGAGCCAAGGCGTGTTCTCCAAATTAACAGCTGTAGATAGGCATGTTTATCTCTTCGGCATGTAACCGACCATGTGTAAAACCTAGGGACCCTCGGCGTCTATATAAACCGGAGGCTTTTAGGTTGTACAGACAGAACAACTCATCTAAGGTTAGCTATTCTATCTCGAGGTAGATCAACTCTGTAATCCTCCATACCATCAATACAACCAAGCAAGACGTAGGGTATTACCTCCATAGGAGGGCCCGAACCTGGGTAAATCTGTGTCCCTTCGTCTCGTGTTACCATTGATTCTAGTCTCATAGTTCGGGACCCCCTACCCTTGATCCACCGGTTTTGACACCGACAGTATCACACCACCGGCCACCTGCACCTTGTCCTCCTTGATCTGATCCGGCACCCTGCATCCCCCAAAACCTCCCAAGTTCGGAGGTATTGTCTTCTCTGGTCAACAATGTTGTTCTCCCCCTCTGGTCCTAGGTTATTTTCTCTTGTTATCTAGCAATCTTTGATGTTACTATTTATATTTATTGGTACCATTAGTTTCCTTGTACTGATGGACATGGCAATATGTTGTGCATCTAGGAAGAATGAAGTGAAGAAACTTGATCCATTTATGTAATTATAAGATTAGCACAATGAGAGTCCCAAATTTGTATTGAAACAAAGTGGAAAGGAACAATGTACTGCACCTGTAATGTTTAGGCAAATCTCTCAAAAGAAAACAGTTCAATCATAAACTGTATATTTTGTGAAGCGGTCAATGTAGACTTGAAATTACAAGTTTAGAAGTCGCTTCAGACTTTCTAATTCATAAGTACTTAAGTTTAAATTCAATAACAATTTTGAACAGCACACACTATGGCAATTATTATTTACATCTAAGGAGATCACTTTGATGGAAGATGGGTTGTAAATAGCCTATCAACAACATTATATGTTATTTACCTTCTTGAAGCTAGACAACATGGTGTTCCTTTTATTGTCGATATTTATTCTCATAGCCTTTGGTTATTCATGTGTGCCAACTGAATTCTTATCTTCTACCTCTGCTTATTTCCATCTCTATCCCTAATGTTACTTCTTTTTCCTTGAGAGGTCGAACTTCATTTTTTTGCCACTACAACAATGTGTTTTTTTACTATGAAGTGGAAAAGGATCGACAGCTGAATGTTGTTATGCCAACACACTTCTTGTGGGCATGTGCTTTTATCAATAAGATGCATGCTTCTCAAGAGACGCAAACTGTACTTAATTAAGAGTGAGAACAACAACCTTTTTTCCTACTAGGTACTTTCATTTATTGACAATCACTTGTTTGTGTTGTTAATGTTCAGTTCCATCTACCCATCAAGTAGTTATTTTTTTGTATATTTTAATTAAGCATCGTGGAATAGTAGCAAATCATAATTTGAAACATGTATCCTCGCACCTGTGCCTTTCTTATAGTCCATGGATAAATAGTTACTATTTCGTTGGCACAGTATGATTTTTTGAAATCCCTTTGGCCCAATATTTTCCATGTCTTTATTTCCTACTTCCCTTATATTAAATTTTGCACTAGCTTATGTTTTTTACTACCGCAAAATATCATTATTTATTGTAATTTTTGTGCATTTTACTATATGGTCTGTTCTGATTGCACTAAAACTTTCTTGTGCAATATGATTTATTTTCACGTTCTGAGGTTTATCTGTTCATTTTTTGCAGGTGAAAATAGAAATGTAATGTTGAGATAAAATACTGAGCTCTGGGTAAACATGCCTTGGAAATGTACATGCATAGTTTGCAAAGCTAATCAATTGAATGTTGTTTCCAATATTGTCAAGAATCTCCTCGGTTTTCTCATTACCAATTTGAAACGATATTCCTTGTCTGGGCTTAAGGCTATTTAGCCTCCAGTTCGTGACCATTCCATAATTTACTCTATATGATAGAAGTTTTCACTGTTCTAGTGGGTTCGCCTGTTAGAAACAGTTGTAGTGTATGTACTCATTTTTTGGGGTCATGTGAATGCTCATCGCACAATGTGTTGTAGAAATCCACCTGATTTGTCACATTTCCTCAATATTTGACTGATTTTCCAAGGCTATGCTGCATTCTTTGCTTCAAACCGCACTAAGCATATGAGCGTCGATGAGACTACATTGAAGCCTATACTGAGATTGGTAAAGGCAAGCCTGATATATTTATTGATTAAATAATTATTTGATTTCCATTGTTCATTTTTCTCTCTGTGTTCTCAACTCTATGATATCTATTTTTCTTAAATTTGGCGTGCCAAATGAATAAGAACTATTGCATCATATGTGCTACATATCACCTTCATTGTTGTGTTTTGGAAAAAGTTGGAACTGTTTGGCTATCTAACCATCTTGGATTATGAAAAAAGGAGAATTGACTTGATTATTTAACCATGCCATGTCATGAGATATGATCCCTTTTTATAGGCATGTCATATGAGCATTCTTTTAGGCAGTAGAACATCTATGCATGCCTTCGGCACACTTAGATATACGTATATCTTCATTGTGTTAAGAATGTCGTCAAAAGTGAAGGATGCCATTGCAATTTACTTGATTATTTAACAAAGTGAAGGATAGCATCACACAATGGTGAATTTGTCGAAATGGATACCTACATTTTGATTTTTGTACAATACATTGCAGTATAATATACATTATCTTAGCTTGTACTTTCTGAAAAAAATCATTATAAGTTCTTCAATAACAATATTGTTTCCACTTGTTCTTGCTTAAAGCTATTTCCCAAGCAAAAAGGCTTCTTATCTTTTTGTTTCTTTGTACCGTTGTGTGTTGTTAAATTATTTATGTTGCTACTATTATGGAAATGAAGACACTATATTGTTACAATATTACTTAAAATACTATTTGCTAGACACTTCTACTCTAGGTCTATGGTTACCATTGCTACTAACATCTATTTTTCTTAACGGATCAAAAAAATTGTGAAATGATATACTGACATTCTATTGCCGTAATGGAGGGGCGCGGCAACGCGCGCCATCGATGATCTAGTTCTATGTTATAACTGTTATGATTATAGAATATGCGATTCAGTGGAAAACTTATAGGCACGTGTGGAATGATAAATAGTAAAATAAGATTCCTAGTATCGCCTCTAAGACTCGCTCAAGTGTTGTTGGTGATCATGTTTTCCAGATCGTTGGATATCGTTAAGTGTAACGATGGTCCTAAAATAACATTGAGAGTGCAAGAAGAACGATCATATCGAATCGACCCAAAGTTGTTTGTTATACTTTGAGATAATATCGTATAAAATAAATTGTTATAACAGAGAGTGTTAATGTGTGTTTTACATTCCCTAGACCATGAGAGTATCGTAGTCACTTCTTCCCATATGATGAGCATTGGGGTTGCTCAAACATCATCTGTAACTAGGTGATCCTAACAACAACTTAGAGGTCCATCGTAAAGTTTAACAAGACACTAGATAGCTCAAGAGTGGGATGTGATCCTCTTATGATGGAGATGTATTCTTAGGGCCCTATCGGTGTGATGACATCCGTCATCATCTAGCCAGATACAGGTGACTATGTCAAGGGGATGTTGAAACACATGCACGAGAAAGAAGAACAAAACCGGTAACAAGAATAACGGTATAACGAGCATGTGGATGACTCGAGGGGATACCGATGATTCTTGGGTCTTCTAAAGTACTGTGAAGCAAAGGGAATGTCACATGGTAACCAAAGGTTCGCTCAAATATCCTTTGTGTACTCATAGGGATCGATATGGACGTCCACGGTTCCGCTATCGATCATTGAATGAAGGAGTTCGCTTCATGTCTATGCGTTACCGAACCTATGGGGTAACAAGCTTAAGGGAATCAAAATTTATTGATTGTTAGTAGGTCGAGAGTATCAAGGATTCTTTTGTGGAATTATTTCATTAATATTCATAATATTTTCGAGAGGATCCGGAAGTGTTCCGGGGTCACTGGAAGGGTTTCGATGAATGTCGGGTAATACCCGGTATTACTGATAAATAATATGAAGGTGGAAAATGTTTACCACGATTTTAAATTATATATAAAATGATGTGAAAGTATTTAGATCAACTTTATATTTATTTTAATATCAACGGGCCTTAAAAGGCCAAGATGTGGAAGGCAACTTAGGCCACAAGGGCCTAGGTGGGGGAGGCGCCCCTTCCCTAAGGAAGGAGGCCAAATAGAAGGGGGTTAGAGTCCAAATTTCACACCCTGTGTTTGTATCACCTTTTTATGTTTGGATTTATAAAATTTGGAGCCAGCTAAAACTTTTTCAATGCTTGTGCTTGATTGAATTGTTGGTTGTTTGCTTGTTGATTGTGGTGTACGCCACTCTTAGATTCTATCCCAATCCACATTCATCTTCCTTGACCCAAACTTCTTGCCCAATGATCATGCCATGTGAATAGGGCCCAAAACTATTTTTTTCAAATTTTCTTTTGACCAAAAAGGATTTATCCAAACTAGGTTCTCAAAAAACCCTGAAATGAGGTTTGCATTGCAAGTCCTCAAATTGGATAGATCCTTCTTCCCCAAAGGCTTTACTTCAAACCCACTATATATAAGACTTTCCAAAACCCCCAAATATTAATTTTAAAGATTATTCTTATAGTTTATTTAAAGGATTTTTCTTAAGGCCAGAAATGGTTTTTCATAGGGAAAAATTATTTAAATGTTTCAAAAATATTTGAGAAAATTAAGGGAAACTCAGTGGACATATATTTTCCATATATATGAGTTTCAATACAAGGGCATGTTAAAATCATGGGCAAAACCCCTCAAAACCCTTTGTGTTCAGATCAAGCTTTTGAAATATTTCTATAAGAATTATTATCAATAAATTCCAGGAAAATTCCATCAAGTGAACACTATCATAGGTGATGATCTTGCAAACTTTCACATCAATAAAAGTTGATTTGGTTTGTCAAACCATCCCAAAACCCTTCCTGTCCAGATTCAAATTTGAGCAACTTTACATTGTGAAGTTTCTCCCCTTGACCCCAAACTTTGTGGACATGCTCTAATCACCAAATAATGATGCTACACTAAGTGGAGAATCAAGGGTAAAAGCTTAGCATAACTAGATCTACAGAAATCTGATTTTGTTAGTTTCTAGGGTTCACAAAGTTTCCATTGTCAACTTTGTCCACTTGAGCTGAAACTTGGTGATCGGGCCCATTTTTACCTAAAATTTGACCTTGTTGAATATCTCACTAAGTTGTTAAACTGTTCTTGCCCAAAACCCTATCAAAGACCTTCTGGTGAAATAGTAAAGTCTTTGTTTTCACCCCTTCCTCTTTTACCCTTGCCTCCAAACTTTTACCTCACCCTCTGGCAGTGCCCAAGCACCCCCAGTATAAGTCTCGGGTCCATAAGCCCAGGGAGATGGGGTAAAACCCCCATTTTCACCTCTGGACGGCAGCAAAACACCTCTAGCTCCCCTCTTCTCTTATTCTACTAGCCTCCCAGGGCATCCAATGTTAGAATATCCTAGCCTAGGCCCCCCTAGAGCCCCTGGACGCAAGTCGCCGTGCCCAAAATGCCAAAGGTATGCCATGGCATGACATTTGGGCGCTCTGGAGCGTGCTATAGTGCGCTCTCGCACTATAGCTTCCCCAATCCCGAAGCCCCCGACCACCTCGGGCCAAGGAAGCACGCCATCGAGCCCCCTCGACGTCCGCGCCTCCCTGTCGGTCGTCTCCCCCTTCCCTCTTCCTCTCCAGAGGCCTCCCACATCTGCAACACGACCGCCCCTCTCGGCAAGTGCTCGGGCTCACACGCGCGACGCCCCTCGCCCCCCTCTCTTCTTGTCCGCACCCCTCCAGAGCATCTCATGTGGACCCCTAGCCCCGCCTACGCCCCCTCCTTGGCTGTCGTAGCTCAATGGCGAGCGCCTGAGCTTTCCCGCGCTCGCCACCTCCCCTGTCTTCGCCCTCCCTTATATAAAGGGCCAGAGCACCCCTCTCTCCCCCTCTGGCCCCCTTCCACGTTCAATCCCCCCTAAGTCACCCTAGTGACCGACCGGAGCACCTGTGCTCGGGATCGACCGAGGCACCACCGCGTCGGGGCTGCATCGATCTTGGGCTACCGGGCCTCTCTGGCCTCCCTTCCTCCTCCATTGAGCCCCAGAGAGCTTTCGCATCATTCCCCCTTCCTCCCCAGCCGTTTTGCTGCAAAAAACAACGTCGGCGACCCCCACCCGAAGCGGCTCCTCCACGACCTTCTCCCTGCCGGCGACTCCGGGCCCCTCCGGCCGCCCTTCCACCTCCAAGAGACTGGTGGGTCGACACTCAGCCCGTTCCTGCCTCCAGATTCCCTGGTCGCGCCTCCTTCCACCGACGGTGAGCCTCTCCCCTCTCTGCCCCGAGGTGGGAGACGGATCCGACAAGTGGGACCCACCTGTCGGCCTCTCTCTCCCTCTCCCGTGCTCTCTCTCTCTCCCTCGTGGTTGATGACAGCCAGGCCCCGCGAGTTAGGTTTAAACCTGACCGCACATGAGGTCGGCTGGCTGGCGAGCTGGGCCGGCCCAGCCACTGGCCGCCTCTGGCCCAGGGACCCGTGGCCTTTTTCTTTTTCTTTTCTGAAGGATTTTGCAAAAATCCCATAGAGCCCAATGAAAATCCTATGAAAATAGTCTCCATCTAAATTCCTAGGATATTCCCTAGAATTTAATAGTGTCTTTTTGTAAAATATTTAAAAACCTTTTCTGTACTGTTTCATTTTAAAACCTATATTTAGGCATCTTTCTGCCTATGTTTAATAGATTTCAAAAATGGTTTTCATAACAAAATATTAAACAAAAATTTCGAATATAGTCTTTAGTATTTATCGGAGTAGAGTAGAATTTTTAATAGTGGCTTGTGTGCTCTGTTTTTGTGTGATGCTTATTTTTATCGCTACGTATCGCGATGATAGATAGCGCTGTTGATGAGGAAGTTGGACTCGAGGACTTCGAAGACCCCAGAGAGTTTGTTGAGCCAGGCAAGCATGCCTTTGACCATGTTAAGAAATTTTTTCATGCATGACATATAGCACTTGTTGTGTCAATGTTTGATCATGATCTGGTGTCCCCGTTCGGTGGGTTGCCTCCGATACTCTCACCTTTGACACTTGCATCGTGCATGACCCTACCACCTTATGAGGGTTATGCGGGTGGGTGTAGATAGGATGCTAGTAGATGCTACGTAAGTGGGTTCTGGATTTATGCATAGTGATGGAAAGAAAGAAATGATTTCAAAGACTTTTTAAAAAAAACGTCGGATGCCACTAATGCCCAAGGGAGATGATGATGAGTTGGGTGAGCACTTGAGCAAGAAGTGGTGTGCCGAAACAAGTTGAGGATGTGTTTTCAAAAACGTATTGGTGTAAGTTGCGATCGTTACTCCAACCTTACATGTGCAACCACGATACTGTTGGGAGACGTAGTAGTAAATCAAAATTTTCCTACGTGTCACCAAGATCTATCTATGGAGAAACCAGCAAACGAGTGGGGACAGATTGGATCTTCATACCTTTGAAGATCGCTAAGCGGAAGCGTTACAAGAACGCGGTTGATGGAGTCGTACTCGCAGCGATTCAGATCGCGGTAGATCCGATCAAGTGCCGAACGGACGGCACCTCCGCGTTCAACACACGTGCAGCCCGGTGACGTCTCCTACGCCTTGATCCAGCAAGGAGGAAGGAGAGGTTGGGGAAGAGCTCCAGCAGCAGCACGACGGCGTGGTGGTGGTGGAGTAGCAATGGTCCTTTGGTCGTCACCCCCTCCCGGGGGTCCTCCGGCACCCTCCCGGCACTCCCGGTACAATACCGATGAGCCCGAAAACTTTCCGGTGACCAAAACTGGACTTCCTATATATCAATCTTTACCTCCGGACCATTCCGGAGCTCCTCGTGACGTCCGGGATCTCATCCGGGACTCCGAACAACCTTCGGTAATCACGTATACCTTTTCCCTATAACCCTAGCATCATCGAACCTTAAGTGTGTAGACCCTACGGGTTCGGGAGACACGTAGACATGACCGAGACACCTCTCCGGCCAATAACCAACAGCGGGATCTGGATACCCATGTTGGCTCCCACGTACTCCACGATGATCTCATCGGATGAACCACGATGTCAGGGATTCAATCAATCCCGTATACAATTCTCTTTGTCTATCGGTATGGTACTTGCCCGAGATTCGATCGTCGGTATCCGCATACCTTGTTCAATCTCGTTACTGGCAAGTCTCTTTACTCGTTCCGTAATACATCATCCCGTGAATAACTCCTTAGTCACATTGAGCTCATAATGATGATGTCTTACCGAGTGGGCCCAGAGATACCTCTCCGTCACACGGAGTGACAAATCCCAGTCTCGATTCGTGTCAACCCAACAGACACTTTCGGAGATACCCGTAGCGTACCTTTATAGCCACCCAGTTATGTTGTGACGTTTGGCACACCCAAAGCATTCCTACGGTATCCGGGAGTTACACAATCTCATGGTCTAAGGAAATGATACTTGACATTGAAAAGCTTTAGCAAACGAACTACACGATCTTGTGCTATGCTTAGGATTGAGTCTTGTCCATCACATCATTCTCCTAATGATGTGATCCCGTTATCAACGACATCCAATGTCCATGGTCATGAAACCGAGACCATCTATTGATCAACGAGCTAGCCAACTAGAGGCTCACTAGGGACACGTTGTGGTCTATGTATTCACACATGTATTACGGTTTCCGGTTAACACAATTATAGCATGAATAATAGACAATTATCATGAACTAGGAAATACAATAATAACCATTTTATTATTGCCTCTAGGGCATATTTCCAACAGTCTCCCACTTGCACTAGAGTCAATAATCTAGTTACATTGTGATGAATCGAACACCCATAGCATTCTGGTGTTGATCATGTTTTGCTCGTGAGAGAGGTTTAGTCAACGGATCTGCGACATTCAGATCCGTATGCACTTTACAAATATCTATGTCTCCCTCCTGAATGTAATCACGGATGGATTTGAAGCGGCGCTTGATGTGTCTTGTCTTCTTGTGAAACCTGGGCTCCTTCGCAAGGGCAATAGCTCCAGTGTTGTCACAGAGTAGAGTCATCGGGCCCGACGCATTCGGAATCACTCCTAGGTCGGTGATGAACTCCTTCATCCAGACTCCCTCCTTTGCTGCTTCCGAAGCAGCTATGTACTCCGCTTCACACGTAGATGCTGCCACGACGCTTTGCTTGCTGCTGCTCCAGCTCACTGCCCCTCCATTCAAAATATACACGTATCCGGTTTGCGACTTGGAGTCGTCCGGATCTGTGTCGAAGCTAGCATCGACGTAACCCTTTACGACGAGCTCTTCGGCACCTCCATAAACGAGAAACATGTCCTTTGTCCTTTTCAGGTACTTCAGGATATTCTTGACCGCTGTCCAGTGTTCCGCTCCGGGATCACTTTGGTACCTCCCTACCAAACTTATGGCAAGGTTCACATCAGGTCTGGTACACAGCATGGCATACATGATAGAGCCTATGGCTGAAGCATAGGGGATGGCACTCATCTCTTCTCTATCCTTTGCCGTGGTCGGGCATTGAGTCGTACTCAATCTCACACCTTGCAACACTGGCAAGAACCCCTTCTTGGACTGATCCATATTGAACTTCTTCAATATCTTTTCAAGGTATGTGCTTTGTGAAAGACCAATGAGGCGTTTTGATCTATCTCTATAGATCTTAATACCTAATATGTAAGCAGCTTCTCCAAGGTCCTTCATTGAAAAACACTTATTCAAGTAGGCCTTGATACTTTCCAAGAGTTCTATATTATTTCCCATTATCAGCATGTCATCCACATACAGTATAAGAAATGCTATAGAGCTCCCACTCACTTTCTTGTAAATAGAGGGTTCTCCATAAACCTGTACAAACCCAAACGCTTTAATCACCTCATTAAAGCGAATGTTCCAACTCCGAGATGCTTGCACCAGCCCATAGATGGAGCGCTGGAGCTTGCATACCTTGTTAGCATCTTTAGGATCGACAAAACCTTCCGGCTGCATCATATACAGTTCTTCCTTGAGGAAGCCATTAAGGAATGCCGTTTTGACGTCCATTTGCCAGATCTCATAATCATAAAATGCGGCAACTGCTAACATGATTCGGACAGACTTTAGCATCGCTACGGGTGAGAATGTCTCATCGTAGTCAACTCCTTGAACTTGTCGATAACCCTTAGCGACAAGCCGAGCTTTATAGGCAGTCACATTACCGTCTGCGTCAGTCTTCTTCTTAAAGATCCATTTATTTTCAATGGCTCGCTTATCATCAGGCAAGTCCACCAAAGTCCATACTTTGTTCTCATACATGGATCCTATCTCGGATTTCATGGCCTCAAGCCATTTGTCGGAATTCGGGCCCGCCATCGCTTCTTCATAGTTCGAAGGTTCACCGTTGTCCAACAACATGATCTCTAGGAGAGGATTACCGTACCACTCTGGTGCGGAACGTGTCCTAGTGGACCTTCGAGTAGCAACTTGATCTGATGTTTCATGATCATCATCATTAACTTCCTCTCTAGCCGGTGTAGGCTCCACAGAAACAACTTCCTGTGCTGCGCTACTCTCCGGTTCGAGTGAAGGTACAATTACCTCATCAAGTTCCATTTTCCTCCCACTTACTTCTTTCGAGAGAAACTCTTTCTCGAGAAAGGATCCATTCTTGGCAACAAAGACTTTGCCTTCGGATCGTAGGTAGAAGGTATACCCAATAGTCTCTTTGGGATATCCTATGAAGACGCACTTTTCCGCTTTGGGTTCGAGCTTCTCAGGTTGAAGTTTCTTCACATAAGCATCGCAACCCCAAATTTTTAGAAACGACAGCTTAGGTTTCTTTCCAAACCATAATTCATACGGTGTCGTCTCAACGGATTTAGACGGTGCCATATTTAAAGTGAACGCGGCAGTCTCTAATGCATATCCCCAAAATGATAGCGGTAAGTCGGTAAGAGACATGATAGATCGCACCATATCCAATAGAGTGCGATTACGACGTTCAGACACACCATTTCGCTGAGGTGTGCCTGGCGGCGTGAGCTGTGAAACAATTCCACATTTCCTAAGGTGCGTGTCAAACTCGTGACTTAAATATTCTCCGCCACGATCAGATCGTAGGCATTTTATTTTCCTGTCACGTTGATTCTCGACCTCACTCTGAAATTCCTTGAACCTTTCAAAGGTTTCAGACTTGTGTTTCATTAAGTAGACATACCCATATCTGCTCAAGTCATCAGTGAGGGTGAGAACATAACGGTAGCCACCGCGAGCCTCGACACTCATTGGACCGCATACATCGGTATGTATTATCTCCAACAAGTCAGTTGCTCGCTCCATTGTTCCGGAGAACGGAGTTTTGGTCATCTTGCCCATGAGGCATGGTTCGCATGTGTCAAATGATTCGAAATCAAGTGACTCCAAAAGTCCATCAGCATGGAGCTTCTTCATGCGTTTGACACCAATATGGCCAAGACGGCAGTGCCACATGTAAGTGGGACTATCGTTATCAACTTTACACTTTTTGGTACTCACACTATGGACATGTGTAACATCACGTTCGAGATTCATCAAAAATAAACCATTGACCAGCGGGGCATGAGCATAGAACATTTCTCTCATATAAATAGAACAACCATTATTCTCGGATTTAAAAGAGTAGCCATCTCGTATCAAGCGAGATCCAGATACAATGTTCATGCTCAAAGCTGGTACTAAATAACAATTATTAAGGTTTAAAACTAATCCCGAAGGTAGATGTAGAGGTAGCGTGCCGACGGCGATCACATCGACCTTGGAACCATTCCCGACGCGCATCGTCACCTCGTCCTTTGCCAACCTTCACTTATTCCGCAGCTCCTGCTTGGAGTTACAAATGTGAGCAACTGCACCGGTATCAAATACCCAGGAGCTACTACGAGCGCTGGTTAGGTACACATCAATAACAAGTATATCACATATACCTTTAACGTTGCCGACCTTCTTATCCGCTAAGTACTTGGGGCAGTTCCGCTTCCAGTGACCGGTACCCTTACAATAGAAACACTCAGTCTCAGGCTTGGGTCCATTCTTGTTCTTCTTCTTCCCGGCAACTTGCTTACCGGGCGCGACAACAGCTTTGCCGTCCTTCTTGAAGTTCTTCTTACCCTTGCCTTTCTTGAAACTAGTGGTCTTGTTTACCATCAACACTTGATGCTCCTTTCTGATCTCGACCTCTGCTGATTTGAGCATCGAGTACAACTCAGGAATGGACTTCTCCATCCCCTGCATGTTGTAGTTCATCACAAAGCTATTGTAGCTAGGTGGAAGCGACTGGAGGATTCTGTCAATGACTGAGTCATCTGGGAGATTAACTCCCAGCTGAGTCAAGCGGTTGTGAAGCCCAGACATCTTGAGGATGTGCTCACTAACAGAACTGTTCTCCTCCATCTTACAGCTGAAGAACTTGTCAGAGATGTCATATCTCTCGACTCGGGCATGAGCTTGGAAAACCAGTTTCAGCTCTTGGAACATCTCATATGCTCCGTGTTGCTCAAAACGCTTTTGGAGCCCCGATTCTAAACTGTAAAGCATGCCGCACTGAACAAGGGAGTAATCATCGCAGCGTGACTGCCAAGCGTTCGTAACGTCTTGGTCCGCTGGGAGAATGGGTGGGTCACCTAGCGGTGCATCAAGGACATACAATCTCTTGGAAGCTATGAGGATGATCCTCAAGCCACGGACCCAGTCCGTATAGTTGCTTCCATCATCTTTCAGCTTGGTTTTCTCTAGGAACGCGTTGAAATTGAGGTTGACATTTGCGTTGGCCATTGGATCTACAATATAGATATTAAAGGCAATTTTAGACTAAGTTCATGATAATCGAGTTCACATAATCAAATTATTCAATGAACTCCCACTCAGATAGACATCTCTCTAGTCATCTAAGTGACACATGATCCATGTCAACTAGCCCGTGTCCGATCATCACGTGAGACGGACTAGTCATCCATGGTGAACATCTCCATGTTGATCGTATCTTCTATACGACTCATGTTCGACCTTTCGGTCTTCCGTGTTCCGAGGCCATGTCTGTACATGCTAGGCTCGTCAAGTCAACCTAAGTGTTTCGCGTGTGTAAATCTGGCTTACACCCGTTGTATGCGAATGTTAGAACCTATCACACCCGATCATCACGTGGTGCTTCGGAACAACGATCCTTAGCAACGGTGCACAGTTAGGGTGAACACTTCTCTTGAAATTTTATTGAGAGATCATCTTATTTACTACCGTCGTTTTAAGCAAATAAGATGTAAACATGATAAACATCACATGCAATCAATATAGTGACATGATATGGCCAATATCATCTTGCTCCTATGATCTCCATCTTCGAGGCACCATGATCATCATTGTCACCGGCATGACACCATGATCTCCATCATCATGATTTCCATCATTGTGTCTTCATGAGGTTGTCTCGCCAACTATTACTTCTACTGCTATGGCTAACGCTTAGCAATAAAGTAAAGTAATTACATGGCGTTTGTGATTGATTCGCAGGTCATACAATAAATAAGACAACTCCTATGGCTCCTGCCGGTTGTCATAGTCATCGACATGCAAGTCGTGAACCCTATTACAAGAACATGATCAATCTCATACATCACAATGCATAACATCACATCCTTCTGGCCATATCACATCACAAGGCATATGCTGCAAAAACAAGTTAGACGTTCTCTAATTTGTAGTTGCAAGTTTTTACGTGGTTGCTATAGGTTTCTAGCAAGAACGTTTCTTACCTACGCCAAAACCACAACGTGATATGCCAATTGCTATTTACCCTTCATAAGGACCCTTTTCATCGAATCCAATCCGACTAAGGTGGGAGAGACAGACACCCGCTAGCCACCTTATGCAACTGGTGCATGTCAGGCGGTGGAACCCGTCTCACGTAAGCGTACGTGTAAGGTTGGTCCAGGCCGCTTCATCCCACAATACCGTTGAATCAAGATAAGACTAGTAACGGCAAGCATATTAACAAAATCGACGCCCACAACTGCTTTGTGTTCTACTCGTGCATAGATTCTACGCATAGACCTAGCTCTGATACCACTGTTGGGAGACGTAGTAGTAAATCAAAATTTTCCTACGTGTCACCAAGATCTATCTATGGAGAAACCAGCAAACGAGTGGGGAGAGATTGGATCTTCATACCTTTGAAGATCGCTAAGCGGAAGCGTTACAAGAACGCGGTTGATGGAGTCGTACTCGCAGCGATTCAGATCGCGGTAGATCCGATGAAGTGCCGAACGGACGGCACCTCCGCGTTCAACACACGTGCAGCCCGGTGACGTCTCCTACGCCTTGATCCAGCAAGGAGGAAGGAGAGGTTGGGGAAGAGCTCCAGCAGCAGCACGACGGCGTGGTGGTGGTGGAGTAGCAAGGTATCCCGGCAGGGCTTCGCCTAAGCACTGCAGAGGAGGAAGAAGCAGAATAGGGCTGCAGCGAGAGAGAAAGAGTTCGTCGTCTCAAACCTGCCCAAACCCTTGCATATATATAGGAGGAAGGAGAGGAAGGGCTGGCTTGGCCCCTCCTCCAAGGAGGAGGGATTCGGCCGAAGTGGGGGGAGAGTCCTGCTCCCACACGGGAGGTGGACCCCCCCCCCCTTTTAAATCCCTTTTGCCTCTATCTCCAGATCCCTGGCGCATGGGCCCTTTCTAGAAGGTATTGGCTGGCCCAATATGGGCTGGCACACCTACTCTAAGGGCCCATGAGGTCCTTTGGTCGTCACCCCCTCCCGGGGGTCCTCCGGCACCCTCCCGGCACTCCCGGTACAATACCGATGAGCCCGAAAACTTTCCGGTGACCAAAACTGGACTTCCTATATATCAATATTTACCTCCGGACCATTCCGGAGCTCCTCGTGACGTCCGGGATCTCATCCGGGACTCCGAACAACCTTCGGTAATCACGTATACCTTTTCCCTATAACCCTAGCGTCATCGAACCTTAAGTGTGTAGACCCTACGGGTTCGGGAGACACGTAGACATGACCGAGACACCTCTCCGGCCAATAACCAACAGCGGGATCTGGATACCCATGTTGGCTCCCACATACTCCACGATGAACCACGATGTCAGGGATTCAATCAATCCCGTATACAATTCCCTTTGTCTATCGGTATGGTACTTGCCCGAGATTCGATCGTCGGTATCCGCATACCTTGTTCAATCTCGTTACTGGCAAGTCTCTTTACTCGTTCCGTAATACATCATCCCGTGACTAACTCCTTAGTCACATTGAGCTCATAATGATGATGTCTTACCGAGTGGGCCCAGAGATACCTCTCCGTCACACGGAGTGACAAATCCCAGTCTCGATTCGTGTCAACCCAACAGACACTTTCGGAGATACCCCTAGCGTACCTTTATAGCCACCCAGTTACGTTGTGACGTTTGGCACACCCAAAGCATTCCTACGGTATCCGGGAGTTACACAATCTCATGGTCTAAGGAAATGATACTTGACATTGAAAAGCTTTAGCAAACGAACTACACGATCTTGTGCTATGCTTAGGATTGAGTCTTGTCCATCACATCATTCTCCTAATGATGTGATCCCGTTATCAACGACATCCAATGTCCATGGTCATGAAACCGAGACCATCTATTGATCAACGAGCTAGCCAACTAGAGGCTCACTAGGGACACGTTGTGGTCTATGTATTCACACATGTATTACGGTTTCCGGTTAACACAATTATAGCATGAATAATAGACAATTATCATGAACTAGGAAATACAATAATAACCATTTTATTATTGCCTCTAGGGCATATTTCCAACAGCCACGAGCCACAAGACGAGCTTTATAATGCTCAAGAGAACCATTAGCGTGAGTCTTGCTCTTATAGACCCACTTACAAGTGATGGGACAAACACGGGGAGGAAGAGAAACCAGATCCCATGTGCCGTTACGCTCGAGTGCGGCAATCTCCTCTGCCATCGCAAATTGCCATTCAGGATGAACAACAACATCATGATAGGAGGCAGGCTCAAGTGCAACCGAAAGACCATATCGGCTAGGAGAATAGCGGTCAGGAGGAGGGCAAGGCCGAGCCCGAAGACCATAAGTCGGCTGGGACGAGGAAGACGGCTCACCAGAAGTAGATGGCACATCAGTATATTCATCTGTAACACGTCTACGACGGGTATAATGAAAAGGAAAAGTGGGATGAGAAGGAACCACCGAAGGTGATGGTGATGGAGAAGACATCGGTGATGAAGGTGGAGTGTCATGCAATAAGGGAGGAGAAGAAACCATAGGAGAAGACAATGTCGGATCTGCAATAGTGGGACGAGAAGGAGTAGGAATATGAGTCACAAAGAGAGGTGTATTAGGAAACATGAGGAAAGAGATATCCTCTATTGAAAAGGTCGAAGAGGATGGTCATGGTAGAATGGACGAGACTCATCAAAAGTTACATCCCTAGAAATACGCATCCGACGACCGACAGGATCCCAACACCGGTAATCTTTATGCTCATCACTGTAGCCCAGAAAAACACACTCAACAGACTGAGCGGTTAGTTTGGTGCGTTCTCGAGGGGCAAGGAGAACATAACAAACACAACCAAACAACCGAAGAGCAGAATAATCAGGAGAATGATCAAAAAGATGCTCTAAAGGAATACCTCCTTGTAGAGCAGATGAGGGTTGAATGTTTATGAGATATGTAGCAGTGGAGACAGCCTCAGCCCAAAAACAAGGCAGAAGAGAGGCGGCAATCATCATCGCGTGAGCTGTCTCAAGAAGGTGACGACGTTCTGAGCGTGAGCACTGGGACAAGAAAACTGAGCAAGAGTACCCTGCTCAGCAAGAAAACCACTCAACATTTTAGAGATATACTCACCAGCAGAATCGAGGAGCATGAGTTGCGCGTGCGAAAAAATTACCTAGAGCTCTAATACTATGTTAGAGAAATAGCAACTTATATTATTAGGAGGCCATAGCCAACATATATACACATACATGAGGATGCCAAAAGGCTACAAGAGGATGCCAAGAGACTATAATGTAAAAGACCAAAAGACAACACTAATATAACTCTAACACTGTAAATACCTTCGCAACACACAATGGTTACTTTATGCAGGGATGAGAGAGAGACGTACCAGCAGCAGCAGCGCATGCTTTCTCTCGTATTGCGGCGCTCAGGGACAACAGGGATGAACGCGTCCCCTTTAGGTCAGTCACGGATGGGCCTGGGCCACATGGGCCAACTGGATGGGCCACACTTACAACAACCCCCCTCAAGAGGGGATAGATATCTATCATTCCCATCTTGTCACATGCTGGACTGCATTCTCTAGTTCCCAGTCCTTTAGTCAAGTAATCTGCAATTTGTTGTCCTGAACTCACATACTCTTATCTTGATAATCCCAGCACCCAGTTTTTCTTTGATAAAGCATCTGTCAATCTCCACATGTCTGATTCTATCATGTTGAACTGGGTTATTTCCTATGTTAATTGCCGACTCGTCGCACCATACATTCATACAACTGGTCTTCAATATCATCAGTTCTTCTAACAGATTTATTGTCCATAACAACTCACTCAATCCCTGAGACATGGCTCGGTATTCAGCCTCTGCAGTTGATTTGGAAACAGCAGGTTGTTTCTTGCTTCTCCAAGGCACTAGATTTCCTCCTACAAAAACACAATGGCCTGAAGTTGATCTCCTGTCATCCAGGCAGCTAACCCAATCAGCATCACAATAACCATCCACGACACGATGTCCATGACTCTTGTATATCAGTCCTTTCTCAGGAGACCCTTCAAGTATCTCAGGATTTTATATGCTGCCTCAGATGTTCACTTCTAGGTTCATCTATTGATCAACGAGCTAGCCAACTAGAGGCTCACTAGGGACACGTTGTGGTCTATGTATTCACACATGTATTACGGTTTCCGGTTAACACAATTATAGCATGAATAATAGACAATTATCATGAACTAGGAAATACAATAATAACCATTTTATTATTGCCTCTAGGGCATATTTCCAACAGATACCCCTTATGGGATGGGGCTTTGTTGATTACCTTGGTGGGTACTGTCAAGGAGCTCGCATTACTAGTGGCGGGAGTGGCATGGTCACTCTCGATACGGGGTCATAACGGTTTGTATGATCATGCGCTGTCTTCATAGGCACCGGGCAGACCGTTGGTCCCCTCATGGATGGTACGATCTGGAGCGAGGCTCGTGTGATGTACATTATGAGGGCTGGGTACCAATCGACTGGACTCTTTGTTTAGTATCGCTAGGGGAAAGGCATTGTTCGGGTACTTACCTTGGGTATGTGATGTACCGCGAGTCGTGGATGACACGGAAGTTTCCCGAGTCTTGTGGGTAAAGTGTGCAACCTCTGTAGAGTGTAAAACTATTCGAATAGCCGTGTCCACGGTCGTGGACAGTTGGATGACCGCTCTTGTGCTACGTCCAAATGTTTTCACAAAATGGTGTGAGCGTGTTGGAGACAAAGATGGTACTTGAGCTAAGTCTGATGACTTAGTATGACGATTGAACTAAGTCCGATGAATTAGCATGACAATTGAACTAAGTCCAATGACTTAGCATGATAAATGAACATGAGATGTTCAACCACTGCTTACGATGATATCTATGACTTGTTCATATGGATATCTGGCAAGCTGTTGATGCACGCTTACTTAGTACCTTGATCATGTCATTGCATTCAAAATTGGCTTTCCGCAAATTACCTACTTAGTGATATATCATGCATCATTATTACCTTGTTCCACAACTTGGGTTGCTTGCGAGTACATTCAAAGTATTCATTGGCTTGCCACTGGTTATTTAATTGGCCAGGCATGGAAGAACAAGAGTATGTTGAAGAGTTCGTTGGTGATGAACATGCGAACTAGGACGCTTCCCAGTCAGAATGCATGTAGGTTAAGGCAGATGGCATGCGTTAACGCTTTCGATCAAGATTTCCGCTGCTTGTTCTATTTAAGTGTTTGGCCCTTGTGGCCCTATCTATGTAAGACTAGACCTTCATGGTCTTTATTTGTGTAAGACGCTTAATGTGGATGTAAGACTCTTGTTATTCAGTTTCTGTGTGTTCAGTGAGCATTGATCTCTAGGATCACTATACACTTGCATTAGGTGATCACGACTTATAAGTCGGGGTCCCCACAGAGCTGGTATCAGAGCCATCCTGACTGTAGGAAGCCCTTAGTTAGCATGGATGTTAGTTAGGATAAAATCATTTTCAAAACTACACCTAGCGCCTATGCTTAGGAATTTTGCACTATTTACCCCTTCTATTCTTCACACAACACTCTGCTGACTCTCCTCCTTTCAAACCTTTGTAGATGGCCGTCGCACCCGAAGCCTTCCTGACATCCGGCTTTCCCTTACTCGGGGATAGCCTGGAGAAGTGCCAGTTTTGCCAACCACCCGTTTTCCTCTACCACGAGCACTGGGTCGATGCCGTCATGAGGGAGTGCCACGTAGATGTGGTCGTGAAGGCAAACGACTCCCCGATCAGTTGGTTCTTTGAAGGACCACAGATGGAGCCCATGATAC
This sequence comes from Hordeum marinum, assembly GCA_022496015.1. NCBI lineage: Eukaryota > Viridiplantae > Streptophyta > Magnoliopsida > Poales > Poaceae > Hordeum > Hordeum marinum. The sequence goes on from CM039672.1 coordinate 226,314,090, forward strand.
TCGCCGTCGAGTCAACTGCACGCAAGGCACTTCTGCACCTATGAGACATCATTCCAGAGATGGCTAATAAGCCAGCTACTCGCTACCTTCCTTTCAGGAAGGATGATCTTGGCAAGAGTTGGACACTGGTTCCGGCCCACGAGGATGGCACGCCACTTAGGTTCCAGACCTACTTCAGCCTCTCTGCTGGTAGTCTTGTTCACCAATTGATTAAGAAGTCCGTAAAGCTCCGCGAGGAACTTCACCACACCCGAGAACTACTTTGGCAAGCCAAGACGAAGCGAGACAAGATCAAGAAGGATGGAGCCCCCAAGGGACGACCAGCTGTCGCTTATCGAGGAGTACCCCCAGGTAGTGATGCACCTACATGTTGTCATCGCATGAGTGCGAAGGAGTACCGTGAGCTCTTCACCGACACGCCAGCGGAGCATTGTCGGAATGGACCTCCTCATTCCGTGACCCCTTCGACCAGAAATGATGCTTGTTCAGATGATGAATAGGAGGAAGACCCAGAGGAGTGTGACTACGAGACCAAGCACTCCACCACCTGAGTCTGAGAACCCCTAGGGTAGGATTAGTCATGTACCCCTCATGCGAAGTTGAGTCCATGTAATGGTTCATATGAAACCATGTGTGCTTGTTGTTTGTTTGGTTGTTTGTGTTCCGATGCAAGTCTCGCTTTTGACTTAAGCAACATGTAAGCGACTCCATCGTCTATCTTAATATATATTGGTCTTTTGACCTTTGTTTTAACACACTTGCACTCGACCAACCCCCTTAGGCGCGCTTTATCGTTGTTGCTTTCCCTCTCGTCTGTTCCAGTTGTTTGACTTGGCTGCTCCAAACAGGATGGTGACTGCTACCCGCAATAGCTCATTTGCCAACCCTAAAGCCGGCAGCTCAAGCCAGCAATAGGGAGCTGGTGGGGCTGCTCATGCTGAAGGACACCAGGAGCAGCCACAAGGCGACATTCCCCCGCCACCACCTCCACCGGAGAACATGACCATAGCTCAGTTTCTCCAAGTTCTCCGGGAGGAGCGCCAGGCCAACAATGCTGCTATTCAGCAGATGGCTCAAGCCCTTGTGAACAACCAGCAGCAAGGCAGGAACGGCAATGGACGCTCCACTCTGTCTGAGTTCATGAGGAATTCGCCCCCAACCTTCACCGAGACTACCGAACCATTGGATGCTGATCACTGGATCCGCACCATTGAGGACCTCCTTGAACTGGTCAATTACAATGAGGACTGTGAGAAGGTGCTATATGCATCTCACTGCCTCGGAGGTACCGCTCGAGCTTGGTGTGATGGATTCAAGGTCATGCAAGGTGAGCGTGTGATCACCTGGAATGACTTCAAGGAAGGATTCTGCACCGCCCACATTCCTTCTGGGATCATGGCTATCAAGAAGAGAGAATTCCGAGCGCTGAAGCAAGGAAGTGGCTCTGTCAAGGAGTACCTGTAGAAGTTCAACCTCCTATCAAGGTATGCACCTGAGGATGTCAGCACGGAGGCTGCCAAGAAGGAACGCTTCATGAAAGGACTTCAATAGACCCTGCAGTATCATATCATCGTTTGCGACTGTTGTACCTTCTTCGACCTGGTGAACAAGGCCCTCATGCTGGAAGACAAGAATGGTGCCATAGACGACACTCGCAAGCGCAAGATGATCAGCAAGGGTAGCTCCAGCAACCAGAAGCCTCGCCCCTAGCAGCCAGCCCCAGCCAAGCCAACATATCAGCCACAACAGGCTAGACCTCCTACGCCTCATCCAAGCTACCAGCCTCAACAGTATGCCAATCCCAGGTCAGCTTACAACAACAACCCTAGACAAGTTGCTTGCTTTGGGTGTGGTCAGCCAGGACACATCTCTAGGTTGTGTCCCAACAAGAAGCCAGATGCACCACGCCGCAATGCGCCAAACCAAGGTCAAGCCCGTGGAGCACCCCGAAGGAACCCCGCTCCCTGCAACCAGCCCAACAATGGCAAGGGTCATTTGAATCACGTCACTATAGAGGAAGCCCAGGAAGACCCAGACGTCATACTGGGTACGTTCCTCGTCAACTCAACCCGAGCAATGGTATTGTTTCATTGTGGAGCCTCGCATTCTTTTGTCACCCAAAAGTTTGCACTAGAGAGTGGCATGAAGCCTACACCCCTGGGTAGTCGTATGTTGATAGAAACCCTGGGATCAGTTATGAAGTCTGGGATAGGTTGTAAGGGAGTTGAGATTAACATCAACGGGGTAGATTTTCTAGCAGACCTTATCATCCTGAAGTCAGAAGGCTTGGATGTGATCCTAGGCATGGATTGGTTGACCAAGCACCAAGGCTTGTTAGACTGTGCCATGGATTGGGTGACCAATAGCCAAGGAGTGGAAGTCAAGTATGTTCCAACCCTACCTCCACTCAAGCCCCTCACGCTAATTACCTATCGGGAGTTGAGTTGCATCAAGTGCTAGTGGTATGTGAATACCCGAATGTGTTTCCTGATGAGCTGCCCGAAATGCCTCCTGACCGTGACATTGAGTTCATCATTGAACCTATGTCTGGATCAAGGCCCATCTATAAGAAGGCCTATAGGATGGGATCCAAAGAGTTGGCTGAATTGAAGAAGCAACTAGCGGGGCAGCTCAGAAAAGGATTCATTCGCCCAAGTGCCTCTCCTTGGGGATCACCTGTCCTATTTGTGTCAAAGAGGGACGGACCTATCAGACTCTGTGTCAATTACCGTTCTCTCAATGAAGTCACAATAAAGAACAAGTACCCTCTCCCCAAGATTGAAGACATGTTTGATCAGTTGAATGGAGCCAAGGTGTTTTCCAAGATTGACCTCAGGTCTAGGTACTATCAGCTGAAGATCAGACCCCAAGACATTCTGGAGATGGCGTTTGTAACCCAGTATGGCCTGTATGAATACACGGCCATGTCATTTGGGTTTAACCAATGCCCCTGCCTACTTCATGTACCTCACAAATAAGGTCTTCATGGAGTACTTGGACAAGTTCGTTGTCGTCTTCATTGATGACATACTCGTCTTCTCCAAGCCTGAAGAAGAGCATGAAGAGCACCCGAGATTGGTCTTAGAGAAGCTTCTTGAGCACCAGCTTTATGCCAAGTTCAGCATGCGTGAATTCTGGTTGCATGAAGTTGGATTCTTGGGTCATGTGTTGACTACGGAAGGATTATTAGTGGATCCTGCCAAGATTGAAGTTGTGACTGAATGGCAAACCCCAACCACCGTGAAGGAAGTCAGGAGCTTCCTCGGACTCGCAGGATATTACCGCAAGTTCGTGGAAGGGTGCTCGAGCATTGCCCGACCCATGACCCAGCTTTTGAAGAAGGACAAGAAGTTCGAATGGACAACTAAGTGCGAGGAAAGCTTCCAAGAGCTCAAGAAGAGATTGACCACAGCCCCAGTTTTAGCCACCCCTGATATTCACAAGGAGTTTGTGATATATTGTGATGCATCAAGAACCGGGCTTGGAGGTGTTCTGATGCAAGAAGGCGGAGTTGTAGCTTATCTATCCAGATAGCGACGACCTCATGAAGAGAACTACGCAACTCATGATCTCGAGTTGGCAGCCGTGGTTCATGCCTTGAAGACATGGCGACATTACCTTCTGGGGATGCAATGTGAGATATACACAGACCACAAGAGTTTGAAGTATATTTTCACCCAAAGGGAATTGAACATGAGGCAGAGAAGATGGTTGTAGTTGATCAAGGATTATGACCTCAGTGTTCAATACCACCCCGGAAAGGCCAACGTGGTAGCAGATGCCTTGAGCAGAAAGGCTTGTTCCTTGAATGCCATGGTTAAGGAAAGTCTACCCGCCCTATATGAAGAGCTTGAAAGCTTCGGCTTGGAACTAGTTGCACCTGGGTTCCTCGCCAACCTTGAAGAAAAGCCTACCTTGATGGATGATATCAAAGAAGCTCAGAAGGGACACGAGATCATTGAAGGCATCAAGAGGAAGAGCAAGGCAGGCAAGGCCCCACAATTCTTAGTGGATGAACAACGAGTAGTATAGTTCGGGAATCGCATCTGCGTACCCAACAAAGAGGAGCTCAAGAACCTGATCTTGCAAGAAGATCATGACACTCCATACTCCATCCATCCTAGAGGAACCAAGATGTATCTAGACCACAAGTCAAGATTATGGTGGCATGGCATGAAACGGGAGATAGGCATGTTCGTTGCTAAGTGTGACATATGCCAGAGAGTCAAAGCAGAGCATTAGCGACCCGCTGGACTATTGCAGCCTCTCAAAGTGCCTGAATGGAAGTGGGACAAAGTCGGGATGGATTTCATCACCGGATTACCAAGGTTAAGGAAAGGAAATGATTCAATTTGGGTCATTGTCGACCACCTGACCAAAGTAGCCCACTTCATTCCCGTCAAGACCACCTACAATAGGAACCAGTTGGCCAACCTCTACATCAACCGGATTGTGAGCTTCCACGGAGTTCCTAAGGAGATCGTATCGGATCGAGGCACCTAGTTCACCTCAAGGTTCTTGAATAGGTTCCAAGAAGCCTTGGGAACGAAGCTCTCCTTAAACACTGCTTTTCACCCCCAGACCGGTGGGCAAACTGAACGAGTGAATCAGATACTCGAAGACATGCTTCGCGCTTGTGTTTTGGCATATGGAACCAAGTGGGAAGATTGCCTGCCGTTTGCCGAGTTCTCCTACAACAACAGCTATCAGTCAAGTCTTCAAATGGCACCATTTGAGGTTTTGTATGGGCGCAAGTGTCGTACGCACCTCAACTGGTCAGAGACCAGAGAAGGGTTAATCTTCGGACGAGACATCCTCCGCGAAGCAGAAGAGCAAGTTCAACTCGTCCGAGAGCAACTCGAGACCGCCAAGACTAGGCAGAAGAGCTACACCGACTCTCGCCGTCGGGACATGAGTTTTCGTGTTGGAGACCATGTTTACCTCCATGTCATGCCTCTCAAAGGAACCAAGCGATTCCACGTCAAGGGGAAACTTGCACCAAGGTTCATCGGCCCCTTCAAGATCACCGAAAGATGAGGAGAAGTTGCCCATCAACTAGAGCTACCTTCCGAGCTATCGGTTGTGCACAACATCTTTCATGTGTCACAACTCCGGAAGTGTCTGCAAGTTCCCAACCGCCCCGACCTCTACAAGGACATCGACCATCAAGCCATCGATCTTTAGCCAGACCTCACTTATCGTGAGAGGTCGGTTTGCATTTTGGATGAAGCCGAGCACTGCACCCGAAGCCGCACCATCAAGTACTACAAGGTCCAATGGAGCAACCACTCTAAAGCTGAGGCAACCTGGGAGCATGAACACTATCTTAGATCTGAGTTCCCTTATCTTTTTAGCGCTTAGCCCAGGAATCTCGGGCACGAGATTCTTGTAAGCGGGGTAGGTCTGTCACACCCTGTGTTTGTATCACCTTGTTATGTCTGGATTTATAACATTTGGAGCCAACTAAAACTTTTTCAATGCTTGTGCCTTATTGAATTGTTGCTTGTTTGTTTGTTGATTGTGGTGTATGGCACTCTTAGATTCTACCCCTCTCCACATTCATCTTCCTTGACCCAAAGTTCTTGCCCAATGATCATGCCATGTGAATAGGGCCCAAAACTATTTTTATCAAATTTTATTTTGACCAAAAAGGATTTATCCAAACTAGGTTTTCAAAAAAACACTGAAATGAGGTTTGCATTGCAAGTCCTCAAATTGGGTGGATCCTTCTTCCCCAAAGGCTTTACTTCAAACCCACTACATATAAGACTTTCCAAAAACCCCAAATATTAATTTAAAAGATTATTCTTATATTTTATTTAAAGGATTTTTCTTAAGGCCAGAAATGGTTTTTCATAAGGAAAAATTATTTAAATGTTTTAAAAATATTTGAGAAAATTAAGGGAAACTCAGTGGACATATATTTTCCATATATATGAGTTTCAACACAAGGGCATGTTTAAATCATGGGCAAAACCCCTCAAAAGCCTTTGTGTTCAAATCAAGCTTTTGAAATATTTCTATAAGAATTATTATCAATAAATTCCAGGAAAATTCTATCAAGTCAACACTATCATAGGTGATGAACTTGCAAAGTTTCACCTCAATACAAGTTGATTTGGTTTGTCAAACCATCCCAAAACCCTTCCTGTCCAGATTCAAATTTGAGCAACTTTACATTGTGAAGTTTCTCCCCATGACCCCAAACTTTGTGGACATGCTCTAATCACCAAATGATGATGCTAAACTAAGTGGGGCATCAAGGGTAAAAGCTTAGCGTAACTAGATCTATAGAAACCTGATTCTATTAGTTTCTAGGGTTCACAAAGTTTCCATTGTCAACTTTGCCCACCTGTGCTCAAACTTTGTGATCAGGCCCATTTTTACCTAACATTTGACCCTGTTGAATATCTCAATAAGTTGGTAAATTGTTCTTGCCAAAAACCCTATCAAACACCTTCTGCTGAAATAGTAAAGTCTCTGTTTTCACCCCTTCCTCTTTTACCCTTGCCTCCAAACTTTTACCTCACCCTCTAGCAGTGCCCAAGCACCCCTAGTATAAGCCTCAGGGGGATGGGGTAAAAGCCCCATTCTCAACTCAGGACAGCAGCAAAACACCTCTAGCTCCCCTCCTCTCTTATTCTACTAGCCTCCCAGGGCATCCAATGCTAGAATATCCTAGCCTAGGCCCCCCTAGAGCCCCTAGACGCAAGTGGCCGCGCCCAAAACGCCAATGGCATACCATGTCATGGCATTTGGGCGCTCTAGATCATGCTACAGTGCACTCGCGCACTGTAGCTGCCCCCATCCCGAAGCCCCCGACCACCTCGGGCCAAGGGAGCACACCACCGAGCCCCCTCGACGTTTGCACCTCCCTGCCGGTCGTCTCCCCCTCCCCTGTCCCTCTCCAGTGGCTTCCCGCATGCGCGACACGGTCGCCCCTCTCGGCTAGTGCTCGGGCTCACACGTGCGACACCCCTCGCCCCCTCTGCTTGTCCGCAACCCTCCAGAGCATCTCCTGTGGACCCCCAGCTTCGCCTACACCCCCTCCTTGGCTGCCGTAGCTCAACGGCAAGCGCCCGAGCTTTCCCGTGCTCGCCACCTCCCTTGTCTCCTCCCTCGCCTATATAAAGGGCCCCGAGCACCCCTCTCTCCTCCTCTATCCCCCTTCCACCTTCAATCCCCGCGTAAGTCGCCCTAGTGACCTCCCGGAGCACCTTTGCTCGGGATCGACCGAGGCACTGTCGTCTCAGGGCTTCGTCGATCTCGGGCTACCGGCCCACTCCGGCCTTCCTTCCTCCTTCATTGAGCCCCTAGAGAGCTTTCGCATTGTTCCCCTTCCTCCCCAACCGTTTTGCTGCAAGAAACGATGCCGGCGACCCCCACCCAAAACGGCTCCGCCGCGGCCTTCTCCCCGCCGGCGACTCTGGCCCCCTCCGGTCACCCTTCCACCTCCAAGAGACCGATAGGTCGACGCTCAGCCCGTTTCCATCTCCAGATTCCCTCACCGCGCCTCCTTCCGCCACCGGTGAGCCTCTCCTCTCTCTTCCCCGAGGTGGGAGAAGGATCCAACAGGTGGGACCCACTTGTCGGCCTCTCTCTCCCTCTCCCGCTCTCTCTCTCCCCCTCACGGTCGCTGACAGCCAGGCCCCATGCGTCAGGTTTGAACCTAAGCGAGCGCAAGGCCGGCTGGCTGGCTAGTTGGGACGGCCTAGCCACTGGCCGCCTCTGGCCCAGGGTCCCATGGCCTTTTCTTTTCTTTTCTGAAGGATTTTGCAAAAAGTCCACAGAGCCCAATAAAAATCCTATGACAATAATTTCTCCACCTAAATTTCCAAGATATTCCCTAGAATTTAATAGTGCCTTTTTGTAAAATATTTAAAAACCTTTTACATATTGTTTTATTTTAAAACCTATATTTAGGCATCTTTCTGCCTATGTTTAATAGATTTCAAAAATGTTTTTCGTCACGAAATATTAAACAAACATATTTAATATAGTCTTTAGTATTTATCAGAGTAGGGTTGCATTTTTAATAGTGGCTTGTGTGCTTTGTTTTTTGTGTGATGCTTATTTTTATCGCTATTTATCGCGATGATAGATTGCGCTGTTGACGAGGAAGTTGGACCCAAGGACTTCGAAGACCCCGGAGACTTTGTTGAGCCAGGCAAGCAGCCTTTTGACCATGTTGAGAAACTTTTTCATGCATGACATATAGCACTTGTTGTGTCGATGTTTGATCATGATGTGGTGTCCCCCTTCAGTGGGTTGCCTCCGATACTCTCACCTTTGACACATGCATCGTGCATGACCCTACCACCTTATGAGGGTTATGCGGGTGGGTGTAGATAGGTTTCTAGTAGATGCTACGCAAGTGGGTTCGGGATTTATGCATAGTGATGGAAAGAAAGAAAAGATTGCAAAGACTTTTTCGAAAACCCTGTCGAGTGCCACTAATGCCCGAGGGAGATGTTGATAAGTTGGATCACCACTTGAGAAAGAAGTGGTGTGTCGGAACAAGTTGAGGATGTGTTTTCAAAAACGGATTGGTGTAAGTTGCGACCGTTACTCCAACCTTACATGCGCAACCACGATACCCCTTATGGGACGGGGCTTTGTTGATTACCTTGGTGGGTATTGGCAAGGAGCCCACATTACTAGTGGCAGGTGTGGTATGGTCACTCTCGATACGGGGTCGTACTGGTATGTACGATCATGCGCTGTCTTCACAAGCACCGGTCATACCGTTGGTCCCCTCATGGATGGTACGATCTGGAGCGAGGCTCATGTGATGTACATCATGAGGGCTTGGTACCACTCGAGTGGACTCTTTGTTTAGTATCGCCAGGGGAAGGCATCGTTCGAGTACTTACCTTGGGTATGTGATGTACCGCGAGTCGTGGATGACACGGAAGTTTCTCGAGCCTTATGGGTAAAGTGTGCAACCTCTGCAGAGTGTAAAACTAGTCTAATAGCCGTGTCCATGGTCAAGGACAGTTGGATGACCACTCTTGTGCTACGTCCAAATGTTTTCGCAAACTCGTGTGAGCATGTTGGAGACAAAGATGGTACTTGAGCTAAGTCCGATGACTTAGTATGACGATTGAACTAAGTCCGATGACTTAGCATGACAATTGAACTATGTCCGATAACTTAGCATGATAAATGAACATGAGATGTTCAACCACTTCCTACGATGATATGTATGACTTGTTCATATGGATATCTGCCAAGTTGTTGATGCATGCTTACTTAGTTCCTTGATCATGTCATTGCATTCAAAATTGGCTTTTCGCAAATTACCTACTTAGTGCTATATCATGCATCATTATTACCTTGTTCCACAACTTGGGTTGCTTGCGAGTACATTCAAAGTACTTATTGGCTTGTCACTAGTTATTTAATTGGCCAGGCATGGAAGAACAGGAGTATGTTGAAGAGTTCGTTGGTGACGAACATGCAAACTAGGACGCTTCCCAGTCAGAATGCCTATAGGTTAAGGCAGATGGCATGGGTTAACGCTTTCGATCAAGATTTCCGCTGCTTGTTCTATTTAAGTGTTTGGCCCTTGTGGCCCTATCTATGTAAGACTAGACCTTCATGGTCTTTATTTGTGTAAGACGCTTAATGTGGATGTAAGACTCTTGTTATTCAATTTATGTGTGTTCAGTGAGCATTGATCTCTGGGATCACTTTACACGTGCATTCGGTGATCATGACTTATGAGTCGGGGTCCCCACACCAAATCCTCTTACCCTTTGGCCGACGCCCCACGGAGGGTTTCCCTCCTTGGTGGCTGCCTCTTTCTCCCCCTGCAACCTATATATACTTGAGATATTGCCCCCTTTGAGAGACACAAGTTTATGAGCCTCCTCTAGTTCATGTAGTTCTAGTTCTTGTTGGTCCTAGTTGACTAACTAGAGCTAGGTCTAGTTCCTCTAATCCTTATAATTAGAAGCCAAGTGTGCGTGTAATATCCTCCCTCTAATTATCCGGCGACAATTAGCTCTGGATGGAAAAGCGCTCCCAGATCATTAAGAGCGTATGCTTGCAACCAGGTAGAGAAGCCGTGCTTTTTGTCCTCGGTTCTAGGGATCATTCATCTATAGTTTGAGGGACTCGAAGCTCGATCTTCATCATCACATTCTTATTATGGTGCTATTCGATGAAGGTAACGACCGCGATCCCAACCGTTATTGTATCTTCATAGTGCTCCTGGTTGATCGTAGGGCAATTTTTTTAGTTTTCTACTATGTTTCCCAACGGTGGTATCAGGAGTAGTTCTATGAGTAGATAAAGGTTGCGATCTAGATCATACATGGATGTGAGGGTATGATGTTCTTGCTATGTTTCCTACAAGTGTCGCTTCATTTCAATTCATTCACGGCATGATGTTGCTTTGTACAAAGTTCTAACAATCGGTCGACTCTGGCTGTCGATGATATGCTAACAGTTCTTTGGGTCATAGTCAAGAATAGTAGACCATCGCGTACAAAAGAGGGTAATGAAGATGGTCGATCTTCTAGGGGGCATGCATATTGACAAAGTTTAGTGTGGGTCCAGAGATTTTTAATTAAATCATGTTCCCTCACACACCCCGGTACTTAATCTAGCAATAAGGATTGTCGCCTTCATGGTGGACACATGCAGCTAGTGTTATCCTGAAACTCTAGAAACCATGTAATTAAAATTTGCCAAACCTATTAGAGGACGTCTAACTTGGTTTTGTACGTTGCATGTGATGTGATATAACCTTCGTCATGATATTGTGTTTATGTATGATATGGTTATATGTTGTAATGTTAAGTGGCCTGCGCGTCATGACATGATGGCTGGAGCGACGAGATTGCCACCTAAATGTAAATATCGTAGAGATAGCCTACAAGTTGTAGGTAACGATGGCAGACGTACATGGAGGACCCCGACGGGAATAAGGTGTAGTAGGAGCGGGATGAGGAGCTATAATTTTGTGCCATAACGGAATTTTTGAATTTGGTGCCATGGCAACATTTTCTGAAATGGTCACCATGACAATGTTTTCGAAAATTTCTGCCATGACAACATTTTTGAAACGTTGCCCCGAGAACAAAATATCTGCCATGATGATGCTTCAACTAAAGATAGGATATGTTCATGAAGAATTTTGTGCCCAGGTCTATACCATGTCGTGCTATTATGAATTTCCTGAGATGTTTATCCCTTTGTTGTTTTCACCCTTTGATTGCACATTAGTCAATTATTAGGGTGATCTCTCACCAAAAATATCAAGTTAAAAGGTGCTCTTCCCAATGTTGCAAATCGTATATAACGCATAACTTTCTGGAGTGCGTCATGTCCATCAAATCGTATATAACGCATAATGTCCAACTATGGAGATATGACCGGCAAAGGATTGCCTACAGATTGGGTTCATGTCATCAGTGATGTCCACATCAATGGATGGGAATAAGATCAAGATCTTGAATCACTTAAGATAAGTTATGAGAGAGATTGATTTGAGCGGGAGCATAATTATGTATTAATTCAGTTTAATCACCAGTGCAATTAATTATGAACAATGTCTATGTGTAGTTTGCACTATAGTTGTAGAATATTGGCTCATGGTTCCACCTTTGTTCTTCAAATTGATTAGCTATTATTTATCTAGTTGAATATTTATGATTGATAAACGTAATGAGAGGATCGTCCTCAATTGTCTCGATAAAATGGTTTCTATTGCATACTTATAATACTCTCCTGCTAATGCTATGGATGATGAGACTCACGTCCTTCGATTCAAAGGGATAGAATTGCATTATGGTCTACTTGCTTGCAAGTAACCTGAACTTCAAAATGTTTGAGATAGTTATGTGCTATCCTTGGAACTAAAAATTGTATTTAGAAACAAACAAAGACCGAAATATATGTGATATCTAAAGAAGTGTTTCATTCGCAAGTTCTATTGAAATATTCAACTATGTTTTAGACTAAAATGAGTAGGACCCGGGAGAGCACCATTCTTGAGTTGATGGTGAGAATTTAAAGAGAAAGAGCAAATCCGAAGGTGTAATGAGACTTACATGCCTAGGGATGTTTAGGGCTCATGCCACTCTTAAAGTAGGATGCTTATTTTGTGAGTAGGAGAAATATTGGAAGTAAAACTACAAGAAGTTAAAAGGCGGAAAGAGAGAAGACTGGAATGTCCAACTCGGGTATGAATGTCATGCAAGTTATGGGATGAAGAAAAAGTTAGTCAAGTAAAAGTAACTCTTCAGAATTATGATTAATTTTTTATCACTAAATTCTTCGTATTATGGTTAAAAGTTGCTCACAAGGATACCGACTCGATTGCATGTTCTAGAAAATCGATGAAAGAACTACTATGACCTAAATGATCAAACAAATAATGAGGTTAAAACATCATATGGAAAATTTGTAAGAAAATACAAAACATCCCATCAACATATTACCTCGGTAATATATTGGCATAATTCATTTTAGGGTTTTGTACACTCTAGCCCATTGCATAGAAGTTGCAAGAAGGTTGTTCATGAGAGAACAATAGTTGTTTGATGTTATGGCAAAAAGGCCATACTCCTATTGTGAATAGGAGATATGGTGTGAATATTGATAATATAAATAAACTTCCAGAACAGTGATGCTAAATGTTGCAAGACTAAAATAATACCACATATGTGTGGCACTGCATTTAGCCACATTGGAGATAACCGCACGGAGAAATTCCATAGTGATGGATTTTGAAGTCATTTGATTATGTATCTTCTGAAACTTGCAACTTTTGTCCAAATAGTGAAGTAAACTAAAATACCGTTCACATGCCATAGAGAACGAGAAGAAAAAGTAATTGGAAATATGCTTATTGATGTATGTAGTCCAATAATTGTTGTTGCAAGCAGTGTATTTATCTATCTTCAAGGGTGGCTCAAGTAGATGTTCATATTTAAAGATAAAAATGGATTCTTTGAAATGTATCAACAGGTTTTTAGAATGAAGTAGGAATTATTGTAATAAGAGAGTTTTTCTACAATTGGATTGCAAAAAGAAAATTTGAGTTACACATTTAGAGAATGTCTGATGAGCTATGAAAATAATTTTATAGCTTGCACCTCCAAGAACACTTCTAAGAGTAGAGTGTTTTGAGTAGATGTAATCAAGCTATGTATGACATAGTAGATGATAGATGACATTAATCAAATTTGCCAATATACTTATAATGTCATGCTTTAGACACTATGGCTTTTACACTTAAAAGAGCGCCATCAAAACTAACACTATGTAAGATATGAAATGATAAGTGCTAATTTGTTGGTTATCCCACATGGTTGGGTATTCCTCTACCACTACGCCGAGGCAAAAGCGTTTTGCCACAAAGTGTGGAACTTCTGAAGAAAATGTTTTCTGCAAAAGAGTGAGTGGGAGGACAGTGCAAATCGAGAGATTACAAAATCTTCATAACCAGATCAAAGAAAGTAGCACTAGAAGTAGTTCTGGAATTTCCTACGACTATTGATACCAAAGCCTCTACATGAGATATAAAGACTTATGTCGAACTTGTGGCAGAACTATATAGGTTGAGGAATATCCGTGCAAACCTTTATGGTGCATAGACGAAATATTGTTGAAGCAAACAATGAACCTATGAGATCTGAAGAAGCATTGATGGGCCCTCACTTCGGAAATGTCTATATGCTAAAGTAATCTAAGATAGTATCCACATACTTGAATCAAGTTTAGAACTTGATGAACCCTCCAAAAGACTTAGAGTCTAATGTATTATAATGGATCTATAAACTAATAAAGATAAAAAGGTTTTATAAAGCTTGACTTGTTGCAAATAGTTTATGAAAAGATCAAGGGATTAACTATAACGAGATTGTCTCATCATAGCAATACTTAAAAGCCAGTTCAGGTTAAACTAGCAATTGCTACATATTTCAATTATGAGATATAATAGATATATGTCAAAAGGATTCCCATGAGATGGTAATAGAATGGGATTGTATATATGATACAATCCAAAGTAATTTTGTCAATCTAGAGGATGCTAGTAAATGTCCAAACTTCAATAAATCCTATAATGGATTGAATCAAGCGTAATTGAGTTGGAATCTTTGTTCTGATGAAATGGTCAAATTAATTGATTTCATCGAGGAAAGCAAATATACTTGTATTTACAAGAAATTAAGTGGGAGCATGATAATATTTCTAAAACATTGTGTGCATGACACATTAATGATTGGAAATTATATAAAGTTCTTGACACAGATTTAAACTTTATTGAAACTAGTTTTTTTAGTAAAGTACTTAGGAAATATAGCCTTGTCATTATACATAATAATCTATGGAGATAGTAGTTTCTAATCGGGCTTTGAAAAATACATATTGACAACATGCTAAAGGTGTTTAGTATGAAAAATAAGCCAAGAAGAGTTACTTGTCTAACTCACATGGAAGGATTTTTCTCAAGAATCGGTATCTTGAAATACTAATGAGTGAAATACATGATTTCAATCACACTTGTGTTAATTATATTCCATGGTATGTAAATAACCAGATATGTCTTGTATTCCAAGTAAGTTGTGAGTAAAAGTTACTATAATGATAATTTTTTGATCATAGGACAAAAGTAAAAAATGTCGTCAATTAAAATAATTTATGGTGGCACGGTAAGTTGGAACTTGTCCAAGAGAGTTACTATGGTGAATTATATAACATAAGGCTGGGTATATTGTCAGTTTAGAAGTAACAATGGAGGATAATGAATCAATAGTTCATTTATGAACTTGGTATGATATACAGGTGATTATGCTAATGGAACATTGTTCTTAATAGTGGTTCCATAGCTAAGTCAAAGGAATCAAAGGTTCTGCTAGTGATTCAATATCTAGAAGGCAAGTTTCACAAAATTATGAATTCTTGTGAAAGCATGGTAGATGAATTCAAATTCAAATGATACACAAGGATCTGAAGTTGTTAGATCCCATAGGATGAAGTCTATACCACAAGAAAGGCATGGAATCATATCGGATTGTCATTGGTGTCAAAGTAAAATATGTTAACTCGATTATTGACTCTAGTACAAGTGGGAGGTTGTTGGAAATATGCCCTAGAGGCAATAATATCCTATTACAATATTTCAATATTCATAATTAATAGTTTATATTTTGTGATATAACTGCTATGATCCTGGAATATGTGATTCACTGGAAAACTCATATGCACGTGCGGAATGATAAATAGTAAAATATGATTCATACACTAGTGTAGCGACGTGCTATACAAACGGTTTTTAACCCCTTTCCGTGATGTACTTTGAAACCGTCCTCTTGGATGTGTGGGCGATAGGGGGGTCCATCCCACACGATACAGAAAAATCGTCAGCGATGGTGATTGACAAATGCAAACGTTTGGCAAAACTAAGCGTATGGGATGTCCACATCTATCACAAACAAGAGACACCGGTCAACCATTTGAGATATGGTGAACTTCCCATACGGCCCATCCTTGCAACTCATGTGAGATCACACTAACATCGCCCATGCTATTCTGTGGTGCACCGTTTACAATGTTCATCGAATCACAAACAGTTCACGATTATAAAGCTTGTATGATAAGGGGACTATCATACACATTTAGTTCCACTATGACCGTATGTTATAGGATATAAGATTGCATATGTTTATCATTATAAAACCGTATGTGAAGGTTGGATCTATCCCACACGCGACACTTTCGATAAACGTTTGTGATTTACAAAACGCCCCGAACGTGTGATCCATATTTCCCAAACGTGTCATCCATACTACATGTGTCCGATGAAGGCCTATCGCACACGTTCTTCTTTGACCAATGTTTACAATGGCCACGACATCATAAACAGGTCACAATACCAAATCGTGTGTGATAGGGAGACTATCAGAAACACTTGTTGATAAGTAACTATGTGCGCTGGTGTTGTTAAGCTCACACGCTATTTGTCGGCTGACTATGTGCGCAGTAGAGATTCATCGCACACTCCGCTAGTGGAGAAACGTGTGTGATCTTAAAGTTGATCGCTGAGGTTTTGCTTTCTCAAAGTGTGTGCATTGTAATGGCCTGTAGAGCATAATTTACCCCTAATTTAATACCCGCATTCATAATTCACATAATTTAAATTTGAAATTAGGAAATCATGTTTAAATATAGGTTGAAGAATGAATGCAATATCGATTCACATGTATATATACTCAAGAACTACATAAGCATCAATTTGCAAACACAAAAGGAAAATTACATAACAGACAAATAAGAAATGAAGGAACCACGTTGTATTAGAGATGGTAAAGAGAGAGCCAAAAGAAATTCTGGTTGCTCAAGAATGTGAAGCAGAATGCCCATATTGTGCCCTCGTCCATGCCTAAAGCACGGACGACTCTAGGCCAGCCCCTAGTGATGACCACCTGCCCATCCTTCACTGTCTTCATCACGACTTCTCTATACTCATGTAGTCTCGATGATATACTTTAACCTTCATTGCATGTCAAACAATCATGTACTTTGCGAGGTAATCTTGAGTAAACTGCTTTGGGAACCACTACAAAAGAAAAAGATTTAGACATTGTTGTGTCACAACTCATTATGGGCGATACTAACAGAAGGATTCAGAGTACGTAGTTACCATCCTACAACTCACTTTTGTATTGGATGGAGCATAAACAAATAGTCTAATTGGCATCGTCCATCTCGTTTCCCTAACAATCCTTAATAGTTTCCTCACTTGATGTTGGTTCATGAATATATCATTGCTCCACACACAAAAAGGGTCGAGGCATGGATATTTACCAAAGACATATGTGCCTACAAGCAACAAGCCAATATTAGAAGCTAAAATTCAGTAGCAGAATGGTGTAATATTTTGCTCCATTAGTTCCACAATGTGGTGTGTATAAATATTTTGAGAAGTCAACATTTACTAACTTTGACCAAGTTTGTAGAAAAAACATATACATCTATAATTGCAATTACGTTTCATTAGATATATCACAAAATTTACTTTCATATTGTATACATTTTAGTGTGATATATATAAATATTATTCTCTATACATTTGTTCACAGTTTGCAAAGTTTGACCACTCAAAAAAATCTATATGCACTACATTATGGAACGGATGGAGTATAAGCGGAGGGATGAAAAAAACCTTAGTGGAAAACGTGGGCCACTCCCATTGTTGTCCTGCGCAAGTACTTGGAAAGTCATGATAAGTACAACATGCTTAACATGAACCAAATATACAAGGTATCTGCATGAAATAAATAGAACTGGATCCTCTAACATACACAAGGGATGTTAGAAAAGCTACAATACTCTAACTTTTCTTCTTTTAATCCATACAATTAAGGCTGAAATGATTTAAATTCATTTTTAAGTTACAGATCTAGTGTGTGAATTCATAGTAATTACATACAAACAAGTTGATGGTGAAATAAAATTAATTTTGGATTTTTTATACCTACAGTAATTACCAAAAGTAAACAACCTGCTAAGAGTTCCTAATATTCCTTCTTCATTTTACACTAGACGAGCACTATCGCATCGTTACTTTCCTTCTCTAAGTTAGAGGATCCATCTACGAAATAAACAAGATATATATATATATGCTCACTATAAGAACCAAATATAGCCATTGGAAACTGGACTAATACTCAATGCAACCAACCTAACAACCAAATATACAAAGCCAGGCATCTGCTTGAAAACTAGAAAAATGCTCACTGCAATCAACCTAACAACCAGATACAGAAAAGTAAGGCATCTGGTTGAAAACTAGACAAATGCTGACTGCAACCAACCTAACAACCAAATTTAGAGAAACAAGGCATAAATGTTTACAGCGGGAGTTAAGGGCAGTGGTTAGCATCACCGGGCATAACATGTGGTATTGATGAAGTTGAACTACATAGTTCATACTTGCACATAATGAACATCACATTGTGAATAACTGAAAGAAACAAGGCATATATGCCCACTTTAACAAGCAACTATAGCCATTGAAAATTGAACAAATACTCAATGCTACCAACCTAACAACCAGAATAGCAAGGCATCTGCTTGAAAACTAGACAAATGCTCAACGAAACAATGCATGATTATTGCATGGCAAAAGCTACTATAATAATAGGTACAAGAGGCCTAGATAGAAAACGAATGATTTGCTCAAAGGATGTTAATTGCCTCGCTTGTCATGGTTGGGCTCCTTCCACTTGCAATTTGGGGTGCCCAGGGTGCGCTCCCTAATTTTGCAGATGGGATGTTTCCCCTTGTAACAGTCGTAGTGTGTGCCCTTATCTTGGTCGGTGCCATCTGACTTTGGAGCTAAGGATCCCAAGCCACCGCCATAGAACATTTCCTTCAGAAATGTCAAAAGGGGCTGGATGGTGTAGAAGGATAGCAAATCCATGACCGCGAGGCAGAGGAGATCAGCAGCGGGGCCTTTGAAGAGATCGACGGTGGTTGAACCAGAGGCATTGTCGGTGGACCACTTAACTTGTGACATGGCCCGGGAGAAGCTGGTGATGTTGTCGAGCTTGATGTCGCGGTCGGGTCTCTTGAGATACATGAATACGTGAACCCGTAGACTTCAATCCTTTGGCATGGCAACATAGTCAATGTCCTCACCAGCTTCCGTGGCGAGGTGTTCCTCCTAGATCGAAGGGTCGGCACGAACGACGCCCACCTCGTCAGCATACGGTGGAGAGGTCATAGAAGATCTCTTTTTGCTTGTACACTCTTTGAGCTCCATGGGATATGTGGTCGATCTGATTAGGTTGTGACTCTCTAGAGTACAGGATGGGGATCTGGGGGAAAGGACATTGTCGGCCTCATGTAAAAACTCAGGGCAGCGATGGTGTATGTGGATCAGAGGGGACCCTGAACTTGTTTAGCCATGAGGAACGGGCAGACTGGATGAGGTTGGTGGTGGAAGGTGGCGGCGAGGGCGAGCTAGGGTTAAAGCGGGGGAGGAAGCGGAGGCGGGCTTGTTGTGGACGGGGATCGGGGGGTGTTTGCAGATGTGTCGCCCTACTGAAAATTTTAGTAGTAAGGGTGTGGGTGGAGATAGTGGTGGACGAGGGATGGTGATGGTTCAAATGCCTCGGCAGCTAAAATTTTACTATAGGGTCGGTGGTGGACGAGGGAGGGTGGCAGTTGAAATATCGCTTCCACTTAAATTTTGGTAAAGAAACTGAAGCAGGGCGGGAGCAACCAAGATTGCACATGGTCCAAACATAATAAAGTGTGTGTGCTGTAACAAAATGTCGTGCCGCAAAACCACGAATTTTTAGCTTTTTCTGAGATTTCTCAAGCTAGGTTCATCTCACAAGGTTCATCCTCATTTTCAGACGCACGTGTGAAATTCATCCTAAATTTCCACATGCCCACAAACATATGACACAAACATTAGGCTAATTTTCACCAAAAAATGCCTTATTTTGTAGCGACTTAGTTGACATTAGTTTATACGCTCGGTAATTTACAAACAGCTCGTCAATTTACATCAAGATGAACTACACAAAATATTCACTATGCCATGGATGTATACAAACGTCACGCCTCCATCGTCGTCATGAGCAGAAGGAGTTTTCAAAGGAGCTCGCCAAGTTAATGAGCTCCACTGTTTCCACGGCAGTGACTGGTAGGGGTAGCTCGGTCGGAGCGACCATGGCGCCAACTGCTAGGTCTGTCACTATCGACAAAGCTACCTTCACAGCGGGTGCATTCCCCAGGGCATCCACCATCGTCGTCGATGCTGTCGTGGCGTCTGTGTGGTCCATCGGCATATAGACGGGTGCCACTCTTGCAAGAGCTATGCTACTAGTTGCCATGGCTGCTATTCCCAAGGCTGCCACCGCGGCTGCAAGGCCTGCACTGGCCTCCAACACGGCTAAGAGGCATGCATCCGAGTTTGTCATCAGTCGCTTCCTCTTCACAGTCTCCCGCCGTTTCTGCCGCTTCAGATCCCTAGTTCCGTTGCGGATGGCATCCGCAAATGCAATTGATTTTTCCACACTGACACTGAGACGATGCTCGTCCTCATCGCGTAGGAACGCATCGAGGCCCGATTCCTGCATGGATAGAGCATGCATCCGACGCTGAAACTTGGGACGTCATCGCCGGCGGCGGCCGTAGCGGATGGCGGTTGACCATTAATAGACAAGGAGGCCATCCCGTTGGAATCATCTATCCCATCGGCGGCAGTCGCGGCAGCTGGCTGTTTGTCGTTGCCCGCCATGACGGCCAACGCGTCAAAATCATCTATCATGACATCGTCCAACACTACCACGACGGTGCCATACACATCCCCATTGTTGAGCACCGGTTCCATTTGGTGTGTGTGGTGATGGTGGCGAACTATCGCCGGAAAAAATTAGTTGTTAGCCACCGGCGGTGGGATCTTTTATTGGCCGCTGTCAGGATTGGGTTTTTACTGTTCACATTACCCCTTTGCACTAGCTGACGCATGCGGTTTCCACCACTACGTGGAGCAGATTTTGCAGTGTGTGGGCTTCACACATGGTTAGAGTACCACACTCGTGTCTATTGGGGATACAATCGCATACGGTTGTTTTGACAGATTCGTTTGCTATTTTAGATAATAGCATCTTTTGGGGTAAACGATAAAAAAGAAACAGGAGAGAGGGTCAAAACACAACCACGCTCGCTAGTGGACAAATATATACTCCCTCCGTTCCTAAATATAAGTCTTTTTAGACATTCCACTACGGACTACGTAAGGAGCAAAATAAGTGAATCCACACTCTGAAGCATGTACGTATGTATGTATGTATGTATGTACGTATGTATATACACACACATATATATATGTATGTAGTTCGTACTGAAATCTCTAAAAAGACTTGTATATATGAATGGATGAAGTATATATATGTGCGAATATGGTGTGTTGTCATGCTTAAATTCTAAATGCACAACTTTGATGTGGCATATGATGCATATGTGCATGCCTAAAAGTGTCCAGTGTGACAGAAAAGAGTTCATGACATAAACGTAGGGTGTTGACCCTACAGTATCTGTCGGAGGAGGGGATCCTATGAACACATGACCTGGATCAAACTTTGTCACACATTTATCCATGCCTCACTTGTCGTAAGACAACCAAGAGAATTTATCCCTTAATTTGTTCAAACCATCACATATTGTTGTCAATCAAGAAGGATATATAGATTGTGCGGTCCCATGAGTTGGCGCGTCGTAAAGATCAGTTGAGCGGGGCTAGAAGAACACCATCGCCCTGCATGTGGCCAAATGTATATAGGAAAAGGGTGTGGTCCGGTGTGTAAATACACAATGC
This sequence comes from Hordeum marinum, assembly GCA_022496015.1. NCBI lineage: Eukaryota > Viridiplantae > Streptophyta > Magnoliopsida > Poales > Poaceae > Hordeum > Hordeum marinum. The sequence continues at coordinate 226,335,439 of CM039672.1, forward strand.
ACAACACTATGATGTTCATGCACCTATCTAAGAAAACTGGGCATATCCCCTTGATACTTGTGATCTGTGTTGGGTATTCCGTGAGGGGGAATGGGTAAATGCAACACAAACTGGATAAGTATTTCCCTCAGTTACGAAACCAAGGTTTATCAAAACAATTGGAGTATCAATCCTCAATCGTCTTCAGCAGCTGCACACAAATGAACAAATGACTTGCACCCAACGCGGGCAAGAGGGTTGTCAATCCCCTTGATCTAGTTATTTGCAAGCAAATGGGTTGTGTAGATATTTTTTGATAAAAGCAGAATAAATAAGAAGTAAATAAAGGCGGCGAGGTAATAATAGTGTTTGCAAAAATATATAAGTGAATAGATCCGGGGGCCATAGTGTTCCCTAGCGGCATCTCTCATGTAGGCAGCATAAGGTGGGTAACAAATTACTGTTTGATAATTGATAGAAAAGCAGATACTTGTGCGATTTTCATGGCAATGATCGTGTATATGTAGACATCACGTCCATAAGAAAATAGGCCGACTCCTGCATGCACCTATTACTATTACTCCACTCATCGACTCCTATCTAGCATGCATCAAGAGTATTAAGTAAAACAGAGTAATGTTGGAGAATGATGACATGATGTAGACAAAGTAAACTCAAACAATACTCCCTCCGGTCCTTTTTAGTTTGCATACAAGTTTTGTCCGAAGTCAAAACAATTCTACTTCGACCAAAATTACAGAAAAAGGTATCAACATTTACAGTACCAAATCAATATTGTTGGATTCATTATGAAATGTAGTTTCATAGTATATAAATTTGGTATTGTAGATGTTGATATTTTTTAATATATATTTGGTCAAAGTTTACAAAGTTTGACTTGACAGAAATCTAATGCGCGGAGTAAAAAGGACCGGAGGGAGTATGAATGAACCCTGTCATTTTATCCTTAGTAGCAACAACACAAAGACGCATCGTGTCCCCTACTTTGTCACTGGGATATACAAACTCGCCAGGTTGAACCTACCACAACGCACCACTCCCACCGATGAAATATTAATCTACTTGGCCAAAGCATATCAATAGAGTGGAGAGCATTACGAAGCTATAATGATCATGCACTTAAGAAATAATATAATTAAGAGGCATCTCAAATACTTTTCATGAATAATCTGAACATAAACCCACAATTCATCGGATCGCAACAGGCACACCACACAATAGGATTACATCTGATAGATCAAAGTGAAGATGTGATGACCATTGTATTGAAGATCATAAGAGAGAGAGAGGTTGCCATCTAGGTGCTAGCTATGCAACCGTAGGTCTGTGGTGAACTACTCACACATCATCATGAGGGCAGCAAGGTTGATGAAGAGGCCCTCTGAGATCAATCTCCCCTCTGGCAGGGTGCCGGAACAGAGCTCGAGATGCCCTCGCGACGCAACAGAGCCTTGCGGAAATAGGGTTTCAGGACTACTTCCAGGGTTTTTAGAATATTAGAGAATTATAGGCTGAAGAGGGACGTCGGGAGGCGCACGAGGGGGCCACCACATATCAAGGCATGACCCCCCCAAGGGTGCGCCCTGATGTGTGGTGGTGCCCTCGTGCACCTCCTGACCTCCTTCCGAAGCTTCTAGGTCTTCATATAGTCCAGAAAAAATCATCAAAAAGTTTCGTGGCAATTGGACTTCGTTTGGTCTTGTAAACCTGAAAATGCAAAAACAAAAATAACAACTGGCACTGGGCACTGGGTCAATAGGTTAGTGCTCAAAAATATTATAAATCAGTAAATAATGACCCAAAATGTATCCTAGAATGATAATATATCAACATGGAACAACCAAAAATTATAGATACGTTGGAGACATATCACCCCTTAAGATTGGTTATATGTTCACTACCTAGGTTATAGACGTATATATGGTGCCCCTACCCCCATCCCCCACCCCCACCCACACACACACATGACACGTACTTAGGGTGGCGTCCCAGCATTGTCAGTCAAATGGATATATATGCCCTATATAGCGACCCATCGATAGACGTCTCGTCGAAAACCGCACAATGGAGGCATGCATCCGTGGTCCACAGACACACACACACGCACACACACACACGTCATCGATCATTGGCGTTCCAGCATGGTCAGTCAAAGGGATGACAGACTAGGGGACCACTGATAGGTGTGTCATTGAAAACCGCACAACGGAGGCATATGGTCCACTCACACATGTATGCATGGGTTCACACACACACACACGTCATTGATCCTTGGCGTTCCATCATGGTCAGTCAAAGGGATGAGACTCTAGGGGCCCACCGATTGGTGTGTCGTTGAAAACCGCACAATAGAGGCATACACATGCATGCATGGGTTCACGCACACGCACACACACACACACATCGTTACCCATCCTTGGCGTTCCAGCATTGTCAGTAAAGAGCATGACACACCCTAAGGGCACACAGATAGGTTTGTCGTCGAAAAAATGCACAATGTAGGCATGGCACACACAAGCGCACATGCGTGCGCACACACACACACATCATCATCACCCATCCTTGGCCTTTCATTGTTTTCAGTAAAAGGCATGATAGACCCTAAGGGCCCACTAATAGGTTTGTCATCGGAAACCGCACAATGTAGGCATGGTTCACACACACGCAAAAGGGTTGACACACACACACACACGTCATCGATCCTTGACATTTTCAAAACAAAGATCTCAAGATTTATTTTGCCTCAATGACACTACATGCATTTATTGATATTTAAAAAAAACATGGATATATTCAAAACAAGGATCTCAAGATTTATTTAGCCGGAATGACATATCACTACAGGCATTTATATTATAAATGCATGTAGTGATCGTGTCGATCACACCGCCTAAATGAACATTAAGATCTAGTAACTTCCCAACCGGCCACCCATCCTTGGACTACTCCACCCAAAACACACTTAACTTTCGAGTTCCATTCGACTAGGTTAGAGGCTAGAAAACTCCAACTTGCTGGCAAGGGTTGCCTCCTATCATTTACAAGGCGTGCCGATGGGCACCTCGTGGGACCAGCTACGTATCACAGATGTTTCTGGTAGTTCTAGAAATCATGTGCGATGGTGGCATGGCGCCGCCTGCCCATGCTTGCATTGTTCGATCATGATGTCTCGCTCATGATCGATGGCGCGCCCGCTTTTGCCTGGTCTCCAGCCTGCTCCGTCTTGTCCTTGTCATCCAGGAGGTTGAGTACGGGGCCGGTGGTTCGGCAGGAAACCGATTGGGGGAGTGGCGGGAGACTGATTGGGGGAGTGGCAGAAGAAGCGTGTTTGGATATAGCACCATTTTAATACAAATTGGATAACTTATGAAAGAATGAAAATCAAGCTAGCATGACACGTGCGCACACCGTGCTTACACACGCACGGGCTCCAGGCAGGCGTATAGAACTGTTTTAAATTATTCATGGTTCATTTGGCCTTGTGTATACCACAATAATAAAGTTTCCAAACATTTAATGTGCATAATTAAAATTTGAACTAAAAGCACATGCTCCATGTCACCAAAATGGGTTCAAAAAACATATTTGTGTCATTGGGTTCCTTGTTTAGGTCCCATGCAATGAACATGAATGGATTACAAACATCTTGGAGTCTTGACGAGGCCACAAACATTGAGAAATTTGGATTTTAAATCGCCATAAATCCAAAACTCGTTTGAAATTCTTTTGAAACTAACCCCGGTGCCATGACACGACACTTATATGACATGGTAATATTTTGTCCAATTTGGGACAAGTCTCTTACACACCAAAACTTCTCTCAAGAAGCATCATGGTTTCGATACGAAACATGTCACCTCTGTTGAGGGAACGACATTCAATGCCTCTTCTTGCATTGATATTTTTTCTAGATGCAACATAGACTAATACGAGTGTAGTGCTAAAATTTGGAATTATTCATGGCTCTTTTGGCGCCCTTTATACATTAATTGAGCTTTTCTATCCATTTAGTGTACATAATTAAAAATTTGAAGTACAAGCACATGCTTCGGGGCACCAAAATGGGTTAGAAAATCATTTTTATGCTTGGGTCCGTGTTTAGGTCCCATGCAATGATTACAAACATCTCTACATCGTGACCAGGCCACAAAAGTTGGGAAACATTGCTACTAAATCCCCATAAATCTGAAACTCGTCTGAAATTATTGAAACTGGGGTGTCGACACGACACTTATAAGACATGGTAAATTTTTTGACCAATCTGGGACAAGTTTTGGGACAAACCTCTTACAAATTGGAGCTTCCCACAAGAAGCATCGTGGTTTCGATAGGCAACATGTCACCTCTATGGCCGAAACGACATTTGAGTTTTCTAGGCATGCACTTAATGTGAAGAAATCAAGTTTGAACTACAAGCAAGTGCTCTAGGGCACCAAAATCACTACAGGAATCAGCAACTTTGCCGTCCGCCATAGCGGACGGCAAAGGCATGCATGGCAGATGCAAAGGCTTTGTCGTGTGCCAGCAGACAACCAACCATCCGGCTGAATAAGCTCTGGTAAAGGACGCTTTGTTGTCTGCTGGCAGACGGCAAAGACCGTGGATGGCACGCGTGGCAGCTTACGTCCGTTAAGGGGTTAACGACGTGCTTTGCTGTCGCTGGAAGACGATAAAGATGCAAAGTTCTTTGTCGTCTACCAACGGACGGCAAAGCAATGGTTTCTTTGCCGGCCTATGTGGTTTGTTTGCCATCAGCAGGCAGACGACAAAGATGCAAAGTTCTTTGTCGTCTGCCAGCTGACGGCAAAGAAACCACATAAGCCAGCCTAGTGCCACCCCAGGTTGCACAGGTAGCTGCCACGTGGTAGCTTTGCCGTCTGCTGGCTGACGGCAAAGCTCTTTGCCGTCCGCCAGCAAACGGCAAAGAACCTGTATAGCCCCAGTTTTTTCTGTTTTTTCTTAAATTCATTCAATTTCACATAATTTCATACATATATATACACACACATTTCAAAATACTTTTAACAAGCATACCAACACATATCCAACAACAAGTTACCAACACATATCTAACAACAAGTTTCCAACAACATATCCAACAAGTTTCCAACAAGATATCCAACAACAAAGTTCATCGTACACAATCAAAACAAAAAGGAAGCACAAGGAGAAGAGTAGACTCCATCAATGCAAGCTTCCTCATCTAAAGCAAATCTGCAATTTGGGAAAGAAAGTTAGAAGAAGAAGACTAGCTAGAAGAAGAAGAAAAAGAAGAAAAAGAAAAAGAAGAAGAAGAAGAAGAAGAAGAAGAGGAAGAATTTTTCTTCTCTTTCTTTTTCTCATCTCCTCTTCTTTATCTTCTTCTTCTTCTAACTAAGGTAGGTAAAAATGCCATTTTTTAGCTAAGCTAGGTAAAAATGCTAAGTGTAGGTCATTTTAGAGCTAAGCTAGGTAAATATGTCACTTTGGAGCTTCATAAGGTTATTATGTCATTTTCGAGGAAAATAAGCTAAGTCTATGTCATTTTGGAGCTAAACCAAGGTTATCATGCCACTTTTTACCTAAGTATGCTAATTATGTCATAAATGAACTGAAGAAGCTATGTATAGGTCATATTTGAGCTAACCTAGGTAGTTATGCCATTTTTGAGCTAACTAATAATATTTACTCGTTTTGGAGAACAACATGGGGTGTGTAGGTCATTTTACAGCTATCCTAGTTATAATCAGTCATTTTGGAGGTGGGTAAGGTTATTTTGTCATTTTTGAGGAAAATAAGCTAATTCTATGTCATTTTGGAGCTAAACCAAGGTTATCATGCCATTTTTTACCTAAGTATGCTTAGTATGTCATAAATGAACTAAAGAACCTAAGTATAGGTCATTTTGGAGCTAAATTGGTCATTTCTTAAGCTAAGTATGCATTTGTTAAGCAGAACACTTGGGAAAACTTACCATCATCACGGAGGTGAAGGACTGGATGAGTTTGCATGAGGGTGAGGCGGACAAGCACCGGTCGCGGTTGCGACAGACGCACAAGGATCGGTCGATGCTTGTCGGGAGGCACGCTGCACCAAAGATCATTTGCAATGTCTCCTTCGCATAATGCAACTCAAATGTGAATACTAGTAACTAATGACCATTCAAATGAAACTTACCATGGGTGCTATAGCAATCTAGGGCATCTACGGAGGGGTCTGACCATTGTCCTGGCACACGGTCTGCACATTTTGTTTTCACAAGTTAGTCATATTAGTTAGTGATGAAACGAACATTACGTGCATGATTTGGCTAATATGGAGGAGATACTTACCGCAAGGAGCTCGTATAGGGCCCGATGAGACACGTTGTTCCGGTTCCTCTCCTCCTCCAACAGCCTAGCCGTCCTCTCCTCCATATCCCTCTCCCTCTGCGCCACCTACCTGTTTGTGTCCGCGAGAAGCTCTTGGGCCCTAGACTCGATGGTGATCTCCATTGGCCGTGGACGAGGCCTTTATCTTAGGATCGAGCTCGTCTGGCACTTCTTGATCTCCGGGAGAGTTCTAGGACAACGTATCAGTCCATCCCCAATGGCTATCGAGCCATGGGGCCTCCTACCACCAGATATCATCACGAGCTCTGGATCAAAAGGACTCTGGCTCGGGTTGAAGTCCTCCCCTTTCCTCGCCTTCCCCTCATTTCTGTACCTCAGAAGCTTGTTGTGGGAGGAGATGTTGCTGAAGCTCTCTTGATGATCGAGGTCATCCTCAGAGAATGCCTTGGCCTTCTTGTACGAGGAAGTATGGGCCATGTCATAGAGGTTGAACAGCAGGGCACCTCCTTGTTTTGTCACGCCTAAAAGAGAGGAACAAAATATTAGTTAAGGGCTCAAGATAGCATGAAAAATGAAATTGCATGAATCATGAAGCAAACCACATACCCAGTGATCCCCGTACTCAAATAGGTTGGAGCTCCCTTGATGGTGTGGCACACCTTTCATTTGGGCACACTTGTCCTTGGCCTTGTTGTGGTCGGCTAGCCATTTGGGAGAGCACCACTCATCCACCAACGCCTCCCAACAATCCATCCTATCCGCACACCATCTCGGGGGCACCTAAGTTAGAAAAGAGAAATTTCAGCGCTACGCCTACGAATCAAATCAAGGAAACTAAGTACAAGTCCTTAAGAATAGGTAATTACCTTCATGTACTTCTCCTTACTCAGAAAATTTTGGCGGCACTTCTTCTTGGCCCTCTTAATGTTAGTCGAGGCATAGTAGTATCGAATAGCCTACACCTGAGCCTCCTGCCGTAAGTTCTGAAGTAGGCGCTTGCACTCGGCTACGAGAACAATAACCGCGTCCGCCTCGTGTTCCTCACGACACCGGTAGAAGGTCTGCAATCAAACAAGACAACAAAGATTAGTACAATCACTAGGTGATGTTGATTTTTAATTCTGTAAAGGAGAAATTACCCAAAACCGACAGATCACAATGTCGGCCACCGTCTCGCACAAGACACCGTCGACCCTCTCCTTCGGCGGGGCCAGGGTAGACACGTATAGCTCCCAGGTCAGTGCTACCTATGGAACCTCACCCTCACCGGGCAACTAGACCTTCCCCGGGAAGTGGTGCTTGAGAAGCACACCAAGGACTGCGTTGGGCCTGCGGACACCAGGGTCGTGTTTCCAACCCCTGCAGTTTGACAAGGCCAACAAATTAGATATTAATTTGAAGAAACATGAAGGCAAAAGGATAAAAACGAGTAAATGCACTTACTTCTCCGCATTAGGCACAATCAACCACCTCTGATCGCGGGTCGTCGGCACGGGCAGGAGCTTTGTACAACCACGCTAGTAGACCTTCTTGCCCTCCTCAACCAGCTCGCCCTCGCTATAGGTATCCTCACAAAAGTTGTCCTCGCCACCATCAGCATGGACACTAGCCTCTGGGGTCACATGGGACGAAGACTCTGGAACCGGAGTCTCCTAGGATGAAGACCCTGGGACCGAAGTCTCCTGGGACGAAGGCTCAGTAACCCGAGGCTCGTCGGCCCCAAGCTTGGCGATCGGAGTCCGAGACGGGTCCAAGTCAGACGGGTCCACCTGAGATGGAGCACTCCTGTGGTCGGGAGAATCAGTTGGGGTGGCGGCGAGGAAGGCGCAACATCCTTCCTACCTCTAGCACCTCTCTTCGTCTTCACCCGACCTCTCCCGGTCGAAGAAGAAGCGCCCGCTGATGTCTGCATATTGTGTACCAGCGCTCTCCGGAGTTGCCGGGGTGGACTAATAGCACCCCTCCCAGCACGCACTGAGGAAGGAGCCTCAAAGCGCTCTCGACCCGCGCCCACCATCTGTCAACACCTCTAATGACAAAGAGTGAACGAAATTAGTTCAACATAAAAATGAAATACCTAATAACATGAAATAATTAATAATGTACATAATAATAATTGAATACCTAACATTACTAATATTAATCTTCATCGTCTATATATGCTTCGGGATCAATAAATGCATAATCATCATAACTATCAGTAATGACGTGCTCATCAGCATCATCACTAAATGCATCAACATGTGAAGGCCTCCTTTATGTAATCGGTCAAGCATTTATAGGTCATCCGCAACAGTAACCTCTTCTTCTTCCGTCTCTTCTTGTTCCGGCTCAGGGGTGAAGTCAGATTCACTGTCGTTGTCTACCTCAATGTTCTGGGGTGAAGTAGAGCGGTTCTTGAAACTTTTTTTGGAAACACGTGTTTCTTGGAAGAATTCTCCTTCATATGTGTATGGGTTAATGTGAGTTTCATAATCATATTCATTGAGAGGAGGTGGTACAAAATGCGGCGGCACATCATAAACGACATCCCAACCATTCAGATTTGGATCAGTTTGGCAGGCCCACGGTAGATAGAAAACTTGGGTCGCCTGTTGAGTCATAACATAGACATCGGGAACATCTAAATGGGTACTTTGTTTGATTTCGACTAGCCCTATATGTTCATGAGTCCTTCTAGTCTCCTTCGGCTGGAACCAATAACATTTGAAGACTACGACGTTTGGTGGGTTTTCACCAAAGAATGTAAGTTCATAAATTGCTTCAACTCTTCCATAATACACGACCCCTCCTTCGCCGACAAGACAGACACAACAATTTGTAGACTTTCAGTCGGCCATAGATAGCTCTATGCCAAAAGTACGAAAGCGATACCCGTTGATGTCGTATTTTTCAAATGAACGGACCTTATAGTCAAAGCCATTAGAGACTTGTCTCAATTCGGAGTCCATAGAATCTACATTAGCCTACAAGTTTAATACGAAAGGATTGTTGCATTAGCTGCAAACTAGATGAAGAAACGAAATCGTCTAATGGAAATTACCATTTGCTTGAACCAAGAGATGAAACCGGGATAGCCGCCTCCATGCTTTGCGAGACGCTCATACTCCTCGATGGAATCCTTTTGGATCACCGCTCCATCCGAGAATTTGGCGACGTATCGACTGTATCACATATCCGGGAATAAGAGCATTTCAAAGGAATTAGAAGTTGCAAAACAATGTACCGAGAACTTACTTGATGTACGGCCGCACTTCTATTAGCTTGTTGAAGATATACAACGAAATGGTCTGCCATTCTTCGACATCCAACGCTATTGCTTTCGAATCACCGGCTGGTGCGAGATTCCCTTTGAATAGCCTGAGGTTGGATCGACCTTTTTCATGGTCGCCATCATTGTACCAAGGCTTAGGATTATGCAAATGACGATTCTTGGCTTTGTAGTGTGCTGACACGAAGATTGTCGCCTCCTCGGTAATGAATGCCTCGGCCATCAATGCTTCAACTCTACGTTTATTTTTACATTTTCCTCGAAGTGTCTTCTGCATCCTCTCAATTGCGAAGCACCAACAATTTTGCACGGGCCCCCCCCAATCTTGCCTCGGTCGGGAGATGCAAAATCAAATGATGCATTGGATTAAAGAAGCCCGGTGGAAAGATCTTTTCTAACTTGTAGATCAACTCTGGTGCCAAGTCTTCCAGTTCGTCTAGCACGTCAGGCGATAGTTCTTTCACACAAAGAGCATGGAAAAAATAGCTCAGCTCTGCCAGTACTAGCCATTCATCCTCAGGGATAAATCCCCGCAACCTCACCGGCATTACCCGATCAAGCCATATGTGCCAATCATGACTCTTGATACCAAATATTTTCAATTTGTCAAGACTCGCTCCCCTCTTTAGATTCACTGCATACCCATCGAGGAACATCAACTGCATTTTCAGCCACAAGACCATTTCCCTCATAGCTGGCCTCCCAAGATTGAACCATGCCTTTGGCTTCCTCTAGTTCTTCTTTCCTTTCGGTTGTCGTATGTTTTGTACGGTCTATCACATAGAGCATCCTGATCGACTCTAGCCTTAGGATTATCCTTTGACTTCCCCTCTATGTCGAATAATGTATCAAAAAGGGCCTCCACGATATTCTTTTCAGTGTGCATCACGTCAATGTTGTGTGGGCAAAGGAGGTCTTTAAAGTAAGGCAGATCCCACAAACATATCTTGTGAGTCCAGGCGTGTTCCGTATTATACCCTTTGAAATACCCTGGATGATCTAGATCTGGCTCGAGAGCGTTTATCTGATCCAGGATCTGTTGGCCTATCAATGCAGGCGGTGCAATGTTTTTGACAACTCTACCTTTGATGAAATTCTTCTTGTCTTTTTTGAACTTATGGTCAGGATCCAGGAACTGTCTATGCACGTCGACGCAAGAAAACTTGCGACACGCCTGCAGCCAACGGAACTCAAGAGCTGCCTTGCATGTGGGGCACGAGAACCTTCCATGCATAGACCAGCCAACGAATAGCGCATATGTCGGCAAGTCATGCGACTAGTACATGAACCACACATGTATTTTGAAGTTCTTTTTGGTAGCGGCGTCGTATGTCTTGATCCCATTATCCCAGGCTTCTTGCAATTGATCCTTAAGCGACTACATGTACACATTCATATTATTCCCCGGATATTTGGGCCCTGGAATTATCAACGTTAGGAAAATGTTCTTTCTTTTCATAATCTCTCCGAGGGGGAGATTGAGTGGAATGACAAATACAGGCCAACAACTGTATTGTGCTGCCGTCATACCATACACATTGAACCCATCCGTGTTGATGGCAACTCGAGGATGCCTTGGATCTGCTGCTTTATCCTTATGTAATGCATCGAAGTGCTTCCACGCAAAAGCATGTGAAGTGTGTCCCAACATCGGATTCCCATCTACATCTAGTTTTGTTCTTTTGCCCAATTTATGCCACGTCATCTGTCTGGCCGTCTCTATGACCATGAAAAGACATTGAAGTCTTGGTATGATTGGCAGATACCGAAGAACCTTGACTGGGATTTTGGTCTGACTCTTCTCACCCATACCGTTGTCTACCAGAACATACCTGGAAGCATTGCAAATGGGACAATAGTTTAATCCCGCATACTGAAGCCTAAATAAGGCACATCCATTCTCATAGGCATCTATCTTCTCATAGGGCATGTTAAGCGCACGTAGGATTTTGTCCGACTGGTACAGGTTCGCCGGCAATACATCGCCTTTGGGTAGAAAGCGTCCAAATATCGTCATCATCGCGTCATAGCATTCTCTGCCCAGGTTGAACTGAGCCTTCAGAGCCATTACTTGCGCGATGGCATCCAGCTGGCAAAGCTCAGTGTGCTCGTGGAGAGGACGTTTTGAAGACTCCAACATTTCATAGAAGGCCTTTGTAGATTCCTCCATCTCATAGTCCGAATCCCGAGCATCATCAAAGTCTTGCACCATGTCTACGATCCCGGTACCATGCTCGTCGGTGCGATGACGAACCACCTCAGCTCTAGCATGTTGGGCAGACTCACCATGAAATCTCTAGACCATATAATTAGGCATAAAACCCCACTTCTGCAGGTGTTTGATCATTTCAAACTTTGACTTGTTCTTAAAGTTGTCGCAATCGACAAAAGGGCACCAGGCTATTTTCTGTCCATTTGCAAATGCGACTCTCACAAACTCCTTGGTTTTTGTTATCCATTCACGGGTCATGTCTTTCTAACAAGTGTGACCGGTGTACATCCACCCACGATCACTCATCTTGGCTAGCTACTGGACACACACAAAATATATACATAATTCAGCAAACCATATTCATCAGTTAATAGAGTTTGTTAGATTTATTACGTCGATGCAACCTAGACGCTAGTAGGTAAAGATAGGTCCTAATCCCACCCGAGTATGTGTAGATTGGGTTCGTTTTCCCATGCTCCACTCCAGATCTGACGCACAATTTCGGCAGCACCTCCCCGCTGTTCTCCTGATACACGTCTCGGCAATAAGCAGAGAGCATGTGTACCCGGAGAACAACAGGGGGGCACTAACGAAATTCTACATCGGATCCGGAGCAGAGCATATGGAAAAAAGAACCCAATCTACACATACCTGGGCTATCCAGGGATAACGTTGGACAATTCAAAAGAATCATGGCTATAAATATGCTAATGAATGCATATTTATAGATGTAACCCTTTTGAACGGGAGACGCATAGTGGTCACGCATACTGGTGATTGAAGACACTTATAGCTAGCAAGTTTCATCGGCACGAAGATCGGAACAGAAGAAATGAAGGGGGGAGGAGGAGATGTCATTTGTGCTCACCCACGAACGCAGGGGCGGAGCTCGTCGAACGCACGGGGAGGTCGTCGAACACCAGACCCTCGCAGTGATGAAACAACTACACATTTAAATCCACCTGATCAACATAAATATGATGTTTTGTATAACAAAATCGAAAAATATATGACCTAACTCATAGTTCACAAATATATGACCCATGTCGTGTCGGGGTCAGGGTGTCGAGGGTGTCCTGTCGGGGTCGGGGTGTCGGGGGTGTCGTGTCGGGGTCGGGGAGTCGGGGGTGTCGTGTCGGGGTCGGGGTGTCGGGGGTGTCGTGTCTGGGTAGGGGTGATGTGTCGGGGTCGGGGGTGCTGTGTCCGGGTGTCATGTCAAGGGTCAGAATGTCGGTGGTGTCGTGTCAGGGTCGACCCTCGACTCCCTTTCCCCTCGATCCTTGACCCCTCGACCACTCGCCGACCCTCTTTTTCTACTTTTCCCAATTCTTTTTTTCATCTTCTACTTCTACTTATTTTTTTCATCTTCTTCTTCTTTCTTCTTCTTCTTCTTCTTCTTCTTTCTTCTTCTTCTTCTTCTTCTTTTCTTCTCCTCCTCCTCCTCCTCCTTTTCTTCTTCTTCTTCTTCCTATTCTTCTTCTTCTCCTTCTCCTCCTCTTCTTCTTCTTTTCTTCTTCTTTTCTTCTTCTCCTCTTCTTCTTCTTCTTCCCCCTTCTTCTTCTTCATTTCCTCTCCTCCTCCTCCTAAAAAACTAACTAACTAACTTACTAACTTAATAGAAAAAAAAACTAACTAAATTATTATTTTTAACCTAATAAACTAAACTAAACTAAACCTAAATCTAAAAAAACAGAACTAAATTAAACTAAACTAAACCTAAATCTAAATAAAAATGGCGCGAGTGGAGAAAGAAATCATCGGAGAGGAGTCGCCGCCGGTGGAGGGGGGCCGGTGGAGGGGGTGGAGGGGTCCGATAGAGGGGCAGGGGAGGGGAAGGCGTCGCCGTGGGTTAGGGGGCAGGGCAGGGCCGGTGGAGAAGGCCGGTGCAGGGGAGGGGTGGCGTTGCCGCAAGGAAGGTGGTGGGGCAGGGCCGGTGCAACGGAGGGGGTGGCCTCGCCGCAGGGGAGGGGGCGGGTTGGGGCCGGTGGAGGAGGCCAGAGCAGGGGAGGGGCAGGGTGCGGCAGGGGGCAGAGCGGCGGGACGTCGGTGGCGGCGGGAGGCGAGGGGTCGCTGTCGGGGGCGGCGGTGGGGTGTTGTCGGGGGCGGCGGCTGGGTGCGGTCGGGGACGGCGGCGGGGTTCGGTCGGGGGCGACGGCGGGGTGCGGTCGGGGGCGGCGGCGGGGTGTGCGGTCGGGGAGAGAGAGTGAGAGGGAGAGAGAGAGGGAGAGAGAAAAGAGAGGGGGTGGGCCGTTAGGGCCGTTATAGTCATGTCTTTGCCGTCAGCTAGCGGATGGCAAAGAAACTTTGTCGTCGGCTAGCAGACGGCAAAGAGGTGGGGTGGGCCGTTGCAATAAGCTGGCTCCACTGGGCCCCACCCCACCTCTTTGTCGTCTGCTGGCAGAAGGCAAAGAGGTGGCTCATGGCAAAGCTACCCTTTGCCGTCTGCTAGCTCTTTGACGTTTGTTTTCTGCTAGCTGATGGCAAAGCCAATCTGTGTCGTCAGCTAGCAGATAGCAAAGATGTGGCAGACGACAAATCTTCTGATTCCAGTAGTGAATGGATTAAAAACCATTTTGTGTCCTTGGGTCCATGTTTAGATCCCATGCACTGAAGGTCACTAAATTACAAACATCTTGGCGTCGTGACTAGGCCGCAAACATTGAGAATCTTGGTTTTAAAATCCTCGAGAACCCAAAGCTCGTCAGGAATTCATCAAACTTACATAGTGTCAATGCACACATATATGGTGTGAATTGTTTTGACGAATTTGGGACAAATATTGGGACAAGCATCTTACAAGCCAAAGCTTATGCAAGAAGCCTCATGATTTCGATAGGGAACATGTCACCATTGGTGGTGAAACTACATTCAATGCGTCTTCTAGTGCACCAATTCGGCCCCTTGTATACATTAATTGGGTTTTCTAGGGATTTAATATGCGTAGTTCAAATTTTGAACTAGAAGCACATGCTCTAGCCTCGTGATTTCAATAGGGAACTTGTAACCCTTGGTGGCGAAACTACATTCAATGTGTCCTCTAGTGCAACAATTCGGCCCTTTTATACATTAATTGAGTTTTATAGGGATCTAATATGCGTAGTTCAAATTTTGAACTAGAAGCACATGCTGTGATATGCGGAAATTCATTTAAAATCATTTTTGTGTCCAAGGCTACTTGCTTAGGTCCCATGCAACAAATGTGAATGAACTAGAAACATTTAGGCATGATAGCTCGGCCGCAATCATTGATAATCTTGGTTTTTGAATTCCCGTAAATACAAAACTCATATGATAACCATTTGGTGCCACACTTCCAATTTTTTACTTGGTATGGGGGTGTTGTGCGTGTAGCTGGTTGATGACAGGACACATGTGAGCTTTCCCGCACAGGACACATGTGAGCTTTCCCGCACAGGCTCGACGGGACGCATGCGAGTTGTCCTTCATGTAGGCTCGACAGGACACGTGAAAGCTGTCTGTCACGCATGCTCGACGAGAGGCATGGGAGCAGTCTACTATGCATGCTCATCGGGAAGCGATACTTTGACCTCCACCCCTGCGCGGCTCACTCCCAACTTCTGAATTAATGGCGTCTCGCACGCTGTTTATCATACGCTTAATTCATGCCTTGCTAAGAACTTGAGTTTTTGTCTATTTTTGACGCGTTTGCATGTACATATGAACAAAATAGTATAATAAAAAATTCGCATTGGCAAAGAATAATAATTCTCTTACATATTCATGATAATAAAAAAAATGCCACATGCAGCAACTCCCCAAAGACACAGGGGCAAAATAAGAAGGAAGAGGCTGAAGAAGGAAGACACAGAAAAAGATCTGGGCCACTGCTATCTTATTCTTGATGGATTGCTGGGTGCGGAGTTCCTCAATCTCCTTCTTCATCGCCTCCACAACCTCCATCTCCTCTCGCCTCTCCTCCACCATCTTTCGCATTGCAGCCATGGCGCAGGCTTTTTGATCGAGAGGGTTGATGGTTTGCATCATGTACGCATGAAGTTCCTTGACATGCGACATGGATTCCTTCACCATCCCCTCGTGCTCGATGTGGATCTTCACCAAGTCTTCCCAAAGTTCCTCAGTGAGTTCATTCAGCCTCCCCTCCGAGGCACTTTTATTCTCGAGCAGTTTCTTCAAGACGGAATTCTCCTCCGTAGGTTTCACCATGAGGCCGGTCACCTTGTCAAGCGAGGCTTTGCTCTTCTCTAGTAGCCTCACCAAGGCATCGATCATCGCCTCCTTCTTATCGAGCTTAGTGCACATGTTGTTGCTAGCTGAGGAGTCCAACACCTCCAACTCATCCAGTTCGCCTCTGAGGTGAATGCGATTGTGAAATTGATAGCAGTTGCCTCTCCGCGAAGATCCTCCCGAGCGTCCACGGCACCACCAGACATCTCTATTGCGACAAACCCAGTGTGGCTGGAGCTCTCTAGCGCTTCCCCGGCGCGGCATCGGGACCTCTCGATTGCTTCTGCTCCCTTGGTTTTTCTTCCCTAGTTATATCTCGACCCAGAACTCCCCTCTTACCGGCCATGGCAGACGGAATGCACGACTGGCAAAGAAAAGCTTGTTTTTTGGTGGCGGGGTCAGGAATGTGCGGTAATTTTTGGGTACATGTTTTTATAGCCTATTACAGTAAACAGCTGCTAAGTGGGAACATGTTTAGGTTTCATAGGTGTCAACTAATTTGCAATAAATTTAGTGCGCGGTAATTTGGAGTATGACGGGAAACAAGCTCAAGATTAATTGTTGGTTTTAGTTCCCAAGCATCGAACGCTTTATGATTTTTAGAAACCATGTGGGATTGCGTACGTGGGCCCGCATTCTCAGATGTGTGTATGTGCGTGCCCACTATTACTGCGGGGTCGAAGCCAAGACGGATGATGGTCTCGTGGCGGCCAAGATGGCTGCCGCTATGGTGGCGGCCTCGATGGCTGCCGGTGGGGTGGCAGCCTCGGTGGCTGACGGTGGGGTGGCGGCCGCCGGCAGCAGCTGCCTTTAGGCAGCCGTGACGGAGCGTAGTGGGAAGCGCACTTTTGTGCACGAGAACGGGCTCATCGAGCTGACGAGTGGCCAAAATAATTGCATGTGCGGTGCCTAAGCATGCACTGGATTCCTCGGGTGACAACGCACTTGGCGCTTCAACTTGGCGCAAACTGTCAGTTTGCTGCTAGAACTTTTTGTGTACAATGAACTAGTGCAAAAAACTTGACTTGGACGTGCAAATATGTTGTAAATCATGTTTGTGTACGAAATTAATGTTGACTTCGTGTGCCATCGTGGCATGGGCCCGCTGTCAGTGTCTTGAAGGCAAAGAGGAGGGCGGGTGGCCATTTTTTTTGGAAACCACCTCAAATTGGGACTCTATATTTCTTCGTCTCTATGAGAGGTGGGCCCCGCCTGTCAGGGAAGTGTGAAAATTAACGTAAAACTAACTTTTTTTACAAATCTGTGAAAGGTTTGTAAATTCTAATCTCAATAACAAATATAACATTTAATTATTCGTCTGGTATAAACATTATACATACAGACTAAGTAAATTACGTTCCATTATTGTTCAAATATACATACACAAAAATGTTCGCGCAATTTATAACAATACAAATATATGTCATTATAATTAAATGCCAGTATTGGCAACAAGTGTATAATTTTCTCTATTATTTAATAATTCTGGTGAAAATATTAGCAACCGGTGTAATTTAATATATTTTATTGGCTTGGAGGTGTTGTGGGTGTTGGTTTGATTAGACGAGACGTGTGCGAGCAATCCACCACGCACGCTCAAAGGGATGCGTGTGAGCAGTCCATCGCGTAGGCGTAGGTGGCTCACCGGGAATCAAACCCTTTGACCTTGGACCTCCACCCACAGCACTATTCTCTCCCAAGTTCTCCATTAATGATCCACTTTCTCCTTCGGTCTTATGTATAAGGTCCGTCGCCAAGGATCACCTCCTTTTTTGATGGGCGACGAAGTGGCCAACAAGAGGGGGCGGGTCGAGGCTGAACCATCCGCGCCTCCGATGAGCGTGGACTTCATCAACAGCATTCCTCACGAGATGTTGGTAACCATCATGTCCCTCCTCCCCATCAAATCTGTCATGCAGACCACCATCCTCCCTAGGCGATGGCGCCCCCTATGGCACTCCACCCCCATTGACCTCCTCGACTATGACAGCTCTGCAACGGGGCTCGCAAATGCTTGGATGCATTTTCACATCCTCACCACGCACACTTTTCGTTCCAACTACAAGGCAGAACCCAAGTTTCACGAGTGGTTCCTATCCCCCGCCCTAGATCAGCTCAAGGAGCCTAACTTTGTTGCTGTACATGGGCGCTCGCTGCCTCCGTCCGTCGTCGGCCTCGCGCCCACGCTGCGGCGCGTTACGTTCATGTGATGCCTTTTCCCCAAGATTATTGTCGCTCACTCTCTTCATCTCCCTAAACTGAAGCACCTCGAGCTCATTAGCGTTAGCATCTCAAGGGAGGATTTGGAGCGCCTACTCGGCAGTTGTACAATGCTCGAGTACCTTGTTCTTCAAATGATGTTTGGGTTCAGTAACCTCCACATCACTACGTTGAGTCTCCGTATGATTTATGTGCAAGGCTGGTGCCGCAACATGCTATCAGTTGGGAAGTTTCATGATATGGTCATTGAGAATGTGCCTTTCCTTGAGAGATTGTTCGTACTTGATAAAGAAGGTCGAACAAGAATCAGGGTGATTGGCACACCGAAATTGATAGTG
Source organism: Hordeum marinum (assembly GCA_022496015.1). Lineage (NCBI taxonomy): Eukaryota > Viridiplantae > Streptophyta > Magnoliopsida > Poales > Poaceae > Hordeum > Hordeum marinum. The sequence continues at coordinate 226,353,997 of CM039672.1, forward strand.
TTGGGCTATTCGTGTGCTGAATTCTCCAAACTTGTTACGGCTGGATCCATACCCGTTCAAGTACAACAATCTTCTTCTCATTCTTATTATTGTAAATCACAGTCTATCAAGTTTTTGTTGATCTATGTTCAGCTGTTAGCCAGAAAATGATTCCCACGGGCCTCGCATTGTCTCTGCGCACTGTGAAGATCTTGGCACTACAATCTATATTCCCTGATCTGGATGAAGTTGTTAAATTCCTTATATGCTTTCCGTGCATAGAGAAGCTATACATCGAGCTGATGTTCCTTTCCTATTAATTGTTAACCACAACGGAGTTCAATTTGTTGGTACTTTTACCTATGATTACAATGACATATGCACTATACATTTTTTTGAGATGTTAATCATGAAAGATCGAAGATGGCATGTCAATCTATTAGTGTATTTTATAAATCATGCAAATCAAAGAGGCTCGTAATGTTCAAAACTGCATCTAAGCACTGATATGCTATCTTCATTTGCAGATATAAGCAGGACTTGGAGTGGAAAAGGTAGCGCAATATAACAATCCCATCGAATGCCTTGAATTCCATCTCGTGGAAATTACTTTGAACGAGTACCGAGGCACCAATCCAGAGATTCAATTCACCAGTTTCTTTGTTCAAACATCAAGGGTGCTCAAGGTAATGAGGTTTGCACTATATTTAGTGCTCCACAATGGATGGTTTACTAATCAGCAGAGGCGTCTACAGCAGAATGGAAAAGGCTCTCTAGAAGTTGATTTTCACTTTGGAAGTTCATATGACAGATTATTCGGAAGCGATTCTATCGAGCCGATATATGACTTCTCGGTGGTTGATCCCGTCGTAGACATATTTCATCCCATGATCCCAAAGATCGGATTTGATTTCTAATATCAATTTGTACCTTGTAATCTTTGGATTTGGTCCTTGTAATGTTGGGATTTGAACCTTGTAACATTGCTGGTATTTTTCATACAATATTCGAAATTGCATTGTGTTCTTTTTTTTTATGCAATCATATTCTTATAAATACATATGTTGTTGTTCTGTAAGCACAACATAGATGTTGTGTAGAGAGAGCAAATCACAGTACACACGAACTAAACTACGAAACCCGTCGATGATGATTTCATCAATCGCTGATAGTTGTATACCAGCAAGCGTTTTCACACAACATGCACAAGTTATTAGCACCAATTGTCTGTGTTATTTCTGGTGTGCGCACACGATTCTGATTACTCACTTGTTTGATGTATATTGCACACATCTTATTATGCAGAATCATGTGTGTTCTACTGTATCGTCACACACAATTCATCCGAGTAAACTGTATGTCGTACTTCGCACACGTATGTCCATTGTTAACCATTTATGTTATCCTCGCCAATCACAAATAGTTCATAAGAACAAACTATCTGACATGGATAGCACACACAACTATTTTCTGAATCGTACTTGATGGATCCACCATCTCACACAATTCATGTCATTAGCGATGGAACTTGAACTATACCGTTTGTGATTCACGCATCGCTCATAGTTTCGACGAAGGGTCTCTGATTGATGTGTCGTCTTTGGACCTTCCTGTAGTAGTGCTAGTCTTGCCTCTAAGACCAGCTCAAGTGTTGTTTTTTGATCATATTTAACAGATCTTAGGATATCATTAATTGTAATGATGATCCTAAAACAACATTAAGAGTGTGATGTTAGAAGAATGATCATACTGAATCGACCCAAACTTGTTTGTTATACTTTCACATAATATCGTCTGAAATAAATTGTTATAACACGAAGTGTTAATGTGTGTTTTATGTTCCCAAGTTCATGAGATTACCGTGGTCACTTCTTATTTTATGATGAGCTTTGGGGTTGCTCAAACATCATTTGTAACTAGGTGATCATAGCAACAACTTACAAGTTCATCAGGAAGTTTGACAAGGGACTGGATAGCTCGAGGGTGGGATTTGCTCCTCTAGAGATGGAGAGATATTCTTAGGGGCCTCTAGGTGTGATGGCATCTGTCGTCGTATAGCCAAACACAGGTGACTATGTCATGGGGATGCCGGAACACATCAACGAGAAAGAAGAACAAAACCAGTAACGAGAATAACGAGCATGTGGATGACACGAGAGGATACCGATGACTCGAGAGGATACCGATGATTCTCTATACTTAAGCAAAGGGAATTTCAAATGATAACCAAAGGTTCACTCTAATATCATTCGTGTACTCATAGGGATCGATATGGGCGTCCACGATTCTACTAACACTCATTGAACGAAGGAGTTTCGTTCCTTTCTATGAGTTACCGACCTATGGGGTCACAATCTTAAGGTAATCATGATTTGTTGAGTGTTAGCAGGTCAAGAGTATCGAGGATGTATTTGTGTAATTATTTCATTAATATTTGGAATAGTTTCCAGAGGATCTAGAAGCGTTTCGGGATCAACGGAAGGGTTTTAGTGAATATCGGGTGATACTGATAAATAATATATATGTGGAAAATGTTTCTTGGGATGTTAAATTCTATATTAAATGGTCTAAAGGTATTTAGAATCATTTTGTATTTAATTTAATATCAATGGGTCTTAAAATTCCAAGAGGTGGAAGGCAACTTGGGCCACAAGTGCCCAAGTAGGGGAGGTGCCCCTTCCCTAAGCAAGGAGGCCGAATAGGAGTGGGGGAGGATTCGAACTACTCCTCCCCTTTGGTTGGAGCCCCAAGAAGGGAAACTCCTTGGTGGCTGCCTCTCCATCCCCCTCAAACCTATATATACTTGACGTAGTGTCCCCTTCTAGAGACACACATTTTGGAGCCTCCTCTAGTTCATCTAGTACTTGTTGTAGTTGGTACTAGTTGACTAATTAGAGCTAGATATAGTTCCTATAATCCTTATAATTAGAATCCTAGTGTGGTTCTATTCTCCCCCCTCTAATTCTTGAGCGACGATTAGCTCTGGACGGTGAAGTATTGTCGGATCGTGAGGACCATACGCTCGCAACCAAGTAGCGAGGACGTCCTTTCGGTCTTCGGTTCGAGGGATCGTTCATCTACGGTTCGAGGGACTCGAAGCTCCATATTCATTTTAATGTTATTCTTCCGCTGCTACTCGGTGAAGGTAACAATCGTGATCCCAACCGTTATTGTATCTTCATAGTGTTCCTAGTTGATTGTAGGGCGGGTTATTTTTTCCTTTCTACTATGTTTCCCAACATATGGACCTCCAAGCACAGAGTTTCGTAGGGCAGTTTGAAAAATTCGCTCAAGTCCTAAATTTGATAATCCCGTGGGAGGTGTACAATTAAGATGGTCTCTCTCAAACAACTCAGCAATTAAATACAAACAATATCTTGTATCCCCAACAAACCCAATACAATGGTAAATTGTATATGTGCACTAGTCCATCGAAGAGATGTGGATACAAGTGTATGTAGTATGGGTAGTATACATAGGTTTTTGAAATCTAAAATAATATAAACAAGGTAACAAGTGGAAAATAGTGAGCAAAATGGTGTATCAATGCTTGGAAACAAGGCCTAGGGTTCATAGTTCCACTAGTCCAATCTCTCAACCGTGCTAACATAATTGAATACTATAACCCTCCCTCAACGTGGGACAAAAAATCACTCCAAAGTTCCTATCCAGCGGAGAACATAAGATGGAATTTTTGTAGGTAGTAAAACCACCTCAAAGTTACCCTTTACGATCAATCTATTGAGCCATCCCTATAAGTGTCACAAACAGCCCTAGAGTTTGTTCTAGAATAACACCGTATGATACGCATAAATCAACTGTAATGTCACCTAGATACTCCAATGCCACCGCAAGTACCCATGAGTTAATTGTTCAACATGCATGAAACAATTTCAGATTCATCATATTCAATCCAACATAAAGAACTTCAAAAAGTACCCCCAAAGTTTCTATCAAAGAAAGTAGGATGAAAACGTGCATCAACCTATGTGCATAGATCACCCCCAATGTCACCAGGGGAATCCACAAGTTGATTGCCAACACATATATCAAGTGACTCAATAGAACACCCCATTGTCACTATGGGTACCCACATGCAACATATGTATCAAGTGTTCTCAAATCCAACGTATCCAATCCACCATAACGAAACCTCAAAGGGAAAGACTCAATTCATTACATCAACATAGAGAGGGAAGAAAACCATATGGTACAACTATATTAGCATAGCTCGTGTTACATCAAGATCGTGCCAAATCAAGAACATGAGAGAGAGAGAAATAGAGAGATCAAACACATAGCTACAAGTACATACCCTTAGTCCCGAGGGTGAACTACTCCCTCCTCGTCATGGAGACCACCAGGAATATGAAGATGGCCTATAATGATGATTCCCTCCTTCGGTAGGGCACCTAATAAGAGCTCAGGATGAGATTTCTTCGGTGCATAGGCTTGCAGCAGCGGGGCGGAAGTTCTAGGTGTCGTTCTAGAGTTATATGCATTTATAGGAAATTTTTGCCTATGTTTCATGATAACCCACAACTGTAGGGGATCGTTTGTAGCCTTTTTCGGTAAGTAAGAGTGTCAAATCCCAACGAGGAGCTAAAGGTAGACCAAATATTCCCTCAAGTTCTATCGACTACCGATACACTCTACGCACACTTAACATTTCCTTTATCTAGAACAAAAAAGAAACTACTTTGCGGGAATAAACTGTAAGTACTTTGGAAGAAAATAAAGATAGTGGAAATAAAATGTAGGTGTTGTTTTAATAAAAGAACAATAAAATTAAATAGTTTTGCAGCAAGCATTTTGTCTAACTCAAGAGAAAGATTGTCAATAGTCAATTGAATATGATACGATAGATACTTGTTATATGTAATGAGGGAGGGGCATACTATAACACACTTTCGTACTTGGATCATATGCACTTATGATTGGAACTCTAGCAAGCATTCGCAACTACTAAAGATCATTAAGGTAAAACCCAACCCTAGCCTTAAGTATCAAGTCCTCTTTACTCCCATGGGCAACAACCCACCTACTCGGGTTTATGCTTCTATCACTCAAGTAACCCACTATAGGCAAATAATGAACATATTCCAACACCCTAAAGCATGGATCCCTCACGTTTGTGCGACGTGGAGGGCACCATATGACAGCACCATATCAACATACAACTCACATCCATTACATCATACCACAATTAACTCATAGGACAAAAGAGATCTGCTCAGACATCATAGGATAGCCAAATATCAATGGGAAATAATATATGGAGTTGAGCACTATGTTTAAGTAGATATTATAGTGGGGAAGAGAGGTGTTACACCGCTGCAAGAGGGGTAGAGAGTTGGTGTTGACGCCGGCAAGATTGTTGATGTAGATCGTCGTCACGATGCTTGCCCCGGCGGCGTTCCGGCGCCACCGGGGGAGAGAGGGAGAGAGCCCCCTCATTATTCTTCTTCCTTGGCCTGCCCCTAGATGGGAGGAGAGTTCCCCCTCTGGTCCATGGCCTCCATGGCAGCGAAGAGGCGAGATCCCCTCCGAGATTGGATCTCCCTCTTTGTTCTCTTCTGTTTCGCACTCATGTTTTCTGGTCGAAAACCGTTTCTTATATTCTTGAAGCTCCGTAATTCCGATCGGACTAAAATTTTGAGGGGAGTTTTATCCAAAAATTATCTTTCTTGCGCCTGAACGAGATGTCCAACTGACCTACGAGGTGGCCACCCTCCACTAGGGCGCGTTTTGGCCCTAGCCCGCACACTGGTATGTCGTCCCCACCGCGGGCCTCCGTTTGCATTGATTCCACTTTTCAAAATTCACAAATATTCCAAAAAAATCTCCGTAATTTTTTTTATCACATTTGGACTTTGTTTGATGTCGAATTTCTGCAAAACAAAAAACACAAAAAAACAGGAAGTGGCACTAGGCACTGGATCAATAGGTTAGTCCAATAAATCATATAAATAGTTGCCAAAAGTATGTGAAAGTTGTATAATATTGGCATGAAACAATCAAAATATATAGATAAGACGAAGACGTATCAGCATCCCCAAGCTTAATTCCTAGTAGTCCTCGAGTAGGTAAATGATAAAAAAGATAATTTTTTATGTGGAATGCTACCTATCATAATCTTCATCATATATCTGGTCATGGCATGAATATTAAGACATTAGTGATTCAAAGCAATTGTCTAGTTTTGATATAAAGACATTAATATTCAGGCATCCCAACAAACAATCATGTCTTTTGAATATCAAGGCTAAAGAATGCTATTCCTATAGAATCATATAGCCTTGTCATGCTCGGTCTTCTTAACACAAACTATAAATCATGTACTACCCTAGTGTCAGCCAAGCAATTGGTTCATACTTTTTAACGCGCTTCAGCATTTTCAACTCTCACACAATACATGAGCGCAAGCCATGAATATAGCACTATGGGTGGATAAGAATATGGTGGTAGGTTTCAAAGGGGTAAAAGTGGAGAAGAAAGTCTCGCAACAACTCAGCGTATCAACGGGCTATGGAGATGCCCATCAATATATATGAGGAGTAGGGATTGCCATGCAACAGATGCACTAAGAGCTACTACCTCCGTTCCTAAATATTTATCTTTTTAGAGATTCAAGTATGGACTACATACGAAGCAAAATTAGTGAATCTACATTCTAAATTATGTCTATATACATCCGTATATAGTCCATAGTGAAATCTCTACAAAAACAAATATTTATGAATGGAGGGACTATAAGTGTATGCAAGCTCAATATGAAAACTAAGTGGGTATGCATTTAACTCTAAAATGAAAAATTCCCACTAGTATATGAAAGTGACAACATAGGAGACTCTCTACATGAAAAAAGGGTGCTACTTTGAGGCACAAGTGTGGAATTAGCATGCTCCTTCCCTGTTTGTCTCTCATCATTTTTTTATTTTTCTTCTTTTCTCCCTTTTTTCCTTTCTTTTTTTCTTTTTGTCCGGAGCCTCATCCCGACTTGTGGGGGAATCATAGTTTCCATCATCCTTTCCTCACTAGGACATGCTCTAATAATGAATAATGATGATCATCACACTTCTATTTACTTATAACTCAAGATTACAACTCGATACCTAGAACAAAATATGACTCTATATGAATGCTTTGCAACGATCTAGCGTATCAAAGATATCAAAAACAGACAAGCCATGGAAACATCATGCTAGCTATCTCATGATCATGTAAAGCAATATGACAATGAATGCTCAAGTCATCAAAATGGAAGAGGTGGAAGTTACATGGCAATATATCTCGGAATGGCTATGGAAATGCCATAATAGGTAGGTATGGTGACTGTTTTGAGGAAGATATAATAAGGCTTATGTGTGATAGAGTGTATCATACCACGGGGTTTGGATGCACCGGCGAAGTTTGCACCGACTCCCGAGGTGAGAATGGGCAATGCGCGGTACCGTAGAGGCTAGCAAATTGTGGAAAGGTAAGAGTGCGTATAATCCATGGAATCACATTACTCATAAAGAACTCACATACTTATTGCAAAAGTTTATTAACCCTCGAAGAAAAGTATTACTACGCATGCCCCTAGGGGGGAGGTTGGTAGGAATTAACCATCGCGTGCCCCCGAGCTTCACACAAAGATAGACAATCAAGGATAAAATGTGCTCCAACTTCCTAGCATAACAAGAGACTATACGTGCATGCTTTGGGAATCAAAAACCTTAACACCAATCTCTTACTAAACACGATCATCCACTAGTACCTCCCACATATTATCATCTCTATATCACAAAATTATTGCAAGGAATCAAACATATCATATTCAATGATCCATAAGTTTTATGTAGGATTTTATGACTAACCTTGCAAATGACCTATTCCTGTTGACTCTCTAAATAGATATAAGTGAATCAAGAGAGTTTAACTATTTCTACAAAATACCATGCTCTAATAAATATAAGTGAAGCAAAAGATCATTCTACAAATAACGATTTTCTATGTGAAGAGAAACAGGCAATCCAAACTTCAAAAGATGTAAGTTAAGCACATGAAGCATTCTATAAAGCCATACTCAAAAGATATAAGTGAAGTGCAATGATCATTCTATAAATAAACCATGTACTATCTCATACCATCATGGTGCATAAACTAAACGCAAAAGACGCTCCAAATTTGCACATATCACATAAATGAAACGAATCCGAAAGCATACCGATACTTGTTAAAGAAAGATGGGATGCCTTCTGGAGCATCCCCAAGCTTAGACGCTTGAGTATCCTTGGATATTTACTTGGGGTGCCTTTGGAATCCCCAATCTTGAACTCTTTCTTCTCCTTCTTCCTCTCATATCTAGACCTCCTCGATCTTCGAACACTTCATTCACACGAAACTTAATAGAAGACTAGTAAGATTCGTTAGTATAATAAAGCAGAATACTACTTTAAGTATTGTTGATAACCAATTCATATTTTATATTTTCATTATCGTTGCTGTATTATAACTTTTCCATGGCTTATACCACTGATAAAATCGGTAGTTTCATCAAAACAAGCAAAACAATGCATCAAAAACAGAATCTCTCTTAAACAGGACAGTCTATAGTAATCTGAACTTTTACCATACTAATGTAACTACAATAATTCTTAAAAATTATGAGGAATTAAAAAGTTTGTATATAAATACTGTGTAAAAATTTCAGAAACTTTTGAAGTTCGAGTTAAAAACGAAAATTCACGCACTACAGCCAAAGTTTTTGTTTTTACACCGCACATACCAACAAGAAGTCTAATCATCCTAAAGGCAAATCTTGGAAAATTACTTTCATATAAAATGGATTTATACAAGGGGGTAATTATTTTGGTTGTAAAAGTTTCCTTTATTCAAGATTCACAAAGTTTCCATGGGCATGACCAAAATTTCAAGGGTAGCCCCCACTTTAGCGATGCTCATCATCTCTTCTCGCTTTCACCTTTCCTTTTGTGAAGTTTTAGGTTCCCCTCTATATTTTTTTGTTTTGAAACTTTATAAAAGCACAAAACAGAAATAAATGACTCTCTAAATCTTCTGGGTTGTCTCCCTAGCAGCGCTTTCTTTAAAGCCATTAAGCTAGGCATAAAGTGTTCAAGTAATTGATCCACCCGGATCCCAAGTTATATGAAAGCCATTTTTAATTAACAATGATTTGTAATTTAGTAGTGAGAAAAAATTGATATTTATATCATGCAATTACAAAGTCTAACTCTTTTCCTATACATCGGCATGTCATAAAAGAAAAACTCATTCACACCAAGTAAAGGCCAATGCATAGTATAAGTAGTTTCTTGCAATTTTATAGTATTGGAAACGTAGAGAGGTGAAGATGTAGTTCCTCTCTCATAATAATTGCAAGTAGGAGCAGCAATCACATGCATATTATATTCATCAAAATCATCATGTGTAGTAGCAAAATGCAACCCATCAATATAATCCTTAACAAGAACAAACTTCTCCGATATGTTGTAGTTAGGAGAATTCAAAAAGACAATAGGACTATCATGTGTGGGTGCAATAGCAAAAATTTCATGCTTAACAAAAGGAACTATATAAAGTTCATATCCATAAGCATAATTCATATTGTCATCAAAAAGGGATATTTCAAAAGAATCTAAAGGATCATGGCAATCATCATAGCATTCATCCTTCGATATGTGCGAAGGGTAATTAAACAATGTATGAGTTGAAGAGTTACTCTCATTAGAAAATGAGCATGAGTAACTAATCCTCTCTTCCTCCTTTTGTTCTTCACTCTCCTCCTCATGTTTTTCATCTAATGAGCTCATAGTTTCAGCAACTTCTTCCATAGGTCCCTGCAAAATATTAGTATCTTCCAAGGCAGCTGACATTCTTTCGATAAATTTAAGAATATCGTAATTGCATTCATAATTATCATAACAACATTTAAGTATGTCATAAATTTCTGATTTTTAAGAAACATCATCATACTCTTCAAGCAAACAAGCAATTTCATAAGCACCCATAAAAGCAACAAATTATTCTATTCGTTCCACATCATAGTAATCATATATACCATTAGCATAAGAAGCTAAGGTTTCATTATCATTAAATTCGCATGAAAAGGTAAGGTGTGGAGCGTTCATCCTAGAGCAAAAAGTAATATCATATCTCAAGCATAGTTCCCGAGCACACTAATGCAACATACGAATTTGATCCCATGAAAAATTCCCTTTTTGAGATAAGCGATAATCCCTAAAGTATTCACATTGATCCAATATTACTCCCATTATCAAGTTGAATGGGGTTTTCTTAGGATTATCAAAGTAGTATTCAATACTTTCCACATAACTAGCATCGAGGGTTTTAGGAGGTTCCCCATCTCCATGAGTAGCAAGTACCACTAATTTTTTTGGTGTTTCGTGTTCATACCTGGCCAAACCTCGGGTCGGGCCGGGCCTCAGGACGGGCCTAAAAAGCTCGGTGTTAGAAACCCAGGCCCGAGCCCGGCTCGGCCCGGCCATCAGGCCTGATATTTGGGCCCAAGCCCGGCCCGGCCCACCCCGACATAGGCATAAACTCGGGTTTTTTCAGACCCGGGCCCGGCCCGGCCCGAGCATCGGGCTCAAAATCCAGGCCCGAGCCCGGTCCGTGGGCAAGGTCGGGCCAGGCCGGTTCGGGCTTTTTCGGGTCGGGCCGACCGGCCAGGTCTGTTTGTGTTCCATATGCATAACTAAAGATATCAAACAACTAATAACAGAAAATAAAAATTACTTAGTGATAAAGCAAAAAGGCACACACGAGAATATTCATCCCACGCTATTGCTCCCCTGCAACAGCGCTAGAAAAAGGTCTTGATAACCCACAAATGTAGGGGATCCTTTGTAGCATTTTTCTATAAGTAAGAGTGTCGAATCCCAACGAGGAGCTAAATGTATAATAAATATTCCCTCAAGTTCTATCGACCATGATACAACTCTACGCACACTTAACATTTGCTTTATCTAGAACAAAAATGAAACTACTTTGCGGGAATAAAACTATAAGTACTTTGCAAGAAAATAAAGAACGTGGAAATAAAAGTTAGGTGCTATTTTAATAAAAGAACAATAAAAGTAAATAGTTTTCTAGCAAGCTTTTTGTGTAACTCAAGAGAAAGATTGTCCATAGGCAATTGAATATGATATGATAGATACTTGTTTTATGTAATGAGGGAGAGGCATACGCTAACACGCTTTCGGTACTTGGATCATATGCACTTATGATTGGAACTCTAGCAAGCATTCTCAACTACTAAAGATCATTAAGGTACAACGAAATCATAGCCTTAAGTATCAACTCCTCTTTACTTCCATACGCAACAACTCACCTACTCGGGTTTATGCTTCTGTCACTCAAGCAACCCACTATAGGCAAATCATGAACATATTGCAACACCTTAGAACGTGGATCCCTCACGTTTGCCGACACGGAGGGCACCATAGGATAGCACCATATCAACATACAACTCACATCCATAACATCATAGCACAATTAACCCATAGGACAAAAGAGATCTACTCAAACATCATAGGATAGCCAAATATCATTGGGAAATAATGTATGGAGTAGAGCACCATGTTTAAGTAGATATTACAGTGGGTAAGAGAGATGTTGCACCGCTGCAAGAGGGGGAGATAGTTGGTGTTGACGGTGGCAAGATTTTTGATGTAGATCGCCATCACGATGCTTGCCCCGGCGATGTTCCGACGCCACCGGGGGAGAGGGGAGAGACCCCCCTCCTTCTTCTTCTTCCTTGGCCTCCCCCTAGATGGTAGGAGAATTCCCCCTCTAGTACATGTCCTCCATGATGGCAGAGGGGCGGGAGTCCCTCCGAGATTGGATCTCTGATACGTCTCCAACGCCATGTTTACAATAATTCTATATGATTTTGGTATGATTTTATTACAACTAACCCGGACTGACGTTGTTTTCAGCACAACTACCATGGTGTCATTTTTGTGCAGAAATAAAATTTCTTGGAATGGGCTGAAAATTTACAGACAATATTTTGGGAAAATATAAAAAATACTGGAGCGAAAAGATACCAGAGAAGAGTCCCGACGGAGTCACAAGCCTGCCAGGCGCGGCCACCCCCCTGGCCACGCCTAGCGAGCTTGTGACCTCCTCGGTAACCTTCTGGACGTGGGACCAACGCCAAATACTCCTATAAATACCCAAACCTCAGAAAAGAAACCTAGATCGGGAGTTCCTCCGCCGCAAGCCTCCAGAGCCACGAAAAACCAATCGAGAGACTGTTCCGGCACCATGCCAGAGGGGGAACCCATCACCGGAGGCCATCTTCATCATCCCGGCGGTCTCCATGATGAGGAGGAAGTAGTTCACCCTCCGGGATGAGGGTATGTACCAGTAGCTATGTGTTTGATCTCTCTCTATCTCTTGTGTTCTTGAGATGGCACGATCTTGATGTATTGCAAGCTTTATTAATATAGATGAATCATATGGAGTTTTCCCCGCTCTATGTTCTTATGATGAATTGAGTTTTCCCTTTGAAGTTTTCTTATCGGATTGAGTGTTTAAGAATTTGAGAACACTTGATGTATGTCTTGTGATGGGATATCCGTGGTGTCAATGGGATGTTCCATTGATCCACTTGATGTATGTTTTGGTGATTAACTTGCGGGTTCCATGACCTTGGGAATCTATGCATAGCGGTTGGCACATGTTTTTGTCTTGACTTTCCGATAAAAACTTTGGGGCACTCTTTGAAGTTCTTTGTGTTGGATTGAACATGACGCATCTGAAATTGTGTGATGCATATCGTATAATCAATCCCATGGGTACTTGTGGTGACATTGGAGTATCTAGGTGACATTAGGGTTTTGGTTGATGTGTATCTTAAGGTGTTATTTTAGTATGAACTCTAGGGCTGTTCGTGACACTTATAGGGATAGCTCATAAGATTGATCACAAAAGATAACTTTGAGGTGGTTTCGTACCCTACAATAATTTGTTCGTTTGTTCTCCACTATTTGTGACTTTGGAGTGGACTCTTTGTCGCACGTGAGGGATTTACATATGATTCATCTATGTTAGTATTGTTGAGAGATTGCACTAGTAAAAGTATGAACCCTAGGCCTTGTTTTCAAGCATTGAAATGCCGTTTGTGTTCACTTTTATAATTAGTTACCTTGCTGCTTTTATATTTTCAGATTAAATAAACCTATATCTACTATCCATATTACACTCGTATCACCATCTCTTCGCCAAACTAGTGCACCTATACAATTTGCCATTGTATTGGGTGTGGTGGGGACACAAGAGATTTCTTGTATTTGATTGCAGGGTTGATTGAGAGAGACCATCTTCATCCTACACCTCCCATGGATTGATAAACCTTAGGTGGTCCACTTGAGGGAAAATTGCCACTGTCCTACAAAACTCTGCGCTTGGAGGCCCAACACGAGTCTACAAGAAGAAGGTTGCATAGTAGACATCAATATCCCTCTCTGTTCTCTTTTGTTTCGTGCTCCTATTTTCTGGCGGAAAACCATTTCTTATATTTCTGAAGACCCGTAACTTCGATCGGGCTGAAACTTTGAGGGGATTTTTATCAAAAAAATAGCTTTCTTGCGGCCGAAGGAGAGATCCAACCAACCTACGAGGTTGCCACCCTCCACCAGGGCACGTTTGGGCCCTAGCACGCGCCCTGGTATGCCATGCCCACTGTGGGCCTCCGTTTGCATTGATTCCACTTCTAAAAATTCACAAATATTCCAAAAAAAATCTCCGTAAATTTTTATTGCGTTTGGCCTTCGTTTGATATGGAATTTCTATGGAACAAAAAACACACAAAAAATAGGAACTGGCACTGGGCATTGGATCAATAGGTTACTCCAATAAATCATATAAATAGTTGCCAAAAGTATGTGAAAGTTGTATAATGTTAGCATGAAACAATTAAAAATTATAGATACGATGGAGACGTATCATTTCATGTCAGAGGGTGCCCTTGGGGCCCACAAGCCGGGGCACACTCCCTAACCCCAGGGCACGCCCCAGTGGCTCATGGCCACCTCGTGGGTCTTTTTGTCCTTCCACGAAGCTTCGGGGGTCTCGTTTGTTCCCAAAAAAATCACCAAAAAGTTTCAGCCCAATCCGAGTACTTTTATTTCTACACAAAAATAACACCATGGCAATTCCGCTAAAAACAACGTTAGTCCGAGTTAGTTTCACTCAGATCATATAAAAGTGCATCAAAACCATGGGAAGCTTGGGCAAATATGGCATGAATAATTCATAAATTAATCGATACATTGGAGACGTATCAGGATCCCCAAGCTTAATTCCTACTCGTCCTTGAGTAGGTAAATGATAAAAGAAATAACTTATGAAGTGTGAATGCTAGCATAGTGTATAATTTTGATCAAACTTAATTTCAATCACTTTTCATAGCATCACAATCAACAACTCTTTTGCATAAAACTCATCATGATAAAGTAGCAATCAATTCACATGTTATGGTTCAAACAATGCATTCTCTTGAAACTTAACAACCTATGTCCTTAGTCACCAAACAATTCCAATTCATGTCATTTTCTACAAAGGTTAAGTAAGGGATCCACATACTCAATTAGCATATAGTCTTTTATGATTGCCAATACTCAAAGCATATTTTTAGAAGAAATAGCATCCATCGAACACAAAGAAAGATAGGGGCTTAATGTTTCACCTCCCAACTTACTTATCATAGAGATATTTGTGAACAATAATAATTGATGATCAAATATATTTGACCGGATATATATGCCTGGATCTTTCCCCACCACATTATGCTTGCCATGTAGAGATTGAGGTTGGAATAAGAAGTTGACTCAACATGAAAGTAAATAGCATAAAAGTAAATAGAATGTCCCTTTGCATAGGGAAGCAAGAATTTGCAGAGGTTCCAGAGCTCAAAGTTTAAAATAGAGATGAATATATTTTTGGTGGTCTGCCTTTCCTTTCATTCTCATGAAAAAGGATTTCAATATCTTCCATGCTAAGCATATTATTGGCAGTTGATACTTGTGATCTGTGTTGGGTTTTCTGTGAAGAGGAATGGGTTATTGCATCACAATACAGGTAAGTATTTCACTTAGTCAAGAACCAAGGTTTCTCGAACCAAAAGGAGTAAGGGTCAACCACCGTTTTCAGCGACTGCACACAAAAGCGCAAACACATGCACCCAATGCGGGCAAGAGGGTTGTCAATCCCCTAGGACTCGTTATTTGCAAGAAAATGAAGTGTGTAGATGATAGTAGATAATTGTAAATTGCAAAATAAAATAAAATAAAAATAATGGCAGAAAGGTATTGAAAGATTTTGTAAATATATGGACCCAGGGGCCATAGTTTTCCCTGATGGCATCTCTCATGTAGGAAGCATATGGTGGGTAAACAAATTACTGTTGGGCAACTGATAAAAAAGCGCATAGTTATGCTCATATTCGTGGCAATGATCATGTATATATAGGCATCACGTCCATAAGAAAATAGGCCAACTCCTGCCTGCACCTATTACTATTATTCCACCCATCGTCTGCTATCCAACATGCATCTAGAGTATTAACTAAAATAGAGTAATGCTTGGTGAGTGATGACATGATGTAGACAAAGAGAATTCGCTTAATATGAACTAACCCCATCGTTTTATCCTTAGTGGCAGCAATGCAAAGACGTGTCTTGTCCCTTTCTGACACTGGGTATAGAGCTTAGCCAGATTGAACCCACTACAATGCACCCCTCTCACCGAAGAAATATCAATCTAGTTGGCCAAACTATTTTAGTAGATCGGAGAGAATTACGAAGCTATAATAATAATACAATGCGAATCATAATATATTTCAAAGATGACTCAAATACTTTTCATGAATAATCTGAACATAAACCCACAATTCATCGGATCCCAACTAACGCACCATACAAAAGAATTACATCGGATAGATCAAAGCGAAGATGCAATGATCATTGTGTTGAAGATCGAGAGAGAGAGAGAGAGGGAGCCATCTAGGTACTAACTAAGGACCTCTAGGTCTTTGGTGAACTACTCACACATCACCATTGGATGTAGAGTCTCTTCGTGATCGATCCCCCCTCCGGCAGAGCACCGGAGCAGGGCTCCAGATGGGATCGTGGTGGAAAAGAGACTTTCCGCGGCGGAAAAAGTGTTTAGGGATACTCCCTAGGGTTTTTGGAATATATGTGAATTTATAGGCCAGAGAACGGGGTGTGGAGACCCACCAGGGAGGGAAAGCCATCAGGGCGCGTCGACCCCCCTTGGCATGCCCTGTTGGCTTATGCCTCCCTCGTGTGGCCTCCGGTATCCTCCCGAAGTTTCCAGGTCTTCTTTTGGTCCATAAGAAATTATAAAAAATCAGGGCAATTGGGCTTTGTTTGATATTGTAAACCTGAAAAGCCAAAAACATGCAGAAAAATGCAACTGGCACTAGGCACTGGGTCAATAGGTTAGTGCTCAAAAATAATATAAATTGGTAAATAAATACTCAAAATGTAACCTAGAATGATAATATTATAGCATGAAAAAATCAAAAATTATAGATACATTGGAGACGTGTCAACTGCTACCTTGGTTCGTGGCGATCGATCCGGGGCTGCGGTGGTAGAGTGTGATGGAGGATGGCGGTTTGATAACCCACAAGTATAGGGGATCATGACAGTCTTCATGGGTAGTATTTCACCCTAATTTATTGATTCGACATGAGGGGAGCCAAAGAATATTTATTGTCCTTGAAAGTTGAGTTGTCAATTCAACCACACATGGGATATCTCTCTACAGCAAAGGTTTAGTAGCACGACAAATAGTAGTAGTAGCAAAAGTAACAATAATAGTGACTATAGTAATTTTATAGCAAAAGTAACAATAGTAACTTAGCAAGATTTAGTATATGTAAAAGCATAGGCACGTGGATCAGTGATGGATAATGATTTAGATAACATCAATCATGTAATAGTTAAGCACTAGGGCGACACAGAACTAGCGCCAATTCATCAATATAATGTAGGCATGTATTCCATATATAGTCATACGTGCTTGCCATAAGAACTGGCATGACATTTTTTGTCCTACCCTCCTACGGCATCGGTGTCCTATTGGAAACTAAGGGATATTAAGGCCTCCTTTTAATAGAGAACCTAAAAAAATATTAACACATGGTGAATAAATGAACTCCTCAAACTACAACAATCACCGGAAATAATCCCAACTATTGTCACCTTGGGGTGTGCGGATCAAGCCACGTAATAGGTGCATACAACTTGCAATATAGGATCCAAATCAATCTTATATTCAAAGGTAATATAATATGTTCAGATCTGAAATCATGGCACTCTGGCGTTGGTGACAAGTATTAAGCATATCAAAGTCATAGCATTAATCTCAGAACATAATGGATACTAGGAGATTAGGCCCTATCAAACTTAACTGGATTAAATGATCAATCTCATCCAATCCCACCATTGTCAAGCAAGCTTACAAAGGAATTACTCACTCTCGGTGGTGAGCATCATGGCGGTGTTGATGGAGAAGAGTTGATGATGACGACGACGATGGTTCCCCCTCTCCGAAGCCCCAAATGGACTCTAGATCAGCCCTCTCGAGGTAGAACAGGAGGTGACGGCAGCTCTGTCTCGTGAAACACGATGAAAAATTCTATCAATTTTTTTCTCTGAAGATGTGATTTTATAGCGGTGTAACCAGTGTCGGAGGAGCCTCATGGGCCCCACAAACCATCACGTCGTGGCCTAGGGGGGCTTTTGGCTTGTGCCCCACGGTGGCCACCTTTAGGTAGGTCTTCGCTCCATAATTCATTATAATTCCTAGAAAAAATCCACAAAAAGTTTCGTCCAATTCCGAGAACTTTTATTTCTGCACAAAAATAACACAAAGGAAGTTCTGCTGAAAACAGCGTCAGTCCGGATTACTACCATTCAAATCATGCAAATTAGAGGTCAA
Source organism: Hordeum marinum (assembly GCA_022496015.1). Classification (NCBI taxonomy): domain Eukaryota; kingdom Viridiplantae; phylum Streptophyta; class Magnoliopsida; order Poales; family Poaceae; genus Hordeum; species Hordeum marinum. The sequence goes on from CM039672.1 coordinate 226,371,979, forward strand.
AACGAGAGGAAAAGTGTCTGGAAAAGTAGATACGTTGGAGACGTATCACGGTCAGTGCATGCAAGCAGAGGGCCGACCTAGTCTGTGTTAACTCGACATAAAAATAAATAGATAGGCCCTTCGCAAAGGGAAGCATTGATTTTGCAGAGGTGTCAGAACTCAAGTTTTAAAACAGGGTTGAAATGTAATTTTTGAGTGGTGCACTTTTCTTGTCAATGTTACAACAAAGGTTTTCAATATCTTCCATGCTAATCTCATTATTAGCGGTTCCCAAACAGAATAGTAAAGTTTACTCCCATCCACCATCCATACACAAACCCTGGCTGGCCGAATCCACGGATGCCTTCCAACATATCAACTGTCCCAATGAGTTTTGTTTAATTAATTTTTTTACTATACAGGACTGGGCATTCTTTCTACCAGACTCTCTCGTGCAATGACGGTGAATAAATGATAGTCTCGAGAATAACTCACTTAGCATGCAAGATATTGATCGCCTTGTCGCTCCATGAGCAAGATGCGTGGGAAAATGGATGTTCATTTGAGTGTTTAGAGATGACACATGCAAATTTGCTTGGAACGACAGGGTAATACCGCATATAGGTAGGTATGGTGAACTCATGTGGAATAACTTGGTTTAATGGCTTTGAATGCACATGCAGCATTCCCGCTTAGTGCGGGCGAAGGCTAGCAATAGGTTGGGAAACGGCTAGCTAGAGAGCAAAAACGGTCATAGGTAAGCATTATGAATAATTAACATTGGACATAGCATGAGTAGGATATGAACACTCTGAATTTAAACATCATGGTTTTGAATCACTACATGTTTGCACATGGGCCAAGTCAATCCGCTTGAATTTTTCAAAGGGAAATACCATACTACCATACCACATCATAACCATTCTAATGCATGTTGGACTATAAGATAAATCATTATTCACTAGTATCTATTTAAGCATGGCATGAGAAGCTATAATCTCTAATTGTCATCATGAACATGCTCACTCATAATATACTGAATCAAGATCGAACGAGCTAAACATATTTACAGAAACGGGAAACAAGAAGAGTTCATATCAGCTTCCTTTGCCATGATCACTCCATCAAATATTGTCATTATTGCCTTTCACTTGAATGAACAAATGATGTGATAATAATAATAGTGCCAGAATATCATGGACTAACCTAGAATCTGCAGGGCAGTTTTGGACAAAGGAGAAGACCGAGAAATATTGGCTCTCTATTAAATTAACAATAAAGCATATGAGAGAGACTCAACATATTTATTGTGGTCCTCTCCTTTCAAAGACTCAATAAAATGAAAATAAATTCAAGGAAACATATTGAAATATTTTTGGAGTTTTTGTTTTTCTCAAGCAAGCAAATAAACTAAGTAAAACAAGAACGAGAAGAACTATTTACACGGGAAAGCTCCCAACATGCAAAGCAAATCTTTTTGGGTTTTTGTTTTTAATGTTGAGGATAATTAAACGAGGAAAGAAAACTAAAAAGATGTGAGAAATATTTTTGGGTTTCCAAAGTTTTCCAAACAAACAAGTAGAAAGCGGAAAAAATAAAACTAATATGGATATACAATGAAAGAGGATGGACATCGACAATTTATATGAAGTGTGTGAACATGAATGTAATGTCGGTGAGAAATACATAATTCCCAAAGCTTAGGCATTTTCCTAGCTTGGTGATCGCCACTGATAATAGCCATCGGGTGCGGGAAAGTGTTCCGGTTGGGGCACCTGAGCATCCCACGCCTGGACTGTTGAGGAATGTTGCATTGGTAACAAATATTTCCTACGCACACACAAGATCTATCCATGGAGATGCATAGCTATGAGAGCGGAGTGTATCTACATACCCTTGTTGATTGCTAAGTGGAAGCGTATATAACATGTTTGATGTAGTCGTACATCTTCACGATCAAATCGTGATCCGTCTCGATCTACCGCCGAATGGATGGCACCTCCGCGTTCAGCACATGTGCGGATCGATGATGTCTTTGCATCCTTGATCCAGCAAGCGAGGGCAGAGTAGTAGATGGGTTCTCAACTACCACGACGGCATGGTGGAGGTGATGGTGGAGCAGTGCTTCGCCAAGCGCTACCGAAACCACGAACGGAGGAGAAAATGATCTAGGGAGAGAGAGAGGCACCAAGGGCTTTGTGTGTCCTCTTGGGGAACCCCCTCCCCTCTATATATTGGTGGATGGGTATGGATATAAGACCCTACAATCCCTAGGGCGCAGCCAAGGAGGGAGTTGGACTCCTAGTCCAATTTCCTCCCTTTCCATACACAGATGGACTATCCACCTCTCCCAAGCCACATGGGCCTTGAGGGACTTGTGCGCTTGGCCCAATAAGGTCAGGGCGCCTCTCCTCAGCCCATACAAACCCGTGGGACGTGGTGGAACCCTTGGTGGACTTCCGGACTCCTCTGGAAGTTTGTGGAACCTTCTAGAAGCTTCCCGGTACAATACCAGAAATACCCAAAACTTTTTTGGTAGCCAAACTATGACTTCCCATATAGAAATATTTACCTCTAGACCATTCCAGAGATCCTCGTGACGGCTGGGATATCATCCGGGACTCCAAACAACATTTTGTCATCAACATACATAACCTAATAATATTATGTCATCATCGAACGTTAAGCGTGCGAACCCTACGGGTTCGAGAATCATGTGGACAGGACCGAGACACCTCTCCGTTCAATAACCAATAGCGGGACCCACATGGCCATATTGGTTCCCACATATTCCACGAAGATCTTTCTCGGTCGAACCATGATGCCAAGGATTCAATCAATCATGTATGTAGTTCCCTTTGTCCAGCGGTATGTCACTTGCCCGAGATCCAATGGTCGGTACCTCCATACCTATTTCAATGTCGTTATCGGCAAGTCTCTTTACTCTATCCGTAATACAAGATCCTGCTACATCTTGAGTTTGTGTTGGTTTTCCCTTGAATAGGAAAGGGTGATGCAGAAAAATAGATAAGTATTTCCCTCAGTTGATGAGAACCAAGGTATCAATCCAGTAGGAGGAACAAGCAAGTCACCAATGGATGCACCTACACAAACAATCAAACTCTTGCACCCAACGCTATAAAGGGGTTGTCAATCCCTTCGCGGTTATTTGCAAGGATTAGATCTGATAGAGATAGATGTAAACGAGTATGGAAAGTAAAAGATAAATAAATTGCAGCAAGGTATTTTTGGTATTTTTGGTTTATAGATCTGAAAATATATTATGGAAAGTAGAACCGGGGGGCATAGGTTTCACTAAAGGCTTCTCTCTTGAAGGAAAAATATCATGGTGGGTAAACAAATTATTGTCAAGCAATTGATAGAAAAGTGAATAATCATGTAGATATCCAAGGCAATGATCATGCATATAGGCATCATGTCCGTGTCAAGTGGACCGAAACGATTCTACATCTACTACTATTACTCCACACATCGACCGACTCCTGCCTACATCTAGAGTATTAAGTTCATGAAGAACAGAGTAATGCATTAGGTAAGATGACATGATGTAGAGGGACAAACTCAAGCAATATGATGAAAACCCATATTTTACCCTTGATGGCAACAATACAATACGTGCCTCGCTACACCTACTTTGTCACTGGGTGAGGACACCGCAAGATTGAACCCAAAACTAAGCACTTCTCCCATTGCAAGAATTACCAATCTAGTTGGCCAAACCAAACCAATAACTCGAAGAGACTTGCAAAGATATGAAATCATGCATATAAGAATTCAGAGAAGATTCAAATAAGATTCATGGATAATCTGAACATAAACCCACAATTCATCGGATCTTGACAAACACACCGCAAAAGAGTATTACATCGGATAGATCTCCATGAAGATCATGAAGAACATGGTATTAAAGATCAAAGGGAGAGAAGAAGCCATCTAGCTACTAGCTATAGACCCATAAGTCTGTGGTGGACTACTCACGCATCATCAGAGGGGCAATGGAGTTGATGTAGATGCCCTCCGTGACTGGACTCCCCTCCGACGGATTATTGGAAAAGGCTCCAAGATTGGATCTCTCGGGAACATAGGCTTCTATCAGCGAAAAAGTATTTGCGTGTCTCCTTTTGGTGTTGGGGAATATTTGGCTATTTATAGGACGAAGAATAGGGTTAGGAGGCCTGCCAGGAGACGGCAAGCCTGCCAGGCGTGGCCAGGGGGTGGTCGCGCCTCTAGGGTTTGTGACCTCCTAGCAGGTGCCCTGGCCTGCACTCCAAGTCTGGTAGATCTCTTTCCTTCGAGAAAAAATGATTCCGAAGAATTTATTCCGTTTGGGCTCTATTTAATATTCCATATCTACAAAACTCAAAAACAAGGAAAAAACAGGAGCTAACTCTAGGCTCTAGATTAATAGTTTAGTCCCAAAAATAATATAAAATAGCATATTAATGCATATAAAACATCCAAAACAGATAATATAATAGCATGACATCATCAAAAATTACAGATAATTTGGAGACGTATCGGCATCCCCAAGCTTAATTCCTACTCGTCCTCGAGTAGGTAAATGATAAAAACAGAATTTTTGATGTGGAGTGCTACCTAACATATTTATACATGTAATATTCTCTATTGTGGCATGAATATTCAGATCCATAAGACTCAAAACAAGCTCAATATTGATATAAAAAATAACATTTCAAGCATACTAGCAAAGCAATTGTATCGCTTCAAAATATAATGGCAAAAGAAAGTTATCACTACAATATCATATGGTTTGGCTATGCTCCATCTTCCCCACACAAAGTATTTATACCATGCACAACCCCGATGATAAGTCAAGCAATTGTTTCACACTTATTATGTTCTCAAACCTTTTCAACTCTCAACAATACATGAACGTGAGCCATGGATATAGCACTATAGGTGGAATAGAATATGGTGGAGGTTGTCAAGGAAAAGGAGAAGATAGTCTCACATCAACTAGGCGTATCAACGGGCTATGGTGATGCCCATCAATAGATATCAATGTGAGTGAGTAGGGATTGCCATGCAACGGATGCACTACGTCTATAAGTGTATTAAATCTCAAAAAGAAACTAAGTGGACGTGCATCAAGAAGTAAAATTCCACTAGTTATATGAAAGTGACAAAATAGGAGACTCTCTACAGTGAAGATCATGGTGCTACTTTGAAGCACAAGTGTGGAAAAAGATAGTAGCATTGTCCCTTCTCTCTTTTCTCTCATTTTTTGGTGGGCATCTAAGGCCTCTTTTATTAATCATTTTTTTATTTGGGCTTCGCTGGCCTCTTTTATTTTTCATAAAGTCTGAAATCTCATCCCCACTTGTGAGGGAAATGGCTTCCATCATCCTTTCCTCACATGGGACATGCTCTAATAATGATAATCATCACACTTTTATTTACTTACAACTCAGAATTAAATTACAACTCGATACCTAGAACAAAATATGACTCTATATGCAATATGAAAGTGGTGGTGCATGTCATGATAAAAGGAAACGATGGAAGTTGCATGGCAATATATCTCGGAATGGCTATGGAAATGCCATAATAGGTAGGTATGGTGGATGTTTTGAGGAAAAGTATATGGTGGTTGTTTTTAGGAAGGTATATGGTGGTTGTTTTGAGGAAAGTGGGTTTGTTGTACCGGCAAAAGTTGCGCGGTACTAGAGAGGCTAGCAAAGGAGGAAGGGTGAGGGTGCATATAATCCATGGACTCAACATTAGTCATAAAGAACTCACATACTTATTGCAAAAGTATATTAGTAATCAAAGCAAAGTATTAGATTCATGCTCCTAGGGGAGAGGTTGGTAGGAGTTAACCATCGCGCGCTCCCGACCCTCACACAAAGGTCGACAATCTATAAACAAATCATGTTCCGACTTCCTTATATAATGGTTCACAATACGTGCATGCTACGAGAATCACAAACCTTCACATAAATATTTTTACCAAATCAAAATTACTTCCTAACATTACTCTTAACATCACCATCTTTATATCTCAAAACTTTAGGCAAGGAATCAAACTTCTCAAAAATACTCAATGCACTTAATATGGAAGTTTTTATTGTATCCCTTTTCGATGCCTATCATATTAGGACTAAATTCATAACCTAGACAAATTACCATGTCGTTTAAAGAATCTCAACATAATATAAGTGAGGTACGAGAGTTCAATTATTTCTATAAAACACAAATACCATCGTGTTCTAAAAAATATAAGTGAAGCACATAGATCAAAATTGCCTATCTGAAAAGATATAAGTGAAGCACATAGAGTATTCTAATAAATTAATGATTTAGTGTGTCTCTCTCAAAAGATGTGTGAAGCAAGGATGATTGTGGCAAACTAAAAATCAAAGTCTCATATCATACAAGACTCTCCAATCAAAACACATATCATGTGGTGAATAAAAATATAGCCTCAAGTAAATTTGCCGAAGAATTGAAGACAAAAGAGGGGATGCCTTCCGGGGCATCCCCAAGCTTACTCTCTTTGGCATCCTTGAATATGACTTGTGTTTCCTTGTTAATCCCCAAGCTTAGGCCCTTGCCACTCCTTATTCCATTGTCCATCAAATCTTTACCCAAAACTTGAAAACTGCACAACACAAAACTTAAAAGAAAACTCGTGAGATCCGTTAGTATAAGAAAATAAATCACCACTTTAGGTACTGTTGTGAACTCATTCTTTATTTATATTGGTGTAATACCCACTGTATTATAACTTCTCCATGGTTCATACCCTATGATACAACCCATAGATTCATCAAAATAGGTAAACAACTCAAAGAAAACAGAATCTGTCAAAAACAGAACAGTCTGTACAAATCTGAAAACTTCGTATACTTATGTAACTCAAACAATTCTGAAAAATAGTAAAAACTGGGAAATTTACATATAAATATTGTGTAAAAATTTCAGACTTATTCGACGCTCTCAAAATTTTCAAAAATTCTTGGACTGAGCGCAAAAGTTTCTGTTTTTTAGCCAGATCAAATCAACAACCACCATAGATCACCCCAAAGGTTTTACTTGGCTCAAACATTAATTAAGAAACCAAAAAAAATTAATACAGAATTATTAATGTGGGAAACACTCAAAAACAGAAGTAAAATCAGAACATAAAAATAAAATTGGGTTGCCTCCCAACAAGCGCTATTGTTTAACGCCCCTAGCTAGGCATAATGATTTCAATGATGCTCACATAAAAGGTAGTATTTGAAACATGCAAGAGAGCATCATGAATATCATGAAAATCACATTTAATTATAACACACTTCCTATGCATAGGGTTTTTGTGAGCAAACAATTTATGTGAGCAAGAATCAACTAGCATAGGAAGGCAAAACAAGCATAACTTCAAAACTTTGAACACATAGAGAGGAAACTTGATATTATTGCAATTCCTACAAGCATATGTTCCTCCCTCATAATAATTTTCAGTATAATCATGAAGAAATCTAAAAATATAACTATCACACAAAGCATTATTTTCATGATCAATTATTGTTGGGAGACGTAGTAGTAAATCAAAAAAATTCCTACGTGTCACCAAGATCTATCTATGGAGAAACCAGCAACAAGCAAAGGGGGGTGCATCTTCATACCTTTGAAGATCGCAAAGCGGAAGCGTTACTAGAATGTGGTTGGTGGAGTCGTCCTCGTAGTGATTCAGATCGCCGTGGATTCCGATCTAAGCGCCAAACAACGGCGCCTCAGCGTTCAACACACGTGCAGCCCGGTGACTTCTCCTATGCCTTGATCCAGCAAGGAGGAAGGAGAGGTTGAGGGAGAGCTCCGGAAGCATGACGGTGTGGTGCCGGTGGAACTACGTGGTACTCTGGCAGGGCTTCGCCAAGCACCACGGAGGACGAGGAGGAGGAGGGGTAGGGATGCGCCAAGAGAGAGAGAGATGTGTATCTCTGGTAGCCCCAAGGGCTCCACTATATATAGGAGGAGGGAGGGAGGGTGCAGACCCTAGGGTTCCCACCCTAGGGCCGTCGGCAGCCCTAGATGGATCTCGGTGCAGCGGCCAGAGAGGGAGAGGGAGGGGCGGCGCCCTAGATGGGCCTAGGGCCCATCTGCCCCTAGGGTTTGCCCCCCTCCCACCTAGTGCTGCACCTTGGGACCTTGTGGGAAGCGCACCAGCCCACCTAGGGGCTGGTTCCCTCCCACCTGCGGCCCATTCAGCCCTCTGGTGCCAGTGGCCCCACACGGTGGACCCCCGGAACCCTTTCGATGGTCCCGGTACGTTACCGGTGATGCCCGAAACACTTCCGGTGACCAAAACCTCACTTCCTATATATGAATCTTTACCTCCGGACCATTCCTGAACTCCTCGTGACGTTCGAGATCTCATTAGGGACTCCGAACAACCTTCGGTAACTACGTACACTATTTCCCTATAACCCTAGCGTCATCGAACCTTAAGTGTGTAGACCCTATGGGTTCGGGAGGCATGTAGACATGACCGAGACACCTCTTCGATCAATAACCAACAGCGGGATCTGGATACCCATGTTGTCTCCCACATGCTCCACGATGATATCATCGGATGAACCACGATGTCGGGGATTCAATCAATCCCGTATACAATTCCCTTTGTCTACCAGTATGATACTTGCCCAAGATTCGATCGTCGGTATCCCTATACCTTGTTCAATCTCTTGACCGGCAAGTCTCTTTACTCGTTTTGTAACACATCATCCCGTGGCTAACTCCTTAGTCACATTGAGCTCATTATGATGATGTCTTACCGAGTGGGCCCAGAGATACCTCTTCATCACACGGAGTGACAAATCCCAGTCTCAATTCGTGCCAACCCAACAGACACTTTCGGAGATACCCGTAGTGTACCTTTATAGCCACCCAGTTACGTTGTGATGTATGGCACACCCAAAGTATTCCTACGGTATCCGGGAGTTGCACAATCCCATGGTCTAAGGAAACAATACTTGACATTAGAAAAGCTTTAGCAGACGAACTACACGATCTTGTGCTATGCTTAGGATTGGGTCTTGTCCATCACATCATTCTTCTAATGATGTGATCCCGTTATCAACGACATCCAATGTCCATGGTCATGAAACAGGGACCATCTATTGATCAACGAGCTAGCCAACTAGAGGCTCACTAGGGACATGTTGTGGTCTATGTATTCACACATGCATTACGGTTTCGGTTAATACAATTATAGCATGAACAATAGACAATTATCATGAACAAGGAAATACAATAATAACCATTTTATTATTGCCTCTAGGGCATATTTCCAACAGTCTCCCACTTGCACTAGAGTCAATAATCTAGTTACATTGTGATGTATCGAACACCTAGAGTTCTGGTGTTGATCATGTTTTGCTCGTGAGAGAGGTTTAGTCAACGGATTTGCAACATTCAGATCCGTATGCACTTTACAAATATCTATATCTCCTTCCTAAATGTAATCACGAATGGAGTTGAAGCGGCGCTTGATGTTTCTTGTCTTCTTGTGAAACCTGGACTCCTTGGCAAGGGCAATAGCTCCAGTGTTGTCACAAAATAGTGTCATCGGGCCCGATGCATTGGGAATCACTCCTAGGTCGGTGATGAACTCCTTTATCTAGACTCCTTCCTTTGTTGCTTCCGAAGCAGCTATGTACTCCGCTTCACATGTAGATGCCGCCACGACACTTTGCTTTCTGCTGCACCAGCTGACTGCCCCTCCGTTCAAAATATACACGTATCCGGTTTGTGACTTGGAGTCATCTGGATCTGTGTCGAAGCTAGCATCGACGTAACCCTTTACGACGACCTCTTCGACACCTCCATATACGAGAAACATGTCCTTGGTCCTTTTCAGGTATTTCGGGATATTCTTGACCATTGTCCAGTGTTCCGCTCTGGGATCACTTTGGTACCACCCTACCAAACTTATGGCACGGTTCACATCAGGTCTGGTACACAACATGGCATACATGATAGAGCCTATGGCTGAAGCATAGGGGATGACACTCATCTCTTCTCTATCCTTTGTCGTGGTCGGGCATTGAGTTGTACTCAACCTCATACCCTGTAACACAGGCAAGAACCCCTTCTTGGACTGATCCATATTGAACTTCTTCAATATCTTGTCAAGGTATGTGCTCTGTGAAAGACCTATGAGGCGTCTCGATCTATCTCTATAGATCTTGATGCCTAATATGTAAGCAGCTTCTCCAAGGTCCTTCATTAAAAAACACTTATTCAAGTAGGCCTTTATTCTTTCCAAAAGTTCTATATCATTTCCCATCAACAATATGTCGTCCACATATAATATGAGAAATGCTACAGATCTCCCACTCACTTTCTTGTAAATACAGGGTTCTCCATAAACTTGTATAAACCCAAATGCTTTAATCACCTCATTAAAGGGAATGTTCCAACTCCAAGATGCTTGCACCAGCCCATAGATGGAGCGCTAAAGCTTGCATACTTTGTTAGCATCTTTAGGATCGACAAAACCTAACATGATTCGAACAGACTTCAGCATCGCTACGGGTGAGAAAGTCTGATCGTAATCAACTCCTTGAACTTGTTGATAACCCTTAGCGACAAGCCGAGCCTTATAGACGGTCACATTACCATCCGCGTCAGTCTTATTCTTAAAGATCCATTTATTTTCTATGGCTCGCTTATCATCGAGCAAGTCCACCAAAGTCCATACTTTGTTCTCATACATGGATCCTATCTCGAATTTCATGGCTTCAAGCCATTTGTTGGAATCCAGGCCCGCCATCGCTTCTTCATAGTTCAAAGGTTCACCGTTGTCCAACAACATGATCTCCAGGATAGGGTTGCCGTACCGCTCTGGTGCGGAACGTGTCCTAGTGTACCTTCGAATAGCAACTTGATCTGAAGTTTCATGATCATCATCATTAACTTCCTCTCCAGCAGGTGCAGGCTCCACAGAAACAACTTCCTGTGCTGCACTACTCTCCGGTTCGAGTGGAGGTACAATTACCTCATCAAGTTCTATTTTCCTCCCACTTACTTCTTTCGAGAGAAACTCTTTCTCTAGAAAGGATCCATTCTTGGCAACAAAGACTTTGCCTTCGGATCTGAGGTAGAAGGTATACCCAATAGTTTCTTTGGGGTATCCTATGAAGACGCACTTTTCCCCTTTGGGTTCGAGCTTCTCAGGTTGAAGTTTCTTCACATAAGCATCGCATCCCCAAACTTTCAGAAACGACAGCTTAGGTTTCTTTCCAAACCATAATTCATACGGTGTCGTCTCAACGGACATAGATGGTGCCCTATTTAAAGTGAATGCGGCAGTCTCTAATGCATATCCCCAAAATGATAGTGGTAAGTCGGTAAGAGACATCATAGATCGCACCATATCCAATAGAGTGCGATTACGATGTTCAGACACACCATTTCGCTGAGGTGTGCCAGGCGGCGTGAGTTGTGAGACAATTCCACATTTCCTTAGGTGTGTGCCAAACTCGTGACTTAAATATTCTCCGCCACGATCATATCATTTGCACTTTATTTTCCTATCATGTTGATTCTCTACCTCACTCTAAAATTCCTTGAACTTTTCAAAGGTTTCAGATTTGTGTTTCATTATTAGACATACCCATATCTGCTCAAGTCATCAGTGAGGGTGGGAACATAACGGTAGCCACCACGAGCCTCGACACTCATTGGACCGCATACATCGGTATGTATTATCTCCAACAGATCAGTTGCTCACTCCATTGTTCTGGGGAACGGAGTCTTGGTCATTTTGCCCATGAGGCATGGTTCGAACGTGTCAAATGATTCAAAATCAAGAGACTCCAAGAGTCCATTAGCATGGAGTTTCTTCATGCGTTTGGCACCAACATGACCAAGGCAGCATTGCCACATGTAAGTGGGACTATCGTTATCAACCTGACATCTTTTGGTACTCACACTATGAACATGTGTAACATCACGTTCGAGATTCATCAAAAATAAACCATTGACCAGTGGGGCATGACCATAAAACATTTCTCTCATATTAATAGAACAACCATTATTCTCTAATTTAAATGAGTAGCCATCTCGCATCAAGCGAGATCCAGATACAATGTTCATGCTCAAAGCTGGCACTAAATAACAATTATTAAGGTTTAAAACTAACCCCGAAGGTAGATGTAGAGGTAGTGTGCCGGCGGCGATCACATCGACCTTGGAACCATTCCCGACGCGCATCGGCACCTCGTCCTTTGCCAGTCTCCGCTTATTCCGCAGCTCCTGCTTGGAGTTACAAATGTGAGCAACTGCACCGGTATCAAATACCCACGAGCTACTACTATTGGGGAACGTTGCGTGGGAAACAAAAAAAATCCTACGCACACGCAAGATCTATCCATGGTGATGAGCATCTACTAGAAGGAGATTGGATCTACATACCCTTGAAGATCCCTAAGCGGGAAGCGTTAAGAAACACGGTTGGTGTAGTCCAACATCTTCACGATCCAAATCGCCGAGCGTCCCGCGATCTCATCACGATCCGTCATGCGATCCAATCACGATCCGTCCCGCGAACTTATCACGATCCGCCCCGCGATCTCATCACGATCCGTCTCGCGATCTTGATCACGGTCCTTCCGATCTAGCGTCGAACGGACGGCACCTCCACGTTCAGCACACGTACAACTTGATGACGATCTTCGCCTTCTTGATCCAGCAAGAGAGAGTGGAGAGGTATAAGAGTTCTTCGGCAGCATGAAGGCGCTCCGGCGATGGTGGTGGAGCTATTCCGGTAGGGCTTCGCCTAAGCACTGCAGAAATCCGATCTAGAGGAGAAACTATGCATTGGAGGAACGGGTAGCACGTGGCTGAAAATCTAGTGCAAAAACCCTAAAACCTCCAGTATATATAAGAGGGAGGGAGGAGAGGCCTTGGCACAAGGGCCAAGCCTCCTTTGGGTCGGCCGAAGTGGGGAGGAGAGGAGAGCTCCTCCTCCAATCCTAGTAGGACTAGGATTCCTCCTTTTTTGCCTTTTTCCACCTTTTCCCTTTGGTCTTTTCTTCCCTCGCCGCATGGGCCTTGTGTGGGACTTCCACCAGCCCACTAAGGTCTGGTATTCACTCTCCCACAGCCCATGAAGCCTCTTGGGTCGAAATACCCCTCCCGATGGTCTCCCGGTACACTATCGGCACTCCCGGTACACTACTGATGAGCCCGAAACTTTTCCGGCGACCAAAACAGGACTTCCTATATATGAATATTTACCTTCGGGCCATTCCGGAGCTCCTCGTGACGTCCGGGATCTCATCCAGGACACCTAACAACCTTCGGTCACCACCATACATAACTCTATACTACCGAAACGTCACCAAACCTTAAGTGTGCAGACCCTGCGGGTTCGAGAACTATGTAGACATGACCGAGACACCTCTACGGTCAATAACCAATAGTGGGACTTGGATGCCCATATTAGTTCCTACATATTCTACGAAGATCTTTATCGGTTGAATCTCTATGTCAAGGATTCAGTTAATCCCGTATGATGTTCCCTTTGTTCTTCGGTATGTAACTTGCCCGAGATTCGATCGTCGGTATCTCCATACCTAGTTCAATCTCTTTACCGGCAAGTATCTTTACTCATACCGTAATACAAGATCCCGTGACTAACATTTAGTCACATTGCTTGCAAGGCTTATTGTGATGTTGTATTACCGAGTGGGCCCTGAGATACCTGTCTGTCACACGGAGTAACAAATCCCAGTCTTGATCCATGCCAACCCAACGAACACCCTCGGAGATACCTGTAGAGCACCTTTATAGTCACCCAGTTACGTTGCGACGTTTGATACACACAAGGTACTCCTCTGGTGTCAGTGAGTTGCATGATCTCATGGTCATAGGAACATATACTTGACATGCAGAAAACAGTAGCAATAAACTGACACGATCATATGCTAAGTTTGTAGTTTGGGTCTTGTCCATCACACCATTATCCTAATGATGTGATCCCGTTATCAAATGACATCTCATGTCCATGGCTAGGAAACCTTAACCATCTTTGATCAACGGGCTAGTCTATTAGAGGCATACTAGGGACATGGTTTTGTCTATGTATCCACACATGCATCTAAGTCTCCGATCAATACAATTATAGCATGGATAGTGAACGATTATCATGAACAAGGAAATATGGTAATAACTAATTTATTATTGCCTCTAGGGCATATTTCCAACAACTATGAGTGCTGGTAACGTACACATCAATAACAAGTATATCACATATACCTTTAACGTTGTCGGCCTTATTATCCGCTAAGTACTTGGGGCAGTTCCGCTTCCAGTGACCGGTACCCTTGCAATAAAAGCACTCAGTCTCAGGCTTGTGTCCATTCTTGTTCTTCTTCCCGGCAACTTGCTTACCGGACGCGGCAACTGCTTTGTCGTCCTTCTTGAAGTTCTCCGTCCCCTTGCCTTTCTTGAAACTAGTGGTCTTATTCACCATCAACACTTGATGCTCCTTTTTGATCTCGACCTCGGCTGATTTTAGCATCGAGTACAACTCAGGAATGGACTTCTCCATACCCTGCATGTTGTAGTTCATCACAAAGCTCTTGTAGCTAGGTGGGAGTGACTGGAGGATTCTGTCAATAACCGAGTCATCCGGAAGATTAACTCCCATCTAAGACAAGCGGTTGTGCAACCCACACATTTTGAGTATGTGCTCACTGACAGAAATATTTTCCTCCATCTTACAACTGAAGAACTCGTCGGAGACATCTTATCTCTCGACCCGGGCATGATCTTGGAAAACCAATTTTAGCTCTTGGAACATCTCATATGCTTCGTGTTGCTCAAAACGCTTTTGGAGCCCCGGTTCTAAGTTGTAAAGCATGCTGCACTGAACCAGGGAGTAATCATCACAGCGTGACTGTCAGGCGTTCATAACATCTTGATCCGCTAGGAAAATGGGTGCGTCACCTAGCGGTGCATCAAGGACATATAATATTTTGGAAGCTATGAGGATGATCCTCAAGCTATGCACTACTGGAATCGGAAGATTTGCCATCTACCACATCTTTGCCGTCTGCTAGCGGATGGCAAAGAGTGGCGTTGCCATCAGCTAGCAGACAACAGATGGCAAAGAGCTAGCAAAGGGCAAAGGGTGGCTTTGCCATCAGCAAGTTCTTTGTCGTCTGCCAGTTGATGGCAAAGATTCTTTGCCGACCGCTGGTAGACGGCAAAGAGGTGGGGTGGGACCTAGTGGAGGCCAGCTTAGTGCAACGGCCCACCCCACCTCTTTGTCGTCTGCTAGCTGATGGCAAAGAGTATTTGTCGTCCGCTAGCAGACGGCAAAGAACTTGCTATCTAACGGCTCGTTACCCCGCTCCTCTCTCTCTCTTCTCTCTCTCTCTCTCTCTCTCTGTGTGTGTCTCTCTCTCTCTCTCCCCGACCGCACCCCGTCGCCGCCCCTGACCGCACCCCGCCGCTGCCCCGACCCCATGCCGCTCCGCCCCCCGCCCGCCGCCACCGACGCCCCGCCGCTCCCCCCCGCCGCCGCCGCCCAGACCCCCACCGCCACCGCCCCGCCCCCTCCCCTGCCCCGGCCTCCTCCATCGGCCCCATCCCGCACCCTCCCCTACCCCGGCCTCCTCCATCGGCCCCGCACCCGCCCCCTCCCCTGCCCCGGCCTCCTCCACCGACCCCATCCCGCCCCCTCTTCTGCGGCGACGCCGCTCCTCCCCTGCCCCCTCCAACGGCCCCCCTCCACCGGCCCCGCCCAGGCCACCCTGCCCGCCAACACCGACTCACCATCGTTGCCGCACCCCGCCATCGCCCCGACCCCCACCAGTGAGTTTAATTAGGTTTAGATTTTTTTTCTGTTTTTTTTTGTTTTTTTAGATTTTTTTTGTTTTTTAGATTTAGGTTTAATTAGTTTAGTTTAGTTTATTAGGTTAGAAAAAATAAGTTAGTTAGTTAGTTTTTCTATTAACTTAGTTAGTTAGTTAGGAGGACGAGAGGAAATGAAGAATAAGAAGAAGAAGAAGAAGAAGAAGAGAGAAGAAGAAGAGAAGAAGAAGAAGAGGAGAAGGAGAAGAAGAAGAAGAAGAAGAAGAAGAGGAGGAAGAAGAAGAAGAAAAAGAAGAAGAAAAGGAGGAAGAGGAGGAGGAGAAAAGAAAAAGAAGAAGAAGAAGAAGAAGAAGAAGAAGAAGAAGAAGAGGAGGAGGAGGAGGAGGAGGAGGAGGAGGAGGAGAAGGAGAAGAAGAAGAAAAGGAGGAGAAGAGGAGAAGAAGAAAAGGAAAAAGGAAAACCGGGTCGAGGATTGGTGACGGGGTGCGTCGGCACCGACGTAACCGGGTCAAGGATCGGCGATGGGGTGCGTCGATGCTGATGTAACCGGGTCGAGGATCTCCGACACGACACCACCGACACCCCGACCCCCGACCCGACACCCCGACACGGCACCCCAACCCCGACATAGCACCCCTACCCTGACACGACACCACCGACACCCCAACACCCGACACGACACCCCAACACCCGACACGACACCCCGACACGGCACCCCAGACCACGACACATCACCCCTACCCCGACCCGACACCCCGACCTGACACGACACCCCTGACACCCCGATCCCGAAAAAGGTGCTCTTCGGCCTTCCAGAGGCCGACGGGTCATATATTTGTGAATTATGAGTTAGGTCATATATTTTTCGATTTTTTATACAAAAAATCATATTTATGTTGATCCAGTGGATTTAAATGTGCAGTTGTTTCGTTGTTGCGAGGGTCTGGTGTTTGACGACCTCCCCGTGTGTTCGACGAGCTCCGCCCCTGCGTTCGTGGGTGAGCACAAATGACATCTACTCCTCCCTCCTTCATTTCCTCTGTTCTGGTCTTCATGCCGACAAAACTTGCTAGCTATAGGTGTCTTCAATCATCAGTATGCGTGACCATTATGTGTCTCCTGTTCAAAAGGGTTACATCTATAAATATGCATTCATTAGCATATTTATAGATGTGATTCTTTTGAATTGTCCAACGTTATCCATGGACAGCCCGAGTATGTGTAGATTGGGTTCGTTTTCCCATATGCTCTGCTCCGGATCCGATGCAGAATTTCGTCAGTGCCTCCCTGTTGTTCTCCAGGTACACATCCTCTCTGCTTATAGACTTAGCTTCTTTAGTTCATTTATGACATACTAAGCATACTTAGGTAAAATATGGCATGATAACCTTGGTTTAGCTCCAAAATGACATAGACTTAGCTTATTTTCCTCCAAAATGACAAAATAACCTTACCTACCTCCAAAATGACCGATTATAACTAGGATAGCTCAAAAATGACCTACACTTGCCATTTTGTCCTCCAAAATGAGTAAATATGCTTAGTTAGCTCAAAAATGGCCTAACTACCTAGGATAGCTCAATAATGATCTATACTTAGCTTAGCTAGTTCATTTATGACATAATTAACTTACTTAGGTAAAAAATGGCATAATAACCTTGGTTTAGCTCTAAAATGTCATATCATTAGTTTATTTTCCTCCAAAATCACAAAATAACCTTACCTACCTCCAAAATGACCGATTATAACTAGGATAGCTCAAAAATGACCTACACTTGCCATTTTGTCCTCCAAAATGGGCAAATATGCTTAGTTAGCTCAAAAATGGCCTAACTACCTAGGATAGCTCAATAATGATCTATACTTAGCTTAGCTAGTTCATTTATGACATAATTAGCTTACTTAGGTAAAAATGGCATAATAACCTTGGTTTAGCTCCAAACTATCATATCATTAGTTTATTTTCCTCCAAAATGACAAAATAACCTTACCTAGCTCCAAAATGACCGATTATAACTAGGATATCTCAAAAATAACCTACACTTGCCATTTTGTCCTCCAAAATGAGTAAATATGCTTAGTTAGCTCAAAAATGGCCTAACTACCTAGGATAGCTCAATAATGATCTATACTTAGCTTAGCTAGTTCATTTATGACATAATTAGCTTACTTAGGTAAAAATGGCATAATAACCTTGGTTTAGCTCCAAACTGTCATATCATTAGTTTATTTTCCTCCAAAATGACAAAATAACCTTACCTAGCTCCAAAATGACCGATTTTAACTAGGATAGCTCAAAAATGACATAATTATCTTACTTAGGAAAAATATGACATAATAACCTTACTAACCTCCGAAATGACCTATTTACCTAGCTTAGCTCTAAAATGACCTACACTTAGCATTTTTACCTAGCTTAGCTAAAAAATGGCATTTTTACCTACCTTAGTTAGAAGAAGAAGAATAAGAAGATAAAGAAGAGGAGAGGAGAAAAGAAAGAGAAGAAAACTTCTTCTTCTTGTTCTAGCTAGTCTTCTTCTTATAGTCTTCTTATTCTTCTTCTTCTAGCTAGTCTTCTTCTTCTAGTCTTCTTCTTCTTCTTCTAACTTTTCTTTCCCAATTTGCAGATTTACTTTCGATGAGGAAGCTTGTCACGCCCAAGATGCGTGCCTATCCATATTAAGGCACGAGGGCCTCGCAAGGGATAGAGGCGCATCTTGTCGTTCGCAAGTATAGCATCATTGCATCATACATTACAGAAGAGATGAGAATACAAGTTGGCTTACACTCGCCACATACTAAATTACAATTCCACAGAGAGTTCAAATCATCAAGATGAAGACAGGGTCTGACTACGGACGAAATCAAATGATAAAACAGATGCAAATGATACTATCTAGCTATCAAAAGATCACGACCATGGTCCCCTACTCGTCTGGATAAGTCACATACATCCTGCCTCTTTCCTCATCATATTCCCACTGGAGCAGTGTCAGATCATCCTGCACATACTCATATGTACCTGTACCTGGAGTGCTGTAGTAATCTGTGAGCCACAAGGACTCAGCAATCAAGTGCCCGGGTACCGAGACTATTCAAGCTTAAGGTTGGGAAGGGGTATGTGTTTAGTTTGCAGCAGCACTAAGCATATATGGTGGCTAAACTTACGTAACATGAAAATAAATATGAGTGGCCTACGATGAACGATCGAATCTGGTATGACCTATATGAGATCCTGAACACTTACTTACGTCAATGATAACCCCACCGTGTTCTCTCTCAAATCATGTTCACGAGGAGAGACGATCACGGTTACTCACACAGTTGGTGTATTTTATTTAGAGTTTACTTCAAGTTAACTATAACCGGGCGTTAAACAAATATCCAAATTGCCACATAACCGTGGGCACGGCTTCTCGAAAAGATTTAACCCTACAGGGGTGCTCCAACTAGTCCATCACAAATAACCACATTCCAAGGGAATAGCCTCGACCACGGATCTCGTGATCGTCATAGGTAACTCCAAAGGAATTCCAACACCTCGAGATAAGACGAAGAAAGTCAGAGTCCACACGCAAGACATTCGATAAAGGTAAAACAAATCTAGCAAGACCTCTCGACGTGTCGACGAACCCGATAAGAGTCGCGTATCTCGTTCTCAGGACACGACGGATGA
This sequence comes from Hordeum marinum, assembly GCA_022496015.1. Taxonomy (NCBI): domain Eukaryota; kingdom Viridiplantae; phylum Streptophyta; class Magnoliopsida; order Poales; family Poaceae; genus Hordeum; species Hordeum marinum. Next base: position 226,391,486 of record CM039672.1, read on the forward strand.
GCGATGGTTCCACGCCAATCACCGAGTTGCCCCGGGCGGCATTAATAAGCTGCTCTGGGTTGGACCAACACTCATGAGGAGCACTGGCCCGGGGGTTGATTAATTATCCACGGGGTTGCAAAGCCCTATGCAAAAAAATTATTAAGTTATTAAGCAAATGTAGTACCAATGTTAGGTCTTGCCAAACAAGTTTTAATCTCAACCGAATAAACAAGGGGGTCCCCATAACAACCCCGAGCATGTTAGGAGCGCAAAGTATGGAAAACATAACACCGGTAACAAGAAACTATGGTGGTAACAGCGGAACAAAACACCTAGCAAAAGGCCAAGCCTTCCACCAATACCAAGATATATATGTGCATTAAATTAATAACAGATAATATTGTGATATCCAAATCCATGTTATCACATGGAACAACCTGAACCTACAACTAAGAACGCTATAAGAGGGGCTCAGCAGCGGTAACTTAGCCAATCAAAGGTTTGCTAGGATGTGGAGGGTTAGAGGCTATCATAGCACTTAGGAGGCTAATATTCAAGTGGTAGGTAGTGCAATTGTAATGATAAGAGCGAGAAACTAGCAAGCAAAAATAGTATCAGGATCCAGGTACGATCATCTTGCATGTTGGTTCTTCAGAGGAACAAGTAATGGGATCCTCGTAGTTGTTCTCGTCCGGACCTTATGTTAAGTTGTTTAGACATGCATGAACATGGCAAATATGGATGCATCATGTGAAAACGATGAAAATGCATATGAAGAACGTAAGAAACGGAGTTACGGTTCTCACGATACGGTCACGACAAGATACGAAGGCAAAACACAGAACAAGAAGGCCATGGGCTAATTGTTGGCATTCCAAGGTAGCCACTGGTTAGGCAATGAAAACCAACCACAATAGACCCAAAGATCAAGAAATTCCATGGAGTACAGCTCCCACAAGTCACAAAACAACAAAACAAACAATCTGCCACAAAACAGCAACATAGCTACTTACACAGCCCACAACTTGAGCTACAGGAATCCTACAGCCACAAACAAGGTATCGAAAGAAACTACACAACATGCTTATCAAATTACCCAACTACACAATCTGGAAAGGAGGCACACATCCATAAGCATGAAGCTATCAAGTTGGCATGATGAAACGGTTTTCTGGGACTTAGTGAAAATAACAGTTTTCTGGAATCTGAGTTAATCTGGTAGCATGTTGACATCAGAAGTTAATGGTGTTAGAGACCACCTCTTGGCATGAAAATTAACAGTATGGTAGTAGAAAACATCTACCTCAAAATACTAGCAATGAGCATGAGCTAATTCTCAACATATCACAAGATGGCAACCACTCTTCATGGCATAAAAATAACAGCAGATCCTCAGACTTCGAAATATTTAGCATGGTGAAAACAGTAACATCACGTTAGCTACTTTGCAGCATGTTTTCCACTTATGTGGGTGATTATCATGTCAAACAAAATACCATGAAATAATAGACATAAAACACTAGCAGTTCCATGTTGGCACATGCCCCAAAGCAAGCATGGATTAATTCATGCAAAAATGACAGAGTAGCATCACAGCAGAAAATGACAGTTTTATGGACTTGCCCAAAAGTGAAATCTGAAAGCGCCAATGGATTCCTTGGCTCTTTCTACCCCAAAATCATGTGTCATACTCATATATACAAGTGAAGCAACATGGCACAACTATACTAGCAAAACCATCCACTCCCTTATAAGTTAAAACTTACTCTAAATGGACATGAGCATATATGGACATAACCAGATTTGGAAACTTAGTTTAACAAGGAAATGAGCTATCAATCCTACAAATCATGTGTATACCAACAAACAAATTGTATGTCAAGTAGGGAAAGGCCCCACTTGTCACCCGCACACACACACACTCTACACACACACTACTCAAGCATGTACCACATGGCTCCATATGCCTAAGGGCATATGAGCACCAACTCACCCATGAACATACCACCTATGAGGGTGGTGTCCATCCACACCCACACACATGCACCATATATGCATAATGCATATAGGCACATACACTCATGAGCACACACATGCTCTTGTGTATGGGTGTGCATCCACACACATATGCACACATATATGCAAGAGGCATATATGCATATGCATATGCATATGACAACACACACACACACACTCTCACATACACATGCACATATGTATGTATGCATAAGCACACACACACAACATTCTACACATACACATATACACCACCTACAAACACACATACATATAGCAAAACGGAAAAACAAGACAAAAGAAAAGAAAAGGAAAACAAGCAAGAAAAGGGGGCAGGGGTTCAGGCTTGAACCCTCGACCTCACGATCGATCCCCCGAGCCGGTTGCCACTCTACTACGACGGCGACTGTCAACAGAAGAGGCAACGGCTACTCTAATACACACACACACTGTCTGACGGAACTGAAGACGAACACCTACGGCGACAGCAACGACGGCGGGCAAATTTCGGCGAACACACGGCCTTCTGGCGACAGCAAACGGGCACACATGAACAGGGGATATGCAGGGTCCCATTCCCCTACTCATCTTGGGACGAGGAGGACGGGGGCGAGCTTCAAGCGCTCGCCTTCCGACCGGCGGCGACGGACACGACAGCGACTACACAATGGCCTACGCGGGGGTGAAACGCGGGGGAGAAGAGCCTACGGGGATTGGCTGCTCACCGAGGGGGAAGCGGAGACGCAGGGGAACACGGACGGCGCGAGCCAGAGGGGAAGGATACGAAGAAGACCGGCGGCGATGCTCTCTGCTTGCGAACGGCAGCGATGAGCGGGGCGCGCTGCAGGGGAGGTGCTCCTCACCTCCCTAGCGGCGGGAACGGAGCGTGGGCGACGACCCGGAGCTCCACGCCAGGTCCACTGGGGACAAGGCCCACCGGAGACGCAGCGACGGCGACGGAGACGACCAGCACGGCACTGGCTCACTCTCTGAATACTCTGAATTCTTACCTGACAGAGGGGAAAGAAGATAGGAGGGAGACGAATGGAGAGGGAGAAGAAGATGGCGGCGGTGTGAGGGGAGAGAGGAACCCTAGCGGAGGAGGCACGCACGCCGAGGGGGTTTAAATACCCTCGGGGCTGATGGCAACGGACGGCAAAAAGGGGACGGCGGAGGCGCGCTCTCTCTGCTCTCTCACACGCTCACTGGCGGAGACGAAGAACGGGGCAGGTGGCCGTTCCCTCGAGCGGGCTGGGCCGCGGGGAAGCAAGGCCCACCTCTCTGCTCTCTCTTTAAGAAAAAAGGAAAACATAGGGTTTTTCCATTCAAACAAAATAGCAAGAAAAAGGAAAAAACCCAGGGAAAAATAGAAGGGTTTTTGAAAAGACAAAAATATATTTGACTAAAAGAATATGAGAACTATTTAAATAAATTGACTAGGTTTTTTTTTGAAGCAAGTAATATTAATAGTTTTAAAATAACATCCCCTGGTTGTTTAAACCTCACATGCATACAACTCCAAACATCAAAAGAACCCTACTCATAATTAATAATACATATTGGTCTATGTCTTGAACATTTTTAATCAATTTAAATAGCAACTTAAATCTGTTGTTGAAATAACATAGAAGGAAAGGTTAATTTGGAAGGGTTGTTTGAAAAGGAAATAAAGAGGGGGAAGAAGAAGGAGATGCACCACATAATTCCAACCACATCACCCCACACAACACAAGATCACTACCAACCACACAAGGGCACATAAGAAACAAGCATGGCATGATGGATGAAATGATGCATGATGCATGAATGCAAAAACAAGACATGGTATGACAAGGTGCAAAAATCATTTCATTACTCTCATGACAACAAGGTTCATACAAGAGATTACATGCCATAAAAGGTAAGGACGGCACTTGGGATGTCACAACTCTCCCACACTACAAGAGGATCTCGACCCGAGATCTTGGAATGAAAGAAGTTTGGAAATTTGGAACGAAGAAGGTCCTCACGTTCCCAAGTAGCTTCTTTGTCGGAATGATGAGACCACTTCACCTTGAGGAACTTGATAGACTTGTTGCGAGTCTTACGCTCAGTTTCTTCGAGAATTGCAACTCGATGCTCACGAGAAGAGAGGTCTTCTTGGAGATCAATGTCTTGGAGGTCAATGGTACGCTCGGGAGTCTTGAAGCACCTCCGGAGCTGAGAAACATGGAAGACATCGTGCACATTTGCAAAATTTGGAGGAAGCTCTAGTTGATAAGCAAGTCCACCTCTCTTGCCAACAACTTTGAAAGGACCAACAAAACGAGGAGCTAGCTTCCCTTTAATTCCAAACCACTGAGTGCCCTTCATGGGAGAGACTCTGAGATAGACTAGATCATCCACCTGAAAAGAAACATCCCGATGTTTGTTATCGTAATAACTCTTCTGTTGGGACTGAGCTGCTTTGAGGTTCTCACGAATGACATGGCACATTTCTTCTGCTTCAGCGATCATGTAATTGCCCAATATCTGACACTCACCGGTTTCAGACCAGTTAAGCGGGGTACGACACTTTCTGCCGTAGAGAATCTCGAAAGGGGCCTTGCCTGAGCTAGCTTGAAAGCTATTGTTGTATGAGAATTCAGCATATGGAAGGCAGTCTTCCCACTTCATGCCGAACGAAATCACATAGGCTCTGAGCATATCTTCAAGGATCTGATTGACTCTCTCAACTTGAACACTTGTCTGCGGATGGAACGCAGTGCTGAAACGGATCTTGGTACCCATAGCAGTCTAGAAGGACTCCCAAAACTTGGAAGTAAAGAGGCTTCCACAGTGAGAAGAGATGAGATGAGGAATATCATGCAAAGACACTATCCTTGACGTATACAACTCTGCAAGCTGAGCTGCCGAGATAGATCCTTTGACTGGCAGGAAATAAGCAACTTTTGACAGCTTGTCGATAACCACAAAGATGGCATCGTTGCCTCTCTTGGACTTGGGAAACCCAGTGACGAAATCCATCTCCACATTATCGAATTTCCACTTTGGGATAGGCATAGGCTGAAGAAGACCTGCTGGACGTTGATGCTCCGCCTTCACTCTGCGACAAACATCACACTCGTTCACGAACTGAGCAATTTCATGTTTCATGCGAGTCCACCAGAAGGTTTGCTTGAGATCCTAATACATCTTGGAACTGTCTGGATGAATGGATAGAAGAGAATTGTGTGCTTCGTCCATGATAACCTTTCTGAGATCACCTTTTGGAACCACAAGACGGTCCTCAAAGAATAAGGTATCTTTGTCATCAACGCGAAAGCACTTATACTTCAGAATGCCCTTGGCCACACCTTTCTTCACTTTCTTCACCATAGCGTCAAGAAGCTACGCTTGGTGAACCTGATCTCCAAGAGTCGGAGAAACTTGAAGATTGGCAAGAAATCCTTGCGGAATCATCTGAAGGTTGAGCTTGCGGAAGGCTTCACAAAGCTCGGGTTGAAGAGGCTTCAAGATGAGACTATTGCAGTACGCCTTACGGCTGAGCGCGTCTGCAATGACATTTGCTTTCCCAGGAGTATACTCAATGCTTGGATTGAAGTCCTTAAGAATTTCCACCCAACGAGACTACCGAAGAGTAAGATTGGGTTGAGTGAAAATGTACTTCAAGCTCTTGTGATTGGTGTACACCTCAACTGGTCTACCCAACAACAAATGCCTCCAAGTCATTAGAGCATGCACAACTACCGCCAACTCGAGATCATGAGTGGGGTAGTTCTTCTTGGCAGGCTTCAACTGACGCGAGGTATAAGCAACAATCTTCTTATCTTGCATGAGAACACCACCAAGACCTTGGAGAGAAGCATCACAGAAAACTTGGAAAAGCTTGGACTGCTCAGGAGGAACAAGAATTGGAGCTGAAGTCAGTCTCTGCTTGAGCGTATTGAACGCCACATCACACTTAGGAGACCAAACATACTTGACACTCTTCTAGAGGAGATTGGACATAGGCTTAGCAATTTGACAGAAGTTCTCCACGAATCTTCTGCAATAACTAGCAAGCCCGAGGAAACTTCGAAGCTGCTTCACATTCTGAGGAGGTTCCCACTTCAAGATTGCCTCAACTTTCTTAGGGTGCACTTTAATTCCCTCGGCAGAGATGACATGCCCAAGGTACACCACTTCATTGAGCCAAAACTCACACTTGGAAAACTTGGCATAGAACCGATGCTCCCTTAACTTGTCCAGCACAAGGCGGAGATGCTCTACATGCTCTTCTTTTGTCTCCGAGAACACAAGGATATCATCCAGATAGACCAAGACAAATTCATTCTTGAAAGGAGAGAAAATGAAATTCATCATTCTTGAGAAGGTTGGAGGAGCATTAGCAAGACCAAACGACATGACGGTGTACTCATAAGAGCCAAAACTCGTCCTGAAAGCGGTCTTATGAATGTCTTCTTCGCGAATGCGAATCTGATGATAACCCATGTGAAGATCAAGCTTCGAGAAAACCTTGGCACCTTTCAGTTTCTCAAACAACTCGTTGATGTTGGGAAGTGGGTACTTGTTTTTGATTGTCTTCTTGTTCAATGGACGGTAGTCGACACAAAGACGATCCGTGCCATGTTTCTTCTTGACAAACAAAATACCACAATCCCATGGAGAACAACATGGTCTGATCAGACCCAGACATTCTTTCTCATCTAGCTGCTTCTTCAACTCTTTCAGCTCTTTGGGGCCAAGTTTATAAGGGCGCTTGCAAACCGGTTCAGTTCCGGGCTCGAGATCAATCACGAACTCGACTGGTCGGTGCGGAGGCATTCCTGGCAATTCTTCTGGAAAGACATCTTCATACTCATTCACCACTGGAATTTGAGAAATCGCCGAGATTTCACCCTTCTCATTAAGAGCAAAGAGATGGATTGTGTCATCACGAGCCGCGAAAATAATCACATCTTCTGAAGGATGAGTCAGCTTGACTTCTTTTGCTTTGCATTCGATATAAGCCATATTCATAGCCAGGAAGTCCATGCCCAGAATGAGATCAATGTCGGAATTACCGAGAACAATTGGAGAAGCCAGAAAAGAATAATTTCCCATCTTGATAGAAGCATCCGGAACAATCATATGCGAACTCATGCGCATGCCCGGAGAGACCACACGAAAAGGACTAGCTAAATTCTCCACTGAAAACTCATGCATAGCGACAAAAGTCTTGGATATGAATGCATGCGATGCACCAGAATCAAATAACACTTTTGCAGGAATAGAATTAACTAAGAGATTACCCAGAATCATATCATGAGACTGCCTTGCTTCAGCTACATTCACCATATTCACTCTTGCGGACTTGGGATTATGCTTCACCATAGCATTGCCTGGAGGCCTGACTGGAGGAGGGGGCGGAAGACGCTGCTGGTTGCACTTGTTTGCATAGTGACCCTTCTGGCCACACTTGTGACAAGTCACCTTAGAAAGCGGACGAACATTGCCTGGAGGAGGAACAAGAACTGCCTTGGACGCCTGGGGTCTCTGCTGAAATCCTGGGTTGGGTGGGTGGGAAGAACCACGGCCACCGAACTGCTTCTGCTACTAAGGAGGACGAAATGGATGAGGATTTGGCACCCAATACTTCTGCTGCTTAGGAACCATTTGAGAGCTGGAAGAAGACGAATATGAATCCCTTGAACGCTTCCTTGAGTTCTCCAACTTGAGCTGAGTTGCCTCGACCTCAAAGCCATGTTGTAGAACTGATCAAACTCACGAGGCTCTTGAAGAACTAGGCCTGGCAGAATCTCATCCTTGAGACCACCTCTAAACTGATAGATCATAGCCTTGTTATCTGGAACATCTTGCTTAGCATAGCGGGCTAGATTCTAGAACTCGATGTTGTACTGATAGACAGACGTGTTCCCTGCTTCAGGTGCCTGAACTTCTCACGCATCTCCTCGACAAAGCTTGTCGGAATGTAGTGAGCCCTGAAGTCACGATGGAAATCGTCCCAAGTAACAACACGATCGCCCCTGGAATCCTTGTACTGCTGCCACCAATCAGCTGCTTGACCCTTGAGCTGCAACGATACAAATCTGACAAAGTCCTCTGGCCTGACATTGCTGCACTCAAAATGCTTACTAATATCACGAAGCCAATCATCAGCATCAAAAGGCTGCTCACAATAGGTGAAAGACTTGGGCTGGTTGGCAAGGAACTGATTGAGTGTCGCAAACTGAGGTTGATTCTAAAAATTTCCTTGAAAGGGTTGCTGACCCTACTCCCTTCCTTGCAACAACCTGAGCAACATCTGAGTGTTCGCATTGGTTGCGGCCATCACAGCTTGCCAAGCTTCTGGAAGAGGAGGTGGCGGCGGCAGGGGTGGTGGTGGAGGTGGAACATCAGCCTACTCCTCATCACGACCTGGATTGTTGCGAGTTGATGGAGCCATCCTGAAGATGGACAAAACACATCAGCACCGCCTTGAAAAGATGAATTAAAAGCTGAATCAAATGCTTGAAAGAAATTGAATAAAAACATCACAGCCTTCCTACTGAAAAATTAGTAAGAATGCTTCTTCGGTTTATGATAACATCATCAGATATAAGAAGCCACTTACAATAACACAAAAGTATTGAGCTAAGTGCTCGGAACAAATGTATATGCCCACATACCTCTGAAGAAGATGATTCTAGATAACTACAAGATTTCCCACCTAAGAACTTCCGAAAACTTTCTGGTTATGCAATCTGGTGTGGGGGATACAAGGAGGAAATATCTCACACAACTAGCAATACTAAACCCCAATTGTATCCATCCTTCCACACATAACCAGAGGCTTTCGCAAATTCATCTAACTCGAATCCTCGAACTCACAACGATACTAAACCATGGTAGTACCCCAGACGCCTCCCCAGTACTGGGTGACTCCGACCTTATCTCACCACCACAACTATTGAAGTAATTCCGAACATTCTCCGTCTTGAGATATCAAGGAAGCTGAATGATAACGATGTGCCAACATTCCCTGGAGCTCGACTCCCCAGAAGAAATCAAGTCAGACAGGAGGCACCAAGACACAACCCTATCACATCGGTATCATATAGACTCCAAAATACCCACGTGATCCTAAAAAAATTTTGAGCGAGAATAGGAGTAGAATCAAAATTCCTAAGTCGAATACCTCACCAGAGCATGGAAGAGGAGTAAAAAGAATCCTACTCTCCGATATAACTAGACTCAAAATAATTTTCACTGGACTCGACTCAGCCAAATTCGATCAAGCAAAGGCTCCTATGGTCGTATGGCTCTGAATACCAACTTGACACGCCCAAGATGCGCACCTATCCATATTAAGGCACGCGGGCCTCACAAGGGATAGAGGCGCATCTTGTCGTTCACAAGTATAGCATCATTGCATCATACATTACAGAAGAGATGAGAATACAAGTTGGCTTACACTCGCCACATACTAAATTACAATTCCACACAGAGTTCAAATCATCAAGATGAAGACAGGGTCCGACTACGGACAAAATCAAACGATAAAATAGATGCAAATGATACTATCTCGCTATCCCAAAGATCAAGACCATGATCCCTTACTCGTCTGGATAAGTCACGTACATCATGCCTCTTTCCTCATCATATTCCCACTGGAGCTGTGTCAGATCATCCTGCACGTACTCATTTGTACTTGTACCTGGAGTGTTGTAGTAATCTGTGAGCCACAAGGACTCAGCAATCAAGCGCCCGGGTACCAAGACTATTCAAGCTTAAGGTTGGGAAGGGGTATGTGTTTAGTTTGCAGCAGCACTAAGCATATATGGTGGCTAAACTTACGTAACATGAAAATAAATATGAGTGGCCTACGATGAACGGTCGGATCTGGTATGACCTCTATGAGATCCTAAGCACTTACTTACGTCAATCATAACCCCATCGTGTTCTCTCCCGGATCATGTTCACGAGCAGAGATGATCACGGTTACTCACACAATTGGTGTGTTTTATTTAGATTTTACTTCAAGTTAACTATAACCGGGTGTTAAACCAATATCCAAGTTGCCATATACCCGCGGGCACGGCTTCTTGAAAAGATTTAACCTTGCAGGGGTGCTCCAACTAGTCCATCACGAACAACCACACTCCATGGGAATAGCCTCGACCACGGATCTCGTGATCATCATAGGTAACTCCAAAGGAATTCCAACACCTCGAGATAAGACGAAGAAATTCAGAGTCCACATGCAAGACATTTGATAAAGGTAAAACAAATCTAGCAAGACCTCCCGACGTGTCGACGAACCCGATAAGAGCCGTGTATCTCATTCTCAGGACACGACGGATGAGCGATGGTTACCATGCCAATCACCGATTTGCCCCGGGCGACATTAATAAGCTTCTCTGGGTTGGACCAACACTCATGAGGAGCACTGGCCCGGGGGTTGATTAATTATCCACGGGGTTGCAAAGCCCTATGCAAATTTTTATTAAGTTATTAAGCAAATGTAGTACCAATGTTGTGTCTTGCCAGACAAGTTTTAATCTCAACCAAATAAACAAGGGGGTCCCCATAACAACCCCGAGCATGTTAGGAGCGCAAAGTATGGAAAACATAACACCGGTAACAAGAAACTATGACGGTAACAGCGGAACAAAACACCTAGCAAAAGGCCAAGCCTTCCACCAATACCAAGATATATATGTGCATTAAATTAATAACAGATAATATTGTGATATCCAAATCCATGTTATCACATGGAACAACCTGAACCTGCAACTAAGAACGCTATAAGAAGGGCTAAGCAGCGGTAACTTAGCCAATCAAAGGTTTGCTAGGATGTGGAGGGTTAGAGGGTATCATGGCAATTAGGAGGCTAATATTCAAGTGGTAGGTAGTGCAATTTTAACGATAAGAGCGAGAAACTAGCAAGCGAAAATAGTATCGGGATCCGGGTACGATCATCTTGCATGTTGGTTCTTCAGAGGAACAAGTAACGGGATCCTCGTAGTTGTTCTCGCCCGGCTCTTTGTACTCAGGTTCAACGCTCGCGTCTACCCAAAATAAATAGCAAGAATAAACAATCAACCATGGTGCAATGCACAAGCAAGAATGATGTATGCTTAGGTGAAGAGTTTTAACATGGCAATCCTAACTAGTCATGTTTCACATGCAAGAATTGGATATTAATGAATCTGGACAGAACCTTATGTTAAGTTGTTTACACATGCATGAACATGGCAAATATGTATGCATCATGTGAAAATGATGAAAATGCATATGAAGAACGTAAGAAACGGAGTTACGGTTCTCACGATACGCTCACGACAAGATACGAAGGCAAAACACAGAACAAGAAGGCCATGGGCTAATTCTTGGCATTCCAAGGTAGCAACTGGTTAGTCAATGAAAACCAACCACAATAGACCCAAATATCAAGAAATTCCATGGAGTATAGCTCCCACAAGTCACAAAACAACAAAACAAACAATCTGCCACAAAATAGCAACATAGCAACTTACACAGCCCACAACTTGAGCTACAGGAATCCTACAGCCACAAACAAGGTATTGAAAGAAACTACACGACATGCTTATCAAATTATCCAACTACACAATCTGGAAAGGAGGCACACATCCATAAGCACGAAGCTATCAAGTTGGCATGATGAAACGGTTTTCTGGGACAGTGAAAATAACAGTTTTCTGGAATCTGAGTTAATCTGGTAGCATGTTGACAGCAGAAGTTAGACGTGTTAGAGACTACCTCTTGGCATGAAAATTCAAAGGATGGTAGTAGACAACATCTACTTCAAAATACTAGCACTGAGCATGAGCTAATTCTCAACATATCACAAGATGGCAACCACTCTTCACGGCATAAAAATAACTGCAGATTCTCAGACTTAAAGTATTTAACATGGTGAAAACAGTAACATCAAGTTAGCTACTTTGCAGCATGTTTCCCACTTATACGGGTGATTCTTATGTCAAACAAAAATACCATGGCATAATAGACATAAAACACTAGCACTTCCATGTTGGCACATGCCTCAAAGCAAGCATGGATTAATTCATGCAAAAATGACAAAGTAGCATCACAACAGAAAATGACAGTTTTATGGACTTGCCCAAAAGTGAAATCTAAAAGCGCCAATGGATTCCTTGGCTCTTTATACCCCAAAATCATGTGTCATACTCATATATACAAGTGAAGCAACATGGCACAACTATACTAGCAAAACCATTCACTCCCTTATAAGTTAAAACTTACTCTAAATGGACATGAGCATATATGGACATAACCAGATTTGGAAACTTAGTTTAACAAGGAAATGAGTTGTCAATCCTACAAAGCATGCGTATAGCAACAAACAAAGTGTATGTCAAGTAGGGAAAGGCCCCACTTGTCACCCGCACACACACACACTCTACACACACCTACTCAAGCATGCACCACATGGCTCCATATGCCTAAGGGCATATGAGCACCAACTCACCCATGAACATACCACCTATGAGGGTGGTGTCCATCCACACCCACACACATTCACCATATATGCATAATGCATATAGGCACATACACTCATGAGCACACACATGCTCTTGTGTGTGGGTGTGCATCCACACACATATGCACACATATATGCACAAGGCATATATGCATATGCATATGCATATGACAACACACACACACACTCTCACATACACATGCACATATGTAGGTATGCATAAGCACACACACACAACATTCTACACATACACATATACACCACCTACACACACATACATATAGCAAAAGCGAAAAAACAAGACAAAATAAAAGAAAAGGAAAACAAGCAAAAAAGGGGGGAGGGGTTCGGGCTCGAACCCTCGACCTCACGGTTGATGCCCCGAGCCGGTTGCCACTCTGCTACGACCACGGCTTTCAACAGAGGAGGCAACGGCTGCTCTAATACACACACACGTGCACTATCTGACGAAACTGAAGACGAACACCTACGGTGACAGCAACAACGGCAGGAAAATTCTGGCAAACTCACGGCGTTCCGGCGATAGCAAACGGGCACACATTAAGAGGGGATATGCGGGGTCCCATTCCCCTACTCATCTTGCGACGAGGAGGACGGGGCGAGCTTCAAGCGCCCGCCTTTCGACCGGCGGCGACGGACATGACGACGACTACACGACGGCCTACGCAGGGGAGAAGAGCCTGCGGGGATCGGCTACTCACCGTGGGGGAAGCGGAGACGCAGGGGAACGCGGATGACGCGAGCCGAAGGGGAAGAAGACGAAGAAGACCGGCGGCGATGCTCTCTGCTTGTGAATGGCGGCGACGAGCGGGGCGTGCTGCAAGGGAGGTGCTCCTCACCTCCTTAGCAGCGGGAACGAAGCGCGGGCGGCGACCCGGAGCTCCACGCCATGTCCATCGGGGACAAGACCCACCGGAGACGCAGCGACGGCGGCGGAGACGACTGGCGCGACACTGGCTCTCTCTCTGAATTCTTACCTGACAAAAGGGAAAGAAGAGATGAGGGAGAAGAATGGAGAGTGAGAAGATGTTTGCGGCAGCGCGAGGGGAGAGAGGAACCCTAGCGAAGGAGGCACTCACGCCGAGGGGGTTTAAATACCCTCGGGGCTGACGGCGACGGACGGCAAAAAGGGGAAGGCGGAGGCGTGCTCTCTCTGCTCTCTCACACGCTCACTCACGGAGACGAAGGACGGGGCAGGTGGCCGTTCCCTCAAGCGGGCTGGGGCACGGGGAAGCAAGGCCCACCTCTCTGCTCTCTCTCTCTCAGAAAAAAGGAAAACACAGGGTTTTTCCATTCAAACAAAACAGCAAGAAAAAGGAAAAAACCCAGAGAAAAATAGAAGGGTTTTTGAAAATACAAAAATATATTTGACTAAAATAATATGAGAACTATTTAAATAAATTGACTAGGTTTTTTTTGAAGCAAGTAATATTAATAGTTTTAAAATAACAGCCCCTGGTTGTTTAAACCTCACATGCATACAACTCCAAACATCAAAAGAACCCTACAAATAATTAATAATACATACTGGGATACCTCTTGAACATTTTTAATCAATTTAAATAGCAACTTAAATCTGCTATTGAAATAACATAGAAGGAAATCTTAATATTGAAGGGTTGTTTGAAAAGGAAATAAAGAGGGGGAAGAAGAAGGAGATCCACCACATAATTCCAACCACATCACCCCACACAACACAAGATCACTACCAACCACACAAGGGCACATAAGAAACAAGCATGGCATGATGGATGAAATGATGCATGATGCATGAATGCAAAAACAAGACATGGTATGACAAGGTGCAAAAATCATTTCATTACTCTCATGACAACAAGGTTCATACAAGAGATTACATGCCATAAAAGGTAGGGACATCACTTGGGCTGTCATAAAGCTTGCGTTGATGGAGTCTACTCTTCTTCTTGTGCTTCCTTTTTGTTTTCATTTTGTAGGATGAACAATGTGAAACTTGCTACCTATATATGTATGTATGGATGAAACCATTGTATGCTTGTTGTGGGATATGTGGCATATGGACTTTTCATTTGGTATGTATATATATATATATGTGTGTGTGTGTTGGATGATCATATCCATATGGAAGGGATATGATTTGGTATGTATATGTGTTGTTATGCTTGTTGAAAGTATTTTCAAATGTGTATATATGTATATATGTGAAATTCTGTGAAATTGAATGAGTTTAAGAAAAAATAGAAAAAACAGAGACTGTACAGGCTCTTTGTCGTCTGCTGGCGAACGGCAAAGAGCTTTGTCATCTGCGGGCGGACGGCAAAGAGCTTTGCCGTCTGCCAGCAGACGGCAAAGCTGCCACATGGCAGCTACCTGTGCAACCTGGGTGGCACTAGGCTGGCCTATGTGGTTTCTTTGTTGTCTGCTGGTAGACGACAAAGAACTTTGCATCTTTGTCGTCAGCCAGCCGATGGCAAAGAAACCACATAGGCCGGCAAAGAAGCAGTTGCTTTGCCATACGCTGGCAGACGGCAAAGAACTTTGCATCTTTGCCCTCTGCCAGCCGACGACAAAGCACACCGTTAACCCCTTAACGGCCGTAAGTTGCCATGTGTGTTGTCCACGGTCTTTGCCGTCCGCTGGCAGACGGCAAAGACCTAAGCATCTTTGCCGTCTGCCAGCGGACGGCAAAGCGCCCTTTACCGTAGCTTATTCATCCGAACGGTTGGCCGTCTGCTGGCAGACGGCAAAGCCTTTATCGTCCGCCATGCATGCCTTTGCCATCCGCTATGGCTAACGGCAAAGTAGCTGATTCCTGTAGTGGGACCCAGTCTGTATAGTTGCTTCCATCATCTTTCACCTGGTTTTCTCTAGGAACGCGTTGAAGTTGAGGGCAACATTAGCGTTGGCCATTGGATCTACAATATAGATTTTAAAGACAATTTTAGACTAAGTTCATGATAATTAATTTCACATAATCAAATTATTTAATGAACTCCCACTTAGATAGACATCTCTCTAGTCATCCAAGTGACACATGATCCACGTCAACTAGCCCGTGTCCGATCATAACGTGAGACGGACTAGTCATCAATGGTGAACATCTCCATGTTGAACGTATCTTCTATACGACTCATGTTCGACCATTCGGTCTTCCGTGTTCTGAGGCCATGTGTGTACATGCTAGGCTCGTCAAGTCAACCTAAGTATATTGCCTGTGTAAATCTGTCTTACACCCGTTGTATGCGAATGTTAGAACCTATCACACCCAATCATCACGTGGTGCTTCGGAACAATGAACCTTAGCAACAGTGCACAGTTAGGGTGAACACCTTTCTTGAAATTTTAGTGAGAGATCATCTTATTTAGCTATTGTCGTTCGAAGCAAATAAGATGTAAACATGATAAACATCACATGCAATCAATATAGTGACATGATAAGGCCAATATCATCTTGCTCCTTTGATCTCCATCTTGAGGGAACCATGATCATCATTGTCACCGGCACGACACCATGATCTCCATCATCATGATGTCCATCATCGTGTCTTCATGAAGTTGTCTCACCAACCATTACTTCTACTACTATGGCTAACGGTTAGCAATAAAGTAAAGTAATTACATGGCGTTTATGATTGACACGCAGGTCATACAATAAATTAAGATAACTCCTATGGCTCCTGCCGGTTATCATACTCATCGACATGCAAGTCGTGAATCCTATTACAAGAACATGATCTCATACATCACATATATCACATCACATTCTTTTGGCCATATACATCACACGACATATGCTGCAAGAACAAGTTAGATGTCCTCTCATTGTTGTTGCAAGTTTTTACGTGGCTGCTATAGGTTTCTAGCAAGAACGTTTCTTACCTACACAAAAACCACACTGTGATATGCCAATTTCTATTTACCCTTCATAAGGACCCTTTTCATCGAATCCGATCTGACTAGAGTGGGAGAGACAACCACCTGCTAGCCACCTTATGCAACAAGTGCATTTCAGGCAGTGGAACCAGTCTTACGTAAGCGTATGTGTAAAGTCGGTCCGGGCCGCTTCATCCCACAATACCGCTGAATCAAGATAAGACTAGTAATGGCAAGACAGTTGACAAAATCGATGCCCACAACACCTTGTGTTCTACTCGTGCATAGATTCTATGCATAGACCTAGCTCATGATGCCACTATTGGGAGACGTAGTAGGCAATCAAAAAATCCTATGTGTCACCAAGATCTATCTATGAAGAAACCAGCAACGAGCAAAGGGGGAGTGCATCTTCATACCTTTGAAGATCGCAAAGCAAAAGCGTTACTAGAACGCGGTTGATGGAGTCGTACTCGCGGCGATTCAAATCACGGTGGATTCCGATCTAAGCGCGGAACAACGGCGCCTCCATGTTCAACACACGTCCAGCCCGGTGACGTCTCCTACGCCTTGATCTAGCAAGGAGGAAGGAGAGGTTGAGGGAGAGATCCGGCAGCACGACGGCATGGCGACGGTGGAGCTATGTGGTACTCCGGCAGGGCTTCGCCAAGCACTACGGAGGCCGAGGAGGAGGAGGGGTAGGGTTGCGCCGAGAGAGAGAGAAATGCGTGTCTCCGGCAGCCCCAAGGGCTCCATTATATATAGGAGGAGGAGGGAGGGTGCAGCCCCTAGGGTTCCCACCGTAGGGCCGGCAGCAGCCCTAGATGGCTCCTGGTGCGGTGGCTAGAGAGGGATAGGGAGGGGCGATGCCCTAGGTGGGCCTAGGGCCCATCTGCCCCTAGGGTTTGCCCCCCTCCCACCTAGTGATGCGCCTTGGGCCCTTGTGGGAGGCGCACCAGCCCACCTAGGGGCTAGTTCCCTCCCACCTATGGCCCATGCATTCCTCTGGTGCCGGTGGCCCCACACGGTGGACCCACGGAACCCTTCCTGTGGTCCTGGTACGTTACCGGTGATGCCCGAAACACTTCTGATGACCAAAACCTCAATTCCTATATATGAATCTTTATCTTCGGGCCATTCCAGAACTCCTCATGAGGTCCAGGATCTCATTCGGGACTCCGAACAACCTTCGGTAACCACGTACACTATTTCCCTATAACCCTAGCATCATCGAACCTTAAGTGTGTAGACCCTACGGGTTCGGGAGGCATGTAGACATGACCGAGACACCTCTCCGGTCAATAACCAACAGCGGGATCTGGATACCCATGTTGGCTCCCACATGCTCCACGATGATCTCATCGGATGAACCACGATGTCGGGGATTCAATCAATCCTGCATACAATTCCCTTTGTCTACCTGTATGATACTTGCCCGAGATTCGATCGTCGGTATCCCTATACCTTGTTCAATCTCGTTACCGGCAAGTCTCTTTACTCGTTCCGTAAAACATCATCCCGTGGCTAACTCCTTAGTCACATTGAGCTCATTATGATGATGTCTTATCGAGTGGGCCCAGAGATACCTCTTCGTCACACGGAGTGACAAATCCCAGTCTCGATTCGTGCCAACCCAACAGACACTTTTGGAGATACCCGTAGTGTACCTTTATAGACACCCAATTACGTTGTGACGTTTGGCACACCCAAAGTATTCCTACGGTATCTGGGAGTTGCACAATCTCATGGTCTAAGGAAATGATACTTAACATTAGAAAAGCTTTAGCAGACGAACTACACGATCTTGTGCTATGCTTAGGATTGGGTCTTGTCCATCACATCATTCTTATAATGATGTGATACCGTTATCAATGACATCCAATGTCCATGGTCATGAAACCGTGACCATCTATTGATCAACAAGCTAGGCAACTAGAGGCTCACTAGGGACATGTTGTGGTCTATGTATTCACACATGCATTACGGTTTCGGTTAATACAATTATAGCATGAACAATAGACAATTATCATGAACAAGGAAATACAATAATAACCATTTTATTATTGCCTCTAGGGCATATTTCCAACAATTATAGCATACGTGTCATCACCAAAACTTGGGGAACAAAAAATATCATATTCATCAAGCATAGCATCCCCAAGCTTGTGGTTTTGCATATCATTAGCATCATGGATATTCAGAGAATGCATACTAACAACATGGAAATCATGCTTTTCATTCATGTAACTATCATGAATCTCCTTATAAATATCTTCTTTCATTACTTGATCAAAAATTTCAGATTCATGATTTTCAAACAAAACTTCACAGAGATAATCAAGTGCACTCAACTCACGTGCAATTGGTTCATCATAATTTGGTATTTTGAAAATATTAGCAAGTGGATGTGGATCCATATCAATAGATTTTTAGCAAGCGAAGATGCAAGCAAATAGAAGGCACATGGAAACACAAGCTAACATATCAAACAAGAGATCCAATGAGGAAAAGGCAAACAAAAAAGAGAGGGAGAATAAAAAGGCAAATATTTTTGGTATTTTCTGAACATCGTTTTAGAAGTGGGGCAGAGGAAAATGAGAGGCAAATGGAAAATAATGTAAATGCAACAGATGAGTTTGTGATGAGTACTTGGTGGGCTTGATGTGTATCCTCCCCGGCAACGGCGCCAGAAATCCTTCTTGCTACCTCTTGAGCTTGCGTTGATTTTCCCTTGAAGAGGAAAGGGTGAGGCAGTGAAGTAGATAAGTATTTCCCTCAGTTGATGAGAACCAAGGTATCAATCCAGTAGGAGGAACAAGCAAGTCACCAATGGCTGCACCTACACAAACAATCAAACTCTTGCACCCAACGCTATAAACGGGTTGTCAATCCCTTCATGGTTATTTGCAAGGATTAGATCTGATAGAGATAGATGTAAATGAGTATGGAAAGTAAAATATAAATAAATTGCAGCAAGGTATTTTTGGTATTTTTGGTTTATAGATCTGAAAATATATTATGGAAAGTAGACCCGGGGGCCATAGGTTTCACTAGAGGCTTCTCTCTTGAAGGAAAATATCATGGTGGGTAAACAAATTACTATCAAGCAATTGATAGAAAAGCGAATAATCATGTAGATATCCAAGGCAATGATCATGCATATAGGCATCATGTCCGTGTCAAGTAGTCCGAAACGATTCTGCATCTACTACTATTACTCCACACATCGACCGACTCCTGCGTGCATCTAGAGTCTTAAGTTCATGAAGAACAGAGTAACACATTAGGTAAGATGACATGATGTAGAGGGATAAACTCAAGCAATATGATGAAAACCCCATCTTTTTACCCTTGATGGCAACAATACAATACGTGCCTCGCTACCCCTACTTTGTCACTGGGTGAGGACACAACAAGATTGAACCCAAAACTAAGCACTTCTCCCATTGCAATAATTACCAATCTAGTTGGCCAAACCAAACCAATAACTCGAAGAGGCTTGCAAAGATATGAAATCATGCATATAAGAATTCAGAGAAGATTCAAATAAGATTCATGGATAATCTGAACATAAACCCACAATTCATCAGATCTTGACAAACACACTTCAAAAGAGTATTACATCGGATAGATCTCCATGAAGATCATGAGGAATATGGTATTGAAGATCAAAGAGAGAGAAAAGGCCATCTATCTACTAGCTATGGACCCGTAGGTCTGTGGTGGAATACTCACGCATCATCGGAGGGGCAATGGAGTTGATGTAGATGCCCTCCGTGGTCGGACCCCCCTCCGGCAGATTACTAGAAAAGGCTCCAAGATTGGATCTCTCAGGAACGGAGGCTTCTGTTAGCGGAAAAGTATTTGCGTGGCTCTTTTTTGTGTTGGGGGGATATTTGGGTATTCATAGGACGAAGAATAGGGTTAGGAGGCCTGCTAGGAGACGGCAAGCCTGCCAGGCGTGGCCAGGGGTGGCCACGCCTCCAAGGCTTGTGACCTCCTGGAAGGTGCCCTGGCGTGCACTCCAAGTCTGGTAGATCTCTTTCCTTCTAAGGCAGTCCTGTATTAGGGGGTCCTTGGATAGCCGACCTATTGTTATGGGTCAGACTATGAGGGCTACTTACCGAGCACCGGAAGATTTGAAGGCCCAGACTCTAGGATGGAAGCTTCAGGAAGCACGACTTGCGCTCCACGTTTGATGTAGTAAATAGGCATGTTTGTCTCTTCGACATGTAACCAACCATGTGTAAACCCTAGGCCTCCTCGGGTCCTATATAATTCGAAGGGTTTTAGGGTATAGCCAGAGAACAACTCATCTAGGGTTAGCTATTCGATCTTGAGGTAGATCAACTCTGTAACCCCCATATCATCAATACAACCAAGCAGGACGTAGGTTATTACCTCCATCAGAGGGCCCGAACCTGGGTAAATCCTTGTCTCATTTGTCTACCGTCAATTCTAGTCTCACAGTTTGGGACCCCCTACCCGAGATCCGCCGGTTTTGACACCGACATTGGTGCTTTCATTGAGAACTCCTCTATGAGCAAGATGGAATCGACGCCTCACCTTGTCATCAACGAAGAGGTCCGCAACATGGATGCTTTTGTCCTCGGTCAGATCTTCGCCTTCGGCAGTGTTGTGTTGCACACTGATTCCACTGGCCATCTAGGCTGCGTTGAGAATGTCACCCCTCATCGAGAGGTCAGATTTGGAAACTTAGATTTCTCCGTCGACTCTCGGGTGACTTGTCATTAATTGGGCTCGCAGCTTCGCCTGTAGCCCCCGAGGACTCTGAGGCTTTAACCTCGGGCCCCTTCTTCGGACGTGCCGATGGGGTCACCCATGGCGATGAGCCGATCTCTTATCCCAGTCTGGCCATTAAGCCATATGACCGAACATGTGTTCTTGTCGAACACTTCCCATGTCTCGACATCGTGAAGATTAACTCCACGAGTTCCGAATAGCTGGATCCGATCGGGCCCTCAGCGGTCGACGAGGCCCTGGATCGATTCTCATCGATGAAGATCACCGATGATCCACCCCTTATATACGCTCGGTTCGGTTACAGTGCGGGCCAGGACGAGTTTTCCAACCCACCCACCACCCACTTGATAGCCACTATCGAGGATTTAACCGACATGTTGGACTATGCCTCCAAGGAGGCAGAATACATGGATGAGGAGGACCGTGCTCCCACCCCCGTTAACACCGGGAGTTGGACCGCCACTTCCACACATGACGTCTACATGGTGGATACTCCTGCCACCAATGGCGACAACACGCCTCACAACGATGGCGACAAATCGGGCAATGCGCCATCAAGGCACCAAAAATCGCATAAGCGGTCTAAACAGAAAGGGAATAAAATCTATTATCAGCAACGGGGATGGTAATAACCCCCCCCCCCCCCCCGCGCTGATCATGGCAATCCCGATATCCCCGAGCACCCGTTAGAGGGTCCGGATGGTCCTAAGGACCAAAACAACCCCGATAACATCAATGACTCTGAGGGTGATGATTACCTTACCCCCGTCGAGGAGGAAGATATACCGGAAGCCGATGACTTGTACATCCTTGATAACCTTGAAGATCAGGAAAAAATCAGGCAACAGCTCATAACAACGGCTCGCAACTGAAAGGCTAAAGAACGGCAACTCAAAGCCGAACAGGACAACCTCAATGATCGATGGACGAAAGTCCTCTTAGCCGAGGAAGCATACGGCACCGGTCTGTCAAACCAGCCCAAAAGCTACCCTCGGAGAAGGCTGCTGCCGTAGTTTGATGATGAACTCACTGATACTCTGTCTCCAAACCATACCCCATATGACAAGCCGGACCGCCCCCCTCGCAGTTGGGACATGACGGCCGACGACACCGGTTATATACTGGGAGTGCCCTGGAGACGTGGTCAGGAGCCATTAGAGCCCAATGACAAGTTCGACCTGCGAGATGACCTGGATCATAGGGCAGGCCGCACAAGATCCATCTATGGACCCAAAGAGTACTCGCCCGATAAACGGGGCGGATACAGACCATGGTTCGACCAAAACAACAGAGTCCGGGAACGCAACCGACCCCATACAGATGCCGAATACAGGCACGACATAGCACGAGTCAGAGGCGCCGCTCATCCATTGTGCTTCACAGATGAGGTAATGCGGCATCAGTTCCCCGAGCGTTTTAAACCCATCAATATAGAACAATATGATGGAACCACTAACCCAACCATATGCATTGAGGACTTCCTCCTCCATATCCACATGGCGCGAGGAGACGATCTCCATGCCATAAAATACCTCCCTCTTAAGCTTAAGGGGCCAGCTCAGCACTGGTTAAACAGCCTCCCCAAATACTCCATTGTATGATGGTAAGACCTAGAAGATGTGTTCCTCTCTAAACATCCCTCATGACCCACTTTTGCAAGGGCGAAGACAATTGGCTGGCAAGACGCAACCATAATTCTGAAGATCCCGTAGCACCTGAAGCCCAAGATGGCAACTTAAAACCAAAGCGCAATAAGAATAAGCGTCGGCATAATAATAGCGATGCCAATGATACGGCTGTAAATGCCGGATTCCACAACTCTCGACCTGGGCAGCGGAAGAAGCCTCCTAAAGGCAAACGCGACGGACCCACCCAGCTCGAGAAGATCATGGAAAGGCCTTGCCAAATCCATGGGACTTCGGAAAAGCCCACCAACCACACATACCGCAACTGCTGGGTGTTTAAATTGGCCGGCAAGATACCACCCGAGAACCAAGGCAAAAGCTCTCGCGGCGAGGACGAGGATGAACCTCGGGGTCCAATTGGTGGCGGGCAGAAGAAATTCCCTCCCGAAGTCAAAACGGTGAACATGATATAAGCCACCCATATACCAAAGAAGGAGAGGAAGCGCACCCTTTGGGAGGTCTACATTGTGGAACCTGTAGCCCCGGAGTACAACCCATGGTCAGCATACCCGATCACCTTTGATCGGCGTGATCGTCCGACCAGTATCCGCCATGGGGGTTCAGCAACCCTCGTCCTAGACCCCATTATAGATGGGTATCACCTCACAAAAGTCCTAATGGACGGAGGAAGTAGCCTCAGCCTGATTTATTCAGATACGGTGAAAAAGATGGGCATAGATCTGTCAAGGATCAAACCCAGCAGCACTACCTTCAAAGGAGTGATCCCAGGTGTTGAGGCCCGATGTACGAGATCTGTAACTCTAGAAGTTGTCTTCGGCTTGCTCGATAACTTTCGCAGCAGAGATTTGATCTTCGACATTGTGCCTTTCCATAGCGGCTATCACGCGTTGCTTGGTCGGACAACGTTCGCTCGTTTCAACGTGGTCCCACACTACACATACCTCAAGCTCAAGATGTCGGGCCCCAAGGGGGTCATTACTGTCAACGACAATACAGAGCGCTCCCTTAGAACCGAGGAACATGCATTAGCCTTAGTGGCCAAATTTAGCTACAAAGAAGATCGGAAAGTTCCGACATTTGCCATAAAGGCACAAAAGGCTGGGAAGCGAGTTCGGCTTCAGACCAAAAACTCAGACCCTTCCTCCTCCCCTCTATAGGGACTCGCCCCCCACCGCACCACCTCAGGACCAGAAAAATATGTGCCGAGGAGGCACAACTTCGCACTTAAGATTCCATGTGTAGCGGTGGGGAAATAAAGATGGGTGTTCGGCTGGCCCGACCTGCTACCATCAACACGTCTTCGGACAAAACGCAGGCGCTCCTAAAAGAGTCTGCCTACGGTGTAAAGCTCACCTACAATTTGGCGGCCTCTCAAGATCTTGTTAGCAAAATCCACCCGCCGAACACTAACGCCTATCAAGGTGCATCTAAGAGTAGGAGTCAACTAGCAAGGGGGCATATCGAGGACGTCAGGTTACCAATCGAAGACCCCTGGTACAACAACTCCTATATATTTTTATTTTCTTTCACATACCTGTAAACAGTTGCTTCGGCAATCCGAGTTATAAGAGTTGTTGAGAAAATGCAAAATTGTGTGACACCAGTTGGCCTCATCCGTCCTTTTTTCGGTGCATATTTTTTCTCCTTTCTCCCACTTCTCGTGAACCTGTTCGGTATGACGCGAGGTAACCAGCTAATAGACCAGGGGCTCGAGTTCAAACACAAATCGCCTTATCTACCATGTGTTCGGCGTCTTGGCGTTCGCTTTATATGCATTGGTTCCGAAATATGTCTTTGGTCAATAAGTTGGGTTGCTC
Organism: Hordeum marinum; assembly: GCA_022496015.1. NCBI lineage: Eukaryota > Viridiplantae > Streptophyta > Magnoliopsida > Poales > Poaceae > Hordeum > Hordeum marinum. The sequence continues at coordinate 226,416,073 of CM039672.1, forward strand.
GGCTCCTGTGCTTGCCCCTTTACGTTCCGCTCGTTCGGCTAAAATGGCAAAAGGAGCACCCCTGCGATTGTGCTTCCAGATAGTCTGGTCAAGCACCTCAGGGGAGAAAGTCAAAAACGGACTGTCATAGTATGCGCGATCCGATGTGTGAACCCCGATCTGGAAGTGTTATACTTCAATCCTCGTAAGCGGTTATTCTGTATTTTATGAGGAACATGCCCTTTGTGCAGACATTGTGATACTGGCTTTGGCCATGGTTTGTCCGAACATCACAACACTTTGGTGGCTAATCGTACGCTTCCCGTAGTCCTTTTCGTGCCCCTACGGCTAAGTGAAAGAAATAAAGCACTATAATCTGACTGCCTAGTCTGCCGCACTGTACCGCCTTCGGGTGCCGATAATATGGCTAAGGGACATAGTGCATTGGCATAGACACCCCACGTAGTATCTACGTGGGGGCTGAAGCCGACGACTCGCGGCTTTCAGTATTAAACAACCACATAGGAGTTATAAAGGAATGAAAAACCATATAAGAACAAATACTAAAATCATTAAAAGTTTGGGCAAGTCTTCGCACGCGTTACAGCTCATTCAAACATTTTATCACCCGAACATTGTGACGCTATCACCAGAGCACTCTCCATCACTCCATCAAAGTACAGCTCGGGGCATCGATGCTCCTTTCTGGGTGGGGGCCGGTCGGTGGCTACCATCGTCAGATTTAGCCCCGGCCAGTGCACTTTGGCCTTGGCAAGGGCCATCCGGACCCCTTCGATGCAGGAGGAGCGCTTGATGGTGTCGAGGCGGGGCGTAGCAGCGATCAATCTCTGCATCAGGCCAAAGTAGCTACCTGGTAGCAGCTCGCCGGGCCATAAGCGGATGCAGAGGTCCTTCATGGTCGGATCCGCCATCTTGTGCAGCTCCATCAGTTGTTTCAGCTGCTCCACCAGAAGAGGAGGGCGCTCGGGGGCTCCGAATTGTGCCCAGAACTGCCGAGCTTCATCTCCTTCTCCCCGCGAGGCGAACAACTAATTGGCATCCGCTATGCTCTTCTGGAGATCGGAGGATGCGCATGAGGATCGCCACACCCGAGTAAGCAATGCGAATCTGCTATCCCCGAATACGCACTTTAGTGAGTATGGCTTACCATCTGCTATTTCCTTGGCCTGGTGCACTTGCTCCTCATAGAACCGTCTCTCCACCCGCTCCTTCTGGAGTTCAGTTTTCATAGTAGACAGTTCAGCCGAGCTCGCCTTGTTCTTCTGCTCCAAGGCCTCACATCTTCCGCTTGCATCCTTGAGTTCCTATTGGACCTTTGCCACGCGAGCTTCATGCTTGCCACTAGTTGCCCACATGGAGGAAAGGGCGACAGCCGTTTCCTTAGCAGCCGCCCTCTCGGTGGTCGTCTCGCCCTTCGCGCGGCGGAGCTCGGCCTTGAGCCTCTCACCTCCTTCCCCGAGTCTGGGCGTGTACAATGTGAAGAAGCTGCATTGATAGTATTTGAACTATAGAACTCAGAAAAAGGCATTCGAATTCTGTTTTGACATACCTTGAGCCTCATCGAGTCTTCGGTTAAGAGCCTCAGCTTCGTCTCCGGAGCGCTTCAGCTTCCGATTCAACTCTTCCAGCTCGGTGCCATTTATGGCCGCCGCCAATGACGAAGCCTGCATCACACATAGTTAATACATTGCATGGGCTCGCAATTCTTGAACTATAGACAATTCGATCATATATCGAGTTATTCTCATATGTCGGACACTTAAAGTGCATCTAGTTCGGTATAGGATTTAGATGTGACCCCTAGGTGAGCTTTTTTCACCTCAACTAGGGCTCGGGGGCTGCCATGTATATAATGCGAATAAATAAAATCTTTGCAAAATAAACACATCGGGTGACTTACTTGAAAACCCGTAAGGAGACTTTGAAGGCCTCCTTTAGCCCATTGTCAACAGACTGGACGCTTTGTAGTACCGCACTCATAAGGGTGCAGTGATCCTCGGGGATGGAGGTGCTCGATAGAGCCTCCTCCATGACCGACCACCTATTGGTCGGTGGTGTCGATGATGATCGGATTCCCCGATCACCCACCGAGGATTGGACCGGTGCCTCCGGAGGCATAGTGCGCTCCGAAGATGTTCTTAGAGGGGACTGAGCGCCCGCTTGTCTGGCCTCCTCTGTATCCGGGCGGGGTGTTACCCCTCGAACTTCAGTGGCCGAGGTGTTAGCCTCGGCCATGGTGCCATCTCCCTCGCCACTGGTGTCTGCCTCCATAGGAGTGGGCTGGCACGACACCTCCATGGTGTCCTTCGTGGCACCTAGAGTGGTGGGATGCGAGGCATCCCCGCACTCCGCCAGTTCGGTGGGCGGGGTCTCCCTGTCCGATATCACCTCGGTGGGGATAACGCATGGGGGGCTGCAAGGGCAGTAACCTGCATGTTAGCAAACTCTAAATCTATTCATAATGCATAGGAGGGTCTTCGGATCCTAATCTTGATGGGGGGGCTTGACCCGTAGGCTCCTTCGTGGAACCTCCTCGAGGTCTTCGGACGCGGTGCCCGAGTCTAAACTATCGTCGGACAGAACCACCTGCGTCTATCGTGTCCTCTTGTGGGTAGGAGCAGGGACCCGCTCCGAGGCGTCCGACGACGCGTGTCTCTTCTTGGCACAGGGGGAATTGCCTCCTCCCTCGCCCTCAACCTCGGCCTCCTCCTCCTCTTCTTCTTCTTCCTCTTCCTCCTCCTCAGCCTCCTCCTGATTTGAGGAGGCTCGGGTATCCTCGAATACGGCATCAGGATGGATCCTGGTGCGGATGCCAGCCTGACCTGGTTTCTTCTTCTGCTCTTTCTTTGTGGGAGCCTCGTAAGGCTTTACCACGAGCATTTTGGCTAACAGCCCGGTCCTCTCATCTCTGGGCTGAGGCACCAGACTGTTAATGTTGACGGCTTTCTTCAGCCATGTCTGCAAAGACAGATCGGGTAAAGGGTTATGATTCTTCTGTGAATAAAGCCAACCAAGCTAGGGTGTATCGTACCTCAGAATCGGGCTTGGCAGCATGCAGACCCTTGTCCTCCTCCTCGTATGGCCAGCTCTTAATTGATTTGAAGAGCGCCTTCCACAACTTCTCCCGCATAGTGCGGAAGAGATTCTGGACTGTGGGCTCGGCTTCGAGTTCTCGATCCCACAGGAGGTGTCCCGGCGCTGGCAGGGGAGGATGCATCTTCGGAGCATCACTTGGACCACATCGGTCAACTTGGTGCCCTCCTCGACCATGGAGCGGATGCGCTTCTACAGGTCGGTCACCTCCTTGCTCGGACCCCAGTCAAGGCCCTTTTCAAACCATGAAGCCAGTCTGGTGGGGGACCGGATCTGAATGCGGTGGCGGGGTGTTGACCCTCTTCTTGTGGTTCGGTGACGTAGAACCACTCCTTTTTTTATCCCTTGATGGTGTCGATGAGGTTGCCCGACGGCCACCTGACGCGGGTGAGCTTGCCGATGATGGCCCCTCCGCAATCCGCGTGCTTGCCGCCGACGCACTTGGGCTTGATGTTGAACACTTGCAGGCAGAGCCCAAAGTGTGGATCGATGCATAGGAAGCCCTCGTAGACGAGGATGAATGCCGAGATGTGCATAATGGAGTTCGGCGGGAGGTCGTGGAAGTCGAGGTCGTAGAAGAACATCAGCCCCCTAACGAAGGGGTGGAGAGGAAAGCTCAGCCCCGGATGAAGTGGGGGGTGAACACCACCCTTTTGCCTGGCTTGGGGGTGGGGATCGCTTGGCCCTCCGCTACACGGTGATGGATGTTGGCGGGGAGGTAGCTGGCCTTCTTAAGGTCGAGAATGTCCCGGTCAGTGGTCGTGGGAGCTTCCCATTGGCCATTGGAGCCCGCCATTGATGAGCTCGGAGGTGGGGGCAAAGAGACCTAGATCTGTGCTTTGGAGGCGCAAGGGAATGGGAGGTGGAGAATGTTGGGAGACGTAGTAGTAAATCAAAAATTTCCTACGATCACCAAGATCTATCTATGGAGAAACCAGCAACGAGTGGGGAGAGATTGCATCTTCATACCTTTGAAGATCGCTAAGCGGAAGCGTTATAAGAATGCGGTTGGTGTAGTCATACTCAAGCGATTCAGATCGCGGTGGACTCCGATCTTAGCGCCGAACAATGGCGCCTCCGCGTTCAACACACATACAGCCCGGTGACGTCTCCTACACCTTGATCCAGCAAGGAGGAAGGAGAGGTTGGGGAAGAGCTCCAGTAGCACAACGGCGTGGTGACGGTGGAACTGCATGGCACTCCGACAGAGCTTCACCAAGCACTACGGAGGAGGAGGAGAAGGAAGGATGGGGCTGCCCGAGGAGAGAGAGAGAGAACTCATGTCGTGTGTTGGCAGCCTCCAAAACCCCCACTATATATAGGAGGAGGGAAGGAGAGGGCGCAGTCCCTAGGGTTCCTACCCTAGGGGTGGAGGCAGCCCCAGATGGGATCTAGCCGCCGGTCAGAGAGGGGGAGAGGAGGGCGCAGCCCTAGGTGGGCCTTAGGCCCATCTGGGCCTAGGGTTTCCCCTCCCTCCCACCTTTCCTGCGCCTTGGGCAAGGGTGGAGGGCGCACCAGCCCACTCTGGGGCTGGTCCCTTCCATTCTCGGCCCACGCAGCCCTCTGGGGCTAGTGGCCCCACTTGGTGGTCCCTCGGAACCCTTCCGGTGGTCCCAGTACGTTACCGGTAATTCCCGAAACACTTCCGATGGCCAAATCCTCACTTCCTATATATCAATCTTTGTCTCCGGACCATTTCGGAACTCCTCATGACGTTAGGGATCTCATCCGGGACTCCGAACAACCTTCGGTAACCACATACACTATTTCCGTATAACCCTAGCGTCATCGAACCTTAAGTGTGTAGACCCTACGGGTTCGGGAGACACGTAGACATGACCGAGACACCTCTCTGGTAAATAACCAACAGCAGGATCTGGATACCCATGTTGGCTCCCACATGCTCCATGATGATCTCATCGGATGAACCATGATGTCGGGGATTCAATCAATCCCGTATACAATTCCCTTTGTCTACCGGTATGATACTTGCCCGAGATTCGATCGTCGGTATCCCTATACCTTGTTCAATCTCGTTACCGGCAAGTCTCTTTACTCGTTCCGTAACACATCATCCCATGGATAACTCCTTAGTCACTTTGAGCTCATTATGATGATGTCTTACCGAGTGGGCCGAGAGATACCTCTCCGTCACACGGAGTGACAAATCCCAGACTCGATTCATGCCAACCCAACAGACACTTTCGGAGATACCTGTAGTGTACCTTTATAGCCACCCAGTTACGTTGTGACGTTTGGCACACCCAAAGTATTCATATGGTATCCGGGAGTTGCACAATCTCATGGTCTAAGGAAATGATACTTGACATTGGAAACGATTTAGCAGACGAACTACACGATCTTGTGCTATGCTTAGGATTGGGTCTTGTCCATCACATCATTCTCCTAATGATGTGATCCCATTATCAATGACATCCAATGTCCATGGTCATGAAACCATGACCATCTATTGATCAATGAGCTAGCCAACTAGAGGCTCACTAGGGACATGTTGTGGTCTATGTATTCACACATGTATTACGGTTTCTAGTTAACACAATTATAGCATGAACAATAGACAATTATAATGAACAAGGAAATACAATAATAACCATTTTATTATTGCCTCTAGGACATATTTCCAATAGTCTCCCACTTGCACTAGAGTCAATAATCTAGTTACACTGTGATGAATCAAACACCCATGGCATTCTGGTGTTGATCATGTTTTGCTCGTGAGAGAGGTTTAGTCAACGGGTCTGTGACATTCAGATCCATATGCACTTTACAAATATCTATATCTCCCTCCTGAATGTAATCACGGATGTGTCTTGTCTTTTTGTGAAACCTCGGCTCCTTGGCAAGGGTAATAGCTCCAGTGTTATCACAGAATAGAGTCATCGGGCCCGATGCATTTGGAATCACTCCTAGGTCGGTGATGAACTCCTTCATCCAGACTCCTTCCTTTGCTGCTTCCGAAGCAGCTATGTACTCTGCTTCACATGTAGATGCCGCCACGACACTTTTCTTGCTGCTGCACCAGCTGACTGCCCCTCCGTTCAAAATATACACGTATCCGGTTTGCGACTTGGAGTCGTCCGGATTCGTGTCGAAGCTAGCATCGACCTAACCCTTTACGACGAGCTCTTTGACACCTCCATATACGAGAAACATGTCCTTTGTCCTTTTCAGGTACTTCAGGATATTCTTGACTGTTGTCAAGTGTTTCGCTTCGGGATCACTTTGGTACCTCCCTACCAAACTTATGGCAAGGTTCACATCAGGTCTGGTACACAGAATGGCATACATAATAGAGCCTATGGTTGAAGCATAGGGGATGACACTCATATATTCTCTATCCTTTGTCGTGGTCAGGCATTGAGTCGTACTCAATCTCACACCCTGTAACACAGGCAAGAACCCCTTCTTGGACTGATCCATATTGAACTTCTTCAATATCTTTTCAAGGTATGTGCTTAGTGAAAGACCTATGAGGCGTTTCGATCTATCTCTATAGATCTTAATACCTAATATGTAAGCAGCTTCTCCAAGGTCCTTCATTCAAAAACATTTATTCAAGTAGGTCTTTACACTTTCCAAAAGTTCTATATCATTCCCCATTATCAGTATGTCATCCACATATAATATGAGAAATGCTACAGAGCTCCCACTCACTTTCTTGTAAATACAGGGTTCTCCATAAACCTGTACAAACCCAAATGCTTTAATCACCTCATTAAAGCGAATGTTCCAACTCCGAGATGCTTGCACCAGCCCATAGAGAGCACTGGAGCTTGCATACCTTGTTAGCATCTTTAGGATCGACAAAACCTTCCGGCTGCATCATATACAGTTCTTCCTTCAGGAAGCCATTAAGGAATGCCGTTTTGACGTCCATTTGCGAGATATCATAATCATAAAATGCGGCAATTGCTAACATGATTCGGACAGACTTCAGCATCGCTACGGGTGAGAAAGTCTCATCGTAGTCAACTCCTTGAACTTGTCGATAACCCTTGGCGACAAGCCGAGCCTTATAGACGGTCGCATTACCATCTGCGTCAGTCTTCTTCTTAAAGATCCATTTATTTTCAATGGCTCGCTTATCATCAAGCAAGTCCACCAAAGTCCACACTTTGTTCTCATACATGGATCCTATCTCGGATTTCATGGCTTCAAGCCATTTGTTGGAATTCGGGCCCGCCATCGCTTCTTCATAGTTCGAAGGTTCACCGTTGTCCAACAACATGATCTCCAGGATAGGGTTGCCGTACCACTCTGGTGCAGAACGTGTCCTAGTGGACCTTCGACATTCAATAGTAACTTGATCTGAAGTTTCGTGATCATCATCATTAACTTTCTCTCCGGCCGGTGTAGGCTCCATAGAAACAACTTCCTGTGTTGCGCTACTCTCCGGTTCGAGTGGAGGTACAATTACCTCATCAAGTTCTATTTTCCTCCCACTTACTTCTTTCGAGAGAAACTCTTTCTCAAGAAAGGATCCATTCTTGGCAACAAAGACTTTGCCTTCGGATCGTAGGTAGAAGGTATACCCAATAGTCTCTTTGGGATATCCTATGAAGACGCACTTTTCCGCTTTGGGTTCGAGCTTCTCAGGTTGAAGTTTCTTCACATAAGCATCGCAACCCCAAACTTTTAGAAACGACAGCTTAGGTTTCTTTCCAAACCATAATTCATACGGTGTCGTCTCAACGGATTTAGACGGTGCCATATTTAAAGTGAACGCGGCAGTCTCTAATGCATATCCCCAAAATGATAGCGGTAAGTCGGTAAGAGACATCATAGATCGCACCATATCCAATAGAGTGCGATTACGACGTTCAGACACACCATTTCGCTGAGGTGTGCCTGGCGGCGTGAGCTGTGAAACAATTCCACATTTCCTAAGGTGCGTGTCAAACTCGTGACTTAAATATTCTCCGCCACGATCAGATCGTAGGCATTTTATTTTCCTGTCACGTTGATTCTCGACCTCACTCTGAAATTCCTTGAACCTTTCAAAGGTTTCAGACTTGTGTTTCATTAAGTAGACATACCCATATCTGCTCAAGTCATCAGTGAGGGTGAGAACATAACGGTAGCCACCGTGAGCCTCGACGCTCATTGGACCGCATACATCGATATGTATTATTTCCAACAAGTTAGTTGCTCGCTCCATTGTTCCAGAGAACGGAGTCTTGGTCATCTTGCCCATGAGGCATGGTTCACACGTGTCAAATGATTCGAAATCAAGAGACTCCAAAAGTCCATCAGCATGGAGCTTCTTCATGCGTTTGACACCAATATGACCAAGGCGGCAGTGCCACATGTAAGTGGGACTATCGTTATCAACCTTACACTTTTTGGTACTCACACTATGGACATGTGTAACATCACGTTCGAGATTCATCAAAAATAAACCATTGACCAACGGGGCATGACCATAAAACATTTCTCTCATATAAATAGAACAACCATTATTCTCAGATTTAAATGAGTAGCCATCTCGCATCAAACGAGATCCAGATACAATGTTCATGCTCAAAGCTGGTACTAAATAAAAATTATTAAGGTTTAAAACTAACCCCGAAGGTAGATATAGAGGTAGCGTGCCGACGGTGATCACATCGACCTTGGAACCATTCTCGACGCGCATCGTCACCTCATCCTTTGACAGCCTCCGCTTATTCCGCAGCTCCTGCTTGGAGTTACAGATGTGAGCAACTACATCGGTATCAAATACCCAGGAGCTACTAAGAACGCTGGTTAGGTACACATCAATAACAAGTATATCACATATACCTTTAACGTTGCCGGCCTTCTTATCCGCTAAGTACTTGGGGCAGTTCCGCTTCCAGTGACCGGTACCCTTGCAATAAAAGCACTCAGTCTCAGGCTTGGGTCCATTCTTGTTATTCTTCCCGACAACTTGCTTACCGGGTGCGGCAACAGCTTTGCCATCCTTCTTGAAGTTCTTCTTATCCTTGCCTTTCTTGAAACTAGTGGTCTTATTCACCATCAACACTTGATGCTCCTTTTTGATCTCGACCTCTGCTGATTTCAGCATCGAGTACAACTCAGGAATGGACTTCTGCATACCCTACATGTTGTAGTTCATCACAAAGCTCTTGTAGCTAGGTGGAAGCGACTGGAGGATTCTGTCAATGACCGAGTCATCCGGGAGATTAATTCCCAGTTGAGTCAAGCGGTTGTGCAACCCAGACATTTTGAGTATGTGCTCACTGACAGAACTATTCTCCTCCATCTTACAGCTGAAGAACTTGTCGGAGACATCATATCACTCGACCCGGGCATGATCTTGGAAAACCAGTTTAAGCTCTTGGAACATCTCATATGCTCCGTGTTGCTCAAAACACTTTTGGAGCCCCGGTTGTAAACTGTAAAGCATGCCGCACTGAACAAGGGAGTAATCATCGCAGCGTGACTGCCAAGCATTCGTAATGTCTTGGTCCGCTGGGAAAATGGGTGGGTCACCTAGCGGTGCATCAAGGACATACAATCTTTTGGAAGCTATGAGGATGATCCTCAAGCTACGGACCCAGTCCGCATAGTTGCTTCCATCATCTTTCAGCTTGGTTTTCTCTAAGAATGCGTTGAAGTTGAGGGTGACATTAGCGTTGGCCATTGGATCTACAATATAGATTGTAAAGACAATTTTTAGACTAAGTTCATGATAATTAAGTTCACATAATCAAATTATTTAATGAACTCCCACTTAGATAGACATCTCTCTAGTCATCCAAGTGATACATGATCCATGTCAACTAGCCCGTGTCCGATCATCACGTGAGACGGACTAGTCATCCATGGTGAACATCTCCATGTTGATTGTATCTTCTATATGACTCATGTTCGACCTTTCGGTCTTTCGTGTTCCGAGGCCATGTCTGTACATGCTAGGCTCGTCAAGTCAACCTAAGTGTTTCGTGTGCGTAAATCTGGCTTACACCCGTTGTATGCGACCGTTAGAACCTATCACACCCGATCATCACGTGGTGCTTCGGAACAACGATCCTTAGCAACGGTGCACAGTTAGGGTGAACACCTTTCTTGAAAATTTATTGAGAGATCATCTTATTTACTACCGTCGTTCTAAGCAAATAAGATGTAAACATGATAAACATCACATGCAATCAATATAGTGACATGATATGGCCAATATCATCTTGCTCCTTTGATCTCCATCTTCGGGGCACCATGATCATCACTGTCACCGGCACGACACCATGATCTCCATCATCGTGTCTTCATGAAGTTGTCTCGCCAAATATTACTTCTACTACTATGGCTAACGTTTAGCAATAAAGTAAAGTAATTACATGGCATTTATGATTGACACGCAGGTCATACAATAAAATAAGACAACTCCTATGGCTCCTGCCGGTTGTCATACTCACCGACATGCAAGTCGTGAATCCTATTACAAGAACATGATCAATCTCATACATCACAATGCATCACATCACATCCTTTGGCCATATCACATCACAAGGCATATGCTGCAAAAACAAGTTAGACGTCCTCTAATTTGTAGTTACAAGTTTTTACGTGGCTGCTATAGGTTTCTAGCAAGAACGTTTCCTACCTACGCCAAAACCACAACGTGATATGCCAATTGCTATTTACCCTTCATAAGGGCCCTTTTCATCGAATCCAATCTGACTAAGGTGGAAGAGATACACACCCGCTAGCCACCTTATGCAACAAGTGCATGTCAGGCGGTGGAACCGGTCTCACGTAAGCGTACGTGTAAAGTTGGTCCGCGCCGCTTCATCCCATAATACCGCCGAATCAAGATAAGACTAGTAGTGGTAAGCAAATTAACAAGATCGACGCCCACACCAACTTTATGTTCTAATCATGCATAGATTCTACGCATAGACCTAGCTCATGATGCTACTAATTGGGAGACGTAGTAGTAAATCAAAAAAAATCCTACGATCATCAAGATCTATCTATGGAGAAACCAACAACGAGTGGGGAGAGATTGCATCTTCATACCTTTGAAGATCGCTAAGCGGAAGCGTTACAAGAACGCGGTTGGTGGAGTCGTACTCGTAGCGATTCAGATCGCGGTGGACTCCGATCTTAGCGCCGAACAATGGCGCCTCCGCGTTCAACACACGTACAGCCCGGTGACGTCTCCTACACCTTGATCCAGCAAGGAGGAAGGAGAGGTTGGGGAAGAGCTCCGGCAGCATGACGGCGTGGTGACGGTGGAGCTGCGTGGCACTCCGACAAAGCTTCACTAGGCACTACGGAGGAGGAGGAGAAGGAAGGATGGGGCTGCCCGAGAGAGAGAGAGAGAGAACGCGTATCGTGTGTTGGCAGCCTCCAAAACGCCCACTATATATAGGAGGAGGGGAGGAGAGGGCGCAGCCCCTAGGGTTCCCACCCTAGGGGTGAAGGCAGCCCCAGATGGGATGTGGCCGCCGACCAGAGAGGGGGAGAGGAGGGCGCAGCCCTAGGTGGGCCTTAGGCCCATCTGGACCTAGGGTTTCCCCTCCCTCCCACCTTTCCTGCGCCTTAGGCCAGGATGGAGGGCGCACCAGCCCACTCTGGGGCTGGTCCCTTCCACTCTCAGCCCACGCAGCCCTCTGGGGCTAGTGGCCCCACTTGGTGGTCCCTCGGAACCCTTCCGGTGGTCCCAGTACGTTACCGGTAATTCCCGAAACACTTCCGGTGGCCAAATCCTCACTTCCTATATATCAATCTTTGTCTCCTGACCATTCCGGAACTCCTTGTGATGTCCGAGATCTCATCCGGGACTCCGAACAACCTTCGGTAACCATGTACACTATTTCCCTATAACCCTAGCGTCATCGAACCTTAAGTGTGTAGACCCTACGGGTTCGGGAGACACGTAGACATGACCGAGACACCTCTCCGGTCCATAACCAACAGTGGGATCTGGATACCCATGTTGGCTCCCACATGCTCCACGATGATCTCATCGGATGAACCACGATGTCGGGGATTCAATCAATCCCGTATACAATTCCCTTTGTCTACCGGTATGATACTTCCCGAGATTCGATCGTCGATATCCCTATACCTTGTTCAATCTCGTTACCGGCAAGTCTATTTACTCGTTCCGTAACACATCATCATGTGGCTAACTCCTTAGTCACTTTGAGCTCATTATGATGATGTCTTACCAAGTGGGCCCAGAGATACCTCTCCTCACACGGAGTGACAAATCCCAGTCTCGATTCGTGCCAACCCAACAAACATTTTCAGAGATACCTGTAGTGTACCTTTATAGCCACCCAGTTACGTTGTGATGTTTGGCACACCCAAAGTATTCCTACGGTATCCGGGAGTTGCACAATCTCATGGTCTAAGGAAATGATACTTGACATTGGAAAAGCTTTAGCAGGCGAACTACACGATCTTGTGCTATGCTTAGGATTGGGTCTTGTCCATCACATCATTCTCCTAATTATGTGATCCCGTTATCAACGACATCCAATGTCAATGGTCATGAAACCGTGACCATCTATTGATCAACGAGCTAGCCAACTAGAGGCTCACTAGGGACATGTTGTGGTCTATGTATTCACACATGTATTACGTTTCCGATTAACACAATTATAGCATGAACAATAGACAATTATCATGAACAAGGAAATACAATAATAACCATTTTATTATTGCCTCTAGGGCATATTTCCAACAGAGAAGTCGAATGGAGAGCGTGAAAAGCCTTTGGGGTTTTCCTCCTTTTTATGAGGCTAATCGATTTAGACTCCCCTTGCTGGAGTCGTGAATCCCTCCACTTCCCGAGACGTGCGAGTCGTTGCGTGCGCGTGATTAAGTATATCCCGTATAAAACGAGACACGATCGGTATATTGATAGATCGTGATGATTAAAACGGCCTCAAACCGCGAATCAAGTCTATGCAACTAGCCTAGCGGTCGTGGTGGGTCGTAGCCTTTCGTCAGAGAGGTCATCAGAGGAGCGTTGTTTCCCCCCTGATGTTTGGCCTTCAAGGCCGATTTATTTGCAGTATTTGGACGTGCCACTATGCGGGAAACTGCTTGTCATCGGAGGCCGAACTATGGTTCGGCATGAAGGAACTCACCTCGCAAGCCGAAGACTCTATTCGCGAAGCAATTGGAGCTGAAGACCCTTGGCATTGGAGGCAAGTTCGGGGGCTACTGGGGGAATCCTAGATTAGGGGGTCCTCGGATATGCGACCTATTGTTATGGGCCAGACTATGAGGGCTACTTACCGAGCACCGGAAGATTTGAAGACCCAGTCTCTAGGATGGAAGCTTCGGGAAGCACGGCTTGCGCTCCACATTTGATGTAGTAAATAGGCATGTTTATCTCTTCGGCATGTAACCGACCATGTGTAAACCCTAGGCCTCCTCGAGTCCTATATAAGCCGGAGGGTTTTAGGGTATAGGCAGAGAACAACTCATCTAGGGTTAGCTATTCAATCTCGAGGTAGATCAACTCTGTAACCCCCATATCATCAATACAACCAAGCAGGACGTAGGGTATTACCTCCATCGGAGGGCCCGAACCTGGGTAAATCCTTGTCCCTTTCGTCTCCTGTTACCGCCGATTCTAGTCTCACAGTTCGGGACCCCCTACCCGAGATTCGCCTGTTTTGACACCGACACTATTGGAAATATGCCCTAGAGGCAATAATAAAATGGTTATTATTGTATTTCCTAGTTCATGATAATTGTCTATTATTCATGCTATAATTGTGTTAACCGGAAACCGTAATACATGTGTGAATACATAGACCACAACGTGTCCCTAGTGAGCCTCTAGTTGGCTAGCTCGTTGATCAATAGATGGTCTCGGTTTCATGACCATGGACATTGGATGTCGTTGATAACGGGATCACATCATTAGGAGAATGATGTGATGGACAAGACTCAATCCTAAGCATAGCACAAGATCGTGTAGTTCGTTTGCTAAAGCTTTTCAATGTCAAGTATCATTTCCTTAGACCATGAGATTGTGTAACTCCTGGATACCGTAGGAATGCTTTGGGTGTGCCAAACGTCACAACGTAACTGGGTGGCTATAAAGGTACGCTACGGGTATCTCCGAAAGTGTCTGTTGGGTTGACACGAATCGAGACTGGGATTTGTCACTCCGTGTGACGGAGAGGTATCTCTGGGCCCACTCGGTAAGACATCATCATTATGAGCTCAATGTGACTAAGGAGTTAGTCACGGGATGATGTATTACGGAACGAGTAAAGAGACTTGCCAGTAACGAGATTGAACAAGGTATGCGGATACCGACGATCGAATCTCGGGCAAGTACCATACCGATAGACAAAGGGAATTGTATACGGGATTGATTGAATCCCTGACATCGTGGTTCATCCGATGAGATCATCGTGGAGTACGTGGGAGCCAACATGGGTATCCAGATCCCGCTGTTGGTTATTGGCCGGAGAGGTGTCTCGGTCATGTCTACGTGTCTCCCGAACCCGTAGGGTCTACACACTTAAGGTTCGATGACGCTAGGGTTATAGGGAAAAGGTATACGTGATTACCGAAGGTTGTTCGGAGTCCCGGATGAGATCCCGGACGTCACGAGGAGCTCCGGAATGGTCCGGAGGTAAAGATTGATATATAGGAAGTCCAGTTTTGGTCACCGGAAAGTTTTCGGGCTCATCGGTATTGTACCGGGAGTGCCGGGAGGGTGCCGGAGGACCCCCGGGAGGGGGTGACGACCAAAGGACCTCATGGGCCCTTAGAGGAGGTGTGCCAGCCCATATTGGGCCAGCCAATACCTTCTAGAAAGGGCCCATGCGCCAGGGATCTGGAGATAGAGGCAAAAGGGATTTAGAAGGGGGGGGTCCACCTCCCGTGTGGGAGGAGGACTCTCCCCCCACTTCGGCCGAATCCCTCCTCCTTGGAGGAGGGGCCAAGCCAGCCCTCCCTCTCCTTCCTCCTATATATATGCAAGGGTTTGGGCAGGTTTGAGACGACGAACTCTTTCTCTCTCGCTGCAACCCTATTCTGCTTCTTCCTCCTCCGCAGTGCTTAGGCGAAGCCCTGCCGGGATACCTTGCTACTCCACCACCACCACGCCGTCGTGCTGCTGCTGGAGCTCTTCCCCAACCTCTCCTTCCTCCTTGCTGGATCAAGGCGTAGGAGACGTCACCGGGCTGCACGTGTGTTGAACGCGGAGGTGCCGTCAGTTCGGCACTTGATCGGATCTACCGCGATCTGAATCGCTGCGAGTACGACTCCATCAACCGCGTTCTTGTAACGCTTCCGCTTAGCGATCTTCAAAGGTATGAAGATCCAATCTCTCCCCACTCGTTTGCTGGTTTCTCCATAGATAGATCTTGGTGACACGTAGGAAAATTTTGATTTACTACTACGTCTCCCAACAGTGGCATCATGAGCTAGGTCTATGCGTAGAATCTATGCACGAGTAGAACACAAAGCAGTTGTGGGCGTCGATTTTGTTAATATGCTTGCCATTACTAGTCTTATCTTGATTCGACGGTATTGTGGGATGAAGCAGCCCGGACCAACCTTACACGTACGCTTACGTGAGACCGGTTCCACCGCCTGACATGCACCAGTTGCATAAGGTGGCTAGCTGGTGTCTGTCTCTCCCACCTTAGTCGGATTGGATTCGATGAAAAGGGTCCTTATGAAGGGTAAATAGCAATTGGCATATCACGTTGTGGTTTTGGCGTAGGTAAGAAACGTTCTTGCTAGAAACCTATAGCAACCACGTAAAAACTTGCAACTACAAATTAGAGAACGTCTAACTTGTTTTTGCAGCATATGCCTTGTGATGTGATATGGCCAGAAGGATGTGATGTGATGCATTGTGATGTATGAGATTGATCATGTTCTTGTAATAGGGTTCACGACTTGCATGTCGATGGCTATGACAACCGGCAGGAGCCATAGGAGTTATCTTATTTATTCTATGACCTGCGAGTCAATCACAAACACCATGTAATTACTTTAATTTATTGCTAAGCGTTAGCCATAGCAGTAGAAGTAATAGTTGGCGAGACAACCTCATGAAGACACAATGATGGAAATCATGATGATGGAGATCATGGTGTCATGCCGGTGACAATGATGATCATGGTGCCTCGAAGATGGAGATCATAGGAGCAAGATGATATTGGCCATATCATGTCACTATATTGATTGCATGTGATGTTTATCATGTTTACATCTTATTTGCTTAAAACGACGGTAGTAAATAAGATGATCTCTCAATAAAATTTCAAGAGAAGTGTTCACCCTAACTATGCACCGTTGCTAAGGATCGTTGTTCCGAAGCACCACGTGATGATCGGGTGTGATAGGTTCTAACGTTCGCATACAACGGGTGTAAGCCAGATTTACACACGCGAAACACTTAGGTTGACTTGACGAGCCTAGCATGTACAGACATGGCCTCGGAACACGGAAGACCGAAAGGTCGAACATGAGTCGTATAGAAGATACGATCAACATGGAGATGTTCACCATGGATGACTAGTCCGTCTCACGTGATGATCGGACACGGGCTAGTTGACATGGATCATGTGTCACTTAGATGACTAGAGAGATGTCTATCTGAGTGGGAGTTCATTGAATAATTTGATTATGTGAACTCGATTATCATGAACTTAGTCTAAAATTGCCTTTAATATCTATATTGTAGATCCAATGGCCAACGCAAATGTCAACCTCAATTTCAACGCGTTCCTAGAGAAAACCAAGCTGAAAGATGATGGAAGCAACTATACGGACTGGGTCCGTGGCTTGAGGATCATCCTCATAGCTTCCAAGAGATTGTATGTCCTTGATGCACCGCTAGGTGACCCACCCATTCTCCCAGCGGACCAAGACGTTACGAACGCTTGGCAGTCATGCTGCGATGATTACTCCCTTGTTCAGTGCGGCATGCTTTACAGTTTAGAATCGGGGCTCCAAAAGCGTTTTGAGCAACACGGAGCATATGAGATGTTCCAAGAGCTGAAACTGGTTTTCCAAGCTCATGCCCGAGTCGAGAGATATGACATCTCTGACAAGTTCTTCAGCTGTAAGATGGAGGAGAACAGTTCTGTTAGTGAGCACATCCTCAAGATGTTTGGGCTTCACAACCGCTTGACTCAGCTGGGAGTTAATCTCCCGGATGACTCAGTCATTGACAGAATCCTCCAGTCGCTTCCACCTAGCTACAAAAGCTTTGTGATGAACTACAACATGCAGGGGATGGAGAAGTCCATTCCTGAGTTGTACTCGATGCTCAAATCAGCAGAGGTCGAGATCAGTGAGGAGCATCAAGTGTTGATGGTAAACAAGACCACTAGTTTCAAGAAAGGCAAGGGTAAGAAGAACTTCAAGAAGGACGGCAAAGCTGTTGCCGCGCCCGGTAAGCAAGTTGCCGGGAAGAAGAAGAACAAGAATGGACCCAAGCCTGAGACTGAGTGTTTCTATTGTAAGGGTACCGGTCACTGGAAGCGGAACTACCCCAAGTACTTAGCGGATAAGAAGGTCGGCAACGTTAAAGGTATATGTGATATACTTGTTATTGATGTGTACCTAACCAGCGCTCGTAGTAGCTCCTGGGTATTTGATACCGGTGCAGTTGCTCACATTTGTAACTCCAAGCAGGAGCTACGGAATAAGCGAAGGTTGGCAAAGGACGAGGTGACGATGCGCGTCGGGAATGGTTCCAAGGTCGATGTGATCGCCGTCGGCACGCTACCTCTACATCTACCTTCGGGATTAGTTTTAAACCTTAATAATTGTTATTTAGTACCAGCTTTGAGCATGAACATTGTATCTGGATCTCGCTTGATACGAGATGGCTACTCTTTTAAATCCGAGAATAATGGTTGTTCTATTTGTATGAGAGAAATGTTCTATGCTCATGCCCCGCTGGTCAATGGTTTATTTTTGATGAATCTCGAACGTAATGTTACACATGTCCATAGTGTGAGTACCAAAAAGTGTAAAGTTGATAACGATAGTCCCACTTACATGTGGCACTGCCGTCTTGGCCATATTGGTGTCAAACGCATGAAGAAGCTCCATGCTGATGGACTTTTGGAGTCACTTGATTTCGAATCATTTGACACATGCGAACCATGCCTCATGGGCAAGATGACCAAAACTCCGTTCTCCGGAACAATGGAGCGAGCAACTGACTTGTTGGAGATAATACATACCGATGTATGCGGTCCAATGAGTGTCGAGGCTCGCGGTGGCTACCGTTATGTTCTCACCCTCACTGATGACTTGAGCAGATATGGGTATGTCTACTTAATGAAACACAAGTCTGAAACCTTTGAAAGGTTCAAGGAATTTCAGAGTGAGGTCGAGAATCAACGTGACAGGAAAATAAAATGCCTACGATCTGATCGTGGCGGAGAATATTTAAGTCACGAGTTTGACACGCACCTTAGGAAATGTGGAATTGTTTCACAGCTCACGCCGCCAGGCACACCTCAGCGAAATGGTGTGTCTGAACGTCGTAATCGCACTCTATTGGATATGGTGCGATCTATGATGTCTCTTACCGACTTACCGCTATCATTTTGGGGATATGCATTAGAGACTGCCGCGTTCACTTTAAATATGGCACCGTCTAAATCCGTTGAGACGACACCGTATGAATTATGGTTTGGAAAGAAACCTAAGCTGTCGTTTCTAAAAGTTTGGGGTTGCGATGCTTATGTGAAGAAACTTCAACCTGAGAAGCTCGAACCCAAAGCGGAAAAGTGCGTCTTCATAGGATATCCCAAAGAGACTATTGGGTATACCTTCTACCTACGATCCGAAGGCAAAGTCTTTGTTGCCAAGAATGGATCCTTTCTCGAGAAAGAGTTTCTCTCGAAAGAAGTAAGTGGGAGGAAAATGGAACTTGATGAGGTAATTGTACCTTCACTCGAACCGGAGAGTAGCGCAGCACAGGAAGTTGTTTCTGTGGAGCCTACACCGGCTAGAGAGGAAGTTAATGATGATGATCATGAAACATCAGATCAAGTTGCTACTCGAAGGTCCACTAGGACACGTTTCGCACCAGAGTGGTACGGTAATCCTGTCCTAGAGATCATGTTGTTGGACAACGGTGAACCTTCGAACTATGAAGAAGCGATGGCGGGCCCGAATTCCGACAAATGGCTTGAGGCCATGAAATCCGAGATAGGATCCATGTATGAGAACAAAGTATGGACTTTGGTGGACTTGCCTGATGATAAGCGAGCCATTGAAAATAAATGGATCTTTAAGAAGAAGACTGACGCAGACGGTAATGTGACCGCCTATAAAGCTTGGCTTGTCGCTAAGGGTTATCGACAAGTTCAAGGAGTTGACTACGATGAGACATTCTCACCCGTAGCGATGCTAAAGTCTGTCCGAATCATGTTAGCAGTTGCCGCATTTTATGATTATGAGATCTGGCAAATGGACGTCAAAACGGCATTCCTTAATGGCTTCCTCAAGGAAGAACTGTATATGATGCAGCCGGAAGGTTTTGTCGATCCTAAAGATGCTAACAAGGTATGCAAGCTCCAGCGCTCCATCTATGGGCTGGTGCAAGCATCTCGGAGTTGGAACATTCGCTTTAATGAGGTGATTAAAGCGTTTGGGTTTGTACAGGTTTATGGAGAACCCTGTATTTACAAGAAAGTGAGTGGGAGCTCTATAGCATTTCTTATACTGTATGTGGATGACATGCTGATAATGGGAAATAATATAGAACTCTTGGAAAGTATCAAGGCCTACTTGAATAAGTGTTTTTCAATGAAGGACCTTGGAGAAGCTGCTTACATATTAGGTATTAAGATCTATAGAGATAGATCAAAATGCCTCATTGGTCTTTCACAAAGCACATACCTTGAAAAGATATTGAAGAAGTTCAATATGGATCAGTCCAAGAAGGGGTTCTTGCCCGTGTTGCAAGGTGTGAGATTGAGTACGACTCAATGCCCGACCACGGCAAAGGATAGAGAAGAGATGAGTGCCATCCCCTATGCTTCAGCCATAGGCTCTATCATGTATGCCATGCTGTGTACCAGACCTGATGTGAACCTTGCCATAAGTTTGGTAGGGAGGTACCAAAGTGATCCCGGAGCGGAACACTGGACAGCGGTCAAGAATATCCTGAAGTACCTGAAAAGGACAAAGGACATGTTTCTCGTTTATGGAGGTGCCGAAGAGCTCGTCGTAAAGGGTTACGTCGATGCTAGCTTCGACACAGATCCGGACGACTCCAAGTCGCAAACCGGATACGTGTATATTTTGAATGGAGGGGCAGTGAGCTGGAGCAGCAGCAAGCAAAGCGTCGTGGCAGCATCTACGTGTGAAGCGGAGTACATAGCTGCTTCGGAAGCAGCAAAGGAGGGAGTCTGGATGAAGGAGTTCATCACCGACCTAGGAGTGATTCCGAATGCGTCGGGCCCGATGACTCTACTCTGTGACAACACTGGAGCTATTGCCCTTGCGAAGGAGCCCAGGTTTCACAAGAAGACAAGACACATCAAGCACCGCTTCAACTCCATCCGTGATTACATTCAGGAGGGAGACATAGATATTTGTAAAGTGCATACGGATCTGAATGTCGCAGATCCGTTGACTAAACCTCTCTCACGAGCAAAACATGATCAACACCAGAATGCTATGGGTGTTCGATTCATCACAATGTAACTAGATTATTGACTCTAGTGCAAGTGGGAGACTGTTGGAAATATGCCCTAGAGGCAATACTAAAATGGTTATTATTGTATTTCCTAGTTCATGATAATTGTCTATTATTCATGCTATAATTGTGTTAACCGGAAACCGTAATACGTGTGTGAATACATAGACCACAACGTGTCCCTAGTGAGCCTCTAGTTGGCTAGCTCGTTGATCAATAGATGGTCTCGGTTTCATGACCATGGACATTGGATGTCGTTGATAACGGGATCACATCATTAGGAGAATGATGTGATGGACAAGACTCAATCCTAAGCATAGCACAAGATCGTGTAGTTCGTTTGCTAAAGCTTTTCAATGTCAAGTATCATTTCCTTAGACCATGAGATTGTGTAACTCCCGGATACCGTAGGAATTCTTTGGGTGTGCCAAACGTCACAACGTAACTGGGTGGCTATAAAGGTACGCTACGGGTATCTCCGAAAGTGTCTGTTGGGTTGACACGAATCGAGACTGGGATTTGTCACTCCGTGTGACGGAGAGGTATCTCTGGGCCCACTCGGTAAGACATCATCATTATGAGCTCAATGTGACTAAGGAGTTAGTCACGGGATGATGTATTACGGAACGAGTAAAGAGACTTGCCAGTAACGAGATTGAACAAGGTATGCGGATACCGACGATCGAATCTCGGGCAAGTACCATACCGATAGACAAAGGGAATTGTATACGGGATTGATTGAATCCCTGACATCGTGGTTCATCCGATGAGATCATCGTGGAGTACGTGGGAGCCAACATGGGTATCCAGATCCCGTTGTTGGTTATTGGCCGGAGAGGTGTCTCGGTCATGTCTACGTGTCTCCCGAACCCGTAGGGTCTACACACTTAAGGTTCGATGACGCTAGGGTTATAGGGAAAAGGTATACGTGATTACCGAAGGTTGTTCGGAGTCCCGGATGAGATCCCGGACGTCACGAGGAGCTCCGGAATGGTCCGGAGGTAAAGATTGATATATAGGAAGTCCAGTTTTGGTCACCGGAAAGTTTTCGGGCTCATCGGTATTGTACCGGGAGTGCCGGGAGGGTGCCGGAGGACCCCCGGGAGGGGGTGACGACCAAAGGACCTCATGGGCCCTTAGAGGAGGTGTGCCAGCCCATATTGGGCCAGCCAATACCTTCTAGAAAGGGCCCATGTGCCAGGGATCTGGAGATAGAGGCAAAAGGGATTTAAAAGGGGGGGGGTCCACCTCCCGTGTGGGAGGAGGACTCTCCCCCCACTTCGGCCGAATCCCTCCTCCTTGGAGGAGGGGCCAAGCCAGCCCTCCCTCTCCTTCCTCCTATATATATGCAAGGGTTTGGGCAGGTTTGAGACGACGAACTCTTTCTCTCTCGCTGCAGCCCTATTCTGCTTCTTCCTCCTCCGCAGTGCTTAGGCGAAGCCCTGCCGGGATACCTTGCTACTCCACCACCACCACGCCGTCGTGCTGCTGCTGGAGCTCTTCCCCAACCTCTCCTTCCTCCTTGCTGGATCAAGGCGTAGGAGACGTCACCGGGCTGCACGTGTGTTGAACGCGGAGGTGCCGTCCGTTCGGCACTTGATCGGATCTACCGCGATCTGAATCGCTGCGAGTACGACTCCATCAACCGCGTTCTTGTAACGCTTCCGCTTAGCGATCTTCAAAGGTATGAAGATCCAATCTCTCCCCACTCGTTTGCTGGTTTCTCCATAGATAGATCTTGGTGACACGTAGGAAAATTTTGATTTACTACTACGTCTCCCAACAGACACCTGGTACTGGGGGACAATGAGGTTGTCGAGTTCGTGGCGCTGCCTCCCGCAGCTAGCGGGTAGAGGCATTGGCTGAGAGAGCGTGATGGTGAGGTCAGGTGGGAGGGTACCACGCTGGTACGCAGTACATCCGAAGAAATCATGTCGGCAGCCGCTGAATCATGTACCCAGTCGGGGAGGCGCAATGGAGTGGAAGAGGTCATGGGCATGTGGTTCTCTCCTTCCATGAGGAGAGGCGGGGCATCGTTCGACGACCACATGAGAGTCGACGCTTCTGATGTGTAGAGAGGGTGGATCTGAACCAGGGGAGGAAGAAGAGAAAGAGACGCGGTTGCGTCACATCGTGGCGACAGGATAACGTGGTGGGGTGGGACCAACGCGATTTTGGGAATCCATGAGAACAAGTAAAGCATCTACGAACGGACTTAGCAAATCTGCCCCTAAACGTTAGTAGACGCACACGATCAGTGTCTAGTTGTGCCCGTTTTGAGCCCCTATTTGTCCGTTCATATAGCCATACTCCTCATTTTTCACTTATATGTCCGGTTACTTGCATGTGATTGGTGAAGATAAAGAACGGAAAAAAGATGGTCCGGGATGGGTCGCGTCCTACTAGGCGGACTGGTCGAGCACGTTGGAGCATGCCTGCGAGCCCTCATATCCTTCGTATATTTGGTCTCAATACGAGGATGGGGACAACCAGGATGTATAGAGATGACACTTGGATCATTTTTTTTCCTTCTCTGTCATGTCTAATCGCTGACCGGACACGTCCACATATGTTTGAGGACGATTTGAGGAAGCCTGTTGTACATACTCTTATAAAACCAGAAATGAATAATGATGAATTTTTTTAAAAGTGAATCACCAAAGAAGTAAGGGACACGTGTTGGCTTGAGAAGAACCAACGTCCAAGCTTCCAAACGCACGTGAGCCATCCTAGCTTAGCAATTTTAATACTACTCCCTCCGTCTTAAAATAAGTGTATTAAACTTAGTATAATTTTATATTAAAATTAGTACAAAATTGAGACAATTAATATATATATATATATAAATGATAAAAGTAACATGTCCGGATCAACTCTAGTACCAACCATGCAAAAGTAATCCCTAGCATAAGGTATAAGAACACGTACAATGTCGAAGAAGAAGCATTCACAACATTGGCGAAAGTCATGTTGCCCATGTCACCGAGGAGGTTTTCGACACTATGAAAGTAGTTGTGCGCAACCACGTCGGAGAAAAAGTCCACGTCCACACGAGAGCGCTTCCCAATAATCCGATCGTTCCTCTCCCATACATGATCACACCATGATAGTTTTGGAGGCATGATGTCCCATGTCATGGTGCATGCCGGGGGTGAGGGATGGGAAATCGGTAGGCCGCACAAAGCTCTAGAACTAGACCCAAACATGGGCAGCCCGGCACAAAAAACCCGGGTCGAGCCGGGTTGGGCTTGCCATTCGGGTCGGTCTCGAGCCTTGTTTTCCAACCCGAAAGGTAGTTCGGGCCGTGCTCGGACTTCTCTTTATTTTTGTATTCCAGGCCAGGCTTGCACGTGCGTACACCGAAAAACAAATGTTCGTATCGGGCTTTCGAGCTTCGGGCTTGAATTCGGATCGGTCTAGGGCTTGAAAACAAAGATTATTTCAGGCTTCGGATCGGGCTCGGCCTTGACAAATGAAGGTCGTCTTTTACAAGTCTGGTCTGGCCCGGCATTTGCTCAGGTCTATGTAGAACCATGAGGCACACACATAAGAGTCAAAGTGGTGTTCTTCTATGGAATAGAGTGACGAGAGGGCATTCCCTACTTCCATGGGCATATGAACCCATTTTTCAAAAATGCATTTTAAGCATGTTTTTAAATGTCAAAAATTCGAAAGAAAATTTCAGGCAGACATGTTTCACAGATATGTATGCGCGACACACAGTTTTGTGAAAAAAATACCCTTTTGTTTTGTCTCGATTTTTTTAGTACTTCTAAATAGCATTTTACGAGGCAAATTTTTGTCTTTTTAGCATAGGTCATAAAAAGAGTTATTTTTCCTTGAAACTTTATGCACACACATAAAACATGAAGATGTACCTTTGCAACATTTTTCAGAATTTTTTAGCATTTATAAATGTATTTTTCAAAGTAGGATCATATGTACCTGGTTTTATCCATGCACTTTCCATAAAGTGACCTCTTGTAACAAGTTGAAACCGAACCACCAGAAAAATGAAGAGAAACTGATAGGCGCCGCGTTTCAACTTATGTCATGCTGCGTAGAATGAAAGGCAACATGTACACATAGCATAGGTCCTAGCGTTGGTTGATTAGACCCGATCGAGAAATAGAACACATATGCGAGAAGAGGCGGGGCACGGAGAAGAAGTGATTGTGTATGGTGATTTTTATAGAAATTATTGTAGAAGGATAACTGGGTTGGGCCCAATAATTTCAACAACCGTCTTCCTCGCAAGAAAATAAAAATAATCAACAGTCCCCCACCAAATCACACAGGCACTGACTTTCTTTGGAAGAGCATTAAGCGGTACGTATTCTTCATTTGTGGATTTTATCCATTCGGTCTCAAAATATGGTTGTCATTTTCTATTTTATTTTGCGGGTAGGGTGTAGTCCTCTGTATGTTATTAAATACTTCTTCATCTAATTTCTACTACTGTACATCTGTACCCTTTTTTTTCAGGATTCATTTTAAAGCTTTGAGCTGTGGCTTTCGAACCGAACAAGCACGAACTACCCACCGGAGCTAGCGAGTCAAAAGTGGGCACTTCATACGGGAAACGCCTTTTTACTCTCCTCATCACTGAAAGAAAAGCCTCGATCCCATCAATGGCCCTTTTTCGTAGGGAGCTCGTGAGGAAAGCTCCTCACGTACATCGGCACATGCCTGAGGACGTACCAACAAGTACATCCACGGAGTATCAAAAAAAGAAAAGGTACATCCATGGCACGAGGTTGATTAATTAACCAATGACTTTGCCGTGATTAGAAAAAAGGGCACGGACTGGGTATTAGTTAAGCTTATCACGGTACTGAAAAGATAGGGGCCAATATGACAAATATTCTCCTGTTGCGTGCTCTAAATGATCCGTCTCTCGTGATCGGCCGATCTCAAACAAGAAGTAGAGAATAAAACTACGGCGTGCCCTTTCAGATTTTCTATTTCTTTTTTATCGGATGTCCCCGAAGGGGTAGATTTTCTATTTATAAAGCGATCTGAATCAGAAATTTACACGGGCATACACGTGTCAAGTCCTTTCCAGTCACCCGGTTACCCCGCCGGTCCGCAAATTGGTTGGATCCCGCTCAAGAAAACAATAAGTTTTAAATTTCAAGTATTGGAACTTAGAGCATCTCCAGTCGTTGGCCTCCCAGGGGCCGATTTAGTACCGCATGGGGGCCAGCCGGCGTTAAAATCGGCCTGGGGGAGGGAGGCTCGGCTTCCCAGTCGCGGTCCCGGCGCGGCCATGCAAATTTAAACATTGCGTTTCCCGCTGCCCAAAAAACGACGCGAATTCGGCCTATCGGCGTCGGACATGCCACAGTCGGCATCCATCATGCCATCGGTTTCGGCGATCGCCATAGGTTCGGCGATCAAAACATGTCAATAGTCAGGCATACAAAAAAAAAGCAGGGACGTGAGCATAGAACTTCTCAAACGGCCAGCTCCCGGTCGTTGGCCGTAGAAACGGGAGAGGCCGGCGTAGGCGAGGTTGGCGTAGCGGTAGGCGACGGCGGCAACGTCGGAGACGCGGGCGGGCTCGGCGACGGCGTGGGCGGTGCGGGGGGCTGCGCCGGCATGCAGTTGAGGATGAGGTCGCACTCCGCCAGGTACCACGCCTTCACCGTCGGGTTCATGTCCGCCGTGACGCCTCCCATGAGAAAAGCCAGGTCGGTGTGCGCTTCTTTGCGGCGACGTTAGTCCTGAGGAGGTTGAGCTTGGCATCCTGATTCGTCATCAACGCCGAGCACCTCACCTTCGTCTTCTCTTCCCTTATGTTCGACGTGATGCATTGCTCGATCGACGCCTGCTGGCGCTCGGCAGCCGACGCGTCGTTCCTGGCCTTCTTCGCCTTCTTGTTCCCATCAGGCCGCCCGTCTGCCGCCCCAGGGGAAAGGCGCGTCCGGGTTGAGCACGCCGTCCTTGTTGGCGAGCTGATGCCGGACCTCGGGCCATTTCTCGCAAGACTCGATCCGAGTGAAGACATGGAGGAACTTGAAGTAAAAGTCAGTGTCCCGGCGAAACAAGTCGAACATCCGAACCATCTGCGCCGAAAAAAGACAATTGTTCGGCGGCGAAAGGATGACGCGGATTGGCGGAAGACAATCAGAGTCGGTGAACATACTTGTTGCTCGACGCTCGCGCCACTCTCTGGACGAGCATGGACCTGTTCCTGGATGCCATGCCACTTGTTGCACGCTGTTTGAATGCCCCCCAATGGTTGGACATGTCCTTGGTGCCGCGGTCCATGTACATGCCGGTGAACTCGGGGTCGACAAACTTGCTCATCGAAAGCCGCCTTGATCCTCTTCCAGTAGGTCTCGGTGTTCTGGTTTGCGTCGGTGATCGGGTCCATGCTGACCAGCTTCCATGCTTCGGCGAGACACACATCTTCCACCGACGTCCACTTGATGCGGGGCTCGCCCGGCTTGCCTTTGGCTGACCTCATCTTCCTCTTCTTTTTTCCTTTGCCCTTCGTCAACGCGGGTTCCGGCGTCGGCTCTACCTCCTCATCAAGCTCTTCTTCTTCCTCCTCCCCCTCCTCAATCTCTCTGGGCTCGGCGTCGACCCCGGCGTCCATGCCGTCGGTGTCCTCTGCCTCTTGCGTACCAAATCCGGGGCACAAGGCGGTCGCGGCGGGCCCGGCATTGATGGTGTCCTTCATCTCAGCATCGGCATTGTTATACTGCGGTGCCGCGCCACAGACCCGTCGCAGACGAGCCGGAGTACGTCGGTGAGGGCACGTAGATGTATTTGGGCGTTGGGGTGGTCGGCTGGGAAGGCGGAAGGCGTATGGGGGAAGGTGATGTTGGGGTTGAATGCACCGAGGGCATCGTCGTCGACGTACTCCGGTGAGGGCGCGTATCCCCACGTCGGCGAAGGGAAGTTCGGCAAAAGGAAGTGTGGGTTGGCCGGAGACGCGGAGCTTTGCTCGCTGGCACCTTGTGGGAACGGGCCCGCCGGCTGCCGCCCCGAGAAGACCAGACGGAGAGACGACACCTCCTGCTCAACCGTCGTCGTCGCCGCCGCCGCTTCCCAGGATTTCTTCATGAGGAGCCTGTTGTGACGATCGGCGGTCACAGTCTCCCGTCGCTTGACGTCGGCCCTCCACTCGGCGTTTGTCATCCCCGGCGGCCTTGCCATCGGCGCATGGGCCTTGCGCGGTTTGGTGACGGCGACGGCCGGGCCGGGGGCGACATACTTCTTCGACGGCATGGTGGTGGAGGGAGGGAGATTGAGGGAAATGGGAAGAATGGAGGGAAGAATGGAGGGAAATGGGGAAAAGGAGGGGGGAAAGCGCGTGAAGGGGCAAGTAGTCTCGCCGACACCTCGGCCCCACCCGCCTTTTCGCTTCAGACGTCGCGTCCAGGAGACCCCCAGCGCCTTGGGTTCGGTCTGGATTCGCCGGCCCAAAAAAGGCCCCAACCGGCGAAAATCGGCGTCTTGGGGCCGTGACTGGACGTTTTTTCGCCCGCCGGCAATAAAAAAGGGGCATGAGGAGGTCCTTTGAGGCCGCGGGTGGAAATGCTCTTATGATTTCACATTTAAAATGGACGATTTTCTCGATCGCTCATATCAAGTTTCAGAGTTGAAGCTTTAAGCCACTTTTGTAAATAAGTTATGATTTTATAGTTCGCGCATACTAATTTCAATGTTTGAAACTTAATGTTTTATTCAAAACTCATCAAAATCTATTTAAAATGGATCTTATTTGAAAGCCCAAATCATGAGAAACACGAATACGAGAAAAAAAACTTAACTTAGACTTTTTATTCAAAAGATATGAAAGTTGAAAATCAAAAACCAAAGAAAAGCATCCGCAGGGGAGTCGGTGCTCCCGCACCTGCGTGCTATAAATCCTCTCTCCGGTCTGAATCATACCATAAGGTTGGATTAAATTGCGGAGTAGTGCATCCACAAAAAAACTTCCCGAGTAGTAACGACGCTAGTTCTTGGGTGGGTGATGTACTGATGTTAGAGCAACACCAATCACTCCCCGAAATTTAGATGAAGTTGTTCAAATACATTCTTTTACATTTTTCCTATTTTTTCCATCAAACAAGCCTAGCTAATGGTCTGGACCCACGGGTCAGTGGCACTTGCCAGCCAACGAGGTGCGACATGGGGCGATGCGGCGGTAGCCAGGTGTGATGGCGACGCGCGTAGGCGGGTTGTGCGATGCACTCCTCTTCTAAAGTTTCCGCCCGGCGAATTATACGGGAACACTATCTTTCTGCAAAGGTGAGGGGAGTTGGTAGAAAATATACGGATCCCTCCCCACCCCAAAAAAATCAGGTTTACAAGAGAGCTGTTGAAGGGCTATTTATGCCTTAACTTCTTGTGAACATTTTTTTTGCGGATAGTGAAACTATAAAGTTTGCTCTTATGCCATAATAATGTGCCCCGAATATTTAAGCATGTGTTTTTTAAATTTCAAGGGAGATATCCATGTAAGAACAATCACCACACATGCACGACGTTCGAGGCTTAGCATCTTTTTGATGTGACCTTAGTGTTGCTTGCACAAACCTAGACAATTATTTTATTGTGAATGCATGCAATCGACTGAATCGAACATATCGGGAAAGCCTCTTGTTCCAATTTTCGAAAGTTTTACAGTTTTCTCAACACTTGGAAACTTGGTTCTCTCAAGCACAGCGTTTTAAACACCATCACCACGATAGAGGAAAATTTCACCATTGTATCAATACATGCGTTATCTAAACGATATCATCAATGGCTCTCCCGGTGTACCATATGCAAGCATCGTGGGAGCAACAATGCGTTTCTGAAGAGCATAGAAAGACAGTAGTCCATAACAATTTATCCCCGGTGTAAAGCAAGGATCATACTTCTTCACAGTGTCGTAGCCAGGTTTCACCTACGGCCAGGGCCAACCTTGTATATACAGTAGCCACTATAACCGTAATCAACGAAGAAAACATACTCCACGCCCCAAGCCACGGTCATGGCAGCAATGGCTACACCCCTGCTCCTCACGCCCTTCACTATGCATAGGAACAAATGACTGCACATCCAGAAGCGACATAAAAAAACCTTATGAAATACCAGGTTTGCTTTGAAGTAGTCGTCCTAGAGAATCCTATGTCCCTTTATCCTATCAACAACATATTTTTTTGAGCATTCCTAATAGCAACAACTATCATGCATGGAATCAACCCATGAAGTTAAAAACATGCTCCTCTTCCTTCTCCATTTGTTTGAGGATGCTCCTCCTCCGCCTTCTTCTCCTCATCGTCATCAACAACATATTTCGTCATTGTCGTCTTCTGATTCCTCGTAAATGAACTCCTCTACATCCGCGTACAAGCTCATCGATCTATCATGTTCTACAAATGTGCAAAAACAAAGCTTAACGTGTAAGCGCGAGGTAGAACGTACTGGGGCGGCAAGGACATCTGGTACGGATGAGGGACGACGACGAAGCTAGGGTAGTGAAAGAATGGGCATGCCATGACATGATCAAGGATATAACATACACGAAGAAGGTACGGTGAGAGGATGGGGATTGATCTAGGACGATTTGGGGATGAGTCCGATATATCGTATCCAACGTGGTGGATGTGTAGCGTCCGGCCTCAAATCCATCCCATATACGGGTTAGATTTGAGGTGTCGAACAATCCAAACAAATGAACTAGGTTTGAAAGATCCGGTTGTAGAGGTATTATTTCTTAAACAATGTCCGGACAAACATGGAGTTGGAAGGTCTGAATGATGCTTTACATGTTGCATGTTGCACTTGTAAAAGAAATTATCCATTTTTGTCACAAACAATACTACTCCAGAAGACGGTAGAAGCAGAAACCGTTTGGACCCCTAAAAAAAACGTTTGGACGGCGCCTACATAAAAGTGTACAGGTAGTTTTGTATGGATCGAAACGAATGGAAACAAAATGGGGGTGCCGTCCTGTGGCGCACGGAGACCCGTTCTTCCGAGCCGCACTTGACGACCCGCTCATGTCCATCCGATCCCCATCTTACGGGCGCTGTTCAAAACGGGACGAGACGTTGGCGCTGGACCTCACCCGGTCTCGCTGCCGCGTAGCGAGTGAGAGGTCGGTATTTGTTTACCGGCCACCGCTGCACATTATCCGGCCACGTTTTCTCCTTCGTTTCCGGGGCTGAAATTTACGTCTGTATCCCCAATGTAGCCGGTCAACACTAGGGGCTGAAAGGTCATTTCTCGCTGGCCGTCAGCAGCAGTTTACGTGTTGGAGAGATTTCTGGACCACATGTCAGTGAGTGACCCGTGTGACCTTTTGTCGGTTTAGTTGTGCAATAATCCGCTTTTCCTCTGACGTACGAGGCCACCTGTAAAGCGACACGCGCAATGCTGAATCAGTCCCTCTAGCAGCAGCAAAATTATGTACTCAAACATGACGAGTCAAGGTGAAGAGAACATACGGCCAGGAGCTCGTGCAAACATCCGGAAGCAGTATGTTTTTAAATATTGCCGGCTTGTTATTTGAAATCGAGCACATCCAAACATCCTGCAAGCTTTAAGTTTTTTTTTCCAGCAATTTTCAAATCTCAGTAGAAAGTTTATTACGCTAGAGGGCGCATTTCGCGCCATAAGCGTATGTCTTCTTTCTCATAAACATCCTCCTACCACTCATTTAAGACTCCAGAAAAGAAAAGAAAACCAGAAACCACAGAAAACAAATACAGTACAGTAGTACGTTTAACCACAAGACCGGACTGAAACACGCGACAGCACTGTCCAAGAGGAAAAGTCAAGAGACGCCTTTCTTTTCTTTCACCACGAGCACGGATATACCTGTCCCCAGCATTTTTTTTTCTCCTTCCAGAAGTAGAATTATCCCCGTCCATGGAAATAATTCTGTGAAACCTGAGGCCATCGTCGCCATTTCGGGAAGTAAGGTACAACGGGCGGAGGCGTTAGCGCGCCGTCACCGGCACGCAGGCCACCCGTCCCTGACTCCTATGCCAGCCACACTTTTTTTCCCCCTGGATCTGATGAATCCGTATCCGTCCCGCACCAGCAGCAGCGGCCGAACTAGAATTATTGTGAGCGAGAGAGAGCAGTGCCATGTGGCGGATTCAAAACCTCCCTCCACTCCACCCACCCCCATTTTAGATTTGAACAATTTTCAAACCACCACCACCACCACCACGTAATTCGTTCGTCCCTCCCCCGGATACACTAAAAGCGAGGCGCCTTAATTCCATTAAAATATTCCTCGCCCACTCTCTCTCCCTCTCTCTGGCGTGGTGACTCTGTCCCTGTCGCTGCCTCTCTCACCCCGAGAGAGAAAGAGAGAGGAGAGAGGGAAGGAGGCTCACGCGAGCTGCCGCGCCCGTGGAGGAGGAGCCACGGCCGCGGGGTCACGCGTCTCCACGGGTTCCGGGAGAGGGAGCCCGCTCGCGCTGCCATTCCGGGGGCCTCGGCGGTTTCCCAGATCGCTGCTTTCTCTAGAATTTTGGGACTTGTTTGCCGGGAGCAGGGGGCGTGGATTGGCGCCGGGAGGAGTTTAGTGGAGGGGCTGCGTGGATTTGAGGCGGCCAGCGCGGAGATCCCGTCGGAGGCGGGGGCGCCGGCCGGCGATGGCGTCGGTGGAGGTGCGGTCCGTGCGCAAGTCCGCGGCCCTGCGCCCGCGCGGGCCCACCAAGGTGCAGCCCGCGCGCTCCATGTCGCTCGACTACAAGTACTCCGCCGCGCGCGGCGGCGTCGAGGCCGGCCCGGCGCCCAACGGCGTCGCCCGCCGGGCCGCGGCGGCGCCGGCGGACGAGGACGAAGGGGATGTGTTGCCGCCCGAGGGGGACGCCGACTCTCCCTACGGCTCCAAGGCGACGACCACGGAGGAGGAGGAGGCCGCCGGAGGTGGCGGGGAGGTCGATTCGGCGTCCTCTGCGGCCGCGGCGCCGCGGAGGCCGTCGCCGACGGCGGCTGCTGGCCCCTCGCCGCGCGACACAAGATGGGGTGACACCAGCTCCTACGGTGCTAAAAAGGTGCCTCCCCCCCCCCCCCTTCGTTTTTTTGCCCTTTTTGTTTTCCGACACTTGTGAAATGACGGAATTCTTACGGATAATGCCTGAAATTTGGTCAGCTCCGACTGAAGTGTTTTCTGGTTTCTGAATGAATTTGTGAACACCTATTGTTCCGACTTTTCTTTTTGGTAATTTTGATCGAATTCGTGCACCTGTTATGTCAAGTTGTCAACCAGGTGTAGAGCCAGCAACCAGTAAAACACTAAACACAACCATAAAGTGCTAGGCTGAGCTACATAGATACCAAGATGTAATTCTCAAAAAAGAAAAAAGATACCAAGATGTAATTCCACCTCTATGCGCTTTACGTTGTTGCCCATGGTACTGCAGTTATAAATGTTGCTGCCACTTGGCGTTGCAATGCTGTAACGCCCCGGCCACATCCACCGGTTTCCGTCCTCGTCACGTCTGGCGGGATCTAGACTAGCCCCACAGACCAACACTAGTCTTTCCCGAACACTTTGTCCTCGCTCGTGCGCACCCGGGATCAAATTCCTCAATCACCCATCCTCAAATCGCTCCAAGCCAAGCACACTTAACGTTTTGAGGTTCCTTGCGAATGGGCTCCTGGAAAAAGAAGGAATTCTTTGTTGATATGAGTAGTCTATAATTCCTATTAAACTAGGATCTCACAAATGACCGGAAGGCGCCAGGCGAAGTTTTGGCAAGAGAGTTTCAGGAATGTGTTCTTTGGTAGTTCTAGACTTCTAGGCTGTTATCATGATGTGATCTGTCATAAAACATTGCCCTGTGTTTCTGTTAGGGGTATGTTAAACCCGTAAATAGAGCTTCATCATTTAAATTTTTGATCCGCCAATGGTGTTTCAGCAGTTCCTACTTATTTGCTGCCGCGTCTTTGGTAATTTGGCTGTTCTAGCTACCCATTATTGCATATAATACTGTTGTATCACAATTAAGAGATGCATTAGCTACTTCTTAGACAGTCAATTTCAAATTGAACAACTTCTAGATTTATACAATTTATATGCTTGTATCTGTTTTTCAACTTGGAGTAAGACGCTAATTTACCTTCTACCTGACACTTGTTGCAGAAGCATAGAGTTTTTTGTCAGCTTCCAAATGGTGATTGGGCCTTATGCACCGTGATTACTACCTCTGGTGATGAGTCTGTACTGAAGGTTTCTGAAGGAAAAGTAAGCTACCTAAAATCTGCATGGAAGATCTTATCATCTCTTTGAAATTATGATAGTTTGACTCCCTTTCTTCAAATTGAAGGTTTTAAGATTGAAAACGGAGAGCCTCCAACCTGCAAATCCTGAAATTCTTGATGGAGTGGATGATCTTATGCAGCTGAGTTATCTAAGTGAACCATCTGTGCTGTACAACTTGCAGTACCGATATTCACAAGACATGATTTATGTGAGGATAGACCAGAACCTCGTCTTTTCTTCTGGAGTTCGATGAATTTCTTAGTGACATGTTATTGCATTGTAGACTAAAGCAGGTCCAGTTTTGGTGGCCGTCAACCCTTTTAAGAAGGTTGCACTGTATGGTAATGAGTATATTAGTGCATATAGAAACAAAACAATGGACAGTCCACATGTGTATGCAATAGCAGATTCAGCGCTTCGTGAAATGAAAAGAGGTCAGTCTGCTGTTAGTACATTTTTCTTGCTTGTATGATCTACAATTTTCTGAGGAATATCGTTTACGTATATGCCTAACTACTTGTCATGTTCATTTGCAGATGAAGTTAACCAGTCCATTATTATAAGGTTCGTGCTGTAATCATTTTGCACATTTATTGATATTTAATAGCTAATGGAGGCAAGCCACATGAAATATGTGTCTTTGGATTGGAACTGAAACTATTTCATTTTCTGCTACTTTTTTTCTGCCAGCTGAACAGAATAAATAGTCACGTAACAAGCGAAATGTACTTATATCAGTCGTCTCATGCATTGTCCATCATTTCGGTTCACACTACAAGGGTCCTACTGTGATATTAAATATGCATGGTTGTTTGTCATACAAAAATTGGAACTTAAGTAGTCCGCTTTCAACAGATGTAATAGGCACACACCAACTGTATAAATAATCTCATGTACCTGTTCCTTTTCCTTTACCTGGTTGACTTGAAATATGTAATGATTGTGGTAGTTTTTTCTTTATTGCCTTAGATTGGAATAAACACTGGATTAGCACACCCTGTAAAAATCTAATAAAAAATGTTTTTTTACCGGAGCTGATAGAAAAGGTTTACTGCGTAGGGTAACTTGCAGTTTTTTTTCTTCCTTTTTCTTACTCAAACCATGATACGGTGAGCAAATGAATGAAACGATGCCATTTTTCTATGTAGTGGTGAGAGTGGAGCAGGAAAAACAGAAACTGCAAAGATTGCCATGCAGTATTTGGCTTCTCTTGGAGGTGGAAGTGGCATTGAGTATGAGATCCTACAAACCAACCCAATACTCGAGGCTTTTGGCAATGCAAAGACATTAAGAAATGATAATTCAAGTCGCTTCGTAAGTTTTTTCTTGTTAGTATCACAATACTGTACTGTGGAACAGAGTTTGGCCAATATTCTTATATTTTTTTATTACAGGGAAAGCTCATTGAAATCCATTTCAGTACGACTGGAAGAATATGTGGTGCCATGATTCAAACATGTACGCAGATTCTACCGAGTCTACATGCTCTATATCGTTAGCATTTTCTGGTTTAAAATTAAATTTATGATTATTATTGATGAAATTTTCTCATGATCTTGCTGCTTGCACAATCGGGCAGTTCTACTTGAGAAGGTAACTTCTAATTTTGTGATTATCTTCTTTTCTTTCATAGACACTGTTTATGATAACCAACATAATCCGACCTTTTTCCACTATGGTAGTCAAGGGTTGTCCAGTGTGCAGTTGGTGAGCGTTCCTACCATATATTTTATCAGCTGTGTGCTGGTGCTCCAACAACTCTCAGAGGTACATAAT
Organism: Hordeum marinum; assembly: GCA_022496015.1. Taxonomy (NCBI): domain Eukaryota; kingdom Viridiplantae; phylum Streptophyta; class Magnoliopsida; order Poales; family Poaceae; genus Hordeum; species Hordeum marinum. The sequence continues at coordinate 226,451,835 of CM039672.1, forward strand.
CTATTCATTCTGTCTGAAACTCTGAATTGGTTAGTCGCTGGCTCATTTGTTTGATACAGATGCACAGATTATGGCATCTTACTATATCCTCTCAAACTAGTTTTGAACATAGTCCTTTTCCTCCCGCCTCAAGAACCAGTATTTTTGCTGCTCGATTTTCAACATAGATTTCGTGCAACAGCGTCTTTTACTGACAATTGATGTTACTTTTGATGTTGCTCCACTCTTTTGCATTGCACAATACTTAGTTATGCATGGTTTCTTTTGCAATGTTTCGATACAGAGAAGTTGAATTTGAAGAAGGTGGATGAATACAAATATCTGAAACAGAGTTGTTGCTATTCGATTGCTGGAGTGGATGATGCTGAAATGTTTCGTGCTGTAACGGTATAATATACTTATGTGCTTCCTTCTAGTTAAAATACCTTCTTTTACATTACCTGGGGCACAACAACAGATACTTAGCTATATAAGGCTAATTATATAGAAGCATTTTCATGCCTGTAGTTGTTCTTGTCTACTGTCATGTTTTTTTGACTTATATTTTTTCTAGGAAGCTATGAACATCGTCCATATCAGCAAGGAGGACCAAGATAATGTTTTCGCAATGGTTTCAGCTGTGCTCTGGCTGGGAGATGTCTCTTTCAGAATTATTGATAATGAAAATCATGTTGAGATCACTGTGGAAGAAGGTAAAAAAAACATGTTCAGTTGTTAATATGGTTATATGGACCATAACTTCCACCATATTATGGTCTTTGGTGATGATTTTTTTAACATACCGTTGTATATGTTTATCATCAGATTAAATACCGACGATGCATGTACTGTTGTGTATTTTCCGTCAATTTTTTTCAATGTTGTAGTATTACATACCGCTAATGTGAAGAATTGAAAAATAATTAGCATTTGTATCACTAGCTTGTTTTGTTCTATAAAATTAACAAATTTGGTTTTGTTTCAGCTGCGGAAACGGTTTCACGACTTCTTGGCTGCAGTATTGAAGATCTCAATTTAGTTTTGTCCAAGCGGCACATGAAAGTTAATAATGAAAATATTGTCCAGAAGCTTACCCTTACACAGGTTAGCATGGTTTCTCAACTAATGGCTAAGCAAACACTAGCGATGAAGTGCTATTTGATTTACATCTCTTACTCACCTACCTCTCCTTGGATATTGCAGGCAACTGACACAAGAGATGCTCTGGCTAAAGCCCTCTATGCCAGTTTGTTTGAGTGGCTTGTAGAACAAATTAACAAGTCCCTTTCAGTTGGCAAGCGTCGAACTGGGAGATCAATCAGTATTCTTGACATCTACGGCTTTGAGTCATTTGATGTAATGTACTCCCCTCTGTTCAGAATAATACCTTTGATTCAAAGTAGACAGCTGAATGGCCTGTGCCTTCACATTTTCATTAGTTTTCGCATGACGCGCTATCAATTTGCAGAAGAACAGTTTTGAACAGTTCTGCATTAATTATGCCAATGAGAGGCTACAACAACATTTCAATCGCCATCTGTTTAAGCTGGAGCAAGAGGTGAGTTGTTGTTATGGTTTGACTTTCAGGTGCATGTTCAGCATTGCAGTATTACTCGGTTACTGGTACCAGCAGGTGTACATTTTATAGTGATAATTCTTGTCCTTTTATTGACTTCACAATGCTTTAGCATCACTCAGTAAAGAATAAATACTTAGAAGGGCGTTGATGCTCCTATTATTCCATGAACTTTTCTTACTGATTATATGGTTTCAACTTCTGTCACAACTGTAATGTTGAACACTAGAGGTGAAGCAAACTCTATTGTTCTTCGTTATCTGTTGAGATTAAAATGTATCACATGTGCTTCTTGAGATTGCTGTTTTTAATCCTTTGTATTAGCTAAATCCAGAAAGCCGAGATTGAGATTGTTATATAGTCACTACACGATTTATCGATTTTCTTGTAGTAACTTTCTGAAAAATGTATGGTTTCTTTGATCAGGAATATGTTGAGGATGGCATTGACTGGGCTAAGGTTGAGTTTGAGGACAACCAGGACTGTTTGAATCTATTTGAGAAAGTATGGCTCTCGACATTTTCTTCATTGTTGTCATCATCATGAAATCATAAATATATTAGTCTGTGGGGGAATGCGTTAAATTCTTTATGTACCAGTACTTCCTTAAAAATCACGTGCCTGTTTTATTTGACATAAGTGGAGGGGGAATGCCTTTGTTTGCTGGAAAGTTGGTAACTTAAATTTTTTCTAAATATAAATTTATTGTAACTGCAATTTCCCCTTAGAATTCACTCATTCTTAGCTCAAAATCCACTACTAAAATTGGAATGTTTCGATAGAAGATCTCCACATTGCTCAAAGTAAAATCGGCAGATTTCAGATTGTACCGATATGCAGATATTTCCATTTTTATGGATACTGGGGTTCTACAAACTTGGTGAATACTGCTTGATTGACTCATCCTAACCTTGTACAAGTAAATGTAGTTACTGGTTTCTTAAACCATGATGAGAACTAGCATCGGGGAAACAAGGGTGGAACATATAACTGGGGCTTATCACAATGGATTCTGGGTTCACAGCCAAGGTCATTGGGACCCTACCAATTTTTTTGATCATGACCAAAACGTTGGCCTCTGTTTGGATGGAGACCAACTTCTTGGCATACCAATGCTCCTTTACCAACATAGTTCATTTTTCTAGCCAATGTTGGCCAATCCATTGGCAAGCAAAACCTCAACCAAAGATTTGGCCAGCCGACTTTTTGGCATGGCTTCCTTGGGCACAAACCAAACATACTCTTAACCTTGCTGGAGTTCGATGAGTTCTGTAGATGTCTTGTGGCAAAATAAAAGGAAATAGAATAAAACTTGATTACATCTGTATTTGTTGTTGTTGTTTGATAACTTGGTAAAAAAGTCTGGGATTCTTTACCTTGCTTACTTCTCTTACTGGATACAGAAACCACTGGGGTTGTTGTCTCTACTGGATGAGGAATCTACATTCCCTAATGCCACAGACCTTACTTTTGCGAACAAGCTCAAGCAACATCTTGACACCAATTCTTGCTTCAGAGGAGAAAGAGGCAAGGCTTTCGCTGTCCGTCACTATGCAGGAGAGGTCTGAAGTTGTCAAATATCCATCGCTATGTTCATATCGATCTTTCTTTTACCATTTGTCAACTTTATATCCATTTCTTTGATGATCAGGTGGCATATGACACATCGGGTTTTCTGGAGAAGAACAGAGATTTATTGCACATGGACTCAATTCAGTTCCTTGCCAAATGCAAATTATCTATACCACAAACGTTTGCATCAAAGATGCTTGCTCAATCTGATAATATAGAATCCTTACCATACAGGCCTAGTGTTGCCGATTCACAGAAGTTAAGTGTAGCAATGAAGTTTAAGGTAAAAAACTTTGTGCCCCCCAAGAAATTTCTCTAGGAGATCTTGAATGAAAACTGATCAACTGTTATCGACCGTCTGTTTAAATGTTTCGCAGGGACAATTATTCCAACTTATGCAAAGACTTGAAAGCACAACACCGCACTTCATACGTTGTATTAAACCAAATAATTTGCAACTCCCTGCCATTTACGGACAAGAACTTGTGCTTCAACAACTGAAATGCTGTGGGGTTCTTGAGGTTGTACGGATTTCAAGATCTGGGTACCCAACGAGAATGACTCATCAGAAGTTTGCTCGCCGGTAAATCAGATATCTGTATATCTGCATTATGCTTCTTATTTTTGTTGTGTGCAAGACGTTAACAATTCAAGCTATCAGGTATGGCTTTCTTCTTCTTGAGGATGTTGCGTCTCAAGATCCACTTAGTGTTTCGGTTGCAATTCTTCATCAATTCAACATTTTGCCTGAGATGTATCAAGTTGGCTACACAAAGTTGTTCTTCCGAACTGGTCAGGTCAGTTAAGCAGTCTTTGTTTCATTTATTAACATGCCTTGGTTATTGTTATATTTCATACATTACCCTGATATACTTTGTTTACGTTCTGTATTCTTCTTGGATACTTCTCGTGCTCATTGGGTTTCACTTTCAGAATAGAGGAGTAATTAGATAAATATTCCTTATACTGCCAAATATTTCACAGCAAGGCCCCTTAGTAATTTGATATTTGACTGATATGCTAGCGATTTGCTGTTGTCTAGCAAGGCCATTAATAAGTACTTCACTGATTTGCTGTTGTCTAGCAAGGCCATTAGTAAGACATCAAGTTTAAACATTTTACGGTCTTCTTAGCCAGTAGAGGAGTAAAAATGCACAGAAATTGGGATCACAAGATCGAGCTAGTATGGCAGCACTGATGTATATAGAACAAAGGTTCGTAAATAGAAACAATATATATACAAGAAAAAGGCACCAAAGAGGTATCAAGGAGAAAACATTCAGGTGGGGGATGCTTTCCAAAGAGCAAGCCAAGAGCACAATGGCTCACAGCTCACACATTTTAGAACTATATCTGGTGATTTGCTTAATCCACACTGTAGTGTCAGTTTGGCTCGTCTTCTTTTCCTTGTGTAAATGATGTATTTCTGGAAAATGCTGTATCACTGTGTTTGTTCCTCTGTACCATATCGCATATCGACACATTTTCAAGTAAAGGTGTTGGCCTATGATACTTATATGAATTGGCATCACATGTTTGCAGTTCCTTTCTAAAATGCAGAATTCATAATTGTGCTGTCTTTGAATGGTTATCTACACATTTGTCTGCTACTATTTCTTAAGCTTTTAATGACAATTATCTTGTGTTGCTTTGATTTTTGGGAACTGAAGATTGGTAACCTTGAGAACACTCGGAATCGTACTCTACATGGTGTTTTAAGGGTTCAAAGTTGTTTCCGAGGGCATCAAGCACGGCGCCATGCAATGGAACGAATTAGAGGAGTTTTGGCTCTTCAATCATGTACGCTATCCTAGGCACTTGCCTTGTGCATTTTACTGTATTTCTTGTCACTGTATCTTTCTCTCCTACTCATGCTTACTGTATGGTCTGGTTGCTTGTCACATCTTGCAGTCATTCGAGCTGAGAATGCAAGACAAAGTTATTCATCTCTGGTGAGGAAACATAGGGCAGCCACTCTTGTGCAGAAAAATCTAAGAGGCTGGCTTTCAAGAAGATACTTCATCAAGATACGGAAGGCTTCAGTGGTCATACAATCTGGTAAGAAGATTCTCCTCATTTTCGTCAGACTCTGTAAAGATAGAAGTGGTAGTATGACTCACCATTTCCGGTTCCCTGTTATCTTCTCATAATATGAAGGTATCCGCGGTTGTCTTGTTAGAAGATGTGCCGGCAATGTCGATCTGCTGAACGTGTTAAGAGAATTCGAGTCGAAAAAGGTACACGGTTAAGGAATGTCGATCTACTGAACATGTAAGAAAATTTCTTCACACTATGTGCTCGCAGTTAACACATGAATTAAATTCTTTCAGGAGGCAGACGGCGACCAAATCTTGATCAAGGCGTCATTCCTGGCCGAGCTACAACGGCGAATCCTTCGTGCCGAGGCCACAGTTCGGGAGAAGGACGAGGAGAACGAGATGCTACACCAGCGGCTCCAGCAGTACGAGAACCGGTGGCTGGAGTACGAGCAGAAAATGAAGGCGATGGAGGAGATGTGGCAGAAGCAGATGCGGTCGCTGCAGTCGAGCCTGTCGGTGGCGAAGAAGAGCCTGGCCCTGGACGAGACGCCTCGGATGTCGGACTCGTCCGTGGAGCAGAGCTGGGAGAGCAACGGGAACCACGTGGGCGGGGGCTCCCACTCGCAGCAGCCGCCGGCGGCGGCGCCGCGGATCACCGGGCGCGAGATGAACGCCAGCATGAGCGTCATCGGGCGGCTGGCGGAGGAGCTGGAGCAGCGGAGCCAGGTGTTCGCGGACGACGCCAAGTTCCTGGTGGAGGTCAAGTCCGGGCAGGCGGACGCGAGCCTGAACCCGGACGTGGAGCTCCGCCGGCTGAAGCAGAACTTCGACTCGTGGAAGAAGGACTTCGGCTCCCGCATCCGGGAGACCAAGGTGATCCTGAACAAGCTCTCGAGCGGCGCCAGCGGCGGGAACGAGTCCTCCCCCAACTCGGCCAAGCGCAAGTGGTGGGGCAGGCTCAACACGTCCAAGTTCTCGTGAGCTTGTCATGGTGTATGATGGTGTAGACACGCCGGCATTTTACGCGCCGGCGCTAGTCGTAGAGAGGTTTGTGAGCTATGCTGCTGCGGAGTCCAGTGTTTTGTGCTGGATGAGTGTGTGATTCGTGGAGGGCGAGTTGTATAGTTCTTCCACTGGGGGGCTGCTTCTTTTCATGGCCGCCCATGAACCACTGAGTTGTGATGTAATGTAATTACTTGCTAAGATATACCACTACTGCTTAAAGGGGAGAGATTGGGGATTGCTCAGTGCTGCCATTTCGTGTTCTGTGTATGTATGTATGTATGTATGTATGTATGTATGTATATGTTTGTATGTGGTTTAGTTTAACTGCAGTCAAGTAGGATGTGGGCATCTATTCCTACATGCAAATCGACGTGCTCCTTTATGTTGCATGCATGTTCTTTTCTGATATTTTGTTTTGCACGAGCAGGTGTAAATTGTTTTGATGAATCTGCACATGTGATTGGTTTCAGTTTTTTTTTTTTTTTGGAACAAAGATTGGTTTCAGTTCAGTCATCCAGAATATGTTCACTGGTCAAGATTGAATAATATCAGGGGAATTCGTTGCTCATACTTATTGCAATGCTGTCATCATCTCGGAATTGCCCTAACATGATGGATGAACCTGGGCAATACAAAAGTCTTGCAAGGTGCAACGTAGTCAAAGTACTAGTGCTCCTTCCGTCTCAAATTAAGTAATTCAAAAATGACCCAACTTTGTATTAAAGTTAGTAGAAAATTGAATCATTTTCGAGTGGACGGAGTGAGTAAATGGCAATTCATTCCTCGTGCTCCGGCACCCTCCACCTATGAGTTGACCTTGACCAGGACGTCTTATTTTATTTCAGCAGTGCTAACTGCGCTGCTCATGTTATCCAAGCTTGCCATTCAGCCGGCCTCTTCTTGCTTCAGACATGCGTCGATCCTGTAATAAACCGAAAACACAGTCAGTTCAATTGACAATTTGGTGGGGTAAGCATGTCAGTGTCAGCCCCATGTGCAGGCTACTAGTAGTATTAGTTAAGCAAGTGAAGCAGCAGGTAAGCTGGCTCACCTCCTCCTCCTCCTCCGCAGTTGCCGGGGAGGCTGACGCCGCACTGCTGGGTGACGTAGAACACCTTCTTCATGCTGATGCTGTCGCTCACCCCGGGGCTGCCCAGGTACCGGCAGACGCAGGGCACGTCCGCGCCCCGCACGGCGTCGCAGCACTCCTGCGACGGCGCCACCGTCGGCGCGCCCTTCTGCACGTACTGGTAGCACGCCTCGTTCAGCGCCACCACGTCGTCCTGGCAGCCTGCCGCCGCCGCCGCCGCAGCAGCAGCAGCGAGGAGGAGGAGCAGCGTCGCCGCAGTCAGGCTAGCGCGGGCGAGCTGAGACATCTTGCCGGAGTCTTCCTTTGTGCCGCCGCTGCTGTGCTGTTTCTGTCTCGTGGATGGTTAGTTGGTTGCTCTTTGTGGTGCGGCGGTGATGTGCCATGCCTATGCCTCGGGTGTTTATAGTGCTTGATGGTTCATTACTTCATTCTAGAGGGTCTGGCTTGGAACCAGCCATGGAAATGCAATGCTTGTGAGCTGGTTCCACGGTGCGTGCTTGCTTAATCTTGGGATGGATGCAAATGCAATAGGTGTGAGAATGTTGTTGAGTTTGTTCTATGCCCTGACCATCCGCATGCAACATAACTTCAGTGTTGTGTAGTAGGGATGCATTTGGTTGCTCGCATCAAGTCCAGCCAGCCATGTCTGGAAAGAAAATTTGGTGTTTGGTTGTGTGAACTGCATCAAAATCTTGGCCCGCATGAACCTTAAAGCACTTCTTAGCTAGGCCCGTCACGAACATTCAAATCGGCAGTTTCCAGCGAGCGAGGCTAGAGCGATACAAAGGAGGGGAACGTGACGCTGACTTCCTGCGAGCAGGAAGATGGCGGGAGCTCGCGCGCGTCTTCGAAAAAGCAGCGGGATGATTTCGCATCACCGCCCGCCAAATCGGTCGCCCTATATAGCCAGGGTCACCGCAACGGAAAAACTCCTGCCACCATTTCCCCCCTCTCAAGCTTTCCCTCCACTGCGGTTCCACATTGACAATGAGGTAAGCGGCATAACTGCTCCGGCGACCGGTTGATGGCGGTGGCGAATCAACAACTCTTCTTCTCAGACGTGTCCAGTGCCTCCTCCGACGACGTATGTGAGTTCAATCATCCTCGCCTCTCTACTGGTTTTAGCTAGATCTGAGCACGTGGTAGGATTAGATCTTTCGATATGTGTGACTGTGATTTTCTAGTAGCTAGGTGTGATGGATTTGAAGCATTCTAGGAGTTGCTTCTCGACAAGGATTGATAGCTAGTGGTCATGGATGGATTGTTACTATGCTTTGATGTGTAGTATGCTAGTGTTTAATGTTGAACTATCATCCATGTGTCCATGTTTGCTGATGTGCTCTGTTGTGTTGTGTTGTTCAACTAGATCATTCATGTGTCCATGTTAAACTAGATCGTCCATGTGTGCATGTGTTAGTGCTAGTCTATCTGTCCATGTTTACTGGTAGTTCATATTGTTGATGTGTTGTGTCTTGTGGTCTTGATGATGCTTAAGTTTGTAGGAGATGAGCACGCAAGAGTTTAGTCAGGTCATCGTCCTGTCCGATAGTCAATTCCAGCAATCCTACGTCAAGGATTCTTAGCCTCCCATCGACCAGATAGGCTCCCGATTCGGACGTTTTCAAGGTGTCACCAACGGTTCCACCATTTGTGCCGGCTCATCCCAATCCTCCAGCTCATGCCGCTCCACAAGCAGCTGCCTCAAAGGCAAAGAAGGATGGTAGGGAAAAAACATGAAGTGACAGCCATTTTTGTCGACGTTCGTGCTTAACAAGAAGTATGAGATCATAGCTAGTGGGGCGAGGGCTGACAGGGGCTTCAAGGAGGCACACTTGAACGCTGTTGCAAAGCAGGTGTTCGAGTTTTGTGGACAGGAGGTCAGCTCAACTTAGGTTTTACAACCACCTCAGGAGGTGGAGAGCAAGGTTGATCACCGCGTCCAATCTTAGAGACATGAGCAGTGCTTCATGGAATGAGGACACTTGCTCGATCCTTTTGGAGGCAGAGCACTACAAAGGCCACATCGCGGTTAGCTCACAAATCATGCAAATCTAACTAACCAACTGTTTAAGCCTATGAACCTTTGCCATTCTAACTAACCACTCCGCCTTGTTTCTTTCTTAGGCTCACCTTTAGGACGCAGAGTTCTTGAACACACCCATACAAAACTACCACCAGATGCAATGGATCTTCTTCTTCGGGTTGTCAACCGGCAAGCATGCCATGGGCTCCAATCACCGATGGGCTCGCCGATGCCCGAGTATCCAGACGCCCTAGAGATCAACTTAGATGCTCCTAAAAGGATAGTGATCATGTTCCGGTGGTTGATAGGAAGAGGAAGAGGGGGACCTTGATGGAGGATGAGCTGACCATCTTCAGCAGCATGACTCAGGCAGTGAAGGAGGTGGCCACCGCCATTAGGGAGAGAAAGTAGTGCTAGGTTGAACTTGATATGTCGTATGATCATGCATGCTTAATACTTCTCTTCTGCTCCACTACTTGTTGTTTGTGTGCTCCTTTGATTGTTGCTTGTGTGCTCCTTTGCTTGCTGCTTCAACTGTTACTCTTTTGCACTGCTAGGACAAGTGGTATGCGGTGTTCACCGGGAGGGCTCCAGGGTTTTACAGTTCATGGGAAGCTTGCAACCAACAAGTTTTAGGGTACAATAACAACCACCATAAAAGGGTTTAAGACTAGGTAGGCGACATAAGATGCTTACTCCAAGTTTGTGAGAAAGCATGCATGTAACAACGTTAAAGTTGTCAAGGTGGACCATCAGTTTGGTATGAAGAAGTTCATCATCTTAGTCCCATTCATCACCATGGCAGTGTCGTGGCATTGGTGTGCTTAGTGTGATCGTGTTTAAGGTGTACTAGTGGTGGGTAATCTCACCAAGTAAGGTACAAGGTTACCATAACTCTATGCTCATATGCAACCAAACAACGCACGCTCGTATGAGCACAAACAATGCGAGCAACCAAACACATGAATAGAGGTGTTGCTACGATGCAAGGAGAGGACATGAAGGCAACCATTCAACATACAAATGATGACTTTTTGCCTCCATATGCTCAATCAGGCCCTAGTGGGACAAATATGCAAAGTGTTTAAAAACGATGTGAGCAACCAAACACATCTTAGATGAATTTCGGCATGAATGTTTACATGCCATCAACCATATCATTATTTTTTTGCACAATTTAGTGGAAAAATCTTGCTTAACCTTAAGATAAGCAATAGCGGTCGTGGATGTAGCCAAGTTGTAAGTGCATCTAGGACCCCATAGTGGATTTTGATGATCCATGACAACAAGACTAAATAAAGGACAAAAAATTTCTCGAATTGTTGATCAGCTACAGTCCCAAAGATGTTGAGTTTGGAAGATGGTTCGTGTCCCCTCGAAATATAAGGATCAAGCTTTGGCACGATCACTTCGTGTCCCCTATTCACTTCGAGTCAAAAGCTTTGGCACGAAACAAAAATTTTCCTATGCACACACAAGATCTATCCATGATGATGAGCATCTACGAGAGGGAGAGTGGATCTATGTACCCTTGTAGATCGCTAAGCGGGAAGCGTTAAGAAACGTGGTTGGTGTAGTCGAACGTCTTCGCGATCCAAATCGCCGAGCGTCCCGCGAACCAAGCACGATCCATCCTGATCAAGCACCGAACGGACGACACCTTCGCGTTCAGCACACGTATAACTTGATGACGATCTCCGCCTTCTTGATCCAACAAGAAGGAGCGGAGAGGTAGAAGAGTTCTCCGGCAGCGTGACGGTGCCGCGGCGATGGTGGTGGAGTAAAGTCGGCAGGGCTTCGCCTAAGCACTGCAGAAATCCGATCTAGAGGAGAAACTATGCACTAGAGAATAGGGTAGCAGGTGGCCGAAAATCAAGTGCCAAAAACCCTAAAACCTCTAGTATATATAATAGGAAGAGAGGAGGAGGCTTGGCCCAAGGGCCAAGCCATCTAGGCTTCGGCCGAACCAAGGAGGAGAGGAGGATTCCTCCTCCAATCCTAGTAGGACTAGGACTCCTCCTTATTTTGGTCTTTTTGCCTTTTTCCATCTTTTCTCTTTGGGCTTTTCTCTCCCAGCCGCATGGGCCTTGTGTGGGACTTCCACCAGCCCACCAGCCCACTAAGGGCTGGTATTCACTCTCCCACAGCCCATGTAGCCTCTTGGATCCAAATACCCCTCCCGATGGTCTCCCGGTACACTACCACCACTCCCGGTACACTACCGATGAGCCCGAAACCTTTCCGGCGACCAAAATAGGACTTCCTATATATCAATCTTTACCTCCAGACCATTCCGGAGCTCCTCGTGATGTCCGGGATCTCATTCGGGACTCCGAAAAATCTTCGGTCATCACCATGCATAACTCTATACTACCGAAACGTCACCAAACCTTAAGTGTGCAGACCCTGCGGGTTCGAGAACTATGTAGACATGACCGAGACATCTCTATGGTCAATAACCAATAGCGGGACCTGGATGCCCATATTGGCTCCTACATATTCTACGAAGATCTTTATCGGTCGAACCTCTGTGTCAAGGATTCAGTTAATCCCGTATGATGTTCCCTTTGTTCTTTGGTATGTTACTTGCTCGAGATTCGATCGTCGGTATCTCCATACCTAGTTCAACCTCATTATCGGCAAGTCTCTTTACTCGTTCCGTAATACAAGATACCGTGACTAACACTTAGTCACATTGCTTGCAAGGCTTATTGTGATGTTGTATTACCGAGTGGGCCCTGAGATACCTCTCCGTCACACGGAGTAACAAATCCTAGTCTTGATCCATGCCAACTCAACAGACACCCTCGGAGATACCCGTAGAGCACTTTTATAGTCACCCAGTTACGTTGCAACGTTTGATACACACAAGGCACTCTTCCTGTATCTGTGAGTTACATGATCTTATGGTCATAGGAACATATACTTGACATGCAGAAAACAGTAGCAATAAACTGACACGATCATATGCTACGTTTGAAGTTTGGGTCTTGTCCATCACATCATTCTCCTAATGATGTGATCCCGTTATCAAATGACATCACATGTCAATGGCTAGGAAACCTTGACCATCTTTGATCAACGAGCTAGTTCACTAGAGGCATACTAGGAACAAAGTGTTGTCTATTTACCCACACATGTAATGTGTTTCCAATCAATACAATTATAGCATGGATAATAAAAGATTATCATGAACAAGGAAATATAATAATAAACACTTTATTTATTGCCTCTAGGGCATATTTCCAACAGTCTCCCACTTGCACTAGAGTCAATAATCTAGTTCACATCACTATGTGATTTACATTGTAATGAATCGAACACCCATGGAGTTCTGATGTTGATCATGTTTAGCCCTTGGAAGAGGTTTAGTCAATGGGTCTGCAACATTCAGATACGTGTGCACTTTGCAAATATTTATGTCCTTCTCCTCGATGTATTCACGGATGTAGTTAAAGCGTCGCTTTATGTGTCTGGTCCTCTTGTGAAACCTTGGTTCCTTGGCGAGAGCAATGGCACCAGTGTTGTCACAGAACAGGTTCATTGGATTCAGTGCTGCTTCATCCAGACACCTTCCTTCGCTGCCTCCGAGGCTGCGATGTACTCCACTTCGCACGTAGAATCGGCTACCACGCTTTGCTTGGAACTGCACCAGCTTATTGCTCCCCCGTTGAGAATAACTACGTATTCGGTTTGTGACTTAGAGTCATCCGTATCAGTGTCAAAGCTTGCATCGACGTAACCCTTTACGACGAGCTCTTCATCACCTCCATAAACGAGAAACATTTCTTTAGTCGTTTTCAGTTACTTAAGGATATTCTTGACCGCCGCCCAGTGCTCCATTCCAGGATCACTTTGAAACCTTCTGGCCATATTTATGGCAAGATTGACATCGGGTCTGTTGGGGAACGTCGCATGGGAAACAAAAAATTTCCTACGCACACGCAAACCTATCCATGGTGATGAGCATCTACGAGAGGGAGAGTGGATCTACGTACCCTTGTAGATCGCTAAGCGGGAAGCGTTAAGAAACGCGGTTGGTGTAGTCGAACATCTTCGCGATCCAAATCGCCGAGCGTCCCGCGATCTCATCACGATCCGTCCCGCGATCCAATCACGATCCGTCCCGTGAACTCATCACGATCCGTCCCGCGATCTCATCACGATCCGTCTCACGATGTTGATCATGATCTGTCCCGCGAACTCATCACGATCCGTTCCGCGATCTCATCACGAACCGTCTCGCGATCTCGATCACGGTCCTTCCGATCTAGCGCCGAACGGACGGCACCTCCGCGTTCAGCACACATGCAGCTTGATGACGATCTCCACTGTCTTGATCCAGCAAGAGGAGGTGGAGAGGAGAGAGAGTTCACCGGCAGCGTGACGGCGCTCCGGTGATGGTGGTGGAGTGATTCCGGCAGGGCTTCGCCTAAGCGCTGCAGAAAACCGATCTAGAGGAGAAACTGTGCACCGGTGAAACGGGTAGCACGTGGCCAGAAATTCTGTCAAAAAACCACCCAATCCACTAGTATATATAGGAGGAGAGGAGAGGAGAGGCAGCCAAGGCCTTTGGGTCGGCCGAAATAGGAGGTGGGAAGCAATCCTACTTCACCTCCAATCCTAGTTGGAGTAGGATTGCCTCCTATTGGCTGATTTTCCACTTTTTGCTTTAGGACTTTCTCTCCTGCGCCATGGGCCTTTGTGGCTGTTTTCCCAGCCCACTAAGGGCTGGTTAATACTCTCCCACAGCCCATGGACCTCTTGGGGTCGAAGTACCCCTCCCAGAGGTCTCCCGGTACACTACCGGCACTCCCGGTACACTACCGGCACTCTCGGTACACTACCGATGAGCCCGAAACTTTTCTGGAAACCAAACTGGGACTTCCTATATATGAATATTTACCTCCGGACCATTCCGGAGCTCCTCGTGACATTCGCGATCTCATCCGGGACTCCGAACAAACTTCGGTCACCACCATACATAACTCTACACTACCGAAACGTCACCGAACCTTAAGTGTGCAGACCCTGCGGGTTCGAGAACTATGTAGACATGACCGAGACACCTCTACGGTCAATAACCAATGGAGGGACCTGGACGTCCACATTGGTTCCTACATATTCTACGAAGATCTTTATCGGTCGAACCTCTATGTCAAGGATTCAGTTAATCCCGTATAACGTTCCCTTTGGTCTTCGGTATGTTACTTGCCCGAGATTCGATCGTCGGTATCTCCATACCTAGTTCAACCTCGTTACCGGCAAGTCTCTTTACTCGTTCCGTAATACAAGATCCCGCAACTAACAATTAGTCACATTGCTTGCAAGGCTTATTGTGATGTTGCATTACCGAGTGGGCCCCGAGATACCTCTTCGTTACACGGAGTAACAAATCCCAGTCTCGATCCATGCCAACTCAACAGACACCATCGGAGATACCTGTAGAGCACCTTTATAGTCACCCAGTTACGTTGCGACGTTTGATACACACAAGGCACTCCTTCGATATCCGTGAGTTGCATGATCTCATGGTCATAGGAACATATACTTGACATGCAGAAAACAGTAGCAATAAACTGACACGATCATATGCTATGTTTGTAGTTTGGGTCTTATCCATCACATCATTCTCCTAATGATGTGATCCCGTTATCAAATGACATCTCATGTCCATGGCTAGGAAACCTTAACCATCCTTTGATCAACGAGCTAGTCCATTAGAGGCATACTAGGGACATGGTTTTGTCTATGTATCCACACATGCATTTAAGTCTCCGATCAATACAATTATAGCATGGATAATAAACGATTATCATGAACAAGGAAATATGATAATAACTAATTTATTATTGCCTCTAGGGCATATTTCCAACAGGGTCTTGTGCACAACATTGCATACATGATAGAGCCTATGGCTGAAGCATAGGGGATGACACTCATCTTTTCTCTATCTTCTGCAGTCAGTGGGCATTGAGTCTTACTCAACTTCACACCTTGTAACACAGGCAAGAACCCCTTCTTGGACTGATCCATTTTGAACTTCTTCAAAACTTTATCAAGGTATGTGCTTTGTGAAAGTGCTATTAAGCGTCTTGATCTATCTCTATATATCTTAATGCCTAATATGAAAGCAGCTTCTCCTAGGTCCTTCATTGAAAAACTCTTTTTCAAATATTCCTTCACGCTTTCCAGCATTTCTATATTGTTTCCAATCAGCAATATATCATCCACATATAATATTAGAAACGCTATAGAGCTCCCACTCACTTTCTTGTAAATACATGCTTCTCCATAAACTTGTATAAACCCAAACACTTTGATCACCTCATCAAAGTGCTTATTCCAACTCCGAGATGCTTGCGCCAGCCCATAAATGGATCGCTGGAGTTTGCAAACTTTGTCAGCATTCTCTGGATCGACAAAACCTTCTGGTTGCATCGTATACAACTCTTCCTCAAGGAAACCGTTGAGGAATGCTGTTTTGACATCCATCTGCCAAATTTCATAGTCGAAATAAGCAGCTATTGCCAACATGATTCTGACAGACTTAAGCATCGCTACGGGTGAGAACGTCTCATCGTAGTTAACTCCTTGAACTTATGAAAAACCCTTTGCTACAAGTCGAGCTTTATAGATGATGACATTACCGTCTGCGTCCGTCTTCTTCTTAAAGATCCATTTGTCCTGAATGGCCTTTTGCCCTTCAGGTAATACTTCCAAAGTCCATACTTTGTTTTCATACATGGATCCCATCTCGGATTTCATGGCCTCTAACCATTTCTCGGAATCCGGGCCCATCACTGCTCCTCCATAGCTCGTAGGTTCATTGTTGTCCAACAACATGACCTCCAAGACAGGGTTGCCGTACCACTCAGGAGCAGTACACGCCCTTGTCGACCTACGAGGTTCAATAGTAGCTTGATCCTAAGCTTCATGATCATCATCATTAACTTCCTCTTCTACCGTCGTAGGTTCCACATAAACATCTTTCTACGTTGCGCTACTTTTTGGTTGAAGTAAAGGGTTAATAACCTCATCAAGCTCTATTTTCCTTCCACTCAATTCTTTCGAGAGAAACTCTTTCTCAAGAAATGTTCCGTTCTTAGCGACAAACACTTTGCCTTCGGATTTGAGATCGAAGGTATACCCGACCGTCTCTTTCGGGTATCCTATGAAGACGCATTTTGCCTCTTTGGGTTCCAGCTTTTTAGGCTGAAGCTTTTTGACATAAGCATCACATCCCCAAACTTTAAGAAACGACAACTTTGGTCTCTTGCCAAACCATAGTTCATATGGCGTCGTCTCAACGGATTTCGATGGTGCCCTATTTAAAGTGAATGCAGCTGTCTCTAATGCATAACCCCAAAACGATAGTGGCAAATCAGCAAGAAACATCATAGAACGCACCATATCTAATAAGGTTTGATTACTGTTTGGAGACGTAGTAGTAAATCAAAATTTTCCTACGTGTCACCAAGATCTATCTATGGAGAAACCAGCAACGAGTGGGGAGAGATTGCATCTTCATACCTTTGAAGATCGCTAAGCGGAAGCGTTAGAAGAACGCGGTTGATGGAGTCGTACTCGCAGCGATTCAGATCGCGGTGGATTCCGATCTAAGCGCCGAACAACGGCGCCTCCGCGTTCAACACACGTGCAGCCCGGTGACGTATCCTACGCCTTGATCCAGCAAGGAGGAAGGAGAGGTTGGGGAAGGGCTCCAACAGCAGCACGACGACGTGATGGTGGTGGAGTAGCAAGATATTCCGACAGGGCTTCGCCTAAGCGTTGCGGAGGAGGAAAACAGAGGTAGGGATTTGCCGTGAGAGAGAGAGTTCAGAACTGCTCTCAAAAGGCCAAAACCTCAAGTATATATAGGAGGAGGGAGAGGAAGGGCTGCCTTGGCCCCTCCTCCAAAGAGGAGGGCTTCGGCCGAAGTGGGGATAGAGTCCACCTCCCACAAGGGAGGTGGATCTCCTCTTTTAAAACCCTTTGCCCTTTATCTCCAGATCTCCAGCTGCATGGGCCTTTATAGAAGGTCTTTCCCAGCCCACAAAGGGCTGGCACACCTCCTCTAAGGGCCCACGAAGTCCTTTGGTCGTCACACCCCTCCCGGGGGTCCTCCGGCACCCTCCCGGCACTCCCGGTACACTACCGATGAGCCCGAAAACTTTCCGGTGACCAAAACTAGACTTCCTATATATCAATCTTTACCTCCGGACTATTCCGGAGCTCCTCGTGACGTCCAGGATCTCATCTGGGACTCTGAACAACTTTCAGTAATCACGTATACCATTTCCCTATAGCGTCATCGAACCTTAAGTGTGTAGACCCTACGGGTTCGGGAGACATGTAGACATGACCGAGACACCTCTCCGGTCAATAACCAACAGCGGGATCTGGATACCCATGTTGGCTCCCACATGCTCCATGATGATCTCATCGGATGAACCATGATGTCAGGGATTCAATCAATCCCGTATACAATTCCCTTTGTCTATCGGTATGATACTTGCCCGAGATTCGATCGTCGGTATCTCTATACCTTGTTCAATCTCGTTACCGGCAAGTCTCTTTATTCGTTCCGTAATACATCATCCCGTGACTAAATCCTTAGTCACATTGAGCTCATTATGATGATGTCTTACCGAGTGGGCCCAGAGATACCTCTCCGTCACACGGAGTGACAAATCCCAGTCTCGATTTGTGCCAACCCAACAGACACTTCCGGAGATACCCGTAGTGCACCTTTATAGCCACCCAGTTACGTTGTGACGTTTGGCACACCCAAAGCATTCCTACGGTATCCGGGAGTTGCACAATCTCATGGTCTAAGGAAACAATACTTGACATTGAAAAGCTTTAGCAAACGAACTACACGATCTTGTGCTATGCTTAGGATTGGGTCTTGTCCATCACATCATTCTCCTAATGATGTGATCCCGTTATCAACGACATCCAATGTCCATGGTCATGAAACCGTGACCATCTATTGATCAACGAGCTAGTCAACTAGAGGCTCACTAGGGACATGTTGTGGTCTATGTATTCACACATGTATTACGGTTTCCGGTTAACACAATTATAGCATGAACAATAGACAATTATCAAGAACTAGGAAATACAATAATAACCATTTTATTATTGCCTCTAGGGCATATTTCCAACAATTACGACGTTCGGACACACCATTACGCTGTGGTGTTCCGGGCGGTGTCAACTGTGAAACAATTCCACACTGTCTTAAGTGACTGCCAAACTCATAACTCAGATATTCACCTCCTCAATCAGATCGTAGGAATTTAATCATCTTCTTACGATGATTCTCAACTTCACTCTAAAATTGCTTGAACTTTTCAAACGTTTCAGACTTGTGTTTCATTAAGTAAATATACCCATATCTACTTAAGTCATCAGTGAAGGTGAGAAAATAACGATATCCACCACACGCTGTAACATTCATTGGACCACACACATCAGTATGTATGATTTCCAATAAGTCACTTGCCCGTTCCATTGTTCCAGACAACGGCGTTTTAGTCATCTTGCCCATGAGGCATGGTTCACATGTGTCAAGTGATTCAAAATCAAGTGACTCCAAAAGTCCATCAGCATGGAGCTTCCTCATGCGTTTTACACCAATATGACCTAAACTGCAGTGCCACAAGAAAGTGGTACTATCATTATCAACTCTACATCTTTTGGCATCAATGTTATGAACATGTGTATCATCACTATCAAGATTCAATATGAATAAACCCCACACATTGGGTGCATGACCATAAAAGATATTACTCATATAAATAGAACAACCTTTATTCTCTGATTTAAATGAGTAACCGTCTCGCAATAAACAAGATCCAGATATAATGTTCATGCTTAACGCAGACACTAAATAACAATTATTCAGGTTCATCACTAATCCCGATGGTAATCGAAGAGAGAGCGTGCCAACGGCGATCACATCAACCTTGGAACCATTTCCCACGTGCATCGTCACTTCATCCTTTTCCAGCCTTCGTCTATTCCGTAGTTCTTGAGTTGCAAATGTGAGCAACCGAACAGGTATCAAATACCCAGACACTACAAGGAGAGCTAGTAAGGCACACATCAATAACATGTATATCATATATATCTTGTTTGTCGTTGGCCGCCTTCTTGTCAGCCAGGTACTTGGGGCAGTTCCGCTTCCAGTGACCAGTTCCCTTGCAATGAAAGCACTCAGTTTCTGACTTGGGTCCATGCTTGGGCTTCTTTACAGGAGTAGCAACTGCTTTGCCATCCTTCTTGGTTTTACCCTTCTTGCCCTTGCCCTTGCCATTCTTCTTGAAACTAGTGGTTTTATTAACCATCAACACTTGATGTTCTTTCTAGATTTCTGACTCAGAGACTTTTAGTATTGCAAATAGCTTAGCGACTGACTTGTTCATCCCGTGCATGTTATAGTTCATCACAAAGCTCTTGTAACTAGGTGGCAATGATTGAAGAACTCTATTAGTGATCGCCTCTGGCAGAAGGGCAATTCCCAACTCTGCTAGACGATTCAAATACTCAGACATTCTGAGTATATGCTCACTGATAGACCCGTTCTCCTCCATTTTGCAAGCATAGAAATTATCAGAGGACTCATACCTCTCAATCCGGGCATTCTTGTGAAAGATAAACTTCAACTCCTGGAACATCTCATATGCTCCATGACGTTCAAAACGTCTTTGAAGTCCCGGTTCTAAGCCATAAAATATTGCACACTGAACTATTGAGTAATCTCCAGAATGTGCCTCCCAAGCGTTCTTAACGTTAACGTCTTTGGATGACATGTCTTCTAGTTGGTCACCAAGCGGTGCATCAAGGAAATATGATTTCTGGGAAGCCGTGAGGATAATCCTCAGATTACGGTCCCAGTCAACAAAGTTACTTCCATCATCTTTCAACTTAGCTTTCTCTAGGAACGCAATAAAATTCAGGGGTACTACTGCGCGAGCCATTGATCTACAACATAAATATGCAAAGGTTACTTAGACTATTGTTCAAGATAATGAGTTTAGTTAATCAAATTACTAAAGCTCCCACTCAAATTGACATCCCTCAGGTCATCTGAGTGTCACATGATCCAAATTCACCAACTCAAGCCCGATCATCACGTGAGTTGAGGTGGTTTCAATGGTGAACATCATCATGCTGATCATATCTACTATATGACTCATGTTCCACATTTCGGTCTCTTGTGTTCCGAGGCCATGTCTGTACATGCTAGGCTCGTCAAGTTTAACCCGAGTGTTCTGCATGTGCAACACTGGCTTGCACCCGTTGTATGTGTACGTAGAGTCTATCACATCCGATCATCACGTGATGTCTCGACACGACGAACTTTCGCAACGGTGCACACTCGGGGAGAACACAATTCATCTTGAAATTTAAGTGAGGGATCACCTTATAATGCTACCATCGTCCTAAGCAAAATAAGGTGCATAAAAGGATTAACATCACGTGCAAATCATAAGTGACATGATATGGCGATGAACTTGTGCTTTTGATCTCCATCTTCAAAGCACGGCATGATCTCCATCGTCACCGGCACGACACCATGATCTCCATCATCTTGATCTCCATCAATCTGTCGCCATCGGGGTTGTCGCGCCCATCATGCTTCTACTACTATTGCTACTGTTTAGCGATAAAGTAAAGCATTACATAGCGCTTAATGATTGACATGCATGTCATACAATAATTAAAGACAACCCTATGGCTCCTGCCGGTTGCCGTACTCATCGACATGCAAGTCGTGATATTCTATACAACACATGATCATCTCATACATCACATATATCACATCATGTAATTGGCCATATCACATCACAACATACCCTGAAAACAAGTTAGGTGTCCTCTAATTGTTGTTGCATATTTTGCGTGGCTGCTACGGGTATCTAGTAAGAACAATTCTCACCTACGCATAAACCACAACGGTGATACATTAGTTGCTTTTCAACCTTCTCAAGGACCGCCTTTGTCGAATCCGATCCAACTAAAGTAGGAGAAACTGGCACCCGCTAGCCATCTATGCAACAAGTTGCACTTGAGGGAACCTGTCTCTCGTAAGCGTACGAGTAATGTTGGTCCGGGCCGCTTCATCCAACAATACCGCTGAACCAAAACACGACCAAGGGAGGAAGCAATCTAAGCATCAACGCCCACAAACTCTTTGTGTTCTACTCGAGATCTTATCTACACATAGACCTAGCTCCTGATACCACTGTTGGGGAACGTTGCATGGGAAACAAAAAAAATTCCTACGCCCACGCAAGATCTATCCATGGTGATGAGCATCTACGAGAGGGAGAGTGGATCTACGTATCCTTGTAGATTGCTAAGCGGGAAGCATTAAGAAACACAGTTGGTGTAGTCGAACGTCTTCGCGATATGAATCACCGAGCGTCCCGTATCCAATCATGATCCATCCTGATCAAGCACCGAACGGACGGCACCTCCGTGTTCAGCACACGTACATCTTGATGACGATCTCCGCCTTCTTGATCCAGCAAAGGGAGCGGAGAGGTAGAAGAGTTCTTCGGCAGCCTGACGACGCCGCGGCGATGGTGGTGGAGTAATTCCGGCAGGGCTTCGCCTAAGCACTGCAGAAATCTGATCTAGAGGAGAAACTATGCACTAGAGAATAGGGTAGCACGTGGCTAAAAATCAAGTGCCAAAACCCTAAAACCTCTAGTATATATAAGAGGAAGAGAGGAGGAGGCTTGGCCCAAGGGCCAAGCCATCTAGGCTTCGGCCGAACCAAGGAGGAGAGGAGGATTCCTCCTCCAATCCTAGTAGGACTAGGACTCCTCCTTATTTTCGTCTTTTTGCCTTTTTCCACCTTTTCTCTTTGGGTTTTTCTCTCCCAGCCGCATGGGCCTTGTGTGAGACTTCCACCAGCCCACCAGCCCACTAAGGGCTGGTATTCACTCTCCCACAGTACATGTAGCCTCTTGGGTCGAAATACCCCTCCCGATGGTCTCCACGTACACTACCGGCACTCCCGGTACACTACTGATGAGCCCGAAACCTTTCCGACGACCAAAATAGGAATTCCTATATATCAATATTTACCTCCGGACCAGTCCGGAGCTCCTCGTGATGTCCGGGATCTCATCTGGGACTCCGAACAACCTTAGGACACCACCATGCATAACTCTATACTACCAAAACGTCACCAAACCTTAAGTGTGCAGACCCTGCGGGTTCGAGAACTATGTAGACATGACCGAGACATCTCTACGGTCAATAACCAATAGCAGGACCTGGATGCCCATATTGGTTCCTACATATTCTACGAAGATGTTTATCGGTCGAACCTCTATGTCAAGGATTCAGTTAATCCCGTATGATGTTCCCTTTGTTCTTCGGTATGTTACTTGCCCGAGATTCGATCGTCGGTATCTCCATACCTAGTTCAACCTCGTTACCGGAAAGTCTCTTTACTTGTTCCGTAATACAAGATACCGTGACTAACACTTAGTCACATTGCTTGCAAGGCTTATTGTGATGTTGTATTACCGAGTGGGCCCTGAGACACCTCTCTATCACACGGAGTAACAAATCCCAGTCTTGATCCATGCCAACTCAACAGACACCCTCGGAGATACCTGTAGAGCAACTTTATAGTCACCCAGTTACGTTACGACGTTTGATACACACAAGGTACCCTTCCGATGTCCGTGAGTTACATGATCTCATAGTCATAGGAACATATACTTGACATGCAGAAAACAGTAGCAATAAACTGACACGATCATATGCTACATTTGAAGTTTGGGTCTTGTCCATCACATAATTCTCCTAATGATGTGATCCCGTTATCAAATGACATCAGATGTCAATGGCTAGGAAACCTTGACCATCTTTGATCAACGAGTTAGTTCACTAGAGGCATACTAGGGACAAAGTGTTGTCTATTTACCCACACATGTAATGTGTTTCCAATCAATACAATTATAGCATGGATAATAAACGATTATCATGAACAAGGAAATATAATAATAAACACTTTATTTATTGCCTCGAGGTCATATTTCCAACATGCTGATACTATCAAAGGGGGTCTTGGGTCTTGTGAGAACTATTTATTGCTATGTGATCAAAGTTCAATCTTCAAAACCCCTCAAAATTTCCCATTATCCAACTCCTAACACTCTTCACATTCATTTGTTCGGAACCTCCAAGTTGATTCCGCTAGGAACCTCCGAAGCAAGCTGGAGAGTTAGTTAGTTGCACTTTGGATCATCTGAGCAAGGTGTCTCGTATATCCGAGATGGTTCAAAAACTTTGTACTCACATTTGATACACGTGGGTAAATTTTATCTAGTAGCCGCGAGTGTCATTTGTCCAATACCTCAGAGCCAATTAAATTTTGAACTAAAAGTTCCATTCAGATACTTCGAGTGAGTTTCATCTGGAAATGTGAGATCATATAGTAGCAAAATCCCAAGAATATAGTATAGTTTGGAGCCTCTGAGTGTTGTGTGGTTGGAGCCTTCGGGTTGTAATTTGTGTTCTATCCAAAAACCATAAGTTTCATTCAAAATCTCCGAGTTGCTTCCATCCAGATCCTCTGAAACTTTGTGGAAAATTCACCTTTGTGAGCTCGGAGCCACCAAGTGCATTCTCTCCGGACCCTCCGACATATTGAAAGTGCATCTCCATAATACCCTTGTAGTTATGATGATTAATGAAAAAACCATCCGAGAGGACTAACGATTTCAATGAGTTCATTTCAGGAATTTGGAATAATTTTCATATGCAGGTCCATGATTTTATATGGGAGATGACTAGTGACCCCTACAAATAACTTTTCTAGTACTTCTCCTCATTAAGCTCATAGTTTATACTTTCTAGGTATTTTGGTGAATACAAGATTCACATTGAGTACAGAACAATCATACTATGAACAGGGGCACAAGCAAATACTTTGGTTTGAATTCCAAGAACATATACAAAGTAAAATCTATCCCAAAATGTTCTCCCTAGTCATCTTTGTATGAATTCTCTAAGAATTGGTAATTCCTAAGGTTTTGGCCTGGTACTACCAAGCCCCCTAGGTTTATTCATACTCAAAGATTAAACCTAGACTCGACTGATCGCAACCATTATTCTTTTTTGTTCGAGAATTGCCAATCCTATAACCCTCTTTGACAAAACCTCCTATTTTGTTCGGCACTTCCGAGCATCACATTTCATCGACACTTTCGAGACATCTCGGTTTGTTTCTCTTTGGTCAAAGTATAAGCAATCTATACGGTTCTTTTCATCAAGAACTTTCGAGTCGTGGCAGCTATTTTCTGCAGATTTCTTGTATCTTGCAATGACTCTATTTTGTGCGGCACTACTAAGCGGTATGTCAACCGACATTTTTGAGCCATTCTATCCCAATAGAATAGTTGCTACATTTTTGTGTTCAAAACCATCACTCATTTCCGTCAGTACTTCCGAGTTCATTCCGAGCCTATATTAATGTTCGAGTAACAGTCATATTTTGCATCTTCTCTATATATTGTCTACAATAGCCTTTTGAGTTGCCAACCACCTCATTCATCACAACCATCTCATACCAGTTCATTCCAATCCTTACCAAACACTCCACTCCACCACATCCAACTCCACTTCACCCAATTCATCAACCACATTGAGAAAGAGAGATCCAAGGAAAGAGAAGAAGAAAAGAAATGTTGGGTGATTACATGACTTGATTCTTTGACGGCCAAGAACTCCCTCTCTTGATCCAATGAAAGAGAGATCCAACACACCATATAACCGTTCAACAAATTCAGTTAACTAACTGCACATAAACTCAACCAACACACTATACAAAACTTCATCAAATTTAGAAATCCAGTTAACTAACTATAAATAAATTCAATCAACACACATACAAGAGTTCAACAATTCAAAAATCTAGTTAAGTAACCGTCAATAAATCCAGTTATCCCGCTATCAAGTTAATCTTACTAAAGTTCACTTAGCAAACTGTAGTGTATAGAAATTGAATTACCAAATTGTACAAATTTTTGAGTTGCCGCACTTCAATACTGTCCATATAAACTTGTCTCGAAGGTAACATTTCAACACTAAAGTTGCCACATATGCTTTCCTCATGTCCATGATCAACGATTTGTATGGCAAAATTGATACCTTTTAAACCTCCAAATAAACCCTAAGATGAATCTGGATGGAGGGGTCAATGCTGTTGGCAATGAAGCCATACAAATCTCTCGGTCATCACAAGACAAATTAACAAAAAAAACGATGACGTCAGTGCATGATCAAATGTGACTATAACCTTAAAGAAACAAGGATGGAAGAGGGGTGAGAAAATCAGGAGGGAGGGGTTCAATGACGCACCATACGACAGTGTTGCTTCATCGCATAGTCAATGATGAGAGTCATTCATCATCACCTCCAATGACGGAGGCCGTCAGGCTCACATCCACCTTGGAATAATCCGGAGAGAGAGAGAAGACAAGGAGACAAAGCAACACGTAGTGCAAGCAAATATGCTTAATAATTGCGGGGCATATGAGCAAATGACGAAAGCTTGATGCCTTTTGCCGTTCGAAGGGCTTTTTCATCACGACGTAAAGGAGTTTTCTAAGAATTTTGCAGCGTGCCGACCCCCGCCCCCCCCCCCTCCCGCCGCAATTCCCATCCATTGACAATGGGCCATGACACACACTTCCTGCCACGCCATGTGAGCACCGTCAATAGTTACAAGCACAATTATCATCGTATGTGAACGTAATCGTAAAGTTTATGTAGTTACATTACAAGTTTTAGCACAAAAAACACCATCCAACGCAAGTTTTTCATTTTTGAGTAACATTAAACATTATTCAACGCAAGTTGTATTTCATTAATTATTACTCCCTTTACATCGAAAAATATTTGTAGTTTTAATAGGCTATTTCGGCAGAGGAAGTATTTTTAAAACCTTGTACTCCCTCCGTCCGGATTTATTAGACCCCTTTTTATTTTGGGCTAAAGTTTGACCTACAAATTGAACTAACAAAATGTAAATTATATGTTTTAAAAATTATAATGTTAAAAAACTCTTTCAAATACAAATCCAATAATATAATATTTCATAGCATATACTTTATATTTTAGTAGTCTATGATCAAAATCTGGCTTAAAATATGAAAAGGCCTAATAAACCTGGACAAAGATAATACTTCATAAATTATAAATGAGGACACCACCGTTAAGGGCATCAAACCGGCATATGGGGAAATTCCGCAGACAACTCTCCCGCCCGCCGGACACCAACACCTCACTCCGCCTCGCCGCCCAGCTCCAGTCATGCGGCCGCGCCGGCGACCTCCGCCTCGCCCGCTGCCTCCATGCGCGCTTCGCGCTCTCCGGCGCCGCCGCCGCGTCTGCCTTCCTCACCAACCACCTCATCACCATGTACTCCCACTGCGCCGACGTCCGCTCCGCGCTCCGCCTCTTCCACGCCATGCCCCGACCCAACGTCGTCTCCTGGACCACTCTCATCTCCGGCCTCGCTCAGAACTCCATGCACCGCGACGCGCTCGCCGCGTTCGCGTCCATGCGCCGCGCGGGCCTCGTGCCCACGCAGTTCGCGCTCTCCAGTGCCGCGCGCGCCGCGGCTGCCCTCGCCGCCCCTCTCCCCGGCGCGCAGCTGCACTGCGTTGGCGTCAGGCTCGGCTTCGACGGGGAGCTATTCGTCGCGAGCAACCTCGCGGACATGTACTCCAAGTCCGGGCTCTTGGTTGAAGCGTGCAGGGTGTTTGATCAAATGCCACAGAAGGATACTGTTGCGTGGACTGCCATGATCAATGGGTATGCCAAGAACGGGAGCCTTGAGAAGGCCGCTCTAGCTTTCCGGGATATGAAACGAGAGGGACTAGTTGGGACCGACCAGCATGTGTACTGCAGTGTTTTGAGTGCATCGGGAGGTCTCAAGGATGGATGGCTCGGCCGAACCATCCACTCTGCTGTGATAAAGGCAGGGTTTGAACTGGAGGTTGCTGTGAGGAATGCGCTCACTGACATGTATGCTAAGGCTGCAGACATGGAGAATGCTGCTCGCGTGGTGAAGATTGACCCTGGAGGTTGGAATGTTGTGTCCGCCACCTCGCTGATTGATGGCTACGTCGAGACTGATAGTGTCGAGGAGGCCCTTCGAATATTTCTTGAGCTGCAGAGGCAAGGAGTTGAACCCAATGAATTTACTTTCTCGAGCATGATCAAGGGATGTGCCACGCACGCTCTGCTTGAACAAGGTGCTCAGTTCCATGCACACGTGATCAAGACAAATATTATCAGTGACTCCTTTGTTAGTTCCACCCTTATGGATATGTATGGTAAATGTGGCCTCGTTTGTTCGTCGCTTCAGTTATTTAATGAGCTTGAACACCATACTGATATTGCTTGGAATGCGGTAATCAATGTCTTTGCACAACATGGTCATGGTAGGGAAGCTATCCAAGCTTTCGATAGGATGACCTCAAGTGGTATCAGGCCAAATCACATTACATTTGTCAGCCTGCTTACAGCATGCAGTCATGCTGGGTTAGTGGATGAAGGACTGAAATATTTTAACTCCATGAAGAGTGCCCATGGTATTGAGGCTAAAGAGGAGCATTACTCCTGTATCATTGATATGTATGGTCGAGCTGGGAGACTAGCTGAAGCAGAGAAATTTATACACGAGATGCCTACCAAACCCAGTGTCTATGGTTGGTGCTCCTTGCTTGGAGCTTGCCGGATGCGAGGAAACAAGGAGCTGGGCGAGTTTGCGGCAAAAAACATAATGGAGCTTGAGCCGGATAACACTGGTGTTCACGTATCCCTTTCTGGGATCTATGCATCACTAGGCCAATGGGAGGATGTGAAGGCAATCAGGAAGCTGATGAGGGATAGCAGGATTAAGAAGCTTCCTGGTTTTAGCTGGGTCGATGCTAATAACAAAACCCATGTTTTTTCCTCCGAAGATTGGTCACATCCACAGCAGGAGAAGATATATAAAAAACTCGAGGAACTCTATGAGAGGATAAAGGAAGAAGGTTACGTCCCAGACACACGCTCTTTACCATGTAATTTAGAAGATACTGCAAAGGAGAGGATTCTGCGTTATCACAGTGAACGGATTGCCGTAGCTTTTGCTTTGATAAGTATGCCTGCTACAAAACCAATCATTGTCAAGAAGAATTTGCGTATCTGTGTAGACTGCCATTCTGCACTGAAGTTGATTTCTAAGGTTGAAAGCAGGGATATTATTGTTAGAGATAACTCCAGGTTCCACCATTTTGGAAAAGGGAGGTGTTCCTGTGAAGATTACTGGTGATTAACTCATATCTCTTCTTTTGCATTAGCAAGGGCATTCTTGAATCTCTGCCATCTGTCCATTTCACGGTGCTTAAGTTTTATGTCACTATATTTGAATGCATGCTGTCAAACCAATATTGATTCTGCGGTGAAATATGGAACCAAACTACTACTCCCTCCGTCCCAAAATAAGTGACTCAACTTTGTACTAACATTGTACTAGAGTTAGTATAAAGTTGAGTCACTTATTTTGGAACGGAGGGAGTATTTTGAAATGAATGGAAAACGAATGCAAGTCCATAGCTCATTGGTGCAGGCCATTAACTGCCCACCGGTAAACAGGCACATGCTCGCCAATGCTTGTACCCGTGCATTGCCATGAATGCAAATATAAATATGTTTATGCAGTTGAAATGGTTTCTAGCTGAATCGTGACACTGTAGTTTACAAGGCACAGTACCTATTTTTTTTAATTCTAAACGGCTGCAGCCATGTAGAAAAAGACGAAGTTCTTGGCATCTTCCCCATTGCCTGGTTTACAATTTTGAAGGATTTCTTGTAGGTAATGAACTCCATTGACCAAAATAAGTTCTGTGCAACTCCCATCCACACTAAACAAATTCATGTTTCTTCAAGCTGGGTTCTGACTATTCAGCTGTAGTTAAGCGTATTGTAGTGCTTAGCAAAATTGGATGAACACATTACGAAATTGAACACTTTGAAGAAATTTATTACCTGTGCCTTCAATATAGAAGGAAACAATTGTAGTTGATTCAAAGAGCACCCCAGCTAGAGGACCAGTTTCCGTTGATAGGTAGAATTGATAAGTCCTCAAATAACTTTTCACCTCCCTCAAGAGATGTTGGAAGGCCATACTTCGACAGTCGTGCCATTTGTAACATTGGCACCTCTAAAACTGGTGAGCATCCCTTCTTCGACTGCCCTTTTACGTTCACTTGCTGGCACAAAAGTGTGACTTCAGTGAGTAGATTGCAGTGGATGCAGCATCCTCTATATCCCCTTCTTCATGGAGATCCATCATAGCAGCATGGCACATCTGGAAACAAATGAATGCTAAGATCTTTGACAGCATATCACCTAAGCATTAGGTCTTGGGAACACCTCTTGGGCAGAGAGGTCGTGGTTCGCTCTTTTAGATTCATATAGGGGAGCCTATGGTCAGTCTCGGTGGCTGGGCACATTCTGTAACTTCATTCTTCCTTCTAAGGCTCGGCCAGTCTCCTTGTAAATAGTTGCTTCACATTTCTGGCCCTCCTTTTATTGTAAATATTTTACCTTTATCAAGATAAATATACACTGCTTGGATCTCCCTACTGCTTCTGTCAAAAGATACTAATATTTCGAGCCTGAATAATCCCTGCTCTCATCTTCTTTTCCACCCTAAGAGCTTAAAACTGTCCTTCAGCTGCTGAAACATTACTCAATTTGCAAAGCATTTGGACCTAATAAGATGGCCACGTAATATAAAATAATAAGAATGACAGAAGAAGTTTAAGATGTTCAGCAACCCCTTTTTCGTGTTCTTTTTTACATTTGATGTGTCGTGTTCTCATCAAATAAATGGGGGAACCTTCTGTATGTGCAATACCTCACTGTTTTCGAGTCAGTTTCAACGTGGGTAAAACATCTTCCTTAGGAATGGAATGAAAAAATGTGGCTTTACTGTTCTTTTATCAAGGGAAGCTAAATATGACTTTCTTTGTGCTTCTTCATTTGAATAGGCACCTGAAGGCACTTAAAATATAATTATGCATCCTAGCTGAAAGGCTTCATTATTTTGGTACTCTTCTGTTTGCCTCTTTACTCAAGAGTTCTTTTTATTTGGAAATGTGGCACTAGGCCAGTCCTTGTACCATGTATCCCTTTCTGGGGATACTGCGTGAGGTTGACGAGTGACGACCCTGGAGCCTGTCATTGTCTGTCTCATGAAAGGAATAGCCTAGTAAATACCAACTTAACTTCTTAGGCAAATCATGAATATTATCTTTGTGAGACGTATATGTTTAGCCCCCCCCCCCCCCCTAACACACACAGGGGCCTACCCGGTCCACAGGGCACTGGGTGCAAAACTTTTTCTTTGTAAGTTCCCTGCAAAGTTTAGTGTGTGACACACCATCTTCAAATGGAATTTATGGGTGATTATATGGTAGGACACCCGATCCATTCCACTATATATAGTCTTACTGTGAGATGGTCTGAGATTGTATAACTAGTTCATGCTCAAATTCTGAATGAACCCATTGGCAAAAAATTCTGGCCTGATGGAGAGACAGGTGATTGACGTGGTGCCCGGTGGGGAACGGTGGTCTCTACAGAACTGGAATTTGTATTAGCCTATCTTCATCTGTTGTACAAATTATATTAGCCTATCTCCGTCTGTTGTACAAAGTAATATTAGGCTATATCCATGTGTGCAAAGTAGCTCATTTCTTATGGATATTTTCTTTGCAGCCATTTTGCAACAATGTCGGCATTCTCCTTTATGGAAAAACACTAGACGGCCTTCAACATTATCACTCTCCTGTTACATTTGGTTTAGATAAAGAAAAATCTTTCCATAATTGAGCCTCTATATGGCGATAACTACTTGGTAATGAAGAGGTATTAACATGATGCGTTGGCCTTTCAGCATATCCTAAGCTCATAACCGTGGAAAACATCCTGAAGAAAAAAATGATCTTCATTTTTAAGGGTGATGTAAAAATGCTTCCCATTTGAACATGATTGTTCAATTCTAATTTTTCCAATGTACATATACCATTTCAACATGGTACCCAGTATGCTTGGGATTACAGAAGTGGGCGTGTCATCTCATCTCCGAAATTACATGCTGAAGATATTTCAATGATTTTGTGTAACTGATGAAACCCATAAACCAAAAATCAAAGCCGTCAACAGTAACTACATCAATGTACTTCTCATCAGGATTATACAAATTTCCCCTCACGGCAGCACTCTTTATCCTCTTTGCAGGAATCATGACCTGTGGAAAGGTACACAAATTTTCATCAGCTTCGAGTTTCAAGTGGACGCCCACATATCTCATTTCTTAACCGGGATTTAATTCAGTAAACTTTAGCTATTGACCAGGGGGTTGTGCTTTGGTTACCTTGTAGGGCAGCCTTGTGATGCGCCCCTTGGGCGATTTTAAATCCAAAGGCCTGTCACTATGGAAGGCAATCTTCTCAGTCGAGATGAAAAGCATTCCAGCTATTGGGCCAGCTGTAGTTGAAAGATAACACTGGAAAGCCTTCAGTAGCTTCTCTTCTTTCTCGACTCGAAAGTATTGCCTGAAGACTTTGTCCATGCTACCAGCTTGGAGAACCTTCATACCAAAGCTCAGTTTCCCTTTCACAGTTTCTGAAATTTTCGGTCCAAGTGCTACTGCAATGTAAAAACATATATTAGTGATGGGAACTGCTGGCTGGTTAGTTTATACTTTATATCAACTTGTTGGGATACACATATATTAGATGGCATACTTACAGTGTTCCTTGAAGCCCTGCATGTAAGTATCTGTTTTCTGGCTTAGCTTGCTCATCTGATAAACGATGGAATTCTTTTTATCTGCGGCGCAAAGGAAAGGATAGAAAATCAGCACTGACATACAAACTGCAGTGGTTGGGAGAAGAGAATTGGACAAGAAGATCGTGAGATCATTACCCTTGTTGCGAACCAGAGAAGAACATGATGGTTTGCCTTGTGTCTTCTCGTCAGCATATGCAAAGGAAGGCAGAGGAATTCCTATGACATGCTTCTGGCTGAAACCCTCCATTGGTGCTTCCTGAAGCTGCTTGTGCTAGCTAGCTAGTTAGGCTCTGTTTCCCTGTGAGGAGTTGGCTCCTGCTCCAAGGCATCCGTGGGTTTTATAAGGAGAAGCTTGTGTTAGAGGTTGCTTTGTTCCAAGGAACAAAGTGGTGGAACCGAATCAGCACTTTATGCTGCATACTCACCGTCGCCTCATCAGGATGGAAAAGCAAGGCACACTTTCCTCGGGTAAAGGAACGGCGTTCAGCCCGGTGAGCGAGGAGGGAGGCACCGGTGCATTCCTTTCCTGATGCCCTTTCTGTTGCATACAGTTTGTTCATGATAAGAGAAGTTGATGACTTAGTTGATGGCATGCTTACGGTTAGCTTTACAAGTTGTATTGATAGGAGAACATGCAGGGTTTACTACTTATCATGATCCACGGAGCAGTTTCCGGCGCCTTGCTGAATGTCCTGTTATCGTTTTCCCCTTTCAGCGAAGGAAATGTGCTAGCTAGTGGGAAGTAGAGAGTGAAGAGGAAGGTAAGGCAAGCACGTTGGTTGGTTTGGACCAGGTTACTGGTAAACAGACTAGCTTTATCAACATTGGCTGGTTTGGCATGGTACATATCTACTTTACACTTTGCATTTTCCTCACGTTTTCTTGTTCTTTGTGATGGGTGTTGTACAGGGATCTTGACCAAACTAGGAAAACGCCTTCATATGCGATGCAACCAAGAAAATTCTGGTCAATGTTGACATATGTAGATTAAAATCCCACGTGAACAGTGTGAAGAAACTAGTAACAAATGGAACAACAGAAGATGTTTTGTGCCATTGGGTCGCCATGCAATCATGTTCGGAATTGAACTACATATACTCCCTAGAAGTGAGTGACTAGGATATTCGCAAATCCTACAAAGAGGTAATCATCTTTCACTTTTCTCTAGCCCATTGTTCATCCATGATATGAGGAGTTGACAATTTTTGCCATGTTGGCTACTTCGTAATGGCAATAATGGCGCGCGTAAGCATTTTTGAGTTTCCTTACTTAAATATGTTGAAGTTATATCATGCATTACTTTACTGAACCTACTGCTTAAAAATAGCATATGCGTCTACGCCTTATTGATCAAAGCAAAATAAAACAGAACAATTCTTCAGGAAAGGGTCATGCATGATACAAGTAGTTTGTTGGTTCATGCTCAAGATCTTCTTTTAGTTGTGGCACCACCACATTGGTGGTGTGCTTTTCACTTGTACCTGGGGCCATACCCTTGTGCTGGGAACCTTTAGAATCTCACACAAATTAATAATCCTTCTCCTGCCAGATTCAAGGTCCAAGAACGTGGTGCCCAGGGCCCTGTGATGTGGAGCGAGACTAATCTGATGTGTAAAACTGCCTGCTTTCCGCTAACCCGGACTCGATCCAAGGGCATCGTAGTTCTTCTGCATTTGTTTCGCGTTGCTTCGAGCGTTGATTTGATGTACGTGGCACTTATGCAGAACCTCGTCAGAAAGCTAGGTGATCATGCTCGACCGGTAAAGCCGCCATTGGTATGGGCTGTGTATTGTTCGTGCCATCATTAAGTTTATTAGCTTTATATATATATATATGTTGATTATTGAGATACTAGTTATATTGATATCGGATCTGCGGCCTTTGGTCTGAGGGTTAGTTGAACTCTAGCTTAGTCCCATCATGCATTCACCGAAAGCGGAAAGGCCAACGAATTTCATATTGCAGGATGCCCCCTCGTACATTTTCCTCTACATCCTTGTTTGATTTCTATAGGACTAAAAACTGATACACCTAGATGATAGCCCTCACGTTACTGCCGGATTGTTTTTGCAATATAGTTCAATTTGATTTGATTGTATGACCATAAATATTCAGATTAATATATAACATGAGAACAAAAGCTGAGATGCATATGATTTATCGAATGGTCGTAAAATATTCATTGCAGGTTGAGATGGCATGCTTGCGTTTTTTTTTAACATAGTACAGACGCAAACGCTCGTAAACACGCGCATACACTTAACCGTTTGAACGTACACACGCACATCCTACCCTTATGAGCACCTTCAAGAGACTTAGCCGTCATATCATCTTGAGATTTACGAAGTCATCGTAGATGCCTCGTCATTGTCAGAAATCCTAAAATAAATTCAGTAATAAATGCGAGCACCAGAACTTAAACCTTGATGGACTGGACAGTCCCTCTAACCATCCAACCATAGGTTGGTTCATGGCATGCTTGCGTGTTGAGGGAAATATGTTAGCAACGATCACCTATTTAGTTATATATGATTTCCGTTTAGACTATTTTGCATCCGTTTTCAAAAGAAAACTTGATCACGGCCTCATATAATTTTTATGTGATTATTTGACAATTAGGCAAGTGCCTAAACATTTCTTTATTTTTCTCGTGGTACAATCAAATAATTTCTATTGCATAGTTTTGTGTTCTTTACTTCTTTTATTCATAATAGGATTCAATAAGTCGTGGCATATATAACTCCTATGTTTCTCTATTATTCGTGCTGGAGTTTCATGAACCAAAGATGCCTTTAGAAGACAATAATGTGAGGTTCTCCAACTCCACTCCTTTCCCTCTTTCTCTCGGGCGGCTCTGCCGCCTGGCGTGAAGATGGGTTAGGTGGCCGACTCCCTTCTGTACATAGTAGCGGTGGTAGGCTTAGGTCGCTGATTAGGTTAGGTCTTGCCCTCGTGGTAGTCGTCGGCGTTATTGTCAGGATCTAGTTGGGATCTGGCTAGCAAATTTGAGGGAAATCAAGAGAAGAAGAGCAAAGAGGGATGTGATCTATTATATTTTCCATATATGTATCAGCGGAATGTATAATACTTGGCCATCACGGCGATAAGAGTGAATGACAATGCATAATAATCCATCCCAGCCACATCCCGGCTGTCTTATAGGTGAAGAGGTAAGAAGCTAGGATAAGACCAGCTCAGCGGTAACAGTAAGTATCTAACAGTCAGGGCGAACGGTAAAGTGAGGCGTGATCGTAGCCGTTGATATAACTGAACCTGTAATTGAACTTAGACAGGCAGACTTCAGTCCTGACATTGCCCCCTTCTGAGAATCGACGTGTCCTCATGGCGATAACACATTACTTTGCCACTCTTGAGTTGTCTTGCGGAAGAACTCTAGAAACGTATACTCGATGAAATCCGCATCCTCCCAAGATGCATCTTCTAGAGGTAGATTCTCCCATTGAATGAGCCATTGGACGACTGGCATATTGTTCCTTGGCACCTGTCGAACTTGCAACACCCCCGCTGGTCCTGTTTTGACTGTTCCATCAGAACTGACCATTGGCAGATTGGGGCTTGAAATGGACTTCGCACCAATGTGTTTCTTCAGTTGGCTCACATGGAAAACTGGGTGGATCTGGACATGAGAGGGTAACTGTAACTTGTACACAACTCTGCCCACTTTCTGTATCACCAGGAATGGCCCGTAAAATTTGTTTTGCAGCTTGAGTGCTCCCCTAAACCCAAACGCAGTCAACCTATAGGGAGCCATTTTGTACATAAACTGGATCACCCACTTCAAACGATCGTTCCACTCGTTTAGTATCTGCATATTTCTTCATACGATTCTGGGCCAATAGCAATTTTTCTTTCAAATGGCCCAACATCTGTTGTTTAGCTGTTAGAAAATCTTGAGCTTCAGTGTCCTCTAGACCAGGAATTGCCAACTGAGAAATGAGGGGGGGGGGAGGAAATCCATATAGGGCTTGAAAGGGAGACACCTTGATGGCCGTATGATAAGTGGAATTGTACCAATACTCTGCTAGTGACAACCAGGACATCCATTTAGTTGGAGCAGTAGTGGTCAAACATTGATTGATCCTTTCGGTTTGACCATCTGTTTGGGGGGGGGGGGTGATAAGCTGTGATATATCTTAATTCCACTTTAAGAGCAAAGAAAATTCCTTTCCATAACTGACGTGAAGATACGATCCCTATCAGATATAATTAATTTGGGAGGCCAATGCAGTCTGATAATCTGACCAGCAAAAACTTGGGCCACACTGAGCATAGTATATGGGTGAGATAGAGGGATAAAGTGGGAGTACTTAGTGAATCTTTCCACTACTACCATGATCACATCCTTGCCTTGAGATTTGGGTAAACCTTCAATAAAATCCATGGATAAATGTTGCCAAGCCATGTCAGCCACAGGTAGAGGTTCTAGCAAACCAGGTTGCAAACAAGTTTCATGTTTAGCTCTCTGACATATTGGACTAGCAGCAATGAAAGCCTCCACATCTAATTTTAACCCAGGCTAATAGAAAATACTTTTCACTCTGTGATAAGTTGCTCTCCTACCAGAGTGGTCCCCTACTAGAGAACTGTGTAGGGATGATACCAACTTGTGCCTTATTTGAGCAGCATTGCCTACCAAAATCTTACCCTTGTATCTAATAATACCTCTAGTCAAGGAATAATCAACAACTGAATTTTCCTTTGCCACCAGCAACTTTTCCAGCAGTCTTTTACTATCCTCATCTTGCTGGTAACTAGAAATAAGATCCTCTGCCCAGGTTGGAGTGACAGCTGTGATTGACATGCATTTGGGCAGAACCCTAGATAAAGCATCAACCACCTTATTCTGCACTCTTTTCTTATATTGTATTGTAAAATTAAATTCCAGCAGTTTCATCATCAATTTATGTTGCACTCCCTCAGTGATCTTCTGGTCAGTAATGAACTTCAGAGATTGTTGATCAGTTTTGATTGTTAGTGCATTTCCTAACAAATAGTGTCTCCACCTTTTCAAAGCTTCCAAAATAGCCAAAGCCTCCTTTTCATAGGTAGATAAAGCTGCATTTCTGGGGCACAAGGATGAACTGAAATAAGAGATTGGTCTTCCCTGTTGCATTAATACTTCTCCAATCCCTTTTCCAGAGGCATCAGTTTCTAGCACAAAAGGTTGTGAAAAATTGGGCAAAGCTAACACTGGCAGTGATTAATGCTTGTTTCAATTGATGGAAAGCTTTGTCCTGTTCTTCTTTCCAAGCAAAATTCCCTTTCTTTAGGATATCATGCAAAGGTCTGCAAATAACCCCATAACCTTGGATAAATCTCCTGTAATACCCTGCCAGGCCCAAGAAGCTTCTCAATTTTGTGACAGTATCAGGAACTGCCCAATCTGCAATAGTTGTTATCTTCTGAGGATCAGTAGCTACACCCCTAGCAGAAATAACATGACCCAAATACTCCACTTGTTGAACAGCAAATACACATTTATACATTCTAGCAAAAAGTTGATGTTTCTTCAATACGTCCAACACCAACCTAATATGCTCTAAATGCTCTTTGATGTCTTTGCTATAAATCAAGATTTCATCAAAGAATACCAGGACAAACTTCCTTATGTATGGGCCAAAGATATTGTTCATGAGCTCTTGGAATGTACCAGGTGCATTGGAAATGCCAAAAGGCATAACCAGATATTCAAAATGCCCTAGAAATGTTCTAAAGGCCGTTTTGTGAATATCTTTAGGAGCCATTCTAATCTGATGGTAACCTGATCTCAAATCTAATTTAGTGATTTTTTTGCCCCATGTAACTCATCAAGCAGATCTTCAATCACTGGAATTGGGATTTTTTTATTGTTAATGCATTGAGCTTTCTAAAATTAGTGCATAGTCTCATTGAACCATCTTTTTTCTTTACCAATAGAACAGGAGCTGCAAAAGGACTTTGGCTGTGTCTTATAAGGTGAGCAGCCAATAGTTTCTTGATTTGTTCCTCCATTTCCTGCTTCTAATGTTGAGGAACTCAATGAGGTCTAACCTGTGGTGGAGCAGCTCCAGGAAGAAGAGGAATGGTGTGATCTAAAGCTCTATGAGGAGGCAGTTCTTTTGGTTCTCAAACAGGTCAGCATATTTCAACAACAATTGTTGTAATTGTGGTGGAGTTTTAGTGCCCTCAGGTGCTTCCAATAAGATTTTATGAACTTGGCAAAGAAAAACATCAGCTCCTTTTTCAATCACCTTCTCCATTTTCTTGGCAGGTATTTCTCTCAAACTTTCTGCATTTGTGAACATTGCAATGGAGATGGTCTGCTTGCCCTCTTATGTAAAACTGAATGTTCTAGCAGGAAAGTCAAAAGATACTGGACTAACTATTGAGAACCAATCATATCCCAAAATAACATCATGGCTAGGTAATGTTAATACCCCGAAATCATGAAATGCCTTAAGTTTAGCAATCTAAAACTCACAGTTGGGAACCACCGCTGAAGAGAGTAAAATGCCACCACCAGCTACTGTGATGCTTCTTGGTTTAACAGGCAACATGTGACAATTAGCTTTGAGTGCAAAATTTTGATTCAAGAAAGATGTGGTGCTACCAGAGTCTAGGAGAGCCACATATTTTTTTCATTAATATAAATTATGACTGTTGGAGTGGGGACTGCTAACTGTTGACCCATTGCAAAAGCTGATACAAACATGACTTGTTCCCCATCATTTGTTGGTTCTACTTGTTCCAGCTGTTGTTGATCATCAGTATCACCCAACACTAGATCCTCTGCTTCATGTTGTAACAAGTGCACATTGGGAACTAATCTACATTTGTGGCCATGCACCCATTTGTCTCCACATCTCCAACATTCTCCTATTTTCCTGATTTTCTGATTGTTGACAGCAGGAATTTCTCCATGTCTAACTGGTAATTGTTGCTGATAAGAAGGAGTATGAGGTTGTTTACTAGGAACAACAACTGTATTTTTCTGGTAAAAATTTGTATAAGACACACTTGTCTTCTTTGGAGCTAAGATTACACGAGGATGACAAGGTTCCACATCTTTGGCCAAGCAATAAGCATCGGTAAGTGTCAAAGGCCTCAATGGTCTAATCTAAAATTTGATTCCATCTCTCAGACCATTCACATAACATCTGACAAACCAGGATTCTCCCAACTCAGGGTATTCCTCTTGCACATCTGCCATTAAATCCTCAAAAGTTTTTGTATATTGAGATATTGAACTGTTCAACTGTTTGGCTGAATTAAACTTTTATGAACCTTGCTCAGAAAATCTTTTTGTAATTTCAGTACAGAACTCTTTCCAAGTCACCTTCCTTTTTAGTAGACCAGATCTTCTTAACCATACATCAGCCTCTCCCATAACATATAATTGAGCCAAGGATACTTTATATTCTTCTGGAGCTGCAGACATCTGAAAATATTTGTTGCACTGCCTGATCTAGCCCATAGGATCCTCCCCATAGAACTTAGGAAATTCCATCTTTGGACCCTTGGTGAGTGACTTCATGAATCAAGCCTGCATATCCCGTTCATATGTTCTGAAATACCCCTGCCAAACTTGTCTATCTCTACCCTGTTGGTAGTATTGTTGAAAAGCAGGAGTATGAGGCTGATCCCTAGCTGTAACCGGTGTTCCCACATCACTTGCAGTCTCATTTCTGCCCTGATTAGCAAACCCAGGAGGGACATTAGTCCTGATAGGAGGTAAGTGATGCATCTGTAATTCTTCCAGTTGCTTAGTTTTCTATTTCTCTGCATCAAGCTGTCTTCTCAGTTGTTCAGTCCTATGAATTTGATCATGCATTTGTGCATGCAACAGAGTAGGTGATTTTGGAACTTGCTATGAACTGGAAGGAATCTCTGCACGGTTGGCTTGATCTAGTGCCTTCGCTAATGCCTGTAGAACAACACTCATGGTGGATAAGTGCTTGCTCAAATCCAATACCACTTTCTCTACTCCCCCTACTTGCAATGAAATCTCGCCTTGCTTAGCCCCAATGGACTGTACCTCAGCCTGTAATTTGGACACCTCAGACTGCATCTGGTCATTACTACTCTGTAGGGTCCCGAAATCATCTCTTAGAGAAAGTAAATCCTGCAGATCAGCATCGTCAATCACCTTGGATCGCCTCATCACCACGATCTGAGACAGAGGGAGGAATTTACCACTGAGTTGTTCCTCCACCCGGCCCTGTCTCCGATCCTGCTGCCGCCTCGATCCATGCCGCCTCAATGCATGGATCAGTGCTTAGACGCAGAATTTTACCGAACAAGCAAGATGCTCGTCCAACCGCTCCGGCTCAACTGATCTACACCCGAACACTCTCTGCCCCCAGCGCCTCCTCACCGCCTCCAAATCTCTCCTCCGCTCATCGAAGAAGGGTGGGACAAGGGTGGGAATCGTGGATCAATGAGAAAATTCATCACTCCAAGCGCTCTCTTCCGAGGAACGCTGGCATCTGATACCAATTCGTCAGGATCTAGTTGGGATCTGGCTAGCAATTTTGAGGGAAGTCGAGAGAAGAAGAGCAAAGAGGGATGTGATCTATTATATTTCCCATATATGTATCAGCGGAATGTATAATACTTGGCCATCACGGCGATAAGAGTGAATGACAATGCATAATAATCCATCCCAGCCACATCCCAGTTGTCTTATAGGCGAAGAGGTAAGAAGCTAGGAGAAGACCAGCTCAGTGGTAATAGTAATTATCTAACGGTCAGGGCAAACGGTAAAGTGAGGCGTGATCGTAGCCGTTGATATAACTGAACCTGTAAATAAACTTAGACAGGCAGACTTCAGTCCTGACAGTTATGCCGTGTTCTGGCACTATGCCGTCGGGGTGGTTTTCGGAGCTGACGAGCGGCGTCTGGCAGCCGCAGTCGTCGTCTTCTCTAGCAACTCCATGGTGGAGTGAAGGAGAGGAGGACGTATCTGGCAAGCCCCGTCTCAATAAGCTCGAGTTGGTGCCGACCGAAGATGCCGATTTGGTGATTTCCCCATTCTATTCGTGCTGCCGTGGTGGTGGATGGGATAGACCTGGGCTTCCCCAACTTGGTTCTCTCCATTGGTGCCTTGTCTCGCTGGATCCAAGCTTCCGGCAAAGCCTGTGTTTGTCCCTGCTCTGGAGGAGGTGCTCTGACCTCTCTCTTTCCCACACGAGCTTCCAATCCAAGAGAGGTGAAGATGAAGAAGCAGACAGGGACGATGAGGAGCACCGGCAGTGGACTTGGAGAAGCTACGGCGCCCATAGCGGCTTGTTGGTCTTCCCTGATGATCTATTGCATCTTATGGCCGAAAGGCGGCTTCTTTTATTCCTCCCGACCATGTTGTCGTATGGGAGACAATGCAGCTATTTTGTGGAGTCCATGGTGCCCCTGCCATGGAGAGCTCGCCAGACCAAGTGGTTCCGTCCCTGGCACCGGTGATCTTCGATCTGCAGAGCGGTTGTTATGGACCCGATTGCACTTTTCTATCATCTTCTGGTGTCCTCCTTACTATTGTCAGGGACCTGTTTGTATTTTACACTTTCTGTTGGTTCTGGTTGTAAGATGCTTTGTACCACCGCTTGACTTTTAAGGAAGCCTTCGGGGCCTTTGTGTCCCTCCATATGTTCAAAAAAAGGAATATAATAATGCTTCAGACTTTTAGATAAAAGGCATACACGTCCGATTTTATAATAATAAAGTCAATAAAGCCCACAAAGAGATACCTAGTTTTGTAAACTGATAACAAGTTTACGCCAACAAAGGCCAACCGATGTAAAAAAGACAGAGCCCAAAGTAACTGATCACTTTAGCTAGGAGGCACTATTAGGCTTCGTCAAGAACACTTCTATTGATGGTGTGGAGGCATTTGATAGTGCGGAGAATTTCAATGGCAGCTTCATTGTCTTGCCTCAGCCCTAGAGGACTTCATTGATGCAAGAATAAAAACTATTTGAAGATGTAATTAGCGGAATGATTAGATAAAATATGTTCAATCACTAATTAGTTGCAAGTAGTCCTGAGCATCCAAACCAATGTCGCGAACGAGCGCCAAGCCAATCTACGTTGTTGTCCCCGAGCGTCATGGAGAAGCATAAGTATACCGACCATAGAATTAGGGACCGAATTAACGTCAAAATGGTCCCGGACAAAACTTCAAAGGAACTTGGCCGGGGCACAACGATATATTATATTTCTTGGTTTACCATGCATGCACACTAAAGCTATTATTTTGAGATCATGTTGTTTATCATGCGCCTACTTTTTTATGTTTAGTATGTCGTACTTAGCATGCATTTCGATGTATTTACCCTCCGACAATATTGGAAACGGCTATTGTTTTCCATTGATGTTAGTTTCATCACATGGCTTATATATACTCCCTCTGCCCCATAATATATATAAGGTGTTAATACGTCAAATATGTGATTATTTTGGATGTACTAAGATCTTATATACTGGGACAGGGAATATTCTACTACATCATTGTGCAATTTCAGTTTATCTTTTAATATCAAATTATTGCTTTTAGGTACA
Source organism: Hordeum marinum (assembly GCA_022496015.1). Lineage (NCBI taxonomy): Eukaryota > Viridiplantae > Streptophyta > Magnoliopsida > Poales > Poaceae > Hordeum > Hordeum marinum. The sequence continues at coordinate 226,494,560 of CM039672.1, forward strand.
TATGTCACTAGTAAAAATCCGCACGTCGATCCTTTTTGCGTATGGGGCAATGAGATATTCATGAACCATCATCAAGTGAGGAAACTAATAAAGATTGTTAATAAAATGGGACAAAATATGGCAGTTAAATTATTTCTTTACACCATATCCAAGACAACAGTGAACTGTGGGATGGTACTAAGAACTTTGCACCCTTCTTTTTATTGTCCATAATGAGTTGTTACCTTACAAATTTACAATGTCTGAATGTTTTTTGTTTGTACTGGTTTCCAAAACAGTTTACTCAAGATTACTCTAAAACTACATGATTGGGGGAAATGCAAAGGTTAAAGTATAGACCACGATGACTATCTAGATGTCCACATCAAGACAGAGAAGGATGGGAGGTCCGCCATCACAAGGGGTTGGACTATAGTCGTGCATGCATTCGGCATGGAGGAGGACACAATATGAACATTCTGCTTCACCTTGTACAACTACCAGAATGTCTTTCACCTCTTTCTTTACAGTATTTAATATAAGTATGCAACCATGGTTCTGTTGGAAATATGCCCTAGAGGCAATAATAAATTAGTTATTATCATATTTCCTTGTTCATGATAATCGTTTATTATCCATGCTATAATTGTATTGATCGAAGACTTAGATGCATGTGTGGATACATAGACAAAACCATGTCCCTAGTATGCCTCTAATAGACTAGCTCGTTGATCAAATATGGTTAAGGTTTCCTAGACATGGACATGAGATGTCATTTGATAACGGGACCACATCATTGGGAGAATGGTGTGATGGACAGGACCCAAACTACAAACGTAGCATATGATCGTGTCAGTTTATTGCTACTGTTTTCTACATGTCAAGTATCTGTTCCTATGACTATGAGATCATGCAACTCACTGACACCGGAGGAGTGCCTTGTGTGTATCAAACGTCGCAACATAAATGGGTGACTCTAAAGGTACTCTACAGGTATCTCTGAGGGTGTCTGTTGGGTTGGCATGGATCAAGACTGGGATTTGTTACTCTGTGTGACAGAGAGGTATCTTAGGGCCCACTCGGTAATACAACATCACAATAAGCCTTGCAAGCAATGTGACTAAGTGTTAGCCACGGGATCTTGTATTACGGAACGAGTAAAGAGACTTCTGGTAACGAGGTTGAACTAGGTATACAGATACCGACGATCGAATCTCAGGCAAGTAACATACCGAAGAACAAAGGGAACATCATAGGGGATTAACTGAATCCTTGACATAGAGGTTCGACCGATAAAGATCTTCATAGAATATGTAGGAACCAATATGGGCACCCAGGTCCCGCTATTGGTTATTCACCGTAGAGGTGTCTCGGTCATGTCTACATAGTTCTCGAACCCGCAGGGTCTGCACACTTAAGGTTTGGTGACGTTTCGGTAGTATAGAGTTATCTATGGTGGTGACCGAAGGTTGTTTGGAGTCCCATATGAGATCCCGAACGTCACAAGGAGCTCCGGAATGGTCCGGAGGTAAAGATTGATATATAGTAAGTCCTATTTTGGTCGCCGGAAAAGTTTCGGGCCTATCGGTAGTGTACCGGGAGTGCCGGTAGTGTACCGGGAGACCATCGGGAGGGGTATTTCGACCCAAGAGGCTACATGGGCTGTGAGAGGGTGAATACCATCCCTTAGTGGGCTGGTGGAAGTCCCACACAAGGCCCATGTGGCTGGGAAGAAAATCCCAAAAGGAAAAAGGTGGAAAAAGGCAAAAAGGACCAAATAAGGAAGGAGTCCTAATCCTACTAGGAGTGGAGGAGGAGGACTGCTCCCTCCTTGGTTCGGCCGAAGCCTAGGGCTGGTCCCTTGAGGGACAAGCCTCCTCATCCCCTCCTCCTATATATACTAGTGGTTTTGAGGGGTTTTGCACAAGTTTTTCAGCCACGTGCTACCCGTTCCTCTAGTGCATAGTTTCTCCTCTAGATCGGTTTTGTGCAGTGCTTAGGCGAAGCCCTGCCGGAATAGCTCCACCACCATCGCCGCAGCACCGTCACGCTGCCGGAGAACTCTTCTACCTCTCCGCTCCCTCTTGCTGGATCAAGAAGGCGGAGATCATCATCAAGTTGTACGTGTGCTGAACGCGGAGGTGCCGTCCGTTTGGCGCTAGATCGGAAGGACCGTGATCAAGATCGCGACATGGATCGTGATGAGATCGCGGGACGGATCATGATGAGTTCGCGGGAAGGATCGTGATTGGATCGCGGGACGGATCGTGATGAGATCATGGAATTCTCGGCAATTTGGATCGCGAAGACGTTCGACTACACCAACCGCATTTCTTAACGCTTCCCGCTTAGCGATCTACAAGGGTATGTAGATCCACTCTTCCTCTCGTGGATGCTCATCACCATGGATAGATCTTGCGTGTGCGTAGGAAATTTTTTGTTTCCCATGCAACGTTCCCCAACAAGTTCACCATTATTTATTTGGTCCTTATGTAATTATTATTTTTGATGTAATTCTTGAACATATGTACCTATGAATGGGATAATGCATTGGTTGTCGAACTTATATCTATATAAGGTGGATATGAAAAATGTTATAGCCTACTTTCAAATTAAAATTCTATAGAATTTTAAATTGCGGCAATTAAAGTAGCGGGAAAATATGCTTTGAAGGTCATTACACCGCACACTGTTTGTAAAGCAAAACGTGTGTGATATACCTCATGATTCAATATGTTTCAGAGAGAGAAACCGTGTGCGACAATGCACACAATGGCCGTCTGAATACTATGTGTGATGTTAGACAATATTAGAAATGGTTGAACAAACCTACATGTTTGTGATACTCTCCTTATCATGCACACTTTTATAACGTTTGACTGTTTGTTATGTCATATGCATCCGACACGTGTACGACAGTTCGAGTATTTAGGAATCTTGGTATATCTCAAACGACACGAATAGGATAAAATGTGTGTGATAGTCTCCTTATCATACACGCGTTACAATTACAAATTGTTTGTGATGCGGTGTACATCATAAACGGTACACCACATAATAGCGTGTGCGATGGTAATGTGATCTCACATGAGTAGCAAAGATGGGCCATATGGGAAATGTGACATATCTCAAACGGTTGACCGATAACTCTTGTCTATGAAAGATGCGGATATCCCATACGCTTAGTTTTGTCAAACATTGACATTCATTGATCACTATCGACGATGATTTTTTCGTGTCGTGTGGGATGGAGCCCCTATCGCCCACACAGGCAAGGCGACGGTTTAAAACAACGTCGTGGAAAGTGGTGAAAACTGTTTGTATAGGACGTCGCTGCACCAGTTATACATTCTGATAACCAAACCTCTAGAGCTTCAGTACAAAACTCTAAACTAAGAGGCTTTGAAGATAAATGGCTACATTGGATCCACTAGCTCACTCATGGTGGTTCTGTTGGTTTTAAGCTTTATAATATTGAGAGTAGTTTCTTCCTCACTTGTAAAGGTCTTAGGCAGGGGGATCCCATTTCTCCTCTTCTGTTTAATTTGGTGGTAGATGTACTAAATAGGATTTTAGCTAAGGCTGTTGACCAGAACTTAATTGTTGGTCTGTGTCTTGAGGTTTGCCTAGGAGGAATCAGCTGCCTTCAATATGCATATGATACCATCTTGTTCCTAGATAATGACCTCACTCATGGCGAAACCTCAAAGTAGCTTTGATTTTCTCTAAACAGGTATCTGGTATGAGAAGTAATTACTCTAAGAGTGAGCATATTCCCATTAATGTTGAGGAAGTTGAGTCAAAACTTCCTCACTGCCCTAGACTGTAGTGGTGACAACTTCCTCATTAAATACCAGGGGATCCCCCTCCACCATGATAATCTTAGGAGAGAAGATATTCAACCACTCATAGATAAATTTTTGAAAAGGGTTGTTGGATGGAGAGGTAAACTTCTTTCATACAAAGGCATGCTTATATCCCTTATACAAGCATGCCTTGCCAGCATTCCCATCTATTTGCTTTGATTTTTCAAATTTCCTAACTGGGCCATAGAAATGATCAATTCCCAAATGGCTAATAGTTTGTGGAATGACTTTGAGCCAAACTGGGGTATGGTTTTTATGAAAAAAGATTTTGGGGGCCTTGGCATTCCCAACCTCCAAGATCTTAACCTATGCTTGCTAGGCTCCTTGATAAAGAGATACTATGAGGGAGATGGAAAAGCTTGGAAAATGATCATTGATCATAAGTACATGGTTGGGAAGCCTAATCTCTTTGATCACTCACCCACCCAAAAAAACTTCTAGATTCTGGAAAGGGATTAGATCATTATCCAAGCTCTGAAATTTGGTTATATATGGGAGGTAGGGAATGGTAACAAAATTAGATTTTGGGAAGATACTTGGTTTGTAACTCCCCCCTAGCAGTGCAATTCTGGTGTGTGTACTCTATCTGCAATGAGAAAATTAAATGTGGTAGTGATGTTTGAGATGGCCATCAATTAAAACTGTCTTTTAGAAGAAATTTTGATGACAACCTTCTGGAACAATGGTACCAATTGATTGAAATAGATGGAAGCATTGCCTTCTGTATTGAGCCTGATACTCTAGTTTGGCAACTAGAAAATAAAGGGCAATACTCTGCTAGCTCTTTGTACCATGTTATTAATTTCAGGGGGTCCAGCCTATATTCTTTCCTGTGGTGTGGAAACTTAGAGTACCCCCTAAAATTAATATTTTTCACTGGCTGCTATCCCACAATAAATTGATGACTAGGGACAATCGCAGGAAAAGACACATAATTAAACCCCTTGATTGTGTGTTTTGCTCTGAAAATGAATCATTCATCATATTTTCTTTGATTGGGTGGTGGCTAGGAAAATCTGACCTTTAATTAACGAGCATTTTAAAGTCCAGATTGTTGGAAATATGCCCTAGAGGCAATAATAAAATGGTTATTATTGTATTTCCTATTGTTCATGCTATAATTGTGTTAACCGGAAACCGTAATGCATGTGTGAATACATAGATCACAACATGTCCCTAGTGAGCCTCTAGTTGGCTATCTCGTTGATCAATAGATGGTCACGGTTTCATGACCATGGACATTGGATGTCATTGATAATGGGATCACATCATTAGGAGAATGATGTGATGGACAAGACCCAATCCTAAGCATAGCACAAGATCGTGTAGTTCGTTTGCTAAAACTTTTTTCAATGTCAAGTATCGTTTCCTTAGACCATGAGATTGTGCAACTCCCGGATACCGTAGGAATGCTTTGGGTGTGCCAAACGTCACAACGCAACTGGGTGGCTATAAAGCTGCACTACGGGTATCTCCGAAAGTGATGGCAGGCCCGGATTCCAACAAATGGCTTGAAGCCATGAAATCCGAGATAGGATCCATGTATGAGAACAAAGTATGGACTTTGGTGGACTTGCCTGATGATAAGCAAGCCATTATAAATAAATGGATCTTTAAGAAGAAGACTGACGCGGATGGTAATGTGACCGTCTATAAGGCTCGGTGAAGGGACGTGGATGTCGCCTAGAGGGGGGGGGGTGAATAGGCGCTTTAAAATAATTACGGTTTAGGATTGAACAAATGCGGAATAAAACTATCGTTTAATTAGTCAAGCACAAAACCTAAAACAACTAGGCTCACCTATGTGCACCAACAACTTATGCTAAGCAAGATAGACAACTAAGAGATAGCAAGATATGTAACAAGAAACAATATGGCTATCACAAAGTAAAGTGCATAAGTAAAGGGGCTCGGGTAAGAGATAACCGAGGCACGCGGAGACGACGATGTATCCCGAAGTTCACACCCTTGCGGATGCTAATCTCCGTTCAGAGCGGTGTGGAGGCACAATGCTCCCCAAGAAGCTGCTAGGGCCACCATAATCTCCTCACGCCCTCGCACAATGCAAGATGTCGTGATTCCACTAAGGGACCCTTGAGGGTGGTCACTGAACCCGTACAAACAAGGTTGGGGCAATCTCCACAACTTGATTGGAGGCTCCCAACGACACCACGAAGCTTCACCACAATGGATTGTGGCTTTGAGGTGACCTCAAATGCTCGGGGAAAACTCCACAACCTTGGAGACCCTGAAGCTTGCCCGGAGCTTTGCACCACAATGATTGAGCTCCAAGGCACCACCAACCGTCTAGGGCGCCAACGCACCCAAGAGGAACAAGCTCTAGGGTGCTCAAACACCCAAGAGTAATAGCTTCTCAACTTCTCACTTCCACGTATCACCGTGGAGAACTCAAACCTATGCACTGAATGCAATGGCAAAGGCACACGGAGTGCCCAAGTCCTTCTCTCCCAACTCCCACCAAAGCAACTAATGCTAGGGAGGAAATGAGAGGAAGAACGAAGAAGAACACGAAGAACTCCAAGATCTAGGTCCAAGGGGTTCCCCTCACTAAGAGGAGAAAGTGATTGGTGGAAATGTGGATCTAGATCTCCTCTCTCTTTTCCCTCAAGAAATAGCAAGAATCATTGGAGGGATTGAGAGTTAGCAAGCTCGAAGAAGGTCAACAATGGGGGAAGAACATGAGATCAAAAAAATGAGATCCATTGGGGAAGAAGACCTCCTTTTATAGGTGGGGAAAAATCCAACCGTTATCCACTCACTCAACCCCGCGTACCGCGGTACTACCGCAAAAGTCACAGTACTACCGTGACGGCTTGCAGTACTACCGCAACCTTGTGCGGTACTACCGCTAGCACGGGAGTAACCGGCCCTGGCCGTTAGCACGGGGCCACAAGCGGTAGAACCGCCGGAGCGGTACTACTGCGAGCCCATGCGGCACTACCGCACGGTTAGGAGAGGCAGCCACTAGAGGTGCACAGAAGTAAAAAATTACTTCCGTGCCAACCTTCGCAGAGGGAAACTCTGTGAAAAAGTCTGCACGGTAGTACCGGAAGTCATTTGCGGTACTACCGCTCGGGGGCGGAAGTAAAAAATTACTTCCGTGCTTGTGGTACTACCGCCCTCGGGGCGGAAGTAAAAAATTACTTCCGTGCCACTTGCGGTACTACCGCTCCGAGGAGCGGTACTACCGCAATCCACTGAACTGCAACACCTACAACTACTCGGCTAGAAAAACGGAAGAATACAGTCAAAACCAGAACTGCCACAACTTCTACAAATGAGCTCCGAATTGACAAGAGCTATCCAACACCGACTGGTTTTCTTAAGAAGAGACAGTATAAAAAAATGCCAAAGGTATAGAGATGAGAAACCTCTTTCAATAAAGAATTGGCAATAACCCCAACATCTAAAACATCATTGAAGATGCATCTGGACTCCATTTTTGATGAACTTGAGCTTGTCATGAAGTTGACCATAAGCTCAAGAAACCTCAACGAGAAAAACCAACCAAGAACCAAGACAGATGATGATGCCAAGAATGCAATGGTTTGAGCTCCTAACGAACGATACGATCAAGCTAATCACTTGAGAGCCCCCTTGATAGCACGGTTACCTACCCTATAACCCAGTCTCCCAACTACCACTATGAGACCGGTAAAATAGAAAACCCTATCAAGGTCAAACCTTAGCCTTGCGCATAGTCCACTTGAGCTAGATGATGACGATCTTGACTTCCTCAAGATGGACCACCTTTATTGATTGCGTTGGCTTGATGAAGACTAGATGATTGCTCCCCCATAATCCACTATGGGTTAGATACTCTTTGGCACATCTTCACAAGTCCATTGACATCACAATGGACGGCAAGCTTCAAGCCTGATCTCTCCATGATGCTTCACTTTAACTTGCACACCGCAACCTTGATAACGATCACCACTTGATGTCATATTCCATGGGTTGTATGGGATCTTCCCCTTGATGCAATCCCATGGAAATATGCCTAACCCCACAAAGAACTCTCACAAGGAACATGAGTTAGTACACAAAGCGTAATGGACAATGTTTACCATACCATGGGATCACTTGATCCCTCTCGGTACATCTTGCACACTTTGTGTGTTGATCACTTGATTCACTCTTTGACTTAGTCTTGATCAACCTTGTATCTTATATTCTCTCTTCATAAAGATGATGTCTTGAAGGTGATCATGAATGTTCACACAATCTCCTTCTTCAAGACATGCTTGCAATAAGCTTAACTCTCACATGATCAATCTTTGGATAAACCTTGAATACCACCTTGGTCATCATATAAACTCCTTGAAGCCCAACAGATGAACTTCAAGAAGTGCCTATGGACAAATACTTCAAATATAACACAAGGCAACCATTAGTCCATAGGGGTGTCATCAATTACCCAAAACCACAAATGGAGAAATGTGCTCTTACAATCTCCCCCATTTTGGTAATTGATGACAACCACTTTCAAGAGAGTTTATATAAGAAAATAGGCACAACCAAGCACACACAATGTAATGCATGTATGTGAGATGCAAAGTCTTAAACAACAAAAGCAAAACTCTCAAAGCATTCCAAACTAAACTCTCTAAACTTCTCCCCCATTGGCATTGATTGCCAAAATGGACAAAAAGTTTAGAAAGCCAATATAATAGGTGTTCCTCCAAAAAGTTTGTATATCTCAAAATATGTGTGCAAAGAAATACACATATCCAATGATAAGTAGTTGGAGGAATACAAACTATATTGAGAGTCTAAAGATTGCAAAAAGGATCATATGGCACAAAGACATACACCGGAGTGAAGCAAGCATTCAAAAGATACTAATTGGAACAATCAATCACATGGGCCAACGAGCCACATGAATAAAAGATATTATGATATGGGAAAAAAATGTTTATAAATAAACTAGAGGAGATCGCCATGATTTGTGAACAAATACGATTTTTTTGTATTTGAATACAAGTGCACAAAATAGGATCATGACTCCCCCAAAATCAATATAAACACATCACAAGTGCAAGCAAGTAGATAAGACAATGAGCATAGTACTTGCACTAAACATATGGTTGAGCAACATGTAAAAGAGGAAATCTTAAGAATAGGCTCAACCAACATGATGTCTGTGAGTCATGGCAAAGCACTTGAGAATACTAGTATAAGGATGAGCATAAAGCATCAACATAGTCTTGATGAAATGAGACACAAAGTGTAAACCATATCCTTCCCACACACAAACCACTTGCAAAAGGGTTCACAAGCTTACTAATAGGAAGACTAAAAAACAAATCTTGTGACAAACCTTAGTGAAGATGGGAAATTATAGCCTTGTCAAGAGGAGGGATACCAATCGAAATGGAAAAACCCTCATGAAGACAAGCAAGAGAAAAAAAATCTTCACCACCAACGAGTGCATCAAGATGCTAGGATATAAGATCCGCACTCAAGACAGATTCTTTCATCAAACCACCAAGTAAATAAAAAGGAAATGCAATGGTGGACGTGAAAGAAAAGAGGATATCAACTAGAGATGTAACTTCTCTCATGTGTAAGAGATTCTAGGTAGAGGGCACTCATGATGATATATCCACAAAGAATAATGTACCCACGAAATAGTTACAAGAAGGAACAAACAAGATATCCAAAAGGAAGTCATAAATATACCAATAAGATCTTTGCTTGAAAGCATAGCACATAGCCTAATATTCTCTAATTGTACATAAATGAACTCCCAATACACGAACATCAAAGACATCACAACTAGCATATGACATCATCGTTGAGACGCTTTGAGAAAGGAAACAAGTACCACAAGAATGAATCAAGAAATTCATGCCATGATGCAACCTATACAAGGTTGAATGTGAGAAATGTATGCATGAAGAAGATACTTGTTACCGAGATAGCATTGGATTGATGTAGTAGACAGTGGTTCTTCGATCAACCTAGCATGGTCCAATAAGCACATGGTGTCAACACCTTCCTTGTATCTGAGCCGGGTGTCCAATGTATCTCCAATTGTTCCTAGAACAACACCACAAACAAAGTGGTACCCAAACTTATGGGGACCAAAAAGTTAGTGGACCAACAATATATATAGGACAACCTCCACATAAATATGTGCATATAGATATGAAATTGAATTTCATGCACACTTTAGCCAATTTATGTCATAGTGGAGTTTCCCCTATATATAGGGTCAAGGAAAGAGAACATGCCAACGAAAGTACATGTAGTAAATACGCATGCTCAAAGCTTTCAAGAATCAACTCAACACACAGTTGATAAGATACCTAAAGAAAAGGTATCAAGTGAAAATAAGATACCAAACGAAAAAATATCACTTGACGAATACCAACTAAAAGATACATCAAGGAATGAGATATACATTGACACACGCCAAATAGAAGGAAACAATATACCAATTGAAGGAAAACAAGAGGTATCAAGTTCCCAAAAGAGAGCTAGGTTCCAAACAAACCAAACCCTCCGCAAATTTTCATGATGGCACAAAGCACCATAGAGAGAAGGCTTGCCTCCCACCAACACACACCAAAAGATTTATGATGAACACATAGAGAGAGTGTTCTACAGAAAATAGGATAGCTCCCCCAAGAGATGTGCATTTTATAGAATTTGCATTTGAATACAAAATGCACATGATGGGATCATCACTTTCCCTATATCTATAGAAACACTAGGCATGCTCAAAAAGATCCACAAGAGGCAAGGAAGACAAACGATAAATAAAATCCCATGTAAAGATGATTAGCAATCTCAACCACTTAAAAGGAATACCAATTGTCAAGGACAAGAAGTATTTGGAAATAATTCCCATTGGTAGATTGCAAATAGATCCAACATCATCTTTACTCCTCAATCATAAGCAAGTGACACTTGTAGAGCTAGCATGCCACCTAGGAACAAGATAAATTGTAATATCAAATCTAAGTGGCAATATCTCAAATGAACACATTCTCTGGGCTTGTAATATGCACATAGCATATTACTCCCCCATAATGTGGTAACCCAACGTTAATAACAAGTGGCAAATGAAATCCAACAAGAGATAATTAATGGACCGTTTAGAATTTGAATTTCTCATGAGAAGACATACCAAATAGAGGCTAGATAGTCTTGTAATATCAATACTAAGTGGTATTCCACATGTACACACATTTTTAGGGTCGTGAAGTGCATAAGGCACATCACTCCCCCAAAATGGGATAATCCATTAATCTCTCACAAAGAGCCAACTAAGATACAAACATGATGCAAAGAGGCTCTACACAAGACTCACACAAAGATGATGTGCAACCCGTCATACATACTTGATTTCTCAAGATAAACAAATAGGAAGCACAACATATACAAACACATGCAAGGTACAAAACCACAACATGCAAAGGGGCAAGTAACTAACAATGTATACAATTTAAGTACAAGTTACCGCAAGAAGGAACATTGGATATAAGATAGAAACTTGATAATCCACATGACTTGGCTTGAGATAATATGAATGATGAAGATCCCTTAATTCTTCATGATGTAGCCAAGTCACAAATGCCCTCCAACAATACCTATTGGTCAAGTTTGAGCTTGTTGGTCCCCAACCAAATTGGGTCCTAAGAGGTTAGTCACAATAGGCTTGGTTACCCAAATGGTTCTTTTCTTTACACCACTTTGAGTACCAACCAACTTGGCAAACACATTGCCAACCTTATCCTTCCCAAGAGAATAGATATCATCAATAATGATTGGGTTGGATAAGTTACCATTAGTGCATGAAGAAGCAAAGTGACCCTTCTCACGACATAAGTAGCAACATTTACCCTTTACTTTCTTCTCATTTGATTTCTCAAATTGAGGAGCATTGACTTGGGTTTTCTTGGCAAGTGGCCTTTCTTCAACTTGGCGTTGAGCATGAGATTGAACTTGTGGCCGCTTCCCTTGTTGCTTGTCACTATGGGGCTTCTTCTTCAATGGGCAAGATCTAACATGGTGCCCTTCTATTTTGCACTTGAAGCAAACAATCTTGGCCGAGTTCTTGACTTGTTCTTGGCCCTTCTTGTTGTTTCACTTGGACTTCTTCTTCTTATTGGAGTTGAATCCAAGTCCACCTTTGTCATTTGGGGATTTTTGCCCACACAAGATATTGTTGAGTGTGGACTTCCCTTTATGACTCTTTTCCAAGTCTTTCTTCAAAGAAGTGACTTGGGCCTTGAGCTCTTTGATTTCCTTTACATGGTTAGTATAAATACAAGTACTAGAGGAAGTATATGCTTCATTGTTAGAGCAACAAGGCAAGGAAAGTAATTCATCACAAGATGTACCAACATTATGAGTAGATGAACTACGAGGACTAGCACATGACAATAAAGCATTTCTACTAGATGTAGTGCTAATTTCCACATGAGGCTCACTAGATGTTACCTTAGTAGTACTAGCCTCACGAGCTATCTTTAGCACATTATGAGATACTAGAAGATCGCCATGAGAGCTAGAAAGATTTTCATGACTTTCTTCCAATTTCCCATAATTGCTAGATAGCAACTCAAGTTGAGCCCTTAGCTCAACATTCTCCTTTAATATGGATGCTTCATAAGAAATAGAGCTAGTAGCACAAGCATCATCATTAACAACAAAAGGAGAAGGCAACTTGGCAAGCTCTTTATCATATGAAACTTTAAGTTGAGCATGAGACTCGGTGAGTTCAATGAGCAAACTCTTAACGACCCTTGAGCCATTTTCGAGGTGCTCAAAGTCCTCAAGGGGTTTAGCATGTGCAACTTCAATCTTATCATTTTTAGTTCTAAAATCATTAGACACCTCGATAGCTCTTTCATGGGATTCCTTTAATCTAGATAATTCTAGAGCAAAGGTCTCCTCAAGAGATTCCTTGGTGGTTTGTTCATTTTCAAGAGCTTGAGATAGCTCCGTGATCTCATTAGTCTAATCACGTTCATGACCTTCCATTTTCTCAATGGTGGCCTCATGCTCCTCGAGATGAGCTTCCAACTCCTCAATATATTTCTTGCCCTCAATGGCAATAGACATGATTTCCATGAAGTTGGAACGAGCAATATTATTCTTATGAAGAGCTTTAAAAACCATTTCTCCCTTAAGTTTTAAGGAAGCAATATTATCACACTCTTCTGATTATCCTCATTATCATCAACATCATCATCATGAGATATATTGGGATTCAAAGTAGGAGATACCTTTGAAGCCTTAGCCATAAGGCAAAAGTGAGAAACAACAGATGTTGATGTAGGATCCCTTGAAGAACCATTCAAGACCACATCTTGTTCCATGGAGTGTTGGGTGTCCTCTACATTGTTAGCACAACAACTCGAGGACATAGATACATTTTTATCATGGCAACAAGATATAGCAAGCATATCATCATGAGATTTAGTCAAGCGATTTTTACATGATATGCAAGGACTATCAACACAAGCATGTGAAACATTTAAAGTGCTCGAGGTGTTAAAGTCCAAAGATGAAGCATTGCAATAAGATAGTGAAGAAGAATTATCAACAATAAGCCCACTATCATCATTACAGTGATCATCACTACTCACCATATAATTACCTTGTGGCAATCCACATGTAGGTGAAGTAGAAGAAGTTGAGAAGACAACACGAACGGAGGTGGAGGGAGAACAATCATCCCTACAAATCTTGGACACACCATATTTATCTTGAAGCTTTGTCCACAACTCATGAGCATCCCGGAATGGCATGAGTTCAAATATAACTACATTGCTCAAAGCATCAAAAAGCACATTAGAAGCTTGAGCATTGAGATAAGAGTTTTTCTCATCCTCTAAAGATATGTGTTGAGAATCCTTTGGAGGAGAAAAACCCATATCTACAATTCGCTATAAATTTGGGTCCATGACCCTAAAGAGATTAAGCATGTGAATTACCCAAACATCAAAATTTGTGCCATTGAAACTAAGAGTGTCAGAGAATCCTAATACCCTAGTCGACATCCTTACTCTCTAGTTGGTTAAACCTAATAATGAGAGACCTTGCTCTGATACCAATTGAAGGTATGTGGATGTCGCCTAGAGGGGGGGGGTGAATAGGCGCTTTAAAATAATTACGGTTTAGGCTTGAACAAATGCAGAATAAAACTCTCGTTTAATTAGTCAAGCAAAAAACATAAAACAACTAGGCTCACCTATGTGCACCAACAACTTATGCTAAGAAAGATAGACAACTAAGAGATAGTAAGATATATAACAAGAAACAATATGGCTATCACAAAGTAAAGTGCATAAGTAAAGGGGCTCGGGTAAGAGATAACCGAGGCACGCGGAGACGACGATGTATCCCGAAGTTCACACCCTTGCGGATGCTAATCTCCGTTCGGAGCGGTGTGGAGGCACAATTCTCCCCAAGTATCCACTAGGGCCACCATAATCTCCTCACGCCCTCGCACAATGCAATATGTCGTGATTCCACTAAGGGACCCTTGAGGGTGGTCACCGAACCCGTACAAACAAGGTTGGAGCAATCTCCACAACTTGATTGGAGGCTCCCAATGACACAGCGAAGCTTCACCACAATGGATTGTGGCTTTGAGGTGACCTCAAATGCTCGGGGAAAACTCCACAACCTTGGAGACCCTGAAGCTTGCCCGAAGCTTTGCACCACAATGATTGAGCTCCAAGGCACCACCAACCGTCTAGGGCGCCAACGCACCCAAGAGGAACAAGCTCTAGGGTGCTCAAACACCCAAGAGTAATAGCTTCTCAACTTCTCACTTCCACGTATCACCATGGAGAACTCAAACCTATGCACTGAATGCAATGGCAAAGGCACACGGAGTGCCCAAGTCCTTCTCTCCCAACTCCCACCAAAGCAACTAATGCTAGGGAGAAAATGAGAGGAAAACGAAGAAGAACACAAAGAACTCCAAGATCTAGATCCAAGGGGTTCCCCTCACTAAGAGGAGAAAGTGATTGGGGGAAATGTGGATCTAGATCTCCTCTCTCTTTTCCCTCAAGAACTAGCAAGAATCATTGGAGGGATTGAGAGTTAGCAAGCTCGAAGAAGGTCAACAATGGGGGAAGAACATGAGATCAAAAATGAGATCCATTGGGGAAGAAGACCTCCTTTTATAGGTGGGAAAAAATTCAACCGTTATCCACTCACTCAGCCCCACGTATCGCGGTACTACTGCAAAAGTCACGGTACTACCATGACGGCTTGCGGTACTACCGCAGCCTTGTGCGATACTACCGCTAGCACGGGAGTAGCCGGCCCTGGCCGTTAGCACGGGGCCACAAGCGGTAGAACCGCCGGAGCGGTACTACCGCGAGCCCGTGCGGTACTACCGCACGGCCGGCAGAGGCAGTCACTGGAGGTGCACGAAAGTAAAAAATTACTTCCATGCCAACCTCCGCAGAGGGAAACTCTACGAAAAAGTTTGCACGGTAGTACCGGAAGTCATTTGCGGTACTACCGCCTAGGGGGCAGAAGTAAAAAAATTACTTCCATGCTTGCGGTACTACCTCCCTCGGGGCGGAAGAAAAAAATTACTTCCATGCCACTTGCGGTACTACCGCTCCGAGGAGCGGTACTACCGCAATCCACTGAACTGCAACACCTACAACTACTCGGCTAGAAAACTGGAAGAATACAGTCAAAACCAGAACTGCCACAACTTCTACAAATGAGCTCCGAATTGATAAGAGCTATCCAACAGTGACCGGTTTTCTTAAGAAGAGGCAGTATAATAAAATGCCAAAGGTATAGAGATGAGAAACCTCTTTCAATGAAGAATCGGCAATAACCCCAACATCGAAAACATCATTGAAGATGCATATGGACTCCGTTTTCGATGAACTTGAGCTTGTCATGAAGTTGACCATAAGCTCAAGAAACCTCAACGAGAAAAACCAACCAAGAACCAAGACAGATGATGATGCCAAGAATGCAATGGTTTGAGCTCACAACGAACGATATGATCAAGCTACTCACTTGAGAGCCCCGTTGATAGCACGGTTACCTACCCTGTAACCAAGTCTCCCAACTACCACTATGAGACCGGTAAAATAGAAAACCCTATCAAGGTCAAACCTTA
Organism: Hordeum marinum; assembly: GCA_022496015.1. Taxonomy (NCBI): domain Eukaryota; kingdom Viridiplantae; phylum Streptophyta; class Magnoliopsida; order Poales; family Poaceae; genus Hordeum; species Hordeum marinum. The sequence goes on from CM039672.1 coordinate 226,510,541, forward strand.
GCCTTGCGCATAGTCCACTTGAGCTAGATGATGACGATCTTGACTTCCTCAAGATGGACCACCTTTCTTGATTGCGTTGGCTTGATGAAGACTAGATGATTGCTCCCCCATACTCCACTATGGGTGAGATACTCTTCGACACATCTTCACAAGTCCTTTGACATCACAATGGACGGCAAGCTTCAAGCTTGATCTCTCTGTGATGCTTCACTTGAACTTGCACACCGCAACCTTGATAACGATCACCACTTGATGTCATCTTCCATGGGTTGTATGGGATCTTCCTCTTGATGCAATCCCATGGAAATATGCCTAACCCCACAAAGAACTCTCACAAGGAACATGAGTTAGTACACAAAGCGTAATGGACAATGTTTACCATACCATGGGATCACTTGATCCCTCTCGGTACATCTTGCACACTTTGTGTGTTGATCACTTGAGTCACTCTTTGACTTAGTCTTGATCAACCTTGTATCTTATATTCTCTCTTCATAAAGATGATGTCTTGAAGGTGATCATGATTGTTCACACAATCTCCTTCTTCAAGACATGCTTGCAATAAGCTTAACTCTCACATGACCAATCTTTGGATAAACCTTGAATACCACCTTGGTCATCGTATAAACTCCTTGAAGCCCAATAGATGAACTTCAAGAAGTGCCTATGGACAAATCCTTCAAATATAACACAAGGCAATCATTAGTCCATAGGGGTGTCATCAATTACCCAAAACCACACATGGAGAAATGTGCTCTTACACTTGGCTTGTCGCTAAGGGTTATCGACAAGTTCAAGGAGTTGACTACGATGAGACTTTCTCACCCGTAGCGATGTTGAAGTTTGTCCGAATCATGTTAGCAATTGCCGCATTTTATGATTATGAGATCTGGCAAATGGACGTCAAAACGACATTCCTTAATGGATTCCTTAAGGAAGAACTGTATATGATGCAACCGGAAGGTTTTGTCGATCCTAAAGATGCTAACAAAGTATGCAAGCTCCAGTGCTCCATCTATGGGCTGGTGCAAGCATCTCAGAGTTGGAACATTCACTGTAATGAGGTGATTAAAGCGTTTGGATTTATACAGGTTTATGAAGAACCTTGTATTTACAAGAAAGTGAGTGGAGCTCTGTAGCATTTCTCATATTATATGTGGATGCCATATTGTTGATGGTAAATGATATAGAAATTTTGGAAAACGTAAAGGCCTCGTTGAATAAGTGTTTTTCAATGAAGGACCTTGGAGAAGCTGCTTACATATTAGGTATTAAGATCTATAGAGATAGATTGAAATGCCTCATAGGTCTTTCACAAAGCACATACCTTGAAAAGATATCGAATAAGTTCAATATGGATCAGTCCAAGAAGGGATTCTTGACTGTGTTGCAGGGTGTGAGATTGAGTACAACTCAATGCTCGACCAAGGAAAAGGATAGAGAAGAGATGAGTGTCATCCCCTATGCTTCAGCCATAGGCTCTATTATGTATGCCATGTTGTGTACCAGACCTGATGTGAACCGTGCCATAAGTTTGGTAGGGAGGTACCAAAGTGATCCGGAGCGGAACACTAGACAATGGTCAAGAATATCCTGAAGTACCTAAAAAGGACAAAGGACACGTTTCTCGTATATGGAGGTGCCGAAGAGCTCGTCGTAAAGGGTTACGTCGATGCTAGCTTCGACACAGATCCGGACAACTCCAAGTCGCAATCCGGATACGTGTATATTTTGAACGGAGGGGCAGTTAGCTGGTGCAACAGCAAGCAAAGCGTTGTGGCGGCATCTACATGTGAAGCGGAGTACATAGATGCTTCGGAAATAGCAAAGGAAGGAGTCTGGATGAAGGACTTTATCACCGACCTAGGAGTGATTCCCAATGCGCCGGGCCCAATGACTCCATTTTGTGACAACACTGGAGCTATTGCCCTTGCAAAGGAGCCTAGGTTTCACAAGAAGACAAGACACATCAAGCGCCGCTTCAACTCCATCTATGATTACATTCAGGAGGGAGATATAGATATTTGTAAAGTACATACGGATCTGAATGCCGCAGATCCGTTGACTAAAGCTCTCTCATAAGCAAAACATGATCAACACCAGAATGCTATGGGTGTTCGATTCATCACAATGTAACTAGATTATTGACTCTAGTGCAAGTGGGAGACTGTTCGAAATATGCCCTAGAGGCAATAATAAAATGGTTATTATTGTATTTCCTTGTTCATGATAATTGTCTATTGTTCATGCTATAATTGTGTTAACCGGAAACGGTAATGCATGTGTGAATACATAGACCACAACATGTCCCTAGTGAGCCTCTAGTTGGCTAGCTCGTTGATCAATAGATGGTAACGGTTTCATGACCATGGACATTGGATGTCATTGATAACGGGATCACATCATTAGGAGAATGATGTGATGGACAAGACCCAATCCTAAGCATAGCACAAGATCGTGTAGTTCGTCTGCTAAAGCTTTTTTCAATGTCAAGTATCGTTTCCTTAGACCATGAGATTGTGCAACTCCCGGATACCGTAGGAATGCTTTAGGTGTGCCAAACGTCACAACGTAACTGGGTGGCTATAAAGGTGCACTACGGGTATCTCCGAAAGTGTTTGTTGGGTTGGCACGAATCGAGACTAGGATTTGTCACTCCTTGTGACGGAGAGGTATCTCTAGGCCCACTCGGTAAGACATCATCATAATGAGCTCAATGTGACTAAGGAGTTTGTCACGGGATGATGTGTTACGGAACGAGTAAAGAGACTTGTCGATAACGATATTGAACAAGGTATAGGGATATCGACGATCGAATCTCGGGCAAGTATCATACCGGTAGACAAAGGAAATTGCATACGAGATTGATTGAATCCCCGACATCGTGGTTCATCCGATGAGATCATCGTGGAGCATGTGGGAGCCAACATGGGTATCCAGATTCCACTGTTGGTTATTGACCGGAGAGGTGTCTCGGTCATGTCTACGTGTCTCCCGAACCCGTAGGGTCTACACACTTAAGGTTCGATGACGCTTGGGTTATAGGGAAATAGTGTACGTGATTACCGAAGGTTGTTCGAAGTCCTGGATGAGATCCCGGACATCACGAGGAGTTCTGGAATGGTCTGCAGACAGAGATTGATATATAGGAAGTGAGGTTTTGGCCACCGGAAGTGTTTCGGGAATTACCGGTAACGTACCGGGACCACCGGAAGGGTTCCGGGGGTCCACAAAGTGGGGCCACCAGCCCTAGAGGGTTGCGTGGGACGAGAGTGGAAGGGACCAGTCCCAGAGTGGGCTGGTGCGCCCTCCACCCTAGCCCAAGGCGCAGGAAAGATGGGAGGGAGGGGAAACCCTAGACCCAGATGGGCCTAAGGCCCAATAGGGCTGCGCCCTCCCCCTCTCCCCTCTTGGCCGCCGACCAAAGGCCATCTAGGGCTGCCGCACCACCCTAGGGTGGGAACCCTAGGGGCTACGCACCCTCCTCCCCTCCTCCTATATATAGTGGGGGGTTTTAGGGGCTGCCAAACACACGAGTTCCTCTCCTCTCAGCGTAGCCCTACTCCTCCCTCTCCTCGTTCTTCGTAGTGCTTGGCGAAGCCCTGCCGGAGACCATGCTGCTCCATCGTCACCATGCCGTCGTGCTGCCGGAGCTCTTCCCGAACCTCTCCTTCCTCCTTGCTGGATCAAGGCGTAGGAGACGTCACCGGGCTATACGTGTGTTGAATGCGGAGGCGTCGTTGTTCGACGCTGAGATCGGAGTCCACCGTGATCTGAATCGCTACGAGTACGACTCCACCAACCACGTTCTTGTAACGCTTCCGCTTAGCGATCTTCAAAGGTATGAATATGCAATCTCTTCCCACTCGTTGCTAGTTTCTCCATAGATAGATCTTGGTGAACACATAGGAATTTTTTTGATTTACTACTACGTCTCCCAACATAGATTGGTGGAGATTTTGAGTCTATTGCTAGACTCTCAATCTCCAACAATAGGAATTCGGCTTTTAATTATGTTAGCTCTACTATGATGTGGTGCCGTTGGAAATATAGAAATGCTATGATTTTCAATAACACCACTTGGATATCTATCCACCAGGTCCTGAGGGGATTACTGAAACTTGGGCTATCGTGTCCCTTGATCAGGCTCGGGGGAGACTCTTAGCCTTCTCGATGCACCTCATGAATTTCCCGCGAAAACCATCGACAATCACAAGTGGCTGAGCTCCATTGCTCCTACACATGACGTGTTGTATTTTGATCCATGGGTCAAGCTCAAGATCACCGATGACCATGTTGGCTTCCTCTCTCCTGTCAAGAAGAAGACCTCTGATGACAAGTATGAGATGGCCAACCCAGTGTCAACCCTGGTGGCTTGCTAGTCTCCTCAAGCTCCTTCGGCGCCTCCCCTGAAGACTAGGAAAGCTGCTCTGAAGATCACCTATGAATAGTCCTTTAGATGCTAGTTCTCCTCGTGATTTTTCACCATAAGGTGATAGTCAATGTAATGAATCTTTCGCTCGTCACTTTAGTTTAGCTCAGAGTTGAGATCTAGTAGGTCGCCTCGTAGCGCTCTGCCTCGGGCGGCTCTCTCACCCGTAGCGGGAGAGAGCCGTCACCGCCTAACCTCCCGCCTTCGGTCACCTTCTTTACAATAGAGACTAGATCTGAAACCCTCTTCTCACCCTCTCTCCATCCATCTCGGAGTCCAGCGCTCTCGGCCGACCCGAAGATGACCCCCTACTGCCGCCGGCATAGCCACCTCCTCTCGCTTCCTTACTTGTCGCCACATGAGGCTGGCGTCGGGCAAGCCCATGGTGCAGTCGGGGATTATGGCAACGTGGCCTTTGCTGCTTCGCGTTGCGCGTTGGAAAGCGATTGGATCTGGGGTAGCGGCCCTTCCGGCTAGGCCCCTTTGTGCTGTGGTGAGGGCGGGGGTGGCATGGTGCCGATGGTCTGGTCGGATAGCAGACGGATCTTTGGTGGACCAGGGCCTAACGTGGCTGCTCTGGCGGCCGGCAGCGCCTGATCTGGCCGCTGCCTTTCGGCCCTGATCGGTGTGCTTCTCTCCTGCGGGTTCCTGGCGGTGCCGACGTGGCTTGTCAGGACCCTGGTCGGTGGCCGCAAGTGAAGCTGGTGGAGGAGTTTCAGATTGGGGGAAACCCCTTGATCGGCCCCGGCCGGTCGCACCGACGACAACGCTCAAGGGCGAACGCTTTTCTTCTTGGAGACGTCGGTTTACGTCTGCTCCTCCACTTCCCCTACCTACCTTTCAGGTGAAAACCCTAACTCCGGTGGGTGGCGACGGCGTCCTTGACGTCATGACCTTCCTGAAGGCATCGCCTTGATGGTTGAGTGGTGGTGCGCATTGTGTGGGTCCTTGACGGTTGCTGGTGGTGGGCACTGCTCCGGGGGAAGCCCTAGGATCTGGTCTTTCAGATCGGACGATGGTGGTACTGCGGTGCCGTTTCTCTCTTGGGAGCATCGTTTCTGGAGCAACGCTGGATGACAGAGGCAAGAGGTGGAACGGCTTCGTCTTGCACGGAGCTTTGGTGGAGCCGTCAAGTCATGCCTGACCGACAGGTGCTACGCTGAGTCATGCCTGGTTGGCAGGTGCTACGCACGACAGTTCTTCCAGACTCTTCGCGTCTGGACGGATGAGCGTAGGACGGTGGCGCCGTTGGGCGCCGTGGTGGCGTCGACGGATGTCCGGACTGGCAAGGATGATGTGGATCTCACACCTGAAGATGGGCCAGCGGTCCGATGATGATGACGGCTTTTAAAACGTGTGCATGTGATGTTCGCTTTAGGTCTGTTGTACCAGCTGTTGGTCCCGATACTTTATGTGGATGGATTGACGACGACACCGTTTTTAGATATGGAAAGTGAGAACACTCCACATTACCGAGTTAATTTGTAGGTGTGAGTGTTGGCTTCAGATGGACTGATATATGTTTTTGTCAAACCTTTGTAAAATAATTAATAAAGATGAGTACATGCATCGAATTGATGCAGAAGGTTTAACCTCCTTTTTCTAAAAAAAGCAGTTCTGCTTTCTCTGTTGAACTGCTCCTCTAAGAGAGCCAGTGTATGCATAACTTTTGGTTTCATTCCAGCATTGGAAGCGGGGAGAATTATCTACCTTTTCCTCTCTTTTTTTTGGGGGATTTTTTGCCTGCAAGGAGGAGGCCGTTATCAAAGGGCCAAGCCCAAGAGTCGAAACCCCCAATGTGACATGATGTAGGCCCAGTCGGCTCGACGCAACCATCAGATCGCCCCCCCCTCCCCTCGGCCTTCCCATTCACGCCGGACGCAGCCGGAGTGCCATCTCTTTCGACGTCGGCGTTCTCCTGCGCAGGTGAGGCATCACCTACTTCGCGCTACGAGGCCGGCATGTTCGAGCCGTGTGGATTGAAACCCTAGAGAGCAGTAGGTGATGTTTTGGGGTGTGGATTGAAACATAGGCCGAGAGCAGTAGGTGTGGATTGAAACATAGGCCGAGCCGTGTGGATTTGCTTACTTATACTCCCTCCGTTTCTAGATATAAGAACTTTTAGAGATTACACTATGGACTATATACAGATGTATATAGACCTATTTTGAAGTAAGATTCACTCATTTTGCTCCGTATATAGACTTATAGTGGAATTTCTAAAAGGTCTTATATTTAGGAACGAAGGGAGTACTTGGTTTTTCGGCAGGTATGATTTTTGATTCGTCATCGCTCAAAAAGAAGATCAATGATCCTTCAACCATGCTGTTGTACGAATTGCCCTCTGGCTTCGCAATGATCTCTTTTGATGGGGTCGACCTCAACATTCCGATGGAGGTACTTGTTTTTCCGTTGCTGATCCTCCTTTGTTTCGATGAAAAATTCAAAATCATGTAACTGTTTTCTGTCTTTTTCCTCTCTTTGCAGGACCTCTGGGCATACCCTCCAAAGGTTCTTTGTAACACTACCATTTTCCTGACTTCCTATTTTTGTCATGTTTCCTGCATGCTGCCAACTCTGCAAAATCCGCAGCCACCTTTCAGCATTCTTGACTATTGAGGGGTGGAGTATAAATATTAACTCATTACTCGGCACTCTCTCTGTCTCAGAATATGTTTCTTCAGCCCACCATGCGCATAATTCAATGAAGCACTAAACCTGAGAAAATAGGAATTGATTATACGTATATTCCTGCAGCCAACTAACCGTTCCAACATACTTAAATATGAATTCAAATTGCAAACATTCCAATAACTACATGTTTGGTTTTCACAGATATGTTGAAACTCAATTTTGCGAGGCCAGGAAAACATGTACAGGGAAGCAGAGCAAGTAGTGATTACTTGTTACGGAACTGATCCGGTATCCAATCAAGCTAGTTTACCTTTTTTTTCCTGGGTTAGAGTCAATTTTTATCTCCACGTTAGGTTTTGATGTCATCGTGCACCATCTTCAGTGGCCAGAGATCTGCTAATAGGTCCTTCAAAAATGAATTAGTGCAGGTGAAACCTAACTGGTTACTGCTATGCACACATTTGTACTGAGTGGTTACGTCGTCATAGCTAGGGATGAATGAGCTCTAACATGGCACCTTTACCTAGAATGCCACTATGGGTTGTTCCGATATACTAAGATCTAGCTTCCCAAATGAACAGTTTTGGGAGCACCAATGAAGGAAGTGTATAACAAAGGCAATATTAATACTTAACGATTGAGGCACACCTATTGAAATACCCTGTCTCCTGTCATTATTTAGAATACCCTGTCTGCTGTCATTATTTAGAATACTTGACAAAGGCAACATTAATACTTCACGATTTAGACACATATCATTATGTTTAAGAAGATTTTTTAAATACCTTTTGCATTTCTTTCTCAGAATGTCAGGCTGGAGGAATTCAAAAAGTTTGAGAAGTCCACTGCCATTGACCTTACTAACGGGGTTGTGGGTAAAGACCTGTCTGAGATGCTCACCAAGTTTTGTGGCTCTGTGCAGAAACTACTTGTTGGACGGGCTGAATACAAAAGAATAATTGAAGAGAAGCTGGTTAGTGTAACCCTGTAAGCTATCTTGTTGCCTCTGTTTGTGCAAACAGTATGGCTCACCATTTTTGTTTTCAGGAAATAACCTGTCAGTATGATAATATTGTGGAGGAGCTGATTTGGGGTCTAGAGAATATCCTGCATACTTTATTGCCTGAGGAACCATCAGAGCCGAAGGAGTATCGCCCCCCAGGGGGAAAGGATTAAGCCTTTTCTTAGACCAATATGGCTTTGTTGTCACAGAAGACTCGGTGAGGCTATCGGCTTGTCCTTCTTATTTCTGACATGGAATGTTCTCTGCTTTATTGCTCCATTGTCATGCAATTTTATTCCTTTTCTTTTCAGCATGCTTAGTAACCTTGAGTAAGTCTTATTTGTCCGTGCAGTGTTAGCCCTTTTCAGATGATTGTGTGCTTGTAATGCTTTATTGCAAACGAACTGTTATTCATGGACATACTGGTGTTGTGAATTGAAATTTATCACATGATTTTCCAGATTCTTTTGCCCTTTTCCTGCTACTTCCAATGATGAAACAGATGTTCATTTTTATCCATGTTACTAGATGCATTGTTGAGACGGCTCTTCTCTTGTATCATCTCGAGTTACATGAATGGCAGTACTTGGAACTATTGTGCAATTCTATAAAGAAATTCATTGATGTATCACCTCTTACTAAGGGTTGGAGTTTACTCAAATTTGCAACAGCTCTGAAGTTTCTTTCTTACCCTAAAGAATCATATGAAATCTGCCCCCCTCATAAGGTGATTGTAATATTTTTTATGTGCGTTTTGAGTATCCATATACAGTAATTGTCGTTTTAACACTAGACTGAATTACGTTTCTTTCAGATTTTGTCAGCTGCTGGGTATGAGGGTGTAATGTCCATGAGACGCCAATACAGAAATATGATTAAGGCTGAGATTGATGTCTTGTCAGTCTACCGAGATGTTTATGTACTCTATTAAAAAAGGATTGACCTTCTGCTCGAATTATGCTCCCTGATGCCGGTGGACCCAAACAAAATTATATATGGAATGATCATTTTTTAGGAATAGCTGATTAGACTGATTTACCTACTGGTTCCGAAGTTGGAAAAGAAGCTATTACTGATGTTGATAGTATGCTCGCATCTACTGAAAGTTGTACTCAAGTCTCTGAAGTGATGGCCAGTGAATTGGAGCCACTTCCAGCCTGATGTGTTTTTTTAGCCCGCTAAAGGCCGGTGCAACACATCGGCCATATGTGGTTCGACGTCATATCGGGCCTATTAACTGTTCATATTTTCGACGACACAAACCCAGCCAGATCGCAGTTTCGGCTTGCTAAAGGTCCGTGTAGTAGGTTGGTGCATTTGCGGTCTATGTTGACTTTTGGCCTGTTAACGGTCCGACATGTAATTGGGCTATCGTGGGACGAGATACATTTCGACCTGCTAATGGCCTATGGGTTGTTTGGCACACTTTATGTCCAATCATCTTGTGTCCTGCTGATGAGTGGATTTTATGCATATTTTTCAGAGTATATTCTAGTGTCAAAATCCCTCATATCATATCCATCTAGCACGTATTCATGTCTCCAATGCATAGTTTTCGATATTTACCTGTTCTACGAAGTTCATTGCACAATGTTTATTTTTATTTATTTATTACTATTTTTTCATCGTTTTGTGGTCTTTGTAGGCGTGTTGACCTGTTCATGGACTTGGGACATCAAAAGAATCAAGCTAGGGGTCAAACTGGAGAAGTTCGAGGCACGAGATCAAGGCCCTTTGGAGAGTTTGATGATTTGACATTTATCAAATTGTCCAAAATGAAGATCCAAGGCCACAAACGCATAGGCCTTTTTTCTAGCAATCTAATGAGCCCATGAACGTCAAAATGAGAGGTCCTATGAAGAAATGGCGACCAAAATACGAAGTATCTCCCGAAGTCCAGAGTGAAAGACAGATTTTTATATGACCGGGGTCTCTCATTTGAGCGGTTGTTTGAGCTCCAGACAGCCATGGAAATTGGCCAAAACTTTCCAAATTTTGCTTTGATTTCTTCCCCATTTTTCCTACGAGATCCTTGACGACCAAGGCATGTTTGCGACGGGAATTTGCCTCCCCTTGAGCCCTTGGATGAAAGAGGAGACTAGATCAACGGAGGACACCCGAGCAACACTCCTATATGAAGGCCTCCAACCCTAGCCGTCGGCTCATACCATCTTCATCCTTCAGAAGTCTCATCTACATCCACCACACATCCATTGCATCAACTCCATCATAGAGAGAAGGGCCAAGCCAAGGAAGGAAGGGAGGAGGCGCCTCCACACCGGCACCGTCCGGAAAGCCGGCGCCCTCTTCATCACCGCCGACATGCCTTTCCCCATCTTCATCTCCAACTTCATGTTGGCTTATAACTCATCCTAAATCTCTATGTACTTAATCACCATGTTTAAGTAATTTACTAGTTCTTGGGGAATAGGATGAACTCTAGTTCGTACTAGCATTGAATAATTTTGCGCGACATGAGATAACCTCTCCATGTATTGTTAATGTTCTTCGTGATATTGGGTGAAGTGCACCATACAACATTTGCCTATTTTGGACACAAGGATATTACTATTGGATGAAGTGGAGAGCGAGAAAGCAAGTGACAACATAATCTTTAGTGTTTCGAATCAACAACGATTGAGTCATCCGAACGATGGTTACAGGACGCAATTTATACGATCCGGAAAGACACGACGGTTCAGAGAGGCGTCGGTTCTGGACGAGCGGGAGAGGCGCCGGTTGCGGAGGAAACCCGCCCGACGGTTTGGGAGAGGAGGAGATTCCCTAATACATTTATGTAATAAATCTTAACACTCCCCCTAATCTACACTTGACCATGTAGAATCATCTCACGATTGTCCGGGTAGTGCCATCATCTCAAACGATCAGTCTTCGGGAAATTATTCATGAAAACTTTGATGAGAACCTGAGACATAAACTCATAAAGAGATGGCATAATGTGATGTCTTAAACAAGGATATCTCAAGAAGAGACTCCCCCTGACACCTGCAAGTCCCTAAGTCATCGCATACCAATTCCATGAACATATTTCCGGAATGTAGAACTTGGTAGAGACTTGGTAAATAAATCAGCAAGGTTGTCGCATGATTTGACTTGCAGAATGCTTATTTCCCCGCTTTTATGAAGATTGTGGGGGGAAAACCATTTAGGAGAAATATGCTTAGTGATATTACTCTTGATGTATCATGTTTGCATCTGTGCAACATAGGCCGCATTATCCTCATAGATAATGGTGGGTGATTCTATCGAACCAATTCCACATGACTATTGTATGTGGTTGATCATTCTACAAAGCCATACACACTCACATGATGCTTCAAATAATGAAATTATTTCAGAATGATTGGTATATGTTGCCACCAGAGTCTGTTTTGAAGAATTCCATGATATAGCAGTACCACCATGTAGGAACACAAAGCCGGTCTGAGATCTGGCATTATGGGGACCAGACAAATATCCGGCATCTGCATATCCAATCATACGAGTGTCCTAATTTCTCTAGAACTGAAAAACTAGGCCAAGATCCTTTGTGCCTTGGAGATATCGAAAGATATTCTTCACTCCGGACCAATGACGTTTGGTGGGAGTTGCGCTATGTCTAGCAAGTAGATTCACTGCAAATGCAATATCAGGTCTTGTGCAATTTGCAAGATACATAAACGATCCAATGACACTGAGGTATGGAACTTCATGTCCCAACATTTCTTCTCCATCATCCCTCGGTCTGAACGAATCTTTCTCTACGTCTAGAGATCGAACCACCATAGGAGTTTTAGATGGATAGGATTTGTCCATATTGAATTTCTCCAATATTTTCTAGATATAGGCAGCTTGGTGTACCATGATTCCTGAGGGAAGGTGCTCAAGTTGAATACCTAAGCAAAATTTGGTTTTACCCAAATCCTTCATCTCAAATTCCATCTTTAGATGATTGCATGCTTCATCAATGCCTGGTGTGTTGCCAATGATGTTGAGATCATCAACATACACAGAAATGATGCAAAATCCTGTAGAGGATTTCTTGATGAAAACACATGGGCAATCAGTGCTATTGGAGTAACCTTTATGAAGAAGGAATTTACTGAGTCGGTTGTACCACATCCGTCCCGACTGTCTTAAGCCATACAATGACTTATTCAGCTTTACACAATACATGTTGCATTTTGCACTGTTATTCAGGACAAAGATTCCGTTAGGAACCTTCATATATATGTCCAAATCTAATGACCCGTAAAGATATGCGGTCATGACGTCCATCAACGGCATGGATAGACGATTTTGCACTGCCAAAGATATAAGATATCGGAAAGTGGTTCCACTCATTACTGGAGAGTATGTCTCATTGAAATCAATGTCGTGTTTCTGCGTGAAACCTTGTGCTACGAGCCTCGCTTTATATCTCACCACCTCATTGTTCTCATTCCGTTTCCGGAGGAAAACCCATTTGAATCCCTCAGGGAAAACATTGGAAGGTGTATGTATTGTTTAAGTGAATACCTTTCTTTTGTTAAGTGAGTCAATTTCTACTTGGATTGCATCCTTCTATTTAGGCCAGTCGGAGCGCCTTTGGCACTCGACGATAGAACTTGGATCATGATCAGTGAGAAGGGTATCTGCAATCGTTTCAGCAAAATATATGTCGACAGTCATAGTCTTACGGTCAAATGATTCTCCAGAATCAACATAGTTGATGGAAATTTCCTGCACCCCTAGAGACTCTTCGTGATTTCCCAATACGGTTGAGTCTAGGTGTTCCGATGTTCCAGCCAGTTTGTGCACAGTGGAGCTGGGTTGTGGAGGTTGCCCTTCCACTGGGTGTATACTACCCATCAGGTGTTTGTCAACGTTGAGTTGACCTGCATTTACTAACTCCAAGGATTTTCTCCTCGTTTCCCTTTGCTGCTTGCTCGAAGCTAGCTCCGGGTTAGAGGCCATACTACTCCCCCTCTTTTTAGGAACAGGGAGTTGAGTGGTTTTTATTGGTACCCCCACTCTTTCTTACGCGTTTCTAACCGGATTTAAGGATTTTGTAACACCTTTCAGATCAGTAAATGAATCTGGCAGATTATTTGCAAGATGTTGCAAATTAATGATCTTCCGAACTTGAAGTTCGGTCTCATGGGTACGTGGATCAGAGTTTCTGGTACTTGAAATCTCCCCCTAATGCCGGAATATGTTCCTCATTAAATATGCAATCAACATGACGGGCTGTGAATAGATCCCCAGTTAGGGGTTCCAGGTACTTGATAATCGACGACGATTTGTACCCCACATAGATCCCCAACTTTCTATGTGGGCCCATAGATGTCCGTTGTGGTGGTGAGATCGGGATCTATGTAGCACATCCGAACTTATGCAGATGGGAAATGCTTGGAGGATTTTCACGTATCAATTCCAGAGGGGAAGAACTGTGATATGTAGTTGGCCTCAATTGTATCAAGTCAGCAGCGTGTAAAACGGCATGACCCCAACAAGAGGTTGGCAAGTCGCAATTCGTCAACAAAGGTCTTGCAATGAGTTTAATCCTCTTAACCAATGCTTCAGCCAAACCATTTTGTGTATGGACATATGGAACAGATTGTTGAACTTCAATCCCCAAAGCCATGCAATAATCATTGAAAGCACGTGAGGAGAATTCTGTAGCGTTGTCCATTCAAATTGTCTTAATTCGACTTTCAGGATAATGGGCTTGCAACTTAATGACTTGCCTCATTATCTTGGCAAATGCATGGTTCCGTGTGGATAGAAGACACACATGTGACCATCGTGTAGATGCGTTAATCAGAACCATGAAATACCTGAAAGGTCCAGATAATGGCTGAATGGGACCACAAATGTCTCCTTGAATATGTTCAAGGAACTGGAGTGGTTCAGCTTGTATTTTGAGGTGCGAGGGCCTCAAAATTAGCTTTCCCGTGGCACAAGATGTGCACACAAAATCAGAAGATTGAGGAAATTTTGACTCAAGCAAATTATGACCAATATAATTGCTAGTAATTTTTCTCATCATCCCTATTCCAGGATGTCCTAGGCGATCATGCCAGGTCTAGAATACGTTAACATTCTGGAAAATTACTTTGTATGCAACATGTTCCACGGGTTTGATGTACGTATAGTACAAACCAGACGATAGAGAAGGAATTTTCTCATGTACCTTCTTGCCATATCTATGATCTGTAGTAAAGAGTAGATACTCCTCTTTGTTGCCTTCATGGGTTTCAATATGAAAACCATTCTTACAGATATCTCGATAACTGATCAGGGTACGTGAGGAGTCGGGATACAATAAAGCATCCTCAATCATCACTTGTGTACCACTTGGGAGGGTGAATATGGCATGTCCAGTACCAGCAATCACTGTATCGCGTCCAGCGATAGTTAGAATATCTACATTCATCTTTTTTAGAGTTTGGAAATATTTCATCTTCCTTAGTATGGAGTTTGTGGTACCACTATCCACAAGGCATAATTCTTCTTCCATCGGATTGTTCCCGTAGAAACTATATAAAACAAAAGAATTTTCCATAAGAAAACCTTATGTTAATACATAGAATACAATCTTATTATATCAAATGTGCTGATACAATATAATATAAAGACAACAACAAAATTATGTTCTTATTACAATCATCACAAATGGACATAATTAAGTAGATCGCTAAGGAGGTCAAGGGACTAGTCAAAGTTGCCAAACACATCGTTTGAGGTGTACTCAAGCAACATGGCCTCCGTTTCAGCAAGGTCCTCAAGTGGACAAGGAATCATGGCGTTGCTCGGTCCAGGAGGAACATCGTGTGAAGCACCAGCTCCATTTGTGTCATGCGGATGAAGGTTGAAGTTGGCTTCAAACCTTTTCCCTTGGCGTGCTTTGCGTGCCTGAGATTGCTGGTACAACATGGCCAGATGCTTGGACATTGAGCACTTTTCAATAGAATGTCTGTAGCATCCACACTTGTTGCAAAGCTTAGATTTATCAAACCTTGGCTTTGCAGTGCCTTTTCCCTTGCCCATGTTTCTGAATTTTCTGTTCCCGTTGCGCTTGTGCTTGTGCTCAGAATTGGAATGTTTACCTCGAAAGGTACCATTAAACTTCTGTCTATTCGCGACATTCAGATGAACTTCAGGTAATGGTTGTGCCCCAACTGGGCGCTGAGAGCCATTCTTAGCGAGTAGCTCATCATGTTTTTCAGCCTGAAGTAACATGTGAATAAGCTCGGAATAGACGGTGTAGTTGCGAGCACGGTATTGTTGTTGGAGGATCCTATCTGAAGGGAGCATAGTAGACAAAGTTTTCTCTATCTTCTCCCCCTCATGAGGTTCCTTCTCACAAAAGTGTAGTTTGGAACATATCTTATGAACATCATGATTGTACTCACCAATGGACTTGAAATCCTGAAGGCGAAGATGAGTCCAATCATGGAGTGCTTCTGGCAGGACTACTGCCTTCTGCTGTTCATACCTCGTTTTGAGGGTCAGAAACAGAGTACTAGGAGATTCCTCCTGTAAATACTCAGACTTGATATCTGGATGAATATGATGCCTTATGATGAATAAAGCAGCATAGTTCTGTTGTTCTGTCAGCGGTGTGGTCCAACCGGGAGAGGAGTCTCCAGGGGTTGTATTGCACGCGCTATCCCACGGGACGCAAGACTGATCTTGATGTCCATAGCCCATGTAGGATAGTTGTTTCCATTGAGGGCAAGCTCCTCAAACTCTTTGACAGTCATCTTTGCCTACATGGGGAACCAGAGATAATTAATTTACAAACAGTAAATTAAAAACCATCATGGTTGTGTAATAAGAATGCTAAAATTTGATACTCAAGTGTAAACTTGAAAAAATCTCAACCTCAACTGTGTGAACATAACACTTTGAAGATCACTTAGATCTCATAGTAATAGGCTGCATGGCCATTACCTTGTGTATGCTACAATTTAGATATAAGGAATACACGTTGAAGGTAATCGCTTGTCGAGATTGAAAAAGTGTAGACCTCACAATAAGAGAGGATAGTCTGCAAATGTGCAGTAGATCACAACTCATTACCTTGTGATTCCAAATAAGCCGAGGGAGAAATATTGAAAAATTTGCAAGTTTGATATGCGAGGGAAGATGATCTCAATCGCAAAAACATGTTCATTAAAATGAGATGTGGTAAACACATGGAACATGTCATTCTTCCCGAATCAAATTCGGTACTTTATTTATATTATCAAGCCATTGCATAATATAAACACTCCAATAATTACACAAATCCTAAACAAGAGTAAATCTAGAACTGGACTAAATGAAAATAGTAGTACTAAAACAGTACTAAACATAGTCTAAAATTACACTATATACAATAATTAGTACTAGACTAATAAAAAAATAGAGAGAGAGAGAGAGAAAACACAAACAAACAGTAGCCGGCCGGAGGCAACACAGGCGCCTGGGCCTGGACAGCCTTTGGTCAGCCCATGCGAGTCCCGCACCGCATAAGAGAGGCGAGGAGTGGGGCGGTTACGGATAAGATCCGCCCCCGACCTACACTACTGCCTCCCCACCACCTATGCTCGAGGCCAGGGGAACCCGCCTGCGGACGGAGCGAGGGCTGCCGCCTCCCTTTCTACTCTGGTGATCATCGGCACATCACAAAGGATCTCTCCTCATCAGAAGAGGAGGAGACGACGATGGGGTCCTGGTGGGCAGCGCCGAGGCCATGGCTCGCCGGAGCCCACGAGCCAGCGCGGCGGCTAGGCTGGCGGTCGATGGCGGCGACGGCTCGCTCGAAGAGGCGGCTGAAGCTCCGTCCGGCGTGGCTGCTAGAGCCTGCGGCCATCCCCATCCACGGTGGGGCGAGTCCACTGGATTCGATCCCGGCCCCGAAACAGATGACGTCGGAGGTGCCGGTCGGTGCGGAGACGAAGGCGAGCGCCTCCTCCGCGGTCACCTCGGTGCGCATCGGTGATGCTACTACACAACCTTCTTCTTGTAGACTTGTGTTGGGCCTCCAAGCGCAGAGTTTTGTAGGACAGTGGAAATTTTCCCTCAAGTGGATGTGCTAAGGTTTATCAATCCGTGGGAGGTGTATGATGAAGATGGTCACTCTCAAACAACCCTGCAACCAAATAAAAAAGAGTCTCTTGTGTCCCCAACACACCCAATACAATGGTAAATTGTATAGGTGCACTAGTTCGGCGAAGAGATGGTGATACAAGTGCAATATGGATGGTAGATATAGGTTTTTGTAATCTGAAAATATAAAAACAGCAAGGTAACAAATAGTAAACGACGAGCAAAATGTTGTATAAATGCTTGGAACAAGGCCTAGGGTTCATACTTTCACTAGTGCAAGTTCTCTCAACAATATTGGCATAGTTGAATCATATGTAAATACCTCTCGTGCGACAAAGAGTTCACTCCAAAGTCATAAATAGCGGAGAACTAACGAAAAAATTATTGTAGGGTACGAAACCACCTCAAAGTTATCTTTTCTGATCAATCTTATGAGCTATCCCTATAAGTGTCACGAACAGCCCTAGAGTTCGTACTAAAATAACACCTTAAGATACACATCAACCAAAACCCTAATGCCACCAATGTTGGGGAACGTTGCATGGGAAACAAAAAAATTCTATGCACACGCAAGATCTATCCATGGTGATGAGCATCTACGAGAGGGAGAGTGGATCTACATACCCTTGTAGATCGCTAAGCGGGAAGCGTTAAGAAACGCGGTTGGTGTAGTCGAACCTCTTCGCGATCCAAATCGCCGAGCATCTCGTGATCTCATCACGATCCGTCCCATGATCCAATCATGATCCGTCCCACAAACTCATCACGATCCGTCCCGCGATCTCATCACGATCCGTGTCGCGATCTCGGTCACGGTCTTTCCGATCTAGCGCCGAACGGACGGCACCTCCGCGTTCAGCACACGTACAGCTTGATGACGATCTCCGCCTTCTTGATCCAGTAAGGGGGATCGGAGAGGTAGAAGAGTTCTCCGGCAGCATGACGGCGCTGCGGCGATGGTGGTGGAGCTATTCCGACAGGGCTTCGCCTAAGCATTGTAGAAAACCGATCTAGAGGAGAAACTATGCACTAGAGGAACGGGTAGCACGTGGCTGAAAAACTTGTGCAAAAACCCTCAAAACCACTAGTATATATAGGAGGAGGGGAGGAGGAGGCTTGTCCCTCAAGGGGCCAGCCCTAGGCTTTGGCCGAACCAAGGAGGGAGGAGTCCTACTCCTCCACTCCTAGTAGGATTAGGACTCCTTCCTTATTTGGTCCTTTTTGCCTTTTTCCACCTTTTTCCTTTTGGGCTTTTCTTCCCAGCTGCATGGGCCTTGTGTGGGACTTCCACCAGCCCACTAAGGGCTGGTATTCACCCTACCACAGCCCATGCAGCCTCTTGGGTCGAAATACCCCTCCCGATGGTCTCCCGGTACACTACCGGCACTCCCGGTACACTACCGATAAGCCCGAAACTTTTCCGGCGACCAAAATAGGACTTCCTATATATCAATATTTACCTCCGGACCATTCCGAAGCTCCTCGTGATGTCCGGGATCTCATCTGGGACTCCTAACAACCTTCGGTCACCACCATACATAACTCTATACTATCGAAACGTCACCAAACCTTAAGTGTGCAGACCCTGCGGGTTCGAGAACTACGTAGACATGACCGAGACACCTCTACGGTAAATAACCAATAGCGGGACCTGGATGCCCATATTGGTTCCTACATATTCTACGAAGATCTTTGTCGGTCGAACCTCTATGTCAAGGATTCAGTTAATCCCGTATGAAGTTCCCTTTGTTCTTCGGTATGTTACTTGCCTGAGATTCGATCGTCGGTATCTGTATACCTAGTTCAACCTCGTCGGTCTCTTTACTCGTTCCATAATACAAGATCCTGTGGCTAACACTTAGTCACATTGCTTGCAAGGCTTATTGTGATGGTGTATTACCGAGTGGGCCTTGAGATACCTCTCCGTCACATGGAGTAACAAATCCCAGTCTTGATCCATGCTAACCCAACAGACACCCTCGGAGATACCTGTAGAGTACATTTATAGTCACCCATTTACGTTGTGACGTTTGATACACACAAGGCACTCCTCCGATGTCACTGAGTTGCATGATCTCATGGTCATAGGAATAGATACTTGACATGTACAAAAACAGTAGCAATAAACTGACACGGTCATATGCTACGTTTGTAGTTTGGGTCTTGTCCATCACACCATTCTCCCAATGATGTGGTCTCGTTATCAAATGACATCTCATGTCCATGTCTAGGAAACCTTAACCATCTTTGATCAATGAGCTAGTCTATTAGAGGCATACTAGGGACATGGTTTTGTCTATGTATCCACACATGCATCTAAGTCTCCGATCAATACAGTTATAGCATGGATAATAAATGATTATCATGAACAAGGAAATATTATAATAACTAATTTATTATTGCCTCTAGGGCATATTTCCAACAGTCTCCCACTTGCACTAGAGTCAATAATCTAGTTCACATCACTATGTGATTCGCATTGTTATGAATCTAACACCCAATGAGGTCTGGGGCTCGATCATGCTTTGCATGTGAGAGATGTCTTATAGTCAACGGGTCTATGACATTCAGATCCGTGTGTACTTTGCAAATTTCTATGTCAAACCGTAAACACTGTTATCACACTCCACTTGGTACTATTCCAAATGGCTGCTCCACTATACGTATCCAGATTGCTACTACGAGTCATCCGGATTGGTGTTAAACCTTGCATCGATGTAAGTCTTTACGACGAACTCTTTATCACCTCCATAATCGAGAAACATATCCTTTGTATTTTAGTTACTAAGGATAATCTTGACCGCTGTCCAGTGCTCCATTCTAGGATCACTTTGAAACCTTCCGGCCATACTTATGGCAAGGCTGACATCGGGTCTTGTGCACAACATTGCATACATGATAGAGTCTATGGCTAAAGCATAGGGGATGACACTCGTCTTTTGTCTATTTTCTGCAGTCACTGGGCATTGAGTCTTACTCAACTTCACACCTTACAAATTAGGCGAGAACTCTTTCTTTGACTGATCCATTTTGAACTCTTTCAAAATCTTGTCAAGGTATGTTCTCATTGAAAGTCTCATCAAGCATTTTGATCTATCTCTATAGATCTTGATGCTCAACAATTAGGTAGCTTTATCCAGGTCTTCCTTTGAAAAACTCTTTTCAAACAACCGTTCATGCTTTCCAGAAATTCTACATCATTTCCGATCAACAATATGTCAACCACATATGCTTACTAGAAACTCTATAGTGCTCCCACTCACTTTATTGTAAATACAAGTTTCTCATAAACTTTGTATAGACTCAAAAACTTTGATCACCTCATAAAAGTGCATATTCCAACTCCAAGATGCTTGCTTCAGTCCATAGAAGGATCACTGAAGCTTGCACACCTTTTAGCATCCTTAGGACTAACAAAACCTTCTGGTTTTATCTCATACAACCTTTCCTTAAGGAAGGAAACGATGTTTTGGCATCCATCTGCCAATTTCATAATTGAAAAATGCAGCAACTGCTAACATAATTCCAACATACTTTAGCATCGCTACGAGTGAGAAAGTCTCATCGCAGTCATCTCCTTGAACTTGGCGGAAACTTCTTTGGGACAAGTTGAGCTTTATAAATGGTGACATTCACCATCAGCGTCTGTCTTCATCTTAAATGTCCATTTGTACTCAACGACCTGTCGTCCAACGAGCAAGTCTACCAAAGTCTATACTTGGTTTTCATACATGGATGCTTTCTCGAATTTCATGGCCTCTAACCATTTGTCAGAATCCGGGCCCATCATCGCTCCTCCATAGCTCGTAGCTTCATCATTGTCCAACAACATGACCTCTAAGACAGGGTTGTCGTACCACTCAGGAGCAGTACACGTCCTTGTCGACCTATGAGGTTCGATAGTAACTTGATCCGAAGCTTCATGATCATCATCATTAACTTCCTCTTCAACTAACGTAGGCTTCATAGAAATATCTTCCTGCGCTGCGCCACTCTCTGGTTGAAACAAAGGTTCAATAACCTCATCAAGTTCTATCTTCCTCCCACTCAATTCTTTCGAGAGAAACTTTTTCTCGAGAAAGGACCCAGTTTTAGCAACAAACACTTTATGCTTGGATCTGAGATAGAAGGTTTACCCAACTGTTCTTAGGGTATTCTATGAAGATGCATTTGTCCGCTTTGGGTTCGAGCTCATTAGGTGAAAACATTTTCCACACAAGCATCGCAGCCCCAAACATTAAGAAATGACAGCTTGGGTTTCTATCAAACCCTAATTCACACGGTGTCATCTCAACGGATTTAGATGATGCCCTATTTAAAGTGAATGTAGTTGTCTCTAATGCATAACCCCAAAATTATAGTAGCAAAAACGATAAGAGACATCATAGCACGCACCATATCCAATAGAGTACGACTATGACATTCAGACACACCATCACATTATGGTGTTCCTGGTGGCATGAGTTGTGAAACAACTTTCACATTGTCTAATGTTGTATGCCAAACTCGTAACTCAGATATTCACCTCCACGATCATATCGCAGACATTTTTATCTTCTTGTCATGATGTGTTCGGAGACGTAGTAGTAAATCAAAATTTTCCTACGTGTCACCAAGATCTATCTATGGAGAAACCAGCAACGAGTGGGGAGATATTGCATCTTCATACCTTTGAAGTTCGCTAAGAGGAAGCGTTACAAGAACGCGGTTGATGGAGTCGTACTCGCAGTGATTCAGATCGCGGTGGATTCCGATCTAAGCGCCAAACAACGGTGCCTCCGCATTCAACACACGTGCATCCCGGTGACGTCTCCTATGCCTTGATCCAACAAGGAGGATGGAGAGGTTAGGGAAGGGCTCCAACAACATCATGAAGGCGTGGTGGTGGTGGAGTAGCAAGGTATTCCGGCAGGGCTTCGCCTAAGCGCTTCGGAGGAGGAAGAAGAGAGGTAGGGCTTTGCCGTGAGAGAGAGAGAGAGAGTTCAGAACTGTTCTCAAAAGGCCAAAACCTCAAGTATATATAGGAGGAGGGAGAGGGAGGTCTGGCTTGGACTCTCCTCCAAGGAGGAGAGCTTCGGCCGAATCAAAGGGAGAGTCCACCTCCCACAAGGGAGGTGGATCTCCTCCTTTTCAAACTCCTTTGCCCTTATCTCTAGATCTCTAGCCGCATGGGACTTTCTAGAAGGTCTTGGACAGCCCAATAAGGGCTGGCACACCTCCTATAAGGGCCCACAAAGTCCTATGGTCGTCACACCCCTCCCGGGGGTCCTCCGGCACCCTCCCGGCACTCCCGGTACACTACCGATGAGCCCGAAAACTTTCCGGTGACCAAAACTGGACTTCCTATATATCAATCTTTACCTCTGGACCATTGCGGAGCTCCTCGTGATGTCCGGGATCTCATCCGGGACTCCGAACAACTTTCAGTAATCACGTATACCATTTCCCTATAACCCTAGCGTCATCGAACCTTAAGTGTGTAGACCCTACGGGTTCGGGAGACACGTAGACATGACCGAGACATCTCTCCGGTCAATAACCAACAGCAGGATCTGGATACCCATGTTGGCTCCCACATGCTCCACGATGATCTCATCGGATGAACCACGATGTCGGGGATTCAATCAATCCCGTATACAATTCCCTTTGTCTATCGGTATGATACTTGCCCGAGATTCGATCGTCGGTATCTCTATACCTTGTTCAATCTCGTTATCGGCAAGTCTCTTTACTCGTTTCATAATACATCATCCCGTGGCTAACTCCTTAGTCACATTGAGCTCATTATGATGATGTCTTACCGAGTGGGCCCAGAGATACCTCTACGTCACACGGAGTGACAAATCCCAGTCTCGATTCGTGCCAACCCAACAGACACTTTCGGAGATACCCGTAGTGCACCTTTATAGCCACCCAGTTACGTTGTGACGTTTGGCACACCTAAAGCATTCCTACGGTGTCCGGGAGTTGCACAATCTCATGGTCTAAGGAAACGATACTTGACATTGAAAAGCTTTAGCAAACGAACTACACGATCTAGTGCTATGCTTAGGATTGGGTCTTGTCCATCACATCATTCTCCTAATGATGTGATCCCGTTATCAACGACATCCAATGTCCATGGTCATGAAACCGTGACCATCTATTGATCAACGATCTAGTCAACTAGAGGCTCACTAGTCAACGATCTAGGTTTCTTTCTGAGTGTTTTAGTATTTATAGGAATTTTTGGCCTCGGTTGCACGTCAGAAGGTTCCTGAGGAAGTCACAAGCCAGGGGGACGCGCCCTAGGGGGGCGCGCCCTTGTGGCTTGTGGTTTCCTCGGACTTCCTCTCCAGTGACTCTTCACTCCAGTATTTTTTATATTTTCCAAAAATATTCTCCATAAATTTTCAGCTCATTCCAAGAACTTTTATTTCTGTACAAAAACAACACCACGGTCGTTCTGCTGAAAACGGCGTCAGTCCGGATTAGTTCTAATAAAATCATACCAAAATCATATAGAATTATTGTAAACATGGCATGAATACTTCATAAATTATAGATACGTTTGAGACGTATCAATCGGCACGGGTGAGTAGTCGAGCGGGTGGCGACTCAGGACGGCGTCCTCAGCAGCGGGCGTTAGCGTGCGCAGAGGCAGCCAGTGTGCCAGGGGAGGAGGGGGCGAAGGCGGGTCTCCGTGAGCGGGCGCAGCTACGACGTCCGCGTGCAGCATCGGCATGGCAAAGCCGGCGAGCAGCCATGGGTCAAGGCCGACAGGGGGATGTGCGGCGGCGCCTAGGCCGACGGGAGCGTCCTGGGTGCATCCTTTGTGGCGCGCTGGCTGCCTGCGGTGTTTCCAGAGGCGTGCCGCCCCGGGCGACGCCACTAGAGGCATGCTGGCCGTGTCCAGTGGCACCCCAGCCACGTGTAGTGGCACTCCGGACACATCCAGCGGCGCCCAGGTCGCGTCCGGCGACGACACGGCAGCGATGAGCAAGGTGGCGGTCCCTGCGGTTGTCCTCGCTGATGAGGCGGAGGAAGAAGGAAGTGAGGGGCGACATCTCACCGGCGGCAAGGTGCTCCTTCCCTCCCGTTCCTTCTCTATTCCCTCTTCTTGCTCACGCTCTCACTAGCAGTTCTACGTGTTGATAACGTGTTTCGAATCAACAATTATTGAGTCATCCGGACGATGGTTACAGGACACAATTTATACGATCCGGAAAGACACGATGGTTGAGAGAGGCGTCGGTTCCGGACGAGTGGGAGAGGCGTCGGTTGTGTAGGAGACCCTCCCGATGGTTTGGGAGAGGAGGAGATTCCCTAATACATTTATGTAATAAATATTAACATTTAGGGAAGTGGTGGAGAAAAAGTGACAGTAGTATCCTCTAACTATCCCATCTCTACCAATCCGATAGGGGAATAACGGAGACCGTCCTTTGGCCGCGTCCACGGGGAAACCCTTAATCATCGTTGCCAGAACCTACTGGGGTAGGGAACCGTGGTTGCATGTGTGGCACGAAGTCTACTTTGAGTCGAATGTGTTTGGTATCAGGCTTCGCTCACAAATAACTAGATGAGAAGTGGCTTAAGCATATGTAGAATGTGCGGGTAGTGATGATTTCGAATGCCCCGAGAACGCCTTTTACTCAAGCGTTGCCCCCTTATTTTATTCGCTATTTTACTTATGTTTTTACCTTCGCTTAGTTGTCTAAATAAAACCACATTTATTATTGTTCCGTTAGCAACTGACGAATAGAATATTTCTAGATAACGCTCTTGGTGTGAACGTAGCCACGTGAATGAAGACGTAGCTGCGATAAGAGATGAGCGGAAATATTTAAGTAGATTATAGTTACCTCTTTCTCCATGGGTGGGGGGACCAGTACTGAAGATTCCCCAATCAGCCGAGCAGCATCGAGAAACTTAGTGCCGATGAGCCGCGGCAAGCGGTAGTGGAGAAATGCGGTGGCGTTTGGCGGCGGTCGGCGACAACGACAGGCGTCGAGCTAAGTGGTCGCCGCCAGGATAGGTAGTGACATGCAGAGGCCCGGAGGAGTACTATAGGTGCTACTTGAGATGGGAAGGGCGAGGGGTTGGTGAGGGTTTTGTGACGTGTGGGTGCTGAGAGTTTCCTATCCTAGAATAATGTGCTTCTAAGGAGATGGTTCGTACAGCTAACCGTGTGTGATAAAGCATAAATATCACCCCAAATATAATGTGCTTAGGAGGCAAAGGTTTATAGACCCAATAGTGTGTGATAAATCGAAAATATCGCTCTAAAAAAACTAGATATGGAGAGCCATTCGATCGGTGAACATCCTGCGGCACGGAAGTACGATCTGTGAGGATGCGTTCTAGCCAATCAAAACACAAGTGACGGAAGTCATCGCACAGAGTTCTAAAGTTGTGTGTGTTGTGGGTGAACAGTTTCTATTATAAAACTATGTGGAAAGACTAAAGTAACAAAGAGGATTCACGCTAATAAGTTGTGTGCGTTGTGGTGAATCATAGGTTGGTATAAGATACACATAGAATCAAATAACCACACTGATTGCAGCTTAAGGCTACAATTAGATTGCACTATTAGTTCACTAGACATAGTCTCACCAACATGTAGTACGACCGGTAAACATATATAGTTAAGCGTAGATATAATACACACAAACTAGGTTGATTCAATCCAACATCTTATCATCACGCTTGAACGTTAAGATTTTCCACGAACTCGACGTACACGACGTGCACGGTCTACGAGAATATTTTTGTCTAAAGGATCTAACGGCTCTTCCTCTTGCATGTGCCAGAACACTAGAATACGTGTTGCTAGTCTTATGGTTGTAGAATGGGCATCCATAACCCCCATTCTTCCAGACATGCCTATCATGCTTTCTAGCCTTAAGCTCCCTGAGGGTTTGCCTCTTGAACCTCTCCTGGATGTCTTCATCCTAGTTGTCGACATCGTCAGATAGCACATATACATATAGTAAAAAATGTGTCATTGGTACACTTTATAATGTGAATTTAGCAAGGCGGAGTTTATGAAACATAATATATCACATGAAAATGTGAACCCTAAATCTCATGTGATATTGGTGAAAGAAATGCATAAATTGAGATTTGGCTACAAATGGATTGTAAGATTTGGCTACACGAATGGATTCCAAACACTAGTACATGTCCATCAAAAATGGCAGTCATCTATGCAGGACATTCAAATGGATTGTAAGATCTAGCTACGAATGATTAGCGCGATCACTTACCCTAGTCGATCGGATTATTAGCAAAATCATTTGTACAGACGATCTATAACCAGAGAAAACATATTTACGATGTATTTACCAAAACTGGGTATAGGCAACCGGTTCTCTATCGGAGTCGTTATCATTGCCGGAGTGGTCGTCGGAGTCGCTGTCGACCATCGGCTCCGTCTGGGGAAGCACGACGGTGAGGACGACGTCAAGCATGCTCTTTTGTCCGCACGACACAACATGTGCGGCAACGGCAGTCTTTGTGCCCCGCCTCACGCTGTGCTCGGGTGCTCGCCGGCCCCGACGATGTGGTCACTCCCTCTCATGGTGCACTTAGGGGAGACTATTGATGATGACAGGGAACAACGACGAGGATGCAGGTGAGGGGATTGTGCGTGTGTAGCGAGAATGTGGAGTGTGGCCGGCTGTTAAAACTAGTAGCTCGGGCGCCGTTAATAGAGCATTTGGGAGGGAAGCGCGCGACAGTTCAAATGGGCGGCTCACCTCCCAGTGAGCCTACATACCATCAATTCACACTCCTGATGGCACGTCTCCCTGTGAGACTGCGCAGCGAACACGCCTCCCATCAATTCATGCACATGTTCGCACGCCTCCCGGTCAGCCTGCATGGTGGCCTGCTAGCATGCGTCCCGTCAAATCAGAACTGCTTGCACGGATCGCGGGGTGTGTATTGTTTTTCATTTTGAGGATTAATTCTACCGCTTGATTATTACTTAATCGAAGCTACGACACATGTAGTGTTGTTGTAACGGCAACGAGTTGGATTAATAAGCCATTTGTGATGTTACCGTGACAGTTATGTGTTGCATCTATTAAGCTTAGATGAAAACTTGTCTCAAATTGTATCATTTATTTACCATGACCTATTTGTTCCATATCATGAGCAATTGACTTGTTGGAGATTATACATACCGATGTATGCGGTCCAATGAGCGTCGAGGCTCGCGGTGACTACCATTATATTCTCATCCTCACTGATGACTTGAGCAGATATGGGTATGTCTACTTAATGAAACACAAGTCCGAAAACTTTGAAAGGTTCAAGGAATTTCAGAGTGAGGTAGAGAATCAACGTGACAGGAAAATAAAGTGTCTACGATCTGATCATGGCAGAGAATATTTAAGTCACGAGTTTGGCACGCACCTAAAGGAATGTGGAATTGTTTCACAACTCACGCCGCCTGGCACACATCAGCGAAATGGTGTGTCTCAACGTCGTAATCACAATCTATTGAATATGGTGTGATCTATGATGTCTCTTACCGATTTACTGCTATCATTTTGGGGATATGCATTAGAGACTGTCGCATTCACTTTAAATAGGGCACCGTCAAAGTCCGTTGAGATGACACCATATGAATTATGGTTTGGAAAGAAACCTAAGTTGTCGTTTCTAAAAGTTTGGGGATGCAATGCTTATGTGAAGAAACTTCAACCTGAGAAGCTCGAACCCAAAGCAGAAAAGTGCGTCTTCATAGGATATCCCAAAGAGACTATTGGGTATACCTTCTACCTCAGATCCGAACGCAAAGTCTTTGTTGCCAAGAATGGATCCTTTCTCGAGAAAGAGTTTCTCTCGAAAGAAGTAAGTGGGAGGAAATAGAACTTGATGAGGTAACTGTATCTCCATTCGAACCGGAGAGTAGCGCAGCACAGGAAGTTGTTTCTGTGGAGCCTGCACCGGCTAGAGAGGAAGTTAATGATGATGATCATGAAACTTCACATCAAGTTACTATTGAACTTCGAAGGTCCACTAGGACACGTTCCGCACCAGAGTGGTACGGCAACCCAGTCCTGGAGATCATGTTGTTGGACAACGGTGAACCTTCGAACTATGAAGAAGCAATGGCGGGCCCGGATTCCAACAAATGGCTTGAAGCCATGAAATCCGAGATAGGATCCACGTACAAGAACAAAGTATGGACTTTCCTGATGATAAGCGAGCCATTGAAAATAAATGGATCTTTAAGAAGAAGACTGATGCGGATGGTAATGTGACCCTCTAAGGGTTATCGACAAGTTCAAGGAGTTGACTACGATGAGGCTTTCTCACCCGTAGCGATGCTAAAGTCTGTCCGAATCATGTTAGCAATTGTCGCATTTTATGATTATGAGATCTGGCAAATGGACGTCAAAATGGCATTCCTTAATGGCTTCCTTAAGGAAGAACTGTATATGATGTAGCCAGAAGGTTTTGTCGATCCTAAAGATATTACCAAAGTATGCAAGCTCCAACGCTACATTTATGGGCTGGTGCAAGCATCTCGGAGTTGGAACATTCGCTTTAATGAGGTGATTAAAGTGTTTGGGTTTGTACAGGTTTATGGAGAACCCTGTATTTACAAGAAAGTGAGTAGGTGCTCTGTAGCATTTCTCATATTATATGTGGATGACATACTGATAATGGGAAATGATATAGAACTTTTGAAAAGTGTAAAGGCCTACTTGAATAAATGTTTTTCAATGAAGGACCTTGGAGAAGCTGCTTACATATTAGGCATCAAGATCTATAGAGATAGATCGAGACACCGCATAGGTCTTTCACAAAGCACATACCTTGACAAGATATTGAAGAAGTTCAATATGGATCAGTCCAAGAAGGCGTTCTTGCCTGTCTTACAGGGTGTGAGATTGACTACGACTCAATGCCCGACCACGGCAAAGGATAGAGAAGAGATGAGTGCCATCCCCTATGCTTTAGCCATAGGCTCTATTATGTATGCCATGCTGTGTACCAGACCTGATGTGAACCTTGCCATAAGTTTGGTAGGGAGGTACCAAAGTGATCCCGAAGCGGAACACTGGACAACGGTCAAGAATATACTGAAGTACCTGAAAATGACAAAAGACATGTTTCTTGTATATGGAGGTGCCAAAGAGCTCGTCGTATAGGGTTACATCGATGCTAGCTTCGACATAGATCCGGATGACTCCAAGTCGCAAAAAACCGGATACGTGTATATTTTGAACGGAGGGGCAGTCAGCCGGTGCAGCAGTAAGCAAAGCGTTGTGGTGGCAACTACATGTGAAGCGGAGTACATAGCTGCTTCGGAAGCAGCAAAGGAAGGAGTCTGGATGAAGGAGTTCATCACCGACCTAGGAGTGATTCCCAATGCGTCGGGCCCGATGACTCTATTCTGTGACAACACTGGAGTTATTGCCCTTGCGAAGGAGCCCAGGTTTCACAAGAATACAAGACACATCAAGCGCCGCTTCAACTCCATCCGTGATTACATTCAGGAGGGAGATATAAATATTTGTAAAGTACATCCGGATCTGAATGTCGCAGATCCATTGACTAAACCTCTCTCACGAGCAAAACGTGATCAACACCAGAATGCTATGGGTGTTCGATTCATCACAATGTAACTAGATTATTGACTCTAGTGCATGGGAGACTGTTGGAAATATGCCCTAGAGGCAATAATAAAATGGTTATTATTGTATTTCCTTGTTCATGATAATTGTCTATTGTTCATGCTATAATTGTGTTAACCGGAAACCGTAATGCATGTGTGAATACATAGACCACAACATGTCCCTAGTGAGCCTTTAGTTGGCTAGCTCGTTGAACAATATATGGTCATGGTTTCATGACCATGGACATTGGATGTCATTGATAACGGGATCACATCATTAGGAGAATGATGTGATGCACAAGACCCAATCCTAAGCATAGCACAAGATCGTGTAGTTCGTCTGCTAAAGCTTTTCCAATGTCAAGTATCGTTTCCTTAGACCATGAGATTGTGTAACTCCTAGATACCGTAGGAATGGTTTGGGTGTGCCAAACGTCACAACGTAACTGGGTGGCTATAAAGGTGCACTACGGGTATCTCCGAAAGTGTCTGTTGGGTTGGCACGAATTGAGACTAGGATTTGTCACTCCGTGTGACGGAGAGGTATCTCTGGGCCCACTCAGTAAGACATCATCATAATGAGCTCAATGTGACTAAGGAGTCAGCCATGGGATGATGTGTTACGGAACGAGTCAAGAGACTTGCCGATAACGAGATTGAACAAGGTATAGGGATACCGACGATCGAATCTCGGGCAAGTATCATACCGGTAGACAAAGGTAATTGTATACGGGATTGATTGAATCCCCGACATCATGGTTCATCCGATGAGATCATCGTGGAGCATGTGGGAGCCAACATGGGTATCTAGATCCTGCTGTTTGTTATTAACCGGAGAGGTGTCTCGGTCATGTCTACGTGTCTCCCGAACCCGTAGGGTCTACACACTTAAGGTCCGATGACGCGAGGGTTATAGGGAAATAGTGTACGTGGTTACCGAAGACTGTTCGGAGTCCCAGATGAGATCCCGGACATCACGAGGAGCTCTGGAATGGTCCGGAGATAAAGATTCATCTATAGGAAGTGAGGATTTGGCCTCCGGAAGTGTTTCGGGAATTACCGGTAACTTACCGGGGCCACCGGAAGGGTTCCGGGGGTCCACTAAGTGGGGCCACCAGCCCAGAGGGCTCTGTGGGCCGAGAGTGGAAGGGACCAGCCCCACAGTGGGCTGGTGCGCCCTGCACCCTGGCCCAAGGCGCAGGAAAGGTGGGAGGGAGGGGAAACCCTAGACCCAGATAGGCCTAAGGCCCACTAGGGCTGCGCCCTCCCCCTCTTCCTTCTTGGCCGCCGGCCAAAGGCCATCTAGGGCTGCCGCACGACCCTAGGGTGGGAACCCTAGGGGCTGCACACCCTCCTCCCCTCCTCCTATATATATAGTGGGGGTTTTGGTGGCTGCCAGACACATGGTTTCTTACTCTCACGGCGCAGCCCTACTCCTCCCTCTCCTCATTCTCCGTAGTGCTTGGCGAAGCCCTGCCGGAGACCACACAGCTCCACTGTCACCACGCCGTCATGCTGCCGGAGTTCTTCCCAAACCTCTCCTTCCTCCTTGCTGGATCAAGGCGTAGGAGACATCATCGGGCTATACGTGTGTTGAACGCGGAGGCGCCGTTGTTCGGCGCTGAGATCGGAGTCCACCGCAATCTGAATCGCTATGAGTACGACTCCACCAACCGCGTTCTTGTAACGCTTCCCCTTAGTGATCTTCAAAGGTATGAAGATGCACTATCCCCACTCGTTGTTGGTTTCTCCATAGATAGATCTTGGTGAACACGTAGGAATTTTTTTGATTTACTACTATATCTCCCAACAGTGGCATCCTGAGCTAGGTCTATGCGTAGAATCTATGCACAAGTAGAACACAAGTTGTTGTGGGTGTCGATCTTGTTAATATGCTTGCCGTTACTAGTCTTACCTTGATTCGACGGTATTGTGGGATGAAGCGGCCCGGACCAACTTTACACGTACGCTTATGTGAGACCGGTTCCGCCGCCAGACATGCACTTGTTGCATAAGGTGGCTAGCGGGTGTCTGTCTCTCCCACCTTAGTCGGATTGGATTCGATGAAAAGGGTCCTTATGAAGGGTAAATAGCAATTGGCATATCACATTGTGGTTTTGGCGTAGGTAAGAAACGTTCTTGCTAGAAACCTATAGCAGCCACGTAAAAACTTGCAACTACAAATTAGAGGACGTCTAACTTGTTTTTGCAGCATATGGCTTGTGATTTGATATGGCCAAAGGATGTGATGTGATGCATTGTGATGTATGAGATTGATCATGTTCTTATAATAGGATTCATGACTTGCATGTCGATGAGTATGACAACCAGCAGGATCCATAGGAGTTGTCTTATTTTATTGTATGGCCTGCGTGTCAATCATAAACGCCATGTAATTACTTTACTTTATTGCTAATCGTTAGCCATAGTAGTAGAAGTAATAGTTAGCGAGACAACTTCATGAAGACACGATGATGGAGATCATGATGATGGAGATCATGGTGTCGTGCCGGTGACAGTGATGATCATGGTGCCCCGAAGATGGATATCAAAGGAGCAAGATGATATTGGCCATATCATGTCACTATATTTATTGCATGTGATGTTTATCATGTTTACATCTTATTTGCTTAGAACGACGGTAGTAAATAAGATGATCTCTCAATAAAATTTCAAGAAAGGTGTTCACCCTAACTGTGCATCGTTGCTAAGGATCGTTGTTCCAAAGCACCACGTGATGATTGGGTGTGATAGGTTCTAACGTTCGCATACAATGGGTGTAAGCCAGATATACACACGCGAAACACTTAGGTTGACTTGACGAGCCTAGCATGTACAAACATGGCCTCAGAACACAGAAGACCGAAAGGTCAAACATGAGTCGTATAGAAGATACGATCAACATGGAGATGTTCACCATGGATGACTAGTCCGTCTCACGTGATGATCGGACACGGGCTAGTTAACATGGATCATGTATCACTTGGATGACTAGATAGATGTCTATCTAAGTGGGAGTTCATTAAATAATTTGATTATGTAAACTTAATTATCATGAACTTAGTCTAAAAATTGTCTTTACAATCTATATTGTAGATCCAATTGCCAACGCTAATGTCACCCGTTCCTAGAGAAAACCAAGCTGAAAGATGATGGAAGCAACTATGCGGACTGGGTCTGTGGCTTGAGAATCATCCTCATAGCTTCCAAGAGATTGTATGTCCTTGATGCACCACTAGGTGACCCACCCATTTTCCCAGCGGACCAAGACGTTACGAACGCTTGGCAGTCACGCTGTGATGATTACTCCCTGGTTCAGTACGGCATGCTTTACAGTTTAGAACCGGGGCTCCAAAAGCGTTTTGAGCAACATGGCACATATGAGATGTTCCAAGAGTTGAAACTGGTTTTCCAACCTCATGCTCGGGTCGAGAGATATGACGTCTCTGACAAGTTCTTCAGCTGTAAGATGGAGGAGAATAGTTCTGTCAGTGAGCACATACTCAAAATGTGTGGGTTGCACAACTGCTTGACTCAGATAGGAGTTAATCTCCCGGATGACTCGGTTATTGACAGAATCCTCCAGTCGCTCCCACCTAGCTACAAGAGCTTTGTGATGAACTACAACATGCAGGGTATGGAGAAGTCCATTCCTGAGTTGTACTCGATGCTGAAATCAGCGAAGGTCGAGATGAAAAAGGAGCATCAAGTGTTGATGGTGAATAAGACCACTAGTTTCAAGAAAGGCAAGGGTAAGAAATACTTCCAGAAGGACGGCAAAGCTGTTGCCGCGTGCGGTAAGCAAGTTGCCAAGAAGAAGAACAAGAATGGACCCAAGCCTGAGACTGAGCGCTTTTATCGCAAGGGTATCGGTCACTACAAGCAGAACTGCCCCAAGTACTTAGCGGATAAGAAGGCCGGCAACATTAAAGGTATGTGTGATATACTTGTTATTGATGTGTACCTAACCAGCGCTCGTAGTAGCTCCTGGGTATTTGATACCGGTGCAGTTGCTCACATTTGTAACTCCAAGAAGGAGCTGTGGAATAAGCGGAGGCTGGCAAAGGACGAGGTGACGATGCGCGTCGGGAATGGTTCCAAGGTCGATGTGATCGCCGTCGACACGCTACCTCTACATCTACCTTCGGGATTAGTTTTAAACCTCAATAATTGTTATTTAGTACCAGCTTTGAGCATGAACATTGTATTTAGATCTCGTTTGATGCGAGATGGATACCCATTTAAATCTGAGAATAATGGTTGTTCTATTTATATGAGAGAAATGTTTTACGGTCATGCCCCGCTGGTCAATTGTTTATTTTTGATGAATCTTGAACGTGATGTTACACATGTCCATAGTGTGAGTACCAAAAAGTGTAAGATTGATAACGATAGTCCCGCTTACATGTGGCACTGCCACCTAGGTCATATTCGTGTCAAACGCATGAAGAAGCTCCATGCTGATGGACTTTTGGAGTCTCTTGATTTTGAATCATTTGACACATGCGAACCATGCCTCATGGGCAAGATGACCAAGACTCCGTTCTCTGGAACAATGGAGCGAGCAACTGACTTGTTGGAGATAATACATACCGATGTATGTGGTCCAATGAGCGTCGAGGCTCGCGGTGGCTACCGTTATATTCTCACCCTCACTGATGACTTGAGCAGATATGGGTATGTCTACTTAATGAAACACAAGTCTGAAACCTTTGAAAGGTTCAAGGAATTTCAGAGTGAGGTAGAGAATCAACATGACAGGAAAATAAAGTGCCTACGATCTGATCGTGGTTGAGAATATTTAACTCACGAGTTTGACACGCACCTAAGGAAATGTGGAATTGTTTCACAACTCACGCCGCCTGGCACACATCAGTGAAATGGTGTGTCTGAACATCGTAATCGCACTCTATTGGATATGGTGCGATCTATGATGTCTCTTACCGACTTACCGCTATCATTTTGGGGATATGCAGTAGAGACTACCGCATTCACTTTAAATAGGGCACCGTCAAAGTCCGTTGAGACGACACTGTATGAATTATGCTTTGGAAGGAAACCTAACTGTCATTTCTAAAAGTTTGGGGATGCGATGCTTATGTGAAGAAACTTCAACCTGAGAAGCTCAAACCCAAAGCAGAAAAGTGCGTCTTCATAGGATATCCCAAAGAGACTATTGGGTATACCTTCTACCTCAGATCCGAAGGCAAAGTCTTTGTTGCCAAGAATGGATAATTTTTCGAGAAAGAGTTTCTCTCGAAAGAAGTAAGTGGGAGGAAAATAGAACTTGATGAGGTAATTGTATTTCCACTCGAACCGGAGAGTAGCGCAGCACAGGAAGTTGTTTCTGTGGAGCCTGCACCAACTGGAAGGAAGTTAATGATGATGATCATGAAACTTCAGATCAAGTTACTATTAAACATCGAAGGTCCACTAGGACACGTTCCACACCAGAGTGGTACGGCAACCCAGTCTTGGAGATCATGTTGTTGGACAACGGTGAACCTTCGAACTATGAAGAAGCGATGGCGGGCCTGGATTCCAACAAATGGCTTGAAGCCATGAAATCCGAGATAGGATCCATGTATGAGAACAAAGTATGGACTTTTGTGGACTTGCATGATGATAAGCTAGCCATTGATAATAAATGGATCTTTAAGAAGAAGACCGATGCGGATGGTAATGTGACCATCTATAAGGCTTGGCTTGTCGCTAAGGGTTATCGACAAGTTCAAGGAGTTGACTACGATGAGACTTTCTCACCCGTAGCGATGCTAAAGTCTGTCTGAATCATGTTAGCAATTGCCGCATTTTATGATTATGAGATCTGGCAAATGGACGTCAAAATGGCATTCCTTAATGGTTTCCTTAAGGAAGAACTGTATATGATGCAGCCGAAAGGTTTTGTTGATCCTAAAGATGCTACCAAAGTATGCAAGCTCCAACGCTCCATTTATGGGCTGGTGCAAGCATCTCGGAGTTGGAACATTCGCTTTAATGAGGTGATTAAAGTGTTTGGGTTTGTACAGGTTTATGGAGAACCCTGTATTTACAAGAAAGTGAGTGGGAGCTCTGTAGCATTTCTCATATTATATGTGGATGACATACTGATAATGGGAAATGATATAGAACTTTTGGAAAGTGTAAAGGCCTATTGAATAAATGTTTTTCAATGAAGGACCTTGGAGAAGCTGCTTACATATTAGGCATCAAGATCTATAGAGATAGATCCAGACGCCTCATAGGTCTTTCACAAAGCACATACCTTGACAAGATATTGAAGAAGTTCAATATGGATCAGTCCAAGAAGGGGTTCTTGCCTGTGTTACAGGGTGTGAGATTGAGTACGACTCAATTCCCGACCACGGCAAAGGATAGAGAAGAGATGAGTGCCATCCCCTATGCTTTAGCCATAGGCTCTATTATGTATGCCATGCTGTGTACCAGACCTGATGTGAACCTTGCCATAAGTTTGGTAGGGAGGTACCAAAGTGATCCCGAAGCGGAACACTGGACAACGGTCAAGAATATCCTGCAGTACCTGAAAATGACAAAAGACATGTTTCTTGTATATGGAGGTGCCAAAGAGCTTGTCGTATAGGGTTACGTCGATGCTAGCTTCGACATAGATCCGGATGACTCCAAGTCGCAAAAAACCGGATACGTGTATATTTTGAACGGAGGGGCAGTCAGCCGGTGCAGCAGTAAGCAAAGCGTCGTGGTGGCAACTACATGTGAAGCGGAGTACATAGCTGCTTCGGAAGCAGCAAAGGAAGGAGTCTGGATGAAGGAGTTCATCACCGACCTAGGAGTGTTTCCCAATGCGTCGGGCCCGATGACTCTATTCTGTGACAACACTGGAGTTATTGCCCTTGCGAAGGAGCCCAGGTTTCACAAGAATACAAGACACATCAAGCGCCGCTTCAACTCCATCCGTGATTACATTCAGGAGGGAGATATAAATATTTGTAAAGTACATCCGGATCTGAATGTCGCAGATCCATTGACTAAACCTCTCTCACGAGCAAAACGTGATCAACACCAGAATGCTATGGGTGTTCGATTCATCACAATGTAACTAGATTATTGACTCTAGTGCGTGGGAGACTGTTGGAAATATGCCCTAGAGGCAATAATAAAATGGTTATTATTGTATTTCCTTGTTCATGATAATTGTCTATTGTTCATGCTATAATTGTGTTAACCGGAAACCGTAATGCATGTGTGAATACATAGACCACAACATGTCCCTAGTGAGCCTCTAGTTGGCTAGCTCGTTGATCAATATATGGTCACGGTTTCATGACCATGGACATTGGATGTCATTGATAACGGGATCACATCATTAGGAGAATGATGTGATGCACAAGACCCAATCCTAAGCATAGCACAAGATCGTGTAGT
Source organism: Hordeum marinum (assembly GCA_022496015.1). Lineage (NCBI taxonomy): Eukaryota > Viridiplantae > Streptophyta > Magnoliopsida > Poales > Poaceae > Hordeum > Hordeum marinum. Next base: position 226,547,708 of record CM039672.1, read on the forward strand.
TCGTCTGCTAAAGCTTTTCCAATGTCAAGTATCGTTTCCTTAGACCATGAGATTGTGTAACTCCCAGATACCGTAGGAATGGTTTGGGTGTGCCAAACGTCACAACGTAACTGGGTGGCTATAAAGGTGCACTACAGGTATCTCCGAAAGTGTCTGTTGGGTTGGCACGAATTGAGACTAGGATTTGTCACTCCGTGTGACGGAGAGGTATCTCTGGGCCCACTCAGTAAGACATCATCATAATGAGCTCAATGTGACTAAGGAGTTAGCCATGGGATGATGTGTTACGGAACGAGTCAAGAGACTTGCCGATAACGAGATTGAACAAGGTATAGGGATACCGACGATCGAATCTCGGGCAAGTATCATACCGGTAGACAAAGGTAATTGTATACGGGATTGATTGAATCCCCGACATCATGGTTCATCCGATGAGATCATCGTGGAGCATGTGGGAGCCAACATGGGTATCTAGATCCTGCTGTTGGTTATTGACCGGAGAGGTGTCTCGGTCATGTCTACGTGTCTCCCGAACCCGTAGGGTCTACACACTTAAGGTCCGATGACGCGAGGGTTATAGGGAAATAGTGTACGTGGTTACCGAAGACTGTTCGGAGTCCCAGATGAGATCCCGGACATCACGAGGAGCTCTGGAATGGTCCAGAGATAAAGATTCATCTATAGGATGTGAGGATTTGGCCTTGCGAAGGAGCCCAGGTTTCACAAGAAGACAAGACACATCAAGCGCCGCTTCAACTCCATCCGTGATTACATTCAGGAGGGAGATATTGATATTTGTAAAGTACATACGGATCTGAATGTCGCAGATCCGTTGACTAAACCTCTCTCACGAGAAAAACATGATCAACACCAGAATGCTATGGGTGTTCGATTCATCACAATGTAACTAGATTATTGACTCAAGTGCAAGTGGGAGACTGTTGGAAATATGCCCTAGAGTTAATAATAAAATGGTTATTATTGTATTTCCTTGTTCATGATTATTGTCTATTGTTCATGCTATAATTGTGTTAACCGGAAACCGTAATGCATGTGTGAATACATAGACCACAACATGTCCCTAGTGAGCCTCTAGTTGGCTAGCTCGTTGATCAATATACGGTCACGGTTTCATGACCATGGACATTGGATGTCATTGATAACGGGATCACATCATTAGGAGAATGATGTGATGCACAAGACCCAATCCTAAGCATAGCACAAGATCGTGTAGTTCGTCTGCTAAAGCTTTTCCAATGTCAAGTATCGTTTCCTTAGACCATGAGATTGTGCAACTCCCGAATACCATAGGAATGGTTTGGGTGTGCCAAACGTCACAACGTAACTGGGTGGCTATAAAGTTGCACTATGGGTATCTCCGAAAGTGTCTGTTGGGTTGGCACGAATCGAGACTAGGATTTGTCACTCTGTGTGACGAAGAGGTATCTCTGGGCCCACTCGGTAAGACATCATCATAATGAGCTCAATGTGACCAAGGAGTTAGCCACGGGATGATGTGTTATGGAACGAGTAAAGAGGCTTGCCAGTAACGAGATTGAACAAGGTATAGGGATACCAACGATCGAATCTCGGGCAAGTATCATACCGGTAGACAAAGGGAATTGTATACGGGATTGATTGAATCCCCGACATCGTGGTTCATCCGATGCGATCATCATGGAGCATGTGGGAGCCAACGTGGGTATCCATATCCCCCTGTTGGTTATTGACCGGAGAGGTGGCTCGGTCATGTCTACGTGTCTCCTGAACCCGTAGGGTCTACGCACTTAAGGTTCGATGGCGCTAGGGTTATAGGGAAATAGTGGACGTGGTTAACGAAGGCTGTTTGGATTCCCAGATGAGATCTCGGACGTCACGAGGAGCTCCGGAATGCTCCGGAGGTAAAGATTCATATATAGGAAGTGACGATTTAGCCACCGGAAGTGTTTCGGAAATTACCGGTAACGTACCTGGACCACCGGAAGCGTTCCGAGGGTCCACCAAGTGGGGCCACCATCCCTAGAGGGCTGCGTGGGCCGAGAGTGGAAGGGACCAGCCCCAGAGTGGGCTGGTGCACCCTCCACCCTGGCCCAAGGCACGGGAAAGGTGGGAGGGAGGGGAAACCCTAGACCCAGATGGGCCTAAGGCCCACTAGGGCTGCGCCCTCCCCCCTCTCCCCTCTTGGCCGTCGGCCAAAGGCCATCTAGGGCTACCGCACCACCCTAGGGTGGGAACCCTAGGGGCTGCACACCCTCCTCGCCTCCTCCTATATATAGTGGGGGTTTGGGGGGCTGCCAGACACATGATTTCTTCCTCTCTCGGCGCAGCCCTACTCCTCCCTCTCCTTGTTCTCCGTAGTGCTTAGCAAAGCCCTGCCGGAGACCACACAGCTCCACCGTCACCACGCCGTCGTGCTGCCAGAGCTCTTCCCCAACCTCTCCTTCCTCCTTGCTGGATCAAGGCATAGGAGACGTCACCGGGTTGTACGTGTGTTGAACGCGGAGGCGCCGTTGTTTGGCACTGAGATCGGAGTCCACCGCGATCTGAATCGCTATGAGTACGACTCCACCAACCGCGTTCTTGTAATGCTTCTGCTTAGCGATCTTCAAAGGTATGAAGATGCACTCTCCCCCTCGTTGCTGGTTTCTTCATAGATAAATCTTGGTGAACACGTAGGATTTTTTTTATTTACTACTACGTCTCCCAACAGTTAGGACAACATGGAGGCGGTGGTTGTCGTCGGACATCGTCCCCCCCCCTCGCGCGGTTATCAACATTGCTCCCATCTGTGGCCTTGTGTGTGGTCCATCACTTTGACCGCAACGAGATATATTAATTATCGTGGATTCTTTTTTGGTTTTTGTTTGTGGTAGGTCATGGTGTGAGAGTATCGCATGGTATAATTCGAGTGCATGTGTATGGATGAATGCCTCTCGTCAGCTCGAATTGGGAGGGGGCATATATATACTATGTGTCCTAAACATTGCACCGCATGGGGACTTTGTGATTACCGAGGGTCCTGCATCAAAGTTTGTGTGTTAGGTATTTAAACATCACACAATATTTCCATCCATATGTTGATCCATGCTTAGACTGTGGTTGTCTTAGGACACTCCATCATAAGGTTGTCGATGGGAATCCATTCATGGGTCCGCGTGGATGTTCATTGCATTGACTGGCAACGGGAGTGGTTACCATGGTGGATTCTTCTTGGTTTGTGTTATGGTATATATATATATATTAGGTCAATGAGTTTCCTAATACCAAAGTCTGAGTGCACGGCTATGTACGCATAAATCGTGCCCGTCGGCGCTTGACAGACTAGCAATACGTGCCATGAACCCTTGCTCTTGTGGGGGGGGGGGGGCTTTCGGTTCCAAAGCATGTGACATCAAAGTTGTGTATCGGGTATATATATTAATTAATTCAAATACAACACAACACTTCGGTACATATGTGTGTGCCACATGCATGTCATTGTCATTGCTGTCTTCGGACACTCCACCGTGTGGTTATCGACAACACGCCCCATTTGTGGTCCTCGATTGACGTCCATCACTTCGACCAACAGTGATAGAAGTTTGACCAAGGTTGATTATTTGGTATGTGTTAGAAAGTCTTGTTGAGATGCCCTCCAACCGACTCAAAGTCTCGCTCTCTCTTGCTGTGTGTGTGGGGGGGGGGAATATAATGCGTGTACGTCATGAACCTCGATGGGGTCGTGGATGTCCGTGTTGCGAGGCGCATGTGTTGCCGCCCACCTTCGTCTAGAAGCAAGACTCGGATGGTTTAGCCATGCTGGATTCATGTAGGTTTCATTTTTGTGTTACGGCAGGGTGAGACGTGAGACCTAGTAGGGGCATATATTCATATCTATGATTCCCTCTCGCCGACATGAAGTGGCGGCACACGAGACATGTGCCACATCAAAGTTGTATATTGGGTATTTGAACATATCAAACCACCCTTTGCATACATATTTTTGTTCCACATGCAGGTGTGTTTGTGTTCTAACCCATTTCCTGCATCTTTTTTCGTGAAAATGCTCGTTTAAATTATTATTTTAGTAGTAAATAGCAGATGATCCCAACAAAACGGCTGCTTGAGATTGTACACTCAACAACCATCATTCCTCTAAGGCTCCGACTACCCATGTGCCATGGTCGTGCCCTGTCACAACAGCATGGTCACACGATTGGGCTCCACGAGACCTCCCTCACAATCTCAAAGATATCTACAACCTTGAGAAAATTGAAAAATGGCGCTTCCATGGTTTTTTTTCCTATTCGATAGCACACACTTATTATGTTTGGGCCATGTGCGATATTTGTTGCTCCCATGCAGGCCGCGCCACTTCAATCCCGTAATCTAAAATTTTAGTAGCCCCAACATCTCGGCATTACACTGCCGCCTAGTAATATTTTCAGTAGACGCGACATTTCCTCAAACACCACCTGCCCCCTCCCCCCTCCCCTCCCCGCACTACAAAAACTTTGCTCAAGTTACATCAAAAAGAAGAAGAGGAAAAACTTCTCTCACATACACCACTCCTCACTCACTCGAACCCTGGCTAGCTTGACGCCGCCGCCGCCCGGTCCACTGTCCTCATGAAGATTCATCCATGTCAAATTCATGTACGACTCGAGCCAACCCCCTTGTGCTGGCCTACGAAACACCCCCTTTCCCACAAATCCCATCCCCGTCCCCAACCCACCCCACTCTAGAGCGTTGCATCCCGGTTATGCTACTCAGGGAGCTCAAGGATCGAATGGCAAAAAAGAGGTATACCGAGGCCTGTCCGCTGGACGACGGCGAGGTGGCCGCCGAGGCCGCCGCGGAAGCTCACTACGATGAATGACAGGGGCTTTAAGTAAACGGGCTCGTGCATTTCTATCTGTGGCGGCAACCGGCTATGACATCGAGCTCGTCGACAGTGACGGCTTGACACGGGATATGCCACAGGTTAAGTGGCGCACCCCCACCCCTCGGGTTCAATCCACGCGGATCTCCTCCATGGCCCCGTGATACGTCTCCAACGTATGTATAATTTATGAAGTATTCATGCCATATTCACCTATGTTTACAATAATTTTATATGGTTTTGGTGCACTTTATATGACTTATTTAGAACTAACCCGGACTGACGTTGTTTTCAGTAGAACTACCGTGGTGTTGTTTTTTGTGCAGAAAATGAAAGTTCTCGGAATCGCCCGAAACTTTTTGACGATTATTTTTTGAACAAAAGAGGCACTCTACATTTCGTGGGAGGGCCAGAAGAGGCACGACTTGACCACCCTCCACTAGGGTACGGTTTGGGGGCCTAGCGCGCCCTGATGGAGGGTGCTCGCCTCGTGGCCATCTCCGCATGAAACCAGCACCAAAAATTCCTATAAATATAGAAATTGATAGAAATAACCCAAGGCTCCTTGTTCCGTCGCCGCAAGGCCTCTGGATCAACGAAAAACCAATCTGGAGAGAAAACAGTGCCCTACCAGAGAGGGTAGATCATCTCCGGTGGCCATCTTCATCATCTCGGCGGAGTCCATGATGAGGAGGGAGTAGTCCACAATAGGGGTTGACGGTTTGTACCAGTAGTTATGTGTTCAATCTCTCTCTCGTGTTCTTGAGATGGCACGATCTTGATGTATCACAGGCTCTGTTAATATAGTTGGATCACATGGTGTTTTCCCCTCTTTATCTTGTTGTGATGAATTGAGTTTTCCCTTTGAGATTTTATTATGTTGGATTGAATATTGGATTTGAGAACACTTGATATATGTCTTGCATGGGGATACCCATAGTGACATTGGGGTATTCAAGTGATTCACTTGATCTATGTCTTGGTACTCAACTTGCAGATTTCCGAGGTGATATTGGGATAATCTATGCATAGGGGTTGATACATGTTCTTGTCCTAGCTACTCCGGTAGAAACCTTGGGGCACTCTTTGAGGTTCTTTGTGTTGGATTGAGTGTTATGAATCTGAAATTGTTTGATCCGTATCGTATAATTAACTAATGGATACTTTTGCTGACATTGGAGTATCTAGGTGACATTAGAGTTGGTTGATGCGTATCATATGGTGTTATTCTAGTATGAACTCTTAGATAGATCGATCGGAAAGGATAACTTGGTTATTTTAGTACGAACTCTTGGATAGATCGATTGGAGAGGATAACTTTAAGGTGGTTTCATACCCTACAAACAGTTTCTTCTTATGCTCTCCGCTAGATAAGAACTTTGGAGTGATTATTCGTTACGCGTTGAGGGATGGTTATGTGATCCAATTGTATTAGCATTGTTGAGAGATTACACTAGCGAAAGTACGGACCGTAGGCCTTGTTTTCAAGCATTGCAATACCGTTTGTGCTCACTTTTGTTACTTGTTACCTTGCTGTTTTTATATTTCAGATTACATAAATCAACATCTACTATCATTACTACACTTGTATCACCATCTCTTCACCAAACTAGTACACCTATACAATTTGCCATTGTATTGGGTGTGTTGGGGACACAAGAGATTTCTTGTATTTGATTGCAGGGTTGTTTGAGAGAGATAGTCTTCATTGTACACCTCCCATAGATTGATTAACCTTTGTTCATCCACTTGAGGGAAAATTGTTACTGTCCTACAAAACTCTGTGCTTAGAGGCACACGAGTCTACAAGAATAAAGTTGCATAGTAGACATCAAGCTCTTTTCTAGCACCTTTGCTAGGGAGGTGAGTGCTTGAAGGTATATCTTTAGATATTGCAATCAAATATTTGAGTTTCTTGTTTTTCACTAGTTTGGTTCTATAAAAGAAAACTACAAAAAAATGGAGTTTAGGTTGCATCAATTGTTTCGTCTCTTTAATGTCTTTCGTGAAAATGATGGTTTAGAAAATTGTGCTCAATTGGTAGAGGAAGAATTTATGAAAATACTCAATGAGAACTCCTTGAATGATGAGCATGATATATGTTGATATGAATTCTCTGAATATCCATGATGCTAATGATATGCAAAGCCACAAGCTTGGGCATGCTATGTTTGATGAAGATGATATTTTTAGTGTCCCAAGTTTTGATGAGCAAAACTATTATGATGATAGAATGCCTCCTATGTATGATGATTATTGTGATGACATGTATGTTATAAATATTAATGACAACCATGAAACTTGTTATCATGATTTTAATATTCAATGTGGTTATGTCAATCAAGTGTCACATGATAGTTATTTTGTTGAGTATGAATGAGAAGAAGTTTCCTTGTGTGGAGAGTGATAAATTTTCTATGCTTGTAGATCATGAAAAGAATATTGTATGTGATATTTATATTGTTGAATTCCTTCATGATTCTACTAAAAACTATTATGAGGTAGGAACTTATGCTTGTAGGAATTGCAATAATATCAAGTTTCCTCCCTATGTGTTCAAAGTTTTGAAGTTGTGTGTGTTTTGCCTTCCTATGCTAGTTGATTCTTGCTCCCATAAATTGTTTGCTCACAAAATCCCTATGCACAGGAAGTGGGTTAGACTTAAATGTGCTTGTAATGTGATTCATCATGCTCTTTTGCATGTCTCAAATACTATTTCCTCTACGAGCATCATTGAAATCGTCATGCCTAGCTAAATGGCATTAAAGAAAAGCGCTTGATGGGAGACAACCCAACACTTTTACTTTCTGTTTTTGTGTGTTCACATGATTAAGATACTGTAGTAATCATGTTTCGTATCTTTTACTTCAATAAAGTGCCAAGTGAAGCCTTTGGGATAGTGTGGATACTTGCTTGTCTGATTCTGTACAAAAACACAAAGTTTTGCATCCAATATATGAATTATCTGGTTTTACTGGAGTGCCAATAATTTCTTAAATTTTTACAAAACATTTCTGTGCAAATTCTATGCGTTTTCCTAATTTTGCAGAATTTTTAGAGTAAGAGAAGTGTCGTGATCATTCAGATCTTTACAGACTGTTCTGTTTTCGACATATTATGTTTTGCATGCATAGTTTGCTTTTTTGTAACTTGCATGCATAGTTTGCTTGTTTCAAGTGTTTCCATTTCTTATATTTGGTAATATAAATTGTGGGAATGATGGAATAAAGTATGTATTATGTGAGAACAATTATACATCTTGTCTTGACAGTACCTAAGTGAATGATCTATCCACTACACTAACTTATCTCACGAAGTTCCGTTAAGTTTTGTGTGACTGAAGTTTTCAAGTTTTCGGTAAGATACCGATATGAGTTGAATAAGGAGAAGCAAGGACCACCAAGGTAATATCCAAGAAATACTCAAGCGTCTAAGCTTGGGGGTGCCTCGGAAGGCATCCCCTCTTTTGTCTCCAATATTATCGGTACATCTTACTTGGAACTATATTTTTATTCGTCGCGTGATATGTGTTTTGCATTAGGATGATATTTATAATATTTTTCAATAAAAAGTTTCAAGAATTGCATTAGGATGCTTGCATTGCATGTTTTGATGTGTGTTGTATAAAAAGAGAAACTTTTGCTGTAGTGTTTAAATTTTCATATTTTACTGAAACATGGAAAGTTTTTGAAATTTTTGCACAGTGTTTTCATATAAATTATTTAGAACTTCCTAAATTTTCATAATTCTTTGAGTTAGAGAAGTACAGTGTTTTCATAAATTGCTACAGATTGTTCTGTTTGGATAGATTGTTGTCATAGTTCTGTTATCTAGTTATCCTATAGTTTCCATAGCCTATATTGGTAGATATAAATTGTGGAAATGATCGTAAACAGTAGATGATGTTTGAAATTATTATGCAACTTGTCTTGGCAGTACATAAAGAGTTGATTTATTATTATGTGCACTAACCTATCTCACGAGTTCTTTCCAAGTTTTGTGTGGATGAAGTTTTTGAGAATAGGTGAAACCGTAATATGAGAGGATTGAACGAGATACAAAAGCTCAAGCTTCGGGATGACCAAGGCACCCCAAGAAAATATTTCAAGAAGTCTCAATCATCTAAGCTTGGGGATGCTACGCATCCCACCTTTCTTCATAAAAATATATCGGTTAGCCTATGTTGAGCCTAAATTTTTATTTGTCCACATGATATGTGTTATTCTTGGGGTGCTATTTTTCTTTGGGATTTTTATTTGTGTGCCCCTGATTCGTTAGTTGTACTCATGCATCCCCACGCTCTTAACTTTTGCTCACTTTCCCCCACTCCCTTGCCCGAAACCCTCAGAATAGGTTACAACGAACGTTGCCATCGGGTCAATGCCTCTGACCGTTAACTCTGACGAGTGGGACCGGTTTCGGTGGACTGTTGGGCCGAAGCGCGCCACTCCATCCATCCCGTTTTGAAGTCATCTTTTCACAGGCGCCTGCCACGTCGGGCTAACGGCATGGTCCCACGCGGACTCGTCGGGAAACCCGACGGGCCGACGGGCATCTCTACCATCGGCACGGTGTGAGCGCCCCATGGCGCCACTTTGAATCGCCGCCCGAGGCCATTCCTCGGCTATTTAAGCCGGTCATCATCCCCCAGCCCTTGCACATCCTCCTCCTCCCTCCACCCCACCACCGCCCGAGCCCATACACCTCCTCTTGCACTTCCGTCGCTGTAAGGATGGTCCGACACCTCATCACCATGTACGCGCAGCTCACTTCGGAGCGGCGCCTGCAAATAGAGGCAGAAATGCAGGCTCGCCGCGTCGCCCACATTGCTGCGGGTCTCCTTCCGAATTCGCTGGAGACGGGGGAGGAGCAGGACGAGGAGCATCAACTGGCGCCCATGGAGGAGGACGCCCTGGAGGCAGAGGCGGAGGTCGCCGTCGACCAGCCGAAGGAGATGGCGGAGCACCAGGACATCCTGGATTCCATCCTGGATGAGGCCCAAGGTGGAGGCCAACTATCGGCTCATCTGGCAGAGGCAGGCGGAGGCCGACGCCATGTTCGACGAGCTGGAGGCAGAGATACAGGCAGAGGAGGCGGCAGCGGAGCAGCCGCACGCGCCGGAGCGGGCGGAGCTGCAACATGCGACCATTTATCCACCGGAGGACATGGAGATCATCGGCATCTCCGACGAAGAGTAGATGGGTTTATTATGTAGTAGTATATAGGTTTTACATCCAGCATGCTTTTGTATGATTTGTTTTCCTTTCTGAATATAAGATATCTGGTTGTGTAATGATGTTTTCAATCTAATACGAACCATGGTGATGTTGAAAAACAAGAAGGAAACTAAACTATTTTTGCATCTATAAACTAATTTGATGCAATCAAAGCATAAAAAAACGGTGCAATCCCTCAATAACGGGGTCAAATGTGAAGTGGCATGTTGTCACACCCACCGCGGCGTCGGCAGTGTACACGCGTGGGAAATTGTGGTTTGAAAAGAAGAAAGGAAAGAAGCTAATTACATGCATGGTAATCCGTGGTCATATATATTATATGAACAAAAGGAGATAATTTTTGAATAGTTTGTAGCCATTTTGAATGATAACAATAACTTTGGCCCTGATAAATTTGGTCATTTTGCATTTATATTGAACAAAAAGAACTAAATTTTCTAGGCAATGTTAATTGTTGTGTAATTTCAAACTATGCAAAAAAACAGAGCCAATACGTTCACTACAAAACAGAGCAAACGATACAAAAGACGACGCAATTCGACGGCCCAACCAAAGCTTGGTTTTCTTTTGGGCCCAATAACTATGTTTTTTTCGTGGAGTCAACGGTGGGCGAGCAGCCAAGCACAACCAATAGGATCGCCTCTCGCGGATCGCCCCACGATCCAACGATGCGGAGCCGTCCATATGATCGGACGGTTGACGTTCGGAGCTAGGGTTAGGAGGGGTTTAGAGGGGTTTTGAGATGGTCAACGGGGTTTTCAAGGCTTTGACTCAGCATAACTAATTTAAAAAATTTGTAAAAATATGAAACCTTCGCCGTTCATCGTTTTATAAGACACACTAACTAGGAAAAATACTAAACTTGGTATACGGAAATATTTTCAAAAAAAAAACTAGGTGGCATGAGGGAGGTCAAATGAACACCATTAATTTAAAAAAATCAAAAAAATATATAAAACCTGCGCACAATGTTGTCTTATGTGACATGTTACCAACCAAAAATCATAAACTTGGTCTATGGTCATTTTCATGAAAAAACCTTCACACATATGAGCTATCACATACAACATTTCATAGAGTTCAAGGAGAAGAGGTAGGGTTACCTTCTGTTTTTGAAAAAATCAAAAAAATGAATATTAATTCAAAAAATAGTGAGACTTCTAATCTACACTATATATATTGAATAGGTGTTAATAATTTTTTTTGGCTCATTTAGAGTAGGTCAAAAAAACTTGATCACAAATGGGGTTGTTTACCCTAGCCTGGGAGCTCATTTGGAGCACATTTCTTAAATTCAAATTTCTTTGACCTCCTATAAATCACTTCAAATTATTTTTAGGTAAGCTACCATCTCCAGGTTCAAATGAGAAGAACAAATTCAAAAATAAAAAAATGGAAGACCTGCGTACAATGCCGTTGTATGTGACATGGTTATGAGAAAAAATAATAGGGATGAAAACTCCTTCACACCCATGAGCTATCACATATAAGATTGTATAGAGTCTAGGAAGAGAGTGATAGTGGGTTTGGGTCTATGAAAAAATTAAAAATCAAAAAAAATCACCATTGATTCATCTTAGTGTGAATAAGAAGGATTTGAACTTATACTTTTATTATTGAAATTTTAAACTGTTTTTATAATGATTTATATTGGAAATGGCATGTTTACCCTAACTTTTCGGAGCTCGCCAACATAGGCTAACATGATCATTTGTTTGTATTTTTGTTTTATTTGTTGTTAGATCATTGCAACCTAGGCTAACATGATCATTGCAATCATAGAGGTTTAGGGTTTAGGGTTTAGGCTAACATTAACACAAATGTTGTTTATAATTCAAATATCAGTCAAAATTCAAACATCACATCACAGTCGAAACATCATATGAAAGCACATCAACCTACGTTAACATTAATTATACATTAATGGCGGCCACAAAGGCCGGTGAGAGTTCATAAGTCTGCCAGGCGAGAGTTCACAAGTTTGTCAGGCATTAACTAAAAATATTAAAACTAAAAATGAAAACGAGGAGATACGCTGCCCCCTAGGCGTCCGTGTCGTCGTCGTCGGGGCCGGTGAGGTCGACGAGGGTCGGCGCCAGGCCAGCACTGGTCCGCTGGTGGCTGCACCGCTGATGCGTGCGCTTCGGCATGGCACTCCTCCTCCTCTGCCTCGGCGTCCGTCTCCAACTCCTCGAGCCGTTGACCCTCGAGACGCTCCGCCCACAGGTGTTGTTGTCGCCAGAACTCAAGGTAGTCCCGCTCCTGCTTCGGCGTCGCCAGCATCCATATGGGTGGCACGCTCACCCACTCCCGCACCACCCCCTCCCACACGTACTCGTGGGGCGTGAGGGCAGTCGACGCCTGCTCGAGCCTAGCAGGGGATGGCGGTGCAAGCGGCAGCATGATGTTGTCACCAACAGCGGAGAGCGCAATGGCCTCCGCCATCTGTGCGGGGTAAGCCGCCTCCTCGTCCTCCTCCTTGTGTCGCTCTTCCTCCTTGCTTTCGCGGAGGACAGCTGCTAGTGCCAGCGCCTCCTGGTATGAGGCCTCCGCCTCCTGGTCCTCATCGCTCACGATGAGGGGCGGCGGGGTGCAAGCCCGCACGTCGCGAACGCCGCGCTAGTGCTGCTCTGCGTGCTCAAACGCAAACCAGACCTCCCAATTGGGAGACTCCGCAGCATAGGCCGGGTCGAGCCGCTGCTCGGGTGTGAGCTGCTGCTGCCGGCGCCTCACCTCCTCCGCATGCGCCCACGCCGACCGTGGAACCGCCGACACTAGGATCCTCTTCGGATCCAAGTGTCAGTGGTGTCACAGGATCACGTCGATGTAGGGGAGAGGGACTATGTGCTCCTAGTGCCACATCGCCTGGTGCACTGGGATGCGAATCCGCTGCCGAGGTGGACGGGAAGAGGACGGTGGGGGTAGCACGCACCAAGGGACGGCGGGGGCCCTGCCCTTCTTCTTGTCGGAGGTCGAGCCAGCCCCTGAGAAGATGCCCACTTGTGGTGAAATCTTGGGACACTCTTTGAGGTTCTTTGTGTTGGATGGAGTGTTATGAATCTGAAATTGTTTGATGCGTATCGTATAATTAACTGATGGATACTTGTGGTGACATTGGAGTATCTAGGTGACATTAGAGTTGGTTGATGTGTATCATATGATGTTATTCTAGTACGAACTCTTAGATAGATCAATCGGAAAGGATAACTGGGTTATTTTAGTACGAACTCTTGGATAGATTGATCGGAGAGGATAACTTTAAGGTGGTTTAGTATCCTACAAACAATTTTTTCTTATGCTCTCCACTAGATAAGAACTTTGGAGTGACTATTCGTTGCACGTTGAGGGATGGTTATGTGATCCTATTATATTAGCTTTGTTGAGATATTGCACTAGAGAAAGTACAGACCGTAGGCCTTGTTTTTAAGCATCCCAATACTGTTTTTGCTCACTTTTGTTACTTGTTACCTTGCTGTTTTTATATTTTCAGATTATATAAATCAATATCTACTATCATTACAACACTTGTATCACCATCTCTTCACCGAACTAGTGCACCTATACAATTTGCCATTGTATTGGCTGTGTTGCGGACACAAGAGATTTCTTGTATTTGATTGGAGGTTTGTTTGAGAGAGACCATCTTCATCCTACACCTCCCACAGATTGATTAACCTTAGGTCATCCATTTGAGGGAAAATTGCTATTGTCCTACAAAACTCTGCTCTTGGAGGCCCAACACGAGTCTACAAGAATAAACTTGGGTAGTAGACATCACCCCGCCGCAATTTCTGAAGGTCGCGTTCCCTGGCGGTGTCTCTTCCACGGTCGTGTCGCTGATCTACTCTGCTTTGTTGTCATGAATCTGCCTTCATTTCTGAAGGTCGTGTTCTGTGGCGGTGTCTCTGCATCGTCAGCTGCCAAGTGATGCCTCACTGACAACGACAACGATGACAAGGGTGTCATCTCCATCTCTTCCATCAGGAAATAGTCCATCCATGACATCAGGGAGGGTGTCGTGCAGCCGTGCTCTTCCAAAGGGAAGGAGCCAAACCACGACAATAGGGAGCGCACGGTGCACAACCACCGTCCAGGCTCTTCCAAGGGGTGAGCATATATAGTGTTTAGATGTTTTTCGTTGTGAGTAGTGAGCATGTACATTGTTTAGGTGTTTTTGGTTGTTTGTAGTGAACATATGTCCAGTTTAGATTGCTAGATTTGGTTGTTCAATCATACATTTGGTTCCTGTTAAAGATGGTGCAGTTAACACGCACGTGTTTATTTCATCTTTCTCACAATGTGATGTTCAGTCATACAATTTGATGTTTAAGCACATGGTACGTTTCTATGCATTTTCAACAATACCTATATGAGTATATGCCCCCTTTTATAGGTTTTTGATTGTTTGTGGTTAGCATTTGTCCAGTTTCAATTGCTATATTTAGTTGTTTTAGTATGCCTTGTTTATTTAGTTATTCATAATGTGCAGTATAATTTGATCAATACCAGTTCAATGGCAATGTTTGTTTCCTGTTAAGCCTGGTGTAGGTAATACACTCCCTGTTTTTTTTCACTCTATGATGTTCAATTATAGAATTTGATGTTTAAGTACAAGCTTTGTTCTATGCAATCGCAACAATACCACTATGAATGACTATACTTGGTTGCTCTTAAGCCTGTTATAGTGAGCATATGCATATTTTGGTTTTTGGTTCCGATGGCTATATTTGTTTCCCATGTTATACTTCCTCTGCCACACAACATAAGATGTTAATACATTCAATATGTTAGTGTATTGGTGTAATTAGATCTTATATAGTGGTTCGGGGAGAGTATTGTATTATATCATTGTGCAATTGCAGTTTAGCTTCTAATATTACTTGTTGCTTGTAGGTACATATGTCACTGGTAAATATCCGTACTTAGACCCATTTTCGTATGGGGCAATGAGGTATTCTTGAACCAACATTGTGCGAGGTAAATAATAAAGATTGTTAGTACAATGGGTCAAAATGTGAAAATTAAACTATTTATTTACAGTTCGTCCAAGACAACGGTGATTTGCAGTATATGAACTCAGAACTATGTAGCCTTTTTATTGTCCATAATGAGTTGTTAGATGACAATGCATGTATCTTTTTTCCTTTGCAGCGTACACAGTTTACTCAAGATCGTATCTCAAACTACATGATTGTTGGACATGCAAATGTACATGTATTTCTCACAGATTACAATGACTATCTGTAAGTCCTCATGAATATACCGAAGGATGGGCGGTCGGCCACCTTAAGGGGTTGCACTAGAGTCGTGTGTGCAATCGACGTGGAGGGAACAGTACGGGCATTCGGCTTCACCTTTTACAGCAACTAGAATACCTTTTGGCTCTTTCTTTACCGTCTTTAATACAAGTATTCAATCATCGTTCATCATTCTTTATTTGGTGCTTATGTAATTCTTTTGTTGGCGTAATTCTTGAACTTTGTACCGGGGATTCGAATAATGCATTGGTTGTTGAACTTATCTATTTGTGGATATGTAAAAGGCTATTCCCTACTTTTAAATTCAAATTATGTACAATTTTAAATTGTAGCGATTAAAATAGAAAAAGGTGCTTTGTGGGTAATTACGCCGCACACGCCGCACACGGTTTGTAAATTTCAACGTTTGTGAAATGCCTAATAATCCGGCACATTTAACGGATAGGAAACATGTGCAAGCACCCACTCAATTGCCATTTGCAAACCGTGTGTGATGAAAGACAATATCGCAGATGATGCAACCGAGTTCAGTGTTGATGATAGAACCTCTATCGCACATAGTTCAGAAATATAAACCGTTTGGGATGTAATACACATCATAAATGTTGCACCACATAATTGCGCGTGAGATATTTATCATGTCCAACACGAGTACGACGTTCACACGCTTCTTAAACTTATCTTACACTCATACGACAATTAAATTATCTTCTTACTTACAAAATCACAAACGGGTTGGGCAATGTGCGTGTTTGTGATATACTTATTATCATAGACGCTTTATAATCATGAACTGTTTGTGATTCGATGCACATCGTAAATGGTGCGCCACGAAATAGGACGTGCGATGTTAGTGTGATCTCACACGAGTTGCAAGGATGGGCCGTATGGTAAGTCCACCATATCTCAAACGATTGAGCAATGCCTCTTGTTTATGATAGATGTGAACATCACATACACTCAATTTTTTTAAACGTTTGCGTTCGTTGGTCACCATCACCAATGATTTTTTTATTGTGTGGGATGGACCACCCCTATCACCCACACAGGCAACACAATGGTTTAAAAGTATGTCGCGGAAAGGGGTTAAAAACCGTTTGTATAACACGTCGCTGCACCGGTGTTGTTGTTCAATCAATTGTTCCTTAGCTTGCTGAAAGTTCGAATTTGTAGATTAGAAGTACAGATAGGAAGTCTCTAATGAGAACAAAACAAACAAAATAGCTTTCGTGTTTATACATAACTTATTTTGGTTAACCATTATAATACATTAGCATGTATTTTAGTTCTAAGTACATATTAAAATCGTTCAGAACGTATGTCTATGTAACGTGCCTAATGTATTGTCTATGGCCTCACATTTATTAAAAAATTAGAAGCAATGCAACATATGAAAGATCCAACCAATATCACTCTGCCCAGTTAAAAGTGTCTCATCATAAGTGGCATTTCAACAAATTAGAGGGCAGTACGTGCTTGAAATCATATGCAAGATGCAACTAATATCACACTGTTAAGTTCAAGGTGTCTCATCAGAAATGATTGATGTAGGATACACAAGAACTATAATTTGATGTAAGAACATGGGGTAATCGACATATATAGTATGTTCTAAAAAAAGAAACATGTGTCATATTAATATGTATAATGTGTAAACTAAGTGCAATTTAACAAAACTAGGAGCAATACAAGCTAGACACCATATGCAACATGCAACCACATATGGCACCGCGGAGTTAAGGCAAGGACCTGTGATGGTGGTGTATGGCGAATGTGATTAACAATTACAGAGCTAATTTGACTGTCTTGATCTGCATACACTACACCCTTTATAGCGTTCAACCCCTTATAGCCAATGCTCGACGAAGAGTGGAGCAATTGCTCTCTTTTACCTTTTGACCGTAGTGCTTCAGAGTCTGAAATACCCATGCATAAAAAAACAATAGTGAGAGTATGGGTGAAGTGCATGCACAAGAAGTACACTGTGAAAGTAGCAGATGCTAGGTGGGTCAAAAATAAATGACTACACACATATGATAGCTCTAGAATATACATGGCACGCAAAATTACAAGATTATAGGCTTTTGAAATATGAGCACGGGGATGGTTTGGAAGTGCAGGTAATCCTCCGATAAACCACCAAGTGTGTTCCAATGAAAATAATAGTCGTCTGAAAACAAATAGGTCAGACAATTTTTTCTGCACTCTACGATCTATAAAGAATGGGCAGATGGACTTCATCTACCTCTCGCCGATCACTGTTGATGATCTTCCTCGAACCGCCAGCGACTACAGGCCTAGCCCTCTGCCTCTGCCGCCTTGCCATCCCCTAGACCTCACCCCATCATCGTGCTTGCCACCGCCTCCCATCTATCCTTTTAACCCCGATTGTCCTCTAGATCGGGCGTCGGTAGCTTCGGCGCCCCCCACACCCCTAAGATAGACACCGAGGCGTAGACGGACTAGGTGCTCCACGCGCCTCCGCGAGTGGCGCTTCCTTTAATTAGGAATCAGCTGACCCTGAATTGAAATCCAGGCGGGTGACGGACCTCTATCTAAAGTTAAATAGTAAATGAAAGGAAACCATGTGCATTGTGAGTTACTTGGAACAGCTAGTATTAGGAAGAAGGTGCAGTAAGAAGCGGTCATCTAGTTTCCGTTGTGGGATGAATACCATGCGAGCATACATGAATGATTTGCACGAATAAGGGAAGAGGAGTACCACTTTTCGACTGGCGGTGTTGTGTCCTCCTCATGTTCTTTCGATGATCTTCTTATGCGTCACTTCAAACCTGATGTTGTGGATCATGGTCTAACCTTGGACGAACCCATGGCCAAGTTGTTAAGTGTGTGTTCGGTGGTCGTCTGTCGACGATAGGGAAGCAGATTCGAGGCGGATAATGATGGCATAGTGGGAACATCTCCGGTGTGGTGGACAGTCGCAATATTGGAGCAGCAGCGGCGAGACATAGGACGGCGTGGTTAAATTGGCTCGGGTACGGCGCACATTGGCGTCATGGAGGCAGCCCTGCCTCGGCTTCAACTGCTAAGTCATTGAGGGTGTTGTGCTTGAGGTTGCGGTTGCGGTTGTGGTGGACGACGACGTCGGGGTATTGGCTCCGGCATGATGGAGGGGGGCGACGGTCGATCGGGTGCGATAGGGTGACGGACGGAGGAGGCTAGTCGAGAGGGCATTTTGGTGCCCATGTAGTATGAATGGGCAACTTAGGGAGGGGGGTCTAAGAAGGATAATGTTTCTGGGACGTGCTTGTTTGAAATTTGGGGGAAAGTTGCAAATTGTGCCCCCATCTAAAATTCCACACATGTTGCGGGTCGGGGGTAGGATGGAAATATCAAATGTCCCAAATATTGTGCGGGAGTGATTTCGGCCGAGCGCAAGGGTGTTTAGGCGCCCATGGTTTATAAATGTTTTTCGGAGGCAGTTGTGTGGCGTCTCGGTGAAGTTACAAAACTACCCCGGTTTAGACTTCTGGACGTCGGAATGGTAGTGTTCATGGATCTGATTGAGGACAGCAATTTTCTTCTACCAAACATTGGTCTCGCGTGGTTTCATGTGAGGAGAGGCTCTTTTCGCGCTTCATTCAAAATTTGGGAGCATAAGCATTCACGTTTACAGTACTCTTCAGCTGAGCATTTAGGATTGTCCGAAATAGACCACATTAAATTTGACCTTGTATGTTCAAAATTACATTAAATTGTGTGCTTCTTTTGAAAATTTGACTCTTGAAAATCCTATAGCTATGATTATTTTGGAATGGAGGAGGTAAATTTGAATATGTTTTTACATGATTATATATTATTATGTTCAAAAGCAATAATTTAGGTATGATTTACAAACGCCATGATCTTGAACTCAAATAAATGAATGCACTTCATGTTGGATTTGAATATTTGAAACCACTTTAAGTTGAGTTCAAATGTATGCTAGTTCCCAGCTAGCTGTTTAGAATGTTTACTATGTATATATCTTTTTTATGTACAATGTGCTCCATACAAACAACATAAAAATGTAGTCGTGTTTATATATGAATTGCTAAAGCCATGCATTGTATATATTTCAAAACAGTAACTTTATGGATCAATAATGTCAAATAATACCATACACATGCTCCAATTCAATAGAATATGGATGTTTGATAGACCAATGCTCGTTCATACGCGAATTGCAAATATTATCATCCCCTTCCAAATATTTTGATACAAATTATATTTTATTTCAATGTACCGAATAGTCTTTTGCGCGTAGATGCACTCTCCCTAGGCCCCTCCTCACACACATGCCATTTTTCTCTATCACACATACGTGCACACAGAATATATCCATTGGCCTTCTCTCTCACACATAGTCACGCTCTCTCCCCGAGGTGTCTCAAGCGCAACCCTCCTCCCTCTCGTACTACTATCTACGACTTTTTTCACTAATCTGCCACAACGACAATTTCTCTCACACACATACGCATGCACAATCTCCACCGACCCTCTCTATCTACTATATACATGCCTACGTGTATCTCGTACGCACACTCTCTTCACGCCTCTGTCGCAAGCATTGTCTCCCGCTTGCTTACTAGTTGACGGATATGATATGAATCCAAAGGATTATTTGTGTATATATACTATCGACAAACTAGGCCCTTAGCTTATATAACATACCTGGGGCCTAGGGTTAGAAATCCTAGTTGGCTTCGTCAGTGAGATAGAGTCCTCTACGACTATGTTATCTTCGTATTGTACGTCAAGTTCTTCATGGGTCTTCGTATAAAGCGTTCGACCAATGTGAAGCAGGATAGAATCGACCTAGACGTCCTCGCCTCGACCCAAGACCAAAAATGGTGTGCCCACCATACCTCACACACCCTTTACCACGAGGTCTCATTGTCTTCTCACACCCATACACACACTATGTCTTTTCATGTCTGCCTCCCCTTGTCCTTTGCATACGCACTCACCATCTCTCGTTGATACATCTTATTCGTCTCTCTCTATGTATCTCTCTCATCTCTCGTGCTCTCTCTTTCTCTCATCGCAAACCAACTCTATCCACGCCTCTCTTAAATAGGTACACATGCCCTCTCTAGGCCATCGAAAGTACATCAACCACACTTTCATGCATGTTACATCTTATCATGCACTCCTGATGATATAAAAATATTTCTGTTCACTTTTACCCGGCATACAAGATTTGTTTTGAATTAAAACTACACAAAGTGTGACAAAAAATTGTTTTAAGAAAATTTACATGTATACAATACTATGAAGTCATATATGAAAGGTAATTGCATGGCTCATCCAATGTTATTTTTTTCCATATTGTGAATGTTTATATTTTTATCCTATAAAATTAGTCACACTAAAGAGAAACGAAGGGCATATCTCTCTCTCCACCACACCTCCTCCCTTTCTCTACACCTCTTTCATGTACGCACATAAACTATCTCTAGGCCCTATAAAAATACGCGGTTGACACACTTATACATGTTCCATCTTTCTCTCACGAGATAAATACACTTACGTGACTGTATTTGAAGCGAAAGCACAATACGGTCGCCGGACTTCAAAAAACGCTCATTATGGTCACCATATATACTTTGTGGTGATTATACAGTTACTAGCTCACAGAGCTTCGTGTTTTGTTGATGACACGATCAATTGAATAGTGCAAACAATCCATGTGGGGCAACTAGTATTGCAACTCGACGCACATTATCTCCCTACCATAGGGCCCACCTGTCAGCGGGTATAAGAAAAAAAACAAAACAAAAATAGTGCTCGATGGGGATTCGTAGTAAAGACCTGTCGTTAGCAGCCCGCGCATGCTAACCACGGCGGATAGGGTCGCCTTGTGATGACATGTTTAGATGGTTCATTTAATACAGAGGAGCTACCATGGTCATTATACACACGACACACATGTGCACAAACACACGCAACGTCCACATGAGTACATACAACACTCACACATGTACACATGCACAAATGCAACACTCGCATGCACGCATGTAGGCAGACAACATACAACGCAGCACACACGCTCACGCTCAAGTGCTCAACCTACACGTGCATCGGTGCATGCACACACATACATAGCCAGGATGGTTCGCGCGGAGTCTCAGGTTCACCTCCTGCCAGGCTTCCTTGAAATTTTGTTTATCTTATTTCTTTCTTCTACCAATTGACAGGTGGGACCCGCAAGCCACGTTGCGAACAGAGTGCCACATAGATAATTTGGTCGATCAGCAGACTGCAATATGATGATCTATGAAGAGCTAGTGACCTTATAATCACCGAAAAATATATACGCTGACAGTAATGACCGTATTTTATAGTCGAGTCACTGTATTGTGCTTTTGCTTCAAATACAGTGATCATCGGTATATTTGTATCTTATATCTCGCTCTCTATGTGGAGCCTACTAGGCAAAACTACCATGCTACTGCGGAAGAAAAGACCCGCCCTCACCTTTCAACTTGGGATTTCTGTTGATAGGTCACGCCAAGCGGCAAAATGAAATGTTGTAGTTTACAAGTTCAAAAGAAAAAGGCAATGCAATTACAACATGCCTATCGCATTCGCATCCAACCCCACACGATCGGTCAGGCATGTCGCTCACCCAATGGACGTTCATTGACATGTGGGACCGCATGTGAGCAAATTGACGATAGACACACTCCCCCGCTTGTCGCGTGTTGGCTGAGTTATCTTTACCTAGTAATAAAGCAACGATCGCTTTTTCTCGCTCACCGTCGTGGCATCTTTGTAAAAAAGTCCATGTAGTTTTGTATATTCAACCCGCGATCCCTTTTTAAGCGACTAGTCTGAGAAAACGGCTCGTTCTTATAAAAAAGACCTTGACTTTTGAAGTATTCAATCTGCGATCCTTTTTAGTAGTTGACTAATTTGAGATGACGTTTTCTTCGTAGGGGCGACCATGGTCAGGAGGAGGCACTTGGCTCGGGCGTCGCATCAGGAGGCGACAACGAGGCGGGTGGTGCACGCGAAGATGAAGGAAGAGAAAATTGAGGGTCGGAAGACTAGGTCAAGCATCAGGTCCTCCTCCCGATCGATCTGGACTGAGGCACGTCAACAAGCGTGCGGGGTGGCAGGCAGCTCTCCCGCTCGATCCGACCGAGTGAGGTTTGCACAAGGCGGGCGATGAACGGGTTGGAGGCGCGGAAACGACGGTGCTGTCCGGATTCAAGCGAGCGGCGACGGGACCTTGCAAGGCGGCAGGGTTGTGCGTCTGTGTTCATGTGTGTGTTCTACATATAGGTTAGGAAGTTGCTAGTAGATGAACTGATGCTGCTGGCAGAGAAGGGCTAGGATTAGTATAGCACGATTATCACATTTCCCTTGATTTGTTTTGGTCTGGATTCGTACAGCGGTGGACTGATATTTGTTTTGTAGTGCAGGCACTTCAAGATAACAAGGACAACATGCTTCAGGGCACTCATTTGTCTACGATTTCCTCACCAAGTAAAAAATATTTAGCCCCTAAATTATAATCCCATATGAGCAAGCCACCCCTTACTCTACCCCCACCAATGTCAACTTCCGAATCAGGCTAAAAGTCTAGGTCACTCCCCTAATTTTAGGTTGACATATGTTCTACTAGATGTGTCTGAATCCCTCTATTATTCTAGTATGGTAATCATTCTTATTTGACCATTTAAGTGAACGATGTCTAATATTTTATACTCAATTAAGTTTGGTCTTCTTTGGGTAATTTATACAGTATAGGGCCCGCAAGAGTTGGCTGCAGATACACCATTTCCCCTCTTTGTTTTTACTGCAATATATTTTTTCGGAATACGCTCGGCAGCGTATCATTGCGTTGATAGAAAAAAAGTGTTACGGAGAGTTATAAGGGATGCATCCGACTACGTACACAAGAAGGCATAGAGGGATACAAGTCAGGCAGAAGAGAAGGGGGTTGCCCAGCCCCGAGAGCACGAGATCAGGTTACAGGAATGATCGCCTGCAGTCCCTTTGTGCCGTCAGCGGCCCATTCGCGCGCTTCATCCTGAATAGTGATCAGGAGACGTGTGGTGGATGGCCGAAGGCCGTCGAAGATGCCAGCGTTGCGGTGTTTCCCGATAGACCAAGCGGTGAGAATTGCCAGCGATGTAAAAGCCCTTGCGCAGGGCCGGAGGGGACGAGTGGAATTGGGTTGTGAGCCACTCGAAGAAGCCCAGGGTGTCATCCGGAGGGTGAGCAGTGAGACAGCACCAGGATAGCACCTCATGCCATGTCGTCCGAGCAAAGATGCAACCAACCAAAATATGATCAAGGGTCTCTGGTTCCTGGCAACACAAAATGCATATGGGGTCGTGGTATAGTCCATTTCGAGCCAGTCGGTCAGCCGTCCAGCAACGGTATTGGGCCATGAGCCAGAGAAATAAATTGACACTAGGGGGGGCAGTCCTCCAGATTAGCTTCCACCAAGGGGCACTTGTGCTACCAAGAAACAGGGCGTTGTAGCAGGAAGCTACGGTATGTGAGCTAGAGGTCATCCACCGCCAGATGAGAGTGTCAGGCTGCTCAGAGAGTGTCACATGCTGCAGGAGATGCCAGATATCGACATAATCGACTATGGTTGCCAGCCCGAGAGCACCACAAATGTCCTAGATCCAAGTTCGTGTTGGGGAACGTCGCATGGGAAACAAAAAATTTCCTACGCACACGCAAACCTATCCATGGTGATGAGCATCTACGAGAGGGAGAGTGGATCTACATACCCTTGTAGATCGCTAAGCGGGAAGCGTTAAGAAACGCGGTTGGTGTAGTCGAACATCTTCGCGATCCAAATCGCCGAGCGTCCCGCGATCTCATCACGATCCATCCCGCGATCCAATCACGATCCGTCCCGTGAACTCATCACGATCCGTCCCGCGATCTCATCACGATCCGTCTCATGATCTTGATCACGATCTGTCCCGCGAACTCATCACGATTCGTTCCGCGATCTCATCACGAACTGTCTCGCGATCTCGATCACGGTCCTTCCGATCTAGCGCCGAACGGACGGCACCTCCGCGTTCAACACACGTGCAGCTTGATGACGATCTCCACCGTCTCGATCCAGCGAGAGGAGGTGGAGAGGAGAGAGAGTTCACCGGCAGCGTGACGGCGCTCCGGTGATGGTGGTGGAGTGATTCCGGCAGGGCTTCGCCTAAGCGCTGCGGAAAACCGATCTAGAGGAGAAACTGTGCACCGGTGAAACGGGTAGCACGTGGCAGGAAATTCTGTCCAAAAACCACCCAATCCACTAGTATATATAGGAGGATAGGAGAGGAGAGGCAGCCAAGGCCTTTGGGTCGGCCGAAATAGGAGGTGGGAGCAATCCTACTTCACCTCCAATCCTAGTTGGAGTAGGATTGCCTCCTATTGGCTGATTTTCCACTTTTTGCTTTAGGACTTTCTCTCCTACGCCATGGGCCTTTGTGGCTGTTTTCCCAGCCCACTAAGGGCTGGTTATTATTCTCCCACATCCCATGGACCTCTTGGGGTCGAAATACCCCTCCCGGAGGTCCCCCGGTACACTACCGGCACTCCCGGTACACTACCGATACTCCCGGTACACTACCGATGAGCCCGAAACTTTTCCGGAAACCAAACTGGGACTTCCTATATATGAATATTTACCTCCGGACCATTCCGGAGCTCCTCGTGACGTCCGGGATCTCATCCGGGACTCCGAACAACCTTCGGTCACCACCATACATAACTCTACACTACCGAAACGTCACCGAACCTTAAGTGTGCAGACCCTGCGGGTTCGAGAACTATGTAGACATGACCGAGACACCTCTACACTCAATAACCAATGGCGGGACCTAGACGTCCACATTGGTTCCTACATATTCTACGAAGATCTTTATCGGTCGAACCTCTATGTCAAGGATTCAGTTAATCCCGTATAACGTTCCCTTTGTTCTTCGGTATGTTACTTGCCCGAGATTCGATCGTCAGTATCTCCATACCTAATTCAACCTCGTTACTGGCAAGTCACTTTACTCGTTCCGTAATACAATATCCCATGACTAACACTTAGCCACATTGCTTGCAAGGCTTGTTGTGATGTTGTATTACCGAGTGGGCCCTGAGATACCTCTCCGTCACACGGAGTAACAAATCCCAGTCTCGATCCATGCCAACTCAACAGACACCATCAGAGATACCTGTAGAGCACCTTTATAGTCACCCAGTTACGTTGCAACGTTTGATACACACAAGGCACTCCTCCGATATCCGTGAGTTGCATGATCTCATGGTCATAGGAATATATACTTGACATGCAGAAAACAGTAGCAATAAACTGACACGATCATATGCTATGTTTGTAGTTTGGGTCTTATCCATCACATCATTCTCCTAATGATGTGATCCCGTTATCAAATGACATCTCATGTCCATGGCTAGGAAACCTTAACCATCCTTTGATCAATGAGCTAGTCCATTAGAGGCATACTAGGGACATGGTTTTGTCTATGTATCCACACATGCATTTAAGTCTCCGATCAATACAATTATAGCATGGATAATAAACGATTATCATGAACAAGGAAATATGATAATAACTAATTTATTATTGCCTCTAGGGCATATTTCCAACAGTCTCCCACTTGCACTAGAGTCAATAATCTAGTTCACATCACCATGTGATTCGCATTGTTATGAATCTAACACCCAATGAGTTCTGGGGCTCGATCATGCTTTGCATGTGAGAGAGGTCTTATAGTCAACGGGTCCGCGATATTCAGATCCGTGTGTACTTTGCATATCTCTATGTCAAACCGTAAACACTGCTACCACACTCCACTTGGTACTATTTCCAAATGGCTGCTCCACTATACGTATCCAGATTGTACTACTAGTCATTCGGATAGGTGTTAAAGCTTGCATCGACGTAACTCTTTACGACGAACTCTTTATCACCTCCATAATCAAGAAACATTTCCTTAGTCCTCTGGTTACTAAGGATAATTCCGACCGCTGTCCAGTGATCCACTCCTGGACCACTCTTGTACCCCTTGACAGACTCATGGCAAGGCACACATAGGTGCGGTACACAACATGGCATAATATAGAGCCTATGGCTAAGGCATAGGGGACGACGTTCGTCCTTTCTCTTTCTTCTGCCGTTGTCGAGCTTTGAGTCTCACTCAACTTCACACCTTACAAATCACACGAGAACTATTTCTCTGGCTGATCCATTTTGAACTCTTTCAAAATCTTGTGAAGGTATGCACTCATTGAAAGTCTCATCAAGCATCTTGATCTATCTCTATAGATTTTGATGCTCAACAATTAGGTAGCTTTATCCAGGTCTTCCTTTGAAAACCACTTTTCAAACAACCATTTATGCTTTCCAAAAATTCTACATTATTTCCGATCAACAATATGTCATCCACATATACTTATCAGAAATTCTATAGTGCTCCCACTCACTTTATTGTAAATACAAGTTTCTCGTAAACTTTGTATAAACATTAAAACTTTGATCACCTCATCAAAGCGTATATTCCAACTCCGAGATGCTTGCTTCAGTCCATAGAAGGATCACTAAAGCTTGCAAACCTTTTAGCATCCTTAGGACTAACAAAACCATCCGGTTGTATCACATACAACCTTTCCTCAAGTTAACCGTTAAGGAAACGATGTTTTGACATCCATCTGCCACATTTCATAATTGAAAATGCAGCAACTGCTAACATAATTCCAACAGACTTTAGCATCGCTACGAATGAGAAAGTCTCATCACAGTCAACTCCTTGAACTTGTCACAAACATCTTTGCAACAAGTTGAGCTTTACAAATGGTGACAATTACCATCAGGGTCTGTCTTCATTTTAAAGATCCATTTGCACTCAACGACCTGCCGTCCAACGAGCAAGTCTACCAAAGTCTATACTTGGTTTTCATACATGGATCCTATCTCGGATTTCATGGCCTCCAACCATTTGTCGGAATCCGGGCCCATCATCGCTTCTCCATAGCTCGTAGGTTCATCGTTGTCCAACAACATGACTTCCAAGACAGAGTTGTCATACCACTTAGGAGCAGTACACATCCTTGTCGACCTACGAAGTTCGATAGTAACTTGATCCTGAAGCTTCATGATCATCATCATTAACTTCCTCTTCAACTAACGTAGGCTTCACAGAAACATCTTTCTGCGCTGCGCTACTCTCTGGTTGAACAAAGGTTTAACAACCTCATCAAGTTCTATCTTCCTCCCACTCAATTATTTCGAGAGAAACATTTCCTAGAAAGGATCCGTTTAAGCAACAAACACTTTGCACTAGGATCTGAGATTGAAGGTTCACCCAGCTGATCTTAGGGTATTCTATGAAGATGCATTTGTCCGCCTTGGGTTCGACCTCATTAGGTGAAAACATTTTCCACACAAGTGTCACAACCCCAAATATTAAGAAATGACAGCTTAGGTTTCTATCAAACCATAATTCACACGGTGTCATCTCAACGGATTTAGATGATGCCCTATTTAAAGTGAATGTAGTTGTCTCTAATGCATAACCCCAAAAATTATAGTAGTAAAACGATAAGAGACATCACAGTATGCACTATATCAATAGAGCATGACTATGATGTTCGGACACACCATCACACTATGGTGTTCCAGGTGGCGTTAGTTGTGAAACAAATTTCACATTGTCTTAAGTTGTATGCCAAACTCGTAACTCAGATATTCACCTCCACGGTCATATCGCAGTCATTTTTTATCTTCTTGTCACGATGATCTTAAACTTCACTCTGAATTTGCTTGAACCTTTCAAACGATTCAGACTTGTGTTTCATCAAGTAAATATACACTATATCTACTCAAATCATCAGTGAAGGTAAGAAAATAACGATATCCACTGCACGCTATAAGACTCACTAGATTGCATACATCAACATGTATCATTTCCAATGAATCACTTGCTCGCTCCATCCAACAGGGTCCTTCAGTCATCTTGCCCAAGAGGCATGGTTCGCATGTCTCAACCGATTCGAAATCGAATGAGTCCAAAGATCCATCAGCATGGAGTTTCTTCATGCGCTTTATACCAATATGACATTTTGCGGCAGTGCCACAAGTATGTGGTACTATCATTATTAATTTTGTATCTTTTGACATCAATGTTATGAACATGTGTATTACTACGATCAAGATTTCAACAAACCATTCTCACTGGGTGCATGACCATTGAAGGTATTATTCATGTAAACAGAATAACCATTATTCTCTAACTTAAATGAATAACCGTATTGCAATAAACATGATCTAATCATGTTCATGCTCAATGCAAAACACCAAATAACATTTATTTAGGTTCGTCACTAATCCTGAAGGTAGAGAGAGCGTGCGATGTTGATCACATCAACCTTGGAAACACTTCCAACACATATCGTCACCTCATCCTTAGCTAGTTCTCCGTTTATTCTGTAGCTTTTATTTCGAGTTACTAACATTTAGCAACCGAACCGGTATCCAATACCCAGGTGCTACTAAGAGTACTAGCAAGGTACACATTAATAACTCGTATATCAAATATACTTCTATCAATGTTGCCAGCCTTCTTATCTACCAAGTATCTAGGGTTGTTCCGCTTCAGCGACCGCTCACCTCATAACAGAAGCACTTAGTCTCGGGTTTAAGTTCAACTTTGGGTTGCTTCACTGGAGCAGCAACTGACTTGCTATCCATGAAGTTTCCCTCCTTGCTCTTGCCCTTTTCGAAACTAGTGGTTTGATTAACCATCAACACTTGACGCTCCTTCTTGATTTCTACCTTCACGGTGTCAAACATCGCGAACAGCTCAGGGATCAACATTTCTTTCCCTGGTGTATTATAGTTCATCACTAAGTTCTAGTAGCTTTAGTGACAGTGACTTGGAGAACTATATCAATCACTATCTTATCTGGAAGATCAACTCCCACTTGATTCAAGCGATTGTAGTACCCAGACAATCTGAGTACATGCTCAACGATTGAGCTATTCTCCTTCATCTTACAGGCAAAGAATCTTTTTGGAGATCTCATATCTCGCAACACAAGCACGAGCATGAGATCACAATCTCTGCTCCTAGAACATCTCATATGTTCCGTGACGTTCAAAACGTTTCGGAGCCTCAATTCTAAGCCGTAATGCATGACGCACTAAACTATCAAGTAGTCATCGAAACGTGCCTGTTAGATGTTCACAACATCTATAGACGACGCTAGAGGGGGTGGCGCACCGAGCAATGCATCAAGGACATAAGCCTTCTGTGCAGCAAAGAGGACAATCCTCAGATCACAGACCCAGTCCGCAATATTTCTACCATTATCTTTCAATACTATTTCTCTAGGAACATATAAAAATACAAGGGAGCCACAACGCGAGCTAGTAATCTACAACATAATTTGCAAAGACACTTTGACTATGTTCATGATAATGAGTTCAATTAATCATATTACTTAAGAACTCCCACTCAAATTGACATCCCTCCTATCATTCGAGTGATACATGATCCAAATTCACCAACTCAAGTCCGATCATCACGTGAGTTGAGGTGGCTGCAATGGTGAACATCATTATGTTGATCATATCTACTATATGACTCATGTTCGACCTTTCGGTCTCTCGTGTTCTGAGGCCATGTCTGTACATGCTAGGCTCGTCAAGTTTAACCCGAGTGTTCTGCGCGTGCAAATCTGGCTTGCACCCGTTGTATGTGAACGTAGAGTCTATCACACCCGATCATCACGTGGTGTCTCAACACGACGAACTTTCGCAACGGTGCACACTCGGGGAGAACACAGTTCATCTTGAAATTCAAGTGAGGGATCACCTTATAATGCTACCGCCGTACTAAGCAAAACAAGGTGCATAAAAGGATTAACATCTCATGCAATTCATAAGTGACATGATATGGCCATGAACTTGTGCTTTTGATCTCCATCTAGAAAGCACCGGCATGATCTCCATCGTCACCGGCACGACACCATGATCTCCATCATCTTGATCTCCATCAACGTGTCGCCATCGGGGTTGTCACGCCCTACATGCTTCTACTACTATTGCTACCGTAGCGATAAAGTAAAGCATTACATAGCGCTTAATGATTGACACGCAGGTCATACAATAATTAAAGACAACCCTATGGCTCCTGCCGGTTGCCGTATTCAACGACATGCAAGACGTGAAATTCTATACATCACATGATCATCTCATACATCACATATATCTCATCATGTAATTGGCCATATCACATCACAATATACCATGTCTCGTCGTGAAATTCTTTATCGGTCGAACCTCTATGTCAAGGATTCAGTTAATCCCGTATAACGTTCCCTTTGTTCTTCGGTATGTTACTTGCCCGAGATTCGATCGTCAGTATCTCCATACCTAATTCAACCTCGTTACTGGCAAGTCTCTTTACTCGTTCCGTAATACAAGATCCCATGACTAACACTTAGCCACATTGCTTGCAAGGCTTGTTGTGATGTTGTATTACCGAGTGGGCCCTGAGATACCTCTCCGTCACACGGAGTAACAAATCCCAGTCTCGATCCATGCCAACTCAACAGACACCATCGGAGATACCTGTAGAGCACCTTTATAGTCACCCAATTACTTTGCAACGTTTGATACACACAAGGCACTCCTCCGATATCCGTGAGTTGCATGATCTCATGGTCATAGGAACATATACTTGACATGCAGAAAACAGTAGCAATAAACTGACACGATCATATGCTATGTTTGTAGTTTGGGTCTTATCCATCACATCATTCTCCTAATGATGTGATCCCGTTATCAAATGACATCTCATGTCCATGGCTAGGAAACCTTAACCATCCTTTGATCAACGAGCTAGTCCATTAGAGGCATACTAGGGACATGGTTTTGTCTATGTATCCACACATGCATTTAAGTCTCCGATCAATACAATTATAGCATGGATAATAAACGATTATCATGAACAAGGAAATATGATAATAACTAATTTATTATTGCCTCTAGGGCATATTTCCAACAGTTCGGTCAAGGAGACCTTCCCTCACAGTGCAGTCGAGCTTGCGCCGACGCGAGACTAGGGCAGCAAGAGCATGAGCCATTATGATACAGGGCAAGCCCGTGTGTGTCGATCTTTCACGAATGGAAGGGGGGGTCCATGAAGAACACAAGGAAGAACGAGGAGAAATCACAAGAGGAAACACTCAAGAACAAGTCCAATCACACATCCACTAGACTCACCACACACAAGATCCACTAAGGTACATGAACAACAAAGGGAAATAGGATACATGGTAGAGTTCATCCCAAATCTCGTGGGGAGATGGGGCCTTGGTATCCCGGAGGATCTTCCCTTGAAAGGGCCTTGATATCCTGGAGGATCTTCCCTCGTAAGGGGACTTGACATCCACTAGGGATCTTTGTTGGAAATATGCCCTAGAGGCAATAATAAATTAGTTATTATCATATTTCCTTGTTCATGATAATCGTTTATTATCCATGCTATAATTGTATTGATCGGAGACTTAAATGCATGTGTGGATACATAGACAAAACCATGTCCCTAGTATGCCTCTAATGGACTAGCTCGTTGATCAAAGGATGGTTAAGGTTTCCTAGCCATGGACATGAGATGTCATTTGATAACGGGATCACATCATTAGGAGAATGATGTGATGGATAAGACCCAAACTACAAACATAGCATATGATCGTGTCAATTTATTGCTACTGTTTTCTGCATGTCAAGTATATGTTCCTATGACCATGAGATCATGCAACTCACGGATATCGGAGGAGTGCCTTGTGTGTATCAAACGTCGCAACGTAACTGGGTGACTATAAAGGTGCTCTACAGGTATCTCCGATGGTGTCTGTTGAGTTGGCATGGATCGAGACTGGGATTTGTTACTCCGTGTAACGGAGAGGTATCTCGGGGCCCACTCGGTAATGCAACATCACAATAAGCCTTGCAAGCGATGTGACTAATTTTTAGTTGCGGGATCTTGTATTACGGAACGAGTAAAGAGACTTGCCGGTAACGAGGTTGAACTAGGTATGGAGATACCGACGATCGAATCTCGGGCAAGTAACATACCGAAGAACAAAGGGAACGTTATACGGGATTAACTGAATCCTTGACATAGAGGTTCGACCGATAAAGATCTTCGTAGAATATGTAGGAACCAATGTGGACGTCCAGGTCCCGCCATTGGTTATTAACCGTAGAGGTGTCTCGGTCATGTCTACATAGTTCTCGAACCCGCAGGGTCTGCACACTTAAGGTTCGGTGACGTTTCGGTAGTGTAGAGTTATGTATGGTGGTGACCGAAGTTTGTTCGGAGTCCCGGATGAGATCTCGGACGTCACGAGGAGCTCCGGAATGGTCCGGAGGTAAAGATTCATATATAGGAAGTCCCAGTTTGGTTTCCGGAAAAGTTTCGGGCTCATCGGTAGTGTACCGGGAGTGCCGGTAGTGTACCGGGAGACCTCCGGGAGGGGTACTTCGACCCCAAGAGGTCCATGGGATGTGGGAGAATAATAACCAGCCCTTAGTGGGCTGGTAAAACAGCCACAAAGGCCCATGGCGCAGGAGAGAAAGTCCTAAAGCAAAAAGTGGAAAATCAGCCAATAGGAGGCAATCCTACTCCAACTAGGATTGGAGGTGAAGTAGGATTGCTCCCACCTCCTATTTCGGCCGACCCAAAGGCCTTGGATGCCTCTCCTCTCCTCTCCTCCTATATATACTAGTGGATTGGGTGGTTTTTGGACAGAATTTCCGGCCACGTGCTACCCGTTTCATCGGTGCACAGTTTCTCCTCTAGATCGGTTCTCCGCAGCGCTTAGGCGAAGCCCTGCCGGAATCACTCCACCACCATCACCGGAGCGCCGTCATGCTGCCGGTGAACTCTCTCTCCTCTCCACCTCCTCTTGCTGGATCAAGACGGTGGAGATCGTCATCAAGCTGCACGTGTGCTGAACGCGGAGGTGTCGTCCGTTCGGCGCTAGATCGGAAGGACCGTGATCGAGATCGCGAGACGGTTCGTGATTGGATCGCGGAACAGATCGTGATGAGTTCGCGGGACAGATCATGATCAAGATCGTGAGACGGATCGTGATGAGATCGCGGGACGGATCGTGATGAGTTCACGGGACGGATCGTGATTGGATCGTGGGACGGGTCGTGATGAGATCGCGAGACGCTCGGCGATTTGGATCGCGAAGATGTTCGACTACACCAACCGCGTTTCTTAACGCTTCCCGCTTAGCGATCTACAAGGGTACGTAGATCCACTCTCCCTCTCGTAGATGCTCATCACCATGGATAGGTTTGCGTGTGCGTAGGAAAAAATTTGTTTCCCATGCGACGTTCCCCAACAATCTTCTCCTATAGAGGCATCTCTACGAGAGAGGTAGTGGAAGGAGCTAGGCTCAACTATCTAAGAGCAAACCAGAGCTAACCCTAGAATGGAGGTGGGAGAGGAGTATATATAGTCTTGGCCATGAAGGGGTAAGTGGAGAGGGGGATACATGGGCCAAAGCTCAACCTGCGTACAGGCAGACCGGTTGTATCGGTGGTTGGACCGGTTGGACCGGTATTAATGCATCAACCGGTACAACCGGGGTAGTACCGTTCATGAAGCGCTCCATAACAGAATCTTGGCCGCGGCTAGAGCGGTGGTGGACCGATTATACCGGGGCAGCGGTGGTTGACCGGTGGTGGACCGGTTCTCCCCATAATTCCTGGGCTGTTGCAAGTCCTCTTCTTCCTTCTTCTCTTCCAAGCTTCCCTCGCGGATAGTGTAGTTGTACGTAGGTGCTAACACTCCTCATCATCATCCGTAAAGCTCCAACAATACCTATGCATGCACACGGGAGGAGTGTCAAGTAGTATACCATCCTCGAAGGGGTCAAGTGGACACGCGTAAAGGAGATGATTCACCTTTATGTATGTGAAGTAGTCGTGCCATGTGGCACTTGCCAAACGGACTCTTGCCATGGTGATGTCCGTAGGATGCTCTGCATCACATTAGGTCGATAGATTGGCCATTGAGCCAGGGGTCCGTCCAGAACTTGCAAGATCGGCCGTCTCCCAGAGTCCAACGCGTTGAGGCCCGGAAGAAATTTAGTACCTCGGGATAATGTGGAAAAGGCAAGTGAGACCTACGTGGCGTGCTAGAGGAGGGAGTTAAGGATGTCAAAAGCATCGTTGAGACGGAGTCACCCTCCCACAGACCACACGCATGGGGGATTGGAGGCCCGGCAGTGCCAATCATGAGCACCCGAGTGGAGGTGGTGAAGAGAAGGACCGAGACCCATCTGCGCCAGCGACGATCGAAGCCCAAGTGCTCGAGGACCTCAAGAAGGAATGGCCAGGAGACCGAATCGAAGGCCCGCGCAACGTTGAGCTTAAGAAACACTCGCGGTAGCTTAAGACCGTGGAGTTGTCTAGCCGTTTGCTGCACAAGCATGAAGTTGTCGTGGACGGAACGTCCTGCTATGAAGGCACTTTGATTAGAGGAGACAATCTCGCCAAGCCACGGTCCATGACTCAAAGATAGCACCTTTGCGAAGAGCTTGGCGAAAAGGTGGATCGGGCTAATGGGACGATAGTCCGAGAGGGAGGTAGCATCCGCCTTCTTGGGTAAGAGGGTGATCAAGGCCTCGTTGAGTTTTTTGAAGGCGCGCCCATTAAGCGAGTATATCTTGTCAAAAGCCTCCATGGAGTCTTGCCAGCAAGCGCGAAGGAACTCGGGCGTGAAGCCGTTAGGGCCCGGCGCCTTGCCGGAGAGCATTTTCTTGATTACCTCCCAAACCTCTTCCTCTTTGAAGGGTCGATCCAGCTCGAATAGGTCAAAGATACGGTCGTCCATCGTCGAGAGATTGATGGAGTGGGCACGCTCCTATTGGGATCTGAGGATAGAGGAGAAATGGTCAAAGGCAGCCTTCGCCAGGTCTCGGTCACTGGTGACGCACGTGTTACCTTCATGGAGCTCTAAGATGCGATTCTTATTCCTCCGATGGGTCGCACTTATTTTGGAAAAGGCGGAGCAAGATTCCCGTGTTTAAGCCATGCAAGCCTGGCGCGTTTCCTCGCAATGGTTCGCTCAAGATAGGCCAAGCCGAGGTACGTACACTTCAACTCGCGACGTAGCCAAGTTTCCGCGGGGGAGATAGCTGCCAAACGTCCTGGGCCATGTTGAAGCGAAGGATGAGCTCGCGGGCTACCGCAAGACGAGTGGAGATCCCGGAAAGAGTACACACACTCCACCCCTAGAGATGACGCGCAACAACTTTGAGCCATGAAAAGATGCGCCTAAAGGGGTCCGTGGAGGCCCACACTTCGATCACAACTTGCTGAAAGCCCTCAAGGTTGGGCCAGTAGCTCTGAAAATGAAACCTCCTAGAACCAAAGGAGCAGAAGAGCAGTCAATCACTAGAGGGTAATGATCCGAGGCAGCCGAGGCAAGGCAATGCAGAAGGCAGGAGGGGTTCGCCACGTACCAATCCGGAGTGCAAAGCACGCGGTCATTTCTGACGAGCGTTGGGTTCTGTTGCTTGTTAAACCAGGTGTAACATCGGCTAGGTATATAAATATCGCACAATGCCAAGTCCGTGACGAAATGTCGGAAGCGGTTCATCGTCCGATGATCAATGCGGTTATTATTCTTGTGTGCAACTGAGGAGATCATGTTAAAATCTCCTCCAACGAGCCAAGGCCCGGAAATAGACGCCTAGAGATCCTGGAGCTCGGAGATGAATGTGAGCTTCTCCAGGGTTCCTTGAGGCCCATAAACTCTCGTGATCCACCAATGAGCGCCACCAAAGACCGGAGAGACCACGACCCAGACATGACGATCACCAAGCATAGGGTTGGAGAGCAAGATGACACTCCGTCGCCATGCAATCAGGATCCCTCCACGCGTGCCACTCGCAGGAAGATAACAGAAGTCCTCAAATGGGACGCCAAGAGTTTCGGAGACAAGAGCCGACGAGACCAAAGTTAGTTTTGTTTCTTGAAGACATACAATAGAAGGCATAGTGAATGAGATCACACCATGTATAATCGTACACTTGGCCAGGCTTATCACGACACGAACGTTCCAAAAAATTACTTTGAGGTCATCAACCATGGAGAACGATGGGGGCAAGCAACGATCGGGAGCAAGCAGGGTTCAACCAAGGACCCGGCAGGTCGGGGACGATGACAGGCCAAGGCCTGGAATCACCTGCTGAGGGATGGTCCAGCCATAGAAGTCGGCAAACGGAAGGATAACCTCACTCAAAGAGCCACCACATCATCAGAGATCGGTTCATCATCAGTCAGGAGGCCCGGTCGACGTAGAAAAACTCGCCTGGCCTTAGTTTCAGCGTCGAGCTCACGGTCCGCCTTCACAATACGCGCGCTTCTCCGGGGAGTGAAGGAGAGAGGTAGCATCGCCCGCCCACGTTGTGTGTGTGTGGGGGGGGGGGGGGGGGGGGCAAGTACGGGCGTGACAGGAGCCTGGATATCGTTAAGGAAGTCACTCAGCACAGAGGATGTGGGTGGCGCAGACGGGCCTCTGATGTAGAGCCGGAGAGAAGGTGAAGCGTCAGTACATGAGTTGCTACACGGTGGCCCGAGCTCAGCGCAAGTACTCGGGTCGCAGGATTCCACGGGCGTAGATGCACAAGCGACAGTCGCGGAGTGGTCGAGCGGAACCGGCTCGGGCCCCGGAAGCCCCGCCTCGGGATCAGCAGTGATGGCGAGGGTGGGACTTCTTGGAGGTGTATAGGTGGGACTGTGGTGGCGGCAGAGCAAAAGCGTGTTCCCGCCCCGGCAGGCTCGCCACCCGACAGGATAGGGGACGACATGGGTACATCGCGTGTCGAGGAGAGCATCAGATCCGCTACAGGCCTAGGGTCGACAGAATATGGACTGGGTTGGTGTCGGCTGCCGAAACATGAGTCGGGGATGCCGTTTGACCTTCGCCGCAGGGTACGCGTCGAGCACGCCATGCCAGTAGCGGGCCGCCAGCAGCAGGCGACGAGGACCACCGCCGCCCCGGCGACCCCGAGAAGAGGGCTCTGCCGGTCCATTCCTTGGTCAACAGGGAGGAAACTCATGGCGACGGGGCCATTTGGCAGGCAGCGGCGGCGAGTCGGGGGCAGCATCATCTCCATCGAAGCCCGGGCGAGGACGATGCGGGGGAGGAGGCGACAGGAAGCGAAAATCCTCTACCTCCGAAACATGAATGGAGACAGGGAACCTGATGAGAGGCCGAGCGAACCGGAAAATGTGATCAGGGTCGGCGTCAATAGCCATGGCGTCGCGCGGCGGGAGAAGGAGATCCGAAGAGCGCGATATGCTATCAGGGTTTGCCGTCCAGGCCGTCAGGGAGAACACCTCGAGGTCGCTACCGTTGTTCGTCTCCGGAGCCAGATCCTCGATGAGGCAGAACGGCACCAGCAGCGTGACGACGGAAGAACGGAGACAAGCATGCTTGGGGATGCCACACATCTCAATGCGGACCCGAAACATCACAGAAACCGGTTCCCCGCCGGCGAGGTGGCTCCACGGCTGGAAGACCAGGCGAAAGCGGGGCGCATGGATGGAGCTTGCCGCGACGGGGGCACGGGAGTACATGGACAGGAAACACATAAGAAAGCCTTCCGGGTGGCGATGGACGGAGAACTCGTTGGGGGCGAGGTCGAAGGGCTCGCGAAGCACCTACCGCACCTTGTCTACGGAGATGCTGCTCCGGTTGCCCGCAACGATGGCAATCAGAGCAGGGCGGAGTGCATCCTCAGCAGCTTCAATTTCTGCAGTACGCGGGAGGTAGCAGATAGGGGAAGCGGGCCGGGGGGAGGGATGCCCTAACATGGCAGACACCTCATGGGCAGAGGACGACACCACGACCTCGGAGGAGGATGGTGCAGAGGCTCCCGGAGCGGCCAGCCCAGAAGACAACGGGGCCGAAGCACCAGATATAGGGGAGGGCATCAACGAAGCAGCCATCTGGGAAGCATCACCAGGGGAGGGCGTGAGGTGTGGCGGCGAGAGGGCCGGGGTGGACCTCCATCTAGAGACTGTCGTGCCGGAGGAGGACCCTCCAGGGGAAGCAGGGCGCGACCTTTTTGCTGGGGGCGAGCCAGGAGGCGGCGCGACACGCGGGTTCACGCAGTCGCGGGCGATGTGGCCGAAGAAATGGCCGCGGTAGAATCGGACATCTTTGCGGCATTCGGAGCGCGGGTGGCCACGGCCGAGGCACCGGGGCCGCGGCGGGGCGCACACCAGAGGGACGACGAGGGGGGCGGGGCGGCGGTCGCGACGCCTGCGGGGCGAGATCGAGCCGCCTCCATCGTCTTCAAGTCCGACGCCCCCCTCCTTCACCGGAGACACATGATGTATCTCAGAGCGGGGGGCGTGGAGAGGCACCGGCGAGGGAGGGCCGCGGAGCACATCCCGGAAGGAGCGAGAGCTCGCGCGGGACTGGTCCGACGGCGGCGGGCTGGAGTCCAAATAGCGCATCTCGCGGGAGCTACCTCCGGCGGGGGACGGGGAGCGAGAGGCCATGGGGGCAGCGCCAGGGGCGAGCAGGGTGGGTGGATGCCGGGGCCGGAGTGCCCGCTGACGGAGCTAGCAGAGGCGGGGAGCAGAGCTAGCAGGGGTGTTCCTCTCGTTGTTTTATGTAATCTCCTTTTACTGCAACATAATGCATATAGCTACAACTAGCATCTCATGGACTACCAATTTAGCACCTACTCCTCTAACTTCCATGTCACTGCAAATCATATCAACATGAATAAACTCATATACTATTTGAAACTTCATTGCAGGTTGTTATTCTTCTTTTATTTGCATTGAAGTGAGGTTGTGAAACATGCTAAATCTTGTAGAGAAGATAAAGTGACTGCCTGGTACCAAGGACGGATGTGCAATCCTTTACTTTTTTTCATTTGACTGGTAACGCTAGGTAGGAGGAACGTTTGGTAATTCTAGTCAAAACAGTTTGCTAAGTGCCAATTCTACCTCGCTCTCACCCGAGTGTTCTAGAGGAAGACATTCAGATGCACGAGGTTGAACTCTGTAGGCTTATGGTTGATCGTCATGCTCTAGCCGAGGAATGGATGGAGTTACCAAGAAATAAAGGAGGAAGTCTGTCATCTGAACATGATCATTGAAGAAATTAATGACAAGAATGGAGCTTATATCAGTGAGCTCGTTGAGAAGACAAGGAAGCCTGAAGTTGAGCTTAGATCCAATGAGCCTTCGAGAGATGAGGTTGTGCATCTACATGCTGAAATCGAGAAGCTCCTCAATTTTAGGAAAGAACTATCTTCAAAGGCTGCATCACTTGTGCATGAGCTTAGTAGGAACATAACAGATAGATAACAAGAACTTACACATTCAAGGTACACACCTCGACACACAGTCTCTTTTGCTGGACCAGACTCTCAAGCATCCTGGTAAATTAGTTGAATGGAAACTTTGAGTATCATTGGTCTGTATAGTTCTATTTATTTGCAAGAATGCATGTGAATTACAACATGCGGAAGTGGAATTTCGAGTTGACACAATAATTGAAAGTAATGGAGAAGAGTCTAATTTTGATGGCGCGAGAAATTCAACAACGGAGGGATAAATTAGATAATTTTGATGGCAGGCTATGATGCACACGTATGTTATTGGGATCAACTATAGAGCTGTAGATTCTCAAAAAAAACTATAGTATTGTAAATTCAGTTATTATTTCTACATGCATTTTCCTTTCTTTACTTGTCATATATTGTCTGAATTTGACGTTGTAAATGCACAATATGGTGGGGTTGTAGAAGTCCTGATTTAGGACTCTCGTATGTCTCAACACTTTACATGAATTTCTGCGATACAAAACAAATGCTTTGGTTTGTTACCGTTAATGGACATGCTCGCTGCTCTTAGGCAAATAAAATATTGTCGCGTCTAATATTGGTAGGTAAAGTCGGCTAATCCATCCATGTTTGCAAACTCATTTGATACTAATTAGTGTCTTGGTATTCAGCTTTGTCGCATATTTTACACGATGTGTGATGCGCGCACTGTCATACACGCTGCATGTTGTAACTGCGTGTGCTTGCCTTTAATAGCACAAACGGTTACGAACCTATAATGTAGGACTATTAAGAGACAGTTGACATATGTTTCGCGTATGCGATCTGAATAAGTATGGCACACGAATATATTTGTGCCATCGTCTCGGATGTGTGCTTGATCACAAACGTAACATCAAAGTTTGGCGTGTGGGATAGGCTACGACTTCGCATATGTTTACGTTAGGCGAATCATCAGCAGGCGCTCGCACCATCGTAGACGATGTTTCGGTGTCGTGTGGGATGACCCCATCCCTATCGCCCACACATGTAAGGCGACGGTTCGGAACTACGTCGCGGAAAGGGGTTGAAAACCGTTTATATAACACGTAACAATACCGGTGATTAAGTAATTGGAGAAGCCTTCGTCAAGCTTGTGGGAGGCTCTCTTCTTCAATTTGCACAAAGTTAAATATTTTTAGTAAGGTAACTTGTTTCTTATGAGCAGCAAAATATTTTTCAGAGAAGTAGTAAATCATATCCTGAAGAGTACGCACACAACCAGGAGTAAGAGTATTGTGCCATATCTTATCATCATCCTTTAATGAGAATGGAAATAATTTGATAATATAGTAGTAGTGAATCTTCTCATCATGAGTAAATAGGATGGCTGTATCAGTCAGCTTAGTAAGATGTGCTACCACAGCTTCAGTTTCATAGCCATGAAAAGGATCAAATTCAACCAAAATAATTAACTCTGGGTCGATAGGGAATTCGTAATCCTTATCGGTAACAAAGATAGGTGAAGTAGAAAACTTAGGGTCATATTTCATTTTAGCATTCAAAGCCTTTTCTTTATACTTGCATAGTAGTTTCTTAAGATCGTTCTATCCTTATAAGCAAGAATCTCTCTAGCTATTTATCCATGCAAAGCATAACCTTCAGGTATCTTAGGCATTTCAAATCTAGGAGAGCTAGGCCTAATATCAGTTTCAAAGATCTCATCAGTTTCAAAGATCTCATCAGTTTCAATGATTTCATTCTCTCTAGATCTAGCAATTTGCTCATCAAGAAATTCAACTAATGGCACAGTATCATCAAGCATAGTACTAGTATCATCATAAGCATCATTCATAGCAGAAGTAGCATCATTAATATCAGGATTAATAGCATGTGGTGGTGTTACAAACTTACTCATAACAGAAGGTGAATCAAGTGCAGAGTGTGATGGCAATTCCTTACCTCCCCTCGCGGTATAGGGAAAAATCTTGGTTTTGGTATCCTTCAGATTCTTCATAGTGATCAATTGATATAAATTCCAAGTGACTCAACAAATATAGCTATGCTCCCTGTCGTCGTTTTCTCACGACAAATGTCATAGGGTGGCTTATCGTGGGTGGTTGGGGCCGAAGGACGCCGACGGGCTCCGGGTGCGAGATTGGGCACAAGTGGTGATGACACACGATGTACCCATGTCCAGAGCCCTCCGAGGGAGGTAACACCCCTAGTTCTGCTTGGTTTAGTTGTATGGATGAGTATGTATACAAGGGCGCTCCTGAAGCTATGTTTGGAGGAGGAAGAAGAAGCAGCCGGCTCGTCTTCCTCCACTGCTAGAGGGGGTTTGAGAGCTCTGTGTGTGTGCGG
Organism: Hordeum marinum; assembly: GCA_022496015.1. Taxonomy (NCBI): domain Eukaryota; kingdom Viridiplantae; phylum Streptophyta; class Magnoliopsida; order Poales; family Poaceae; genus Hordeum; species Hordeum marinum. The sequence continues at coordinate 226,589,788 of CM039672.1, forward strand.
GGGTGATCGTCCGTCCCCGTTGCATGGGGGGCTCGGGGGTTTTATAGGCCAACCCCCGGCTCTTATAATATGTTCTAAGTACAAGGGCGGGGGGACCCGGCTGGCAGCCTCTCCGGCTGGCCAGGGGGTCCCGCCATTCGCGTCGTCTCGTCACTTGTAGGGGCCACCGGCTTAGCGATCCCATCTCCTGCTGGGGCCTTCCAGCCGGCCCGATGATTAGCCCTCGCCCACCTGCCACGGCACGGGCCGCCGGGTTGGCGTCGCCTAGCACCAGCCGGCCGAAGTCTCTAGTACGGCCGGCGGCACTGTAGCCACGCCGGGACAGGTAACCAAGTGGACGAGGTCGTGCCGGCACTATTCCCTCGCCTGGTCATGCTTGTCGAGGTCAGCGGCCTGGACGGCCAGACTGTAGCCACGCTCCGCAGTGCGTCAGCGGCCACTGTAGCCATAGGGCCGCCCATCGTGCCGGTCGCGCCGTGTCGCCGTACCCGCGCGCAGAGGGATGGGACGTCACACGTCCATCCCAAGGTCAACGGAAGAGGCGTCCCAGAAGCAGCCGGTCGCGCCCAGCCGGACGAGAGTCGGGCCGGCTCCCCGACCGGCCGTCCGGGGCACTAGCCGGCGCCAATTCGAGCTGGACGTCCTCCAGCCGGCCGTGTAGTTTTTCTTCGAAGTGTAAAGGGGGAGGACCCCGTTGCTTGGCCTATCCAGGGGTAATAACCCCGTTAGTAGTCCCTGAAGCCGGCGGGGCCCCGCGTCCGGCGGACGGAGGGGAACTGCGGCTTCCCCAGCTAAACCCGCCTCCGGCTCGAAGCCGAAAGGGCAGCCGGGTTTGTTGGGAGACGTAGTACTAAATCAAAAAAAATCCTACGATCACCAAGATCTATCCATGGAGAAACCACCAATGAGTGGGGAGAGATAGCATCTTCATACCTTTGAAGATCGCTAAGCGGAAGCATTACAAGAACGCGGTTGATGGAGTCGTACTCGCAGCGATTCAGATCGTGGTAGATCCGATCAAGTGCCGAACGGACGACACCTCCGCGTTCAACACACGTGCAGCCCGGTGACGTCTCCTACGCCTTGATCCAGCAAGGAGGAAGGAGAGGTTGGGGAAGGGCTCCAACAGCATCACGACGGCGTGGTGGTGGTGGAGTAGCAAGGTATTCCGACAGGGCTGCGCCTAAGCGCTGCGGAGGAGGAAGAAGAGAGGTAGGGCTTCGCCATGAGAGAGAGAGATCAAATCTAGTCTCAAAACAGCCAAAACCTCAAGTATATATAGGAGGAGGGACGTGGAGGGCTGGCTTGGCCTCTACTCCAAAGAGGAGAGGTTCGGCCGATTTAAAGGGAGAGTCCACCTCCCACAAGGGAGGTGGATCTCCTCCTTTTAAATCCTTTTTGGCCCTATCTCTTATCCCTAGCCGCATGGGCCTTTAGCAAAAGTCTTTACCAGCCCAATAAGGGCTGGCACACTTTGTCTAACAGCCCATGTGGTCCTTTGGTCGTCACACCCCTCCCGGGGGTCCTCCGGCACCCTCCCGGCACTCCCGGTACACTACCGATGAGCCCGAAAACTTTCCGATGACCAAAATTGGACTTCCTATATATCAATCTTTACCTCCGGACCATTCCGGAGCTCCTCGTGACGTCCGAGATCTCATCCGGGACTCCGAACAACTTTTAGTAATCACGTATACCATTTCCCTATAACCCTAGCGTCATCGAACCTTAAGTGTGTAGACCCTGCGGGTTCGGGAGACACATGGACATGACCGAGACACTTCTCCGGCCAATAACCAACAGCGGGATCTGGATACCCATGTTGGCTCCCACATGCTCCACGATGATCTATCGAATGAACCACGATGTCGGGGATTCAATCAATCCCGTATACAATTCCCTTTGTCTATCGGTATGATACTCGCCCGAGATTCGATCGTCGGTATTTCTATACCTTGTTCAATCTCGTTACCGGCAAGTCTATTTACTCGTTCCGTAATACATCATCCCGTGACTAACTCCTTGGTCACATTGAGCTCATTATGATGATGTCTTACCGAGTGGGCCTAGAGATACCTCTCCGTCACACGGAGTGACAAATCCCAGTCTCGATTCGTGCCAACCCAACAAACACTTTCGAAGATACCCGTAGTGCACATTTATAGCCACCCAGTTACGTTGTGATGTTTGGCACACCCAAAGCATTCCTACGGTATCCGGGAGTTGCACAATCTCATGGTCTAAGGAAACGATACTTGACATTGAAAAGCTTTAGCAGACGAACTACACGATCTAGTGTTATGCTTAGGATTGGGTCTTGTCCATCACATCATTCTCCTAATGATGTGATCCCATTATCAACGACATCCAATGTCCATGGTCATGAAACCGTGACCATCTATTGATCAACGAGCTAGTCAACTAGAGGCTCACTAGGGACATGTTGTGGTCTATGTATTCACACATGTATTATGGTTTCCGGTTAACACAATTATAGCATGAACAATAGACAATTATCATGAAAAAGGAAATACAATAATAACCATTTTATTATTGCCTCTAGGGCATATTTCCAATAGTCTCCCACTTGCACTAGTGTCAATAATCTAGTTATATTGTGATGAATCATACACCCATAGCATTCTGGTGTTGATCATGTTTTGCTCGTGAGAGAGGTTTAGTCAACGGATCTGCGACATTTAGATCCGTATGCACTTTACAAATATCTATATCTCCCTCCTGAATGTAATCACGGATGGAGTTGAAGCGGCGCTTGATGTGTCTTGTCTTCTTGTGAAACCTGGGCTCCTTCGCAAGGGCAATAGCTCCAGTGTTGTCACAGAATAGAGTCATCGGGCCCGACGCACTTGGAATTACTCCTAGGTCGGTGATGAAATCCTTCATCCAGACTCCTTCCTTTGCTGCTTCCGAAGCAGCTATGTACTCCGCTTCACATGTAGATGCCGCCACTACGCTTTGCTTGCTGCTGCACCAGCTGACTGCCCCTCCATTCAAATGTACACGTATCCGGTTTGCGACTTGGAGTCGCCCGGATCTGTGTCGAAGCTAGCATCGACGTAACCCTTTACGACGAGCTCTTCGGCACCTCCATATACGAGAAACATGTCATTTGTCCTTTTTAGGTACTTCGGGATATTCTTGACTGCTGTCCAGTGTTCCGCTCCGGGATCACTTTGGTACCTCCCTACCAAACTTATGGCAAGGTTCACATCAGGTCTGATACACGGCATGGCATACATAATAGAGCCTATGGCTGAAGCATAGGGGATGACACTCATATCTTCTCTATCCTTTGCCGTGGTCGGGCATTGAGTCGTACTCAATCTCACACCTTGTAACACAGGCAAGAACCCCTTCTTGGACTGATCCATATTGAAATTCTTCAATATCTTTTCAAGGTATGTGCTTTGTGAAAGACCTATGAGGCGTCTCGATCTATCTCTATAGATCTTAATACCTAATATGTAAGCAGCTTCTCCAAGGTCCTTCATTGAAAAACACTTATTCAAGTAGGCCTTTACACTTTCCAAAAGTTCTATATCATTTCCCATTATTAGTATGTCATCCACATATAATACGAGAAATGCTACAGAGCTCCCACTCACTTTCTTGTAAATACAAGGTTCTCCATAAACCTGTACAAACCCAAACGCTTTAATCACTTCATTAAAGCGAATGTTCCAACTCCGAGATGCTTGCACCAGCCCATAGATGGAGCGCTGGAGCTTGCATACCTTGTTAGTATCTTTAGGATCGACAAAACCTTCTGACTGCATCATATACAGTTCTTCCTTGAGGAAGCCATTAAGGAATGCCGTTTTGACGTCCATTTGCCAGATCTCATAATCATAAAATGCGGCAATCGCTAACATGATTCCGACAGACTTCAGCATCGCTACGGGTGAGAAAGTCTCATCGTAGTCAACTCCTTGAACTTGTCGATAACCCTTAGCGACAAGCCGAGCCTTATAGACGGTCACATTCCCATCCGCGTCAGTCTTCTTCTTAAAGATCCATTTATTTTCAATGGCTCGCTTATCATCAGGCAAGTCCACCAAAGTCCATACTTTGTTCTCATACATGGATCCTATCTCGGATTTCATGGCTTCAAGCCATTTGTTGGAATCCGGGCCTGCCATCGCTTCTTCATAGTTCGAAGGTTCACCATTGTCTAACAACATGATCTCTAGGACAGGGTTGTCGTACCACTCTGGTGCGGAACGTGTCCTAATGGACCTTCGACGTTCAATAGTAACTTGATCTGAAGTTTCATGATCATCATCATTAACTTCCTCTCCAGCCGGTGTAGGCTCCACAGAAACAACTTCCTGTGTTGCGGTACTCTCCGGTTCGAGTGGAGGTACAATTACCTCATCAAGTTCTGTTTTCCTCCCACTTACTTCTTTCGAGAGAAACTCTTTCTCGAGAAAGGATCCATTCTTGGCAACAAAGATTTTGCCCTCAGATCGTAGGTAGAAGGTATACCCAATAGTCTCTTTGGGATATCCTATGAAGACGCACTTTTCCGCTTTGGGTTCGAGCTTCTCAGGTTGAAATTTCTTCACATAAGCATCGCATCCCCAAACTTTTAGAAACGACAGCTTAGGTTTCTTTCCAAACCATAATTCATACGGTGTCGTATCAACGGATTTTGACGGTGCCCTATTTAAAGTGAATGCGGCAGTCTCTAATGCATATCCCCAAACTGATAGCGGTAAGTCGGTAAGATACATCATAGATCATACCATATCTAATAGAGTGCGATTACGATGTTCAGACACACCATTTCGCTGAGGTGTGCCAGGCGGCGTGAGTTGTGAAACAATTTCACATTTCCTTAGGTGCGTGCCAAACTCATGACTTAAATATTCTCCACCACGATCAGATCGTAGGCACTTTATTTTCCTATCACGTTGATTCTCTACCTCACTCTGAAATTCCTTGAACCTTTCAAAAGTTTCAGACTTATGTTTCATTAAGTAGACATACCCATATCTACTCAAGTCATCAGTGAGGGTGAGAACATAACGGTAGCCACCACGAGCCTCGACACTCATTGGACCGCACACATCGGTATGTATTATTTCCAACAAGTCATTTTCTCGCTCCATTGTTCTGGAGAACGGAGTCTTGGTCATCTTGCCCATGAGGCATGGTTCGCACGTCTCAAATGATTCAAAATCAAGAGACTCCAAAAGTCCATCAGTATGGAGCTTCTTCATGCGTTTAACACCAATATGACCAAGGCGGCAGTGCCACATGTAAGTGGGACTATCATTATCAACCTTACACTTTTTGGTACTCACACTATGGACATGTGTAACATCACGTTTGAGATTCATCAAAAATAAACCATTGACCAGCGGGGCATGACCATAAAACATTTCTCTCATATAAATAGAACAACCATTATTCTCAGATTTAAATGAGTAGCCATCTCGCATCAAGCGAGATCCAGATACAATGTTCATGCTCAGAGCTGGTACTAAATAACAATTATTAAGGTTTAACACTAATCCCGAAGGTAGATGTAGAGGTAGCGTGCCGACGGCGATCACATCGACCTTGGAACCATTCCCGACGCGCATCGTCACCTCGTCCTTTGCCAGCCTCCGCTTATTCCGCAGCTCCTGCTTGGAGTTACAAATATGAGCAACTGCACCGGTATCAAATACCCAGGAACTACTACGAGCGCTGGTTAGGTACACATCAATAACAAGTATATCACATATACCTTTAATGTTGCCATCCTTCTTATCCGCTAAGTACTTGGGGCAGTTCCGCTTCCAGTGATCGGTACCCTTGCAGTAAAAGCACTTAGTCTCAGGCTTGGGTCCATGCTTGTTCTTCTTCTTCCCGGCAACTTGCTTACCGGGCGCGGCAACAGCTTTGCCATCCTTCGTGAAGTTCTTTTTACCCTTGCCTTTCTTGAAACTAGTGGTCTTATTTACCATCAACACTTGATGCTCCTTTCTGATCTCGACCTCTGCTGATTTCAGCATCGAGTACAACTTAGGAATGGACTTCTCCATCCCTTGCATGTTGTAGTTCATCACAAAGCTCTTGTAGCTAGGTGGAAGCGACTGGAGGATTCTATCAATGACCGAGTCATCCGGAAGATTAACTCCCAGCTGAGTCAAGCGGTTGTGTAGCCCAGACATCTTGAGGATGTGCTCACTGACAGAACTATTCTCCTCCATCTTACAGCTGAAGAACTTGTCGGAGACATCATATCTCTCGACCCGGGCATGAGCTTGGAAAACCAGTTTCAGCTCTTGGAACATCTCATATGCTCCGTGTTGCTCAAAACGCTTTTGGAGCCCCGGTTCTAAACTATAAGCATGCCGCACTGAACAATGGAGTAATCATCGCAGCAAGAATGCCAAGCGTTCGCAACGTCTTGCTATGCTGGGAGAAGGGGTGGGTCACCTAGTGGTGCATCAAGGACATACAATTTCTTGGAAGCTATGAGGATGATCCTCAAGCCACGGACCCAGTCCGCATAGTTGCTTCCATCATCTTTCAGCTTGGTTTTCTCTAGGAACGCGTTGAAATCGAGGGTGACATTCGCGTTGGCCATTGGATCTACAATATAGATTGTAAAGATAATTTTAGACTAAGTTCATGATAATTAAGTTCACATAATCAAATTATTTAATGAACTCCCACTTAGATAGACATCTCTCTAGTCATCCAAGTGACACATGATCCATGTCAACTAGCCCGTGTCCGATCATCACGTGAGACGGACTAGTCATCCATGGTGAACATCTCCATGTTGATCGTATCTTCCATACGACTCATGTTCGACCTTTCGGTCTTCCGTGTTCCGAGGCCATGTCTGTACATGCTAGGCTCGTCAAGTCAAACTAAGTGTTTTGCGTGTGTAAATCTGGCTTACACCCGTTGTATGCGAACGTTAGAACCTATCACACCTGATCATCACGTGGTGCTTCGGAACAACGATCCTTAGCAACGGTGCACAGTTAGGGTGAACACATTTCTTGAAATTTTAGTGAGAGATCATCTTATTTACTACCGTCGTTCTAGGCAAATAAGATGTAAACATGATAAACATCACATGCAATCAATATAGTGACATGATATGGCCATTATCATCTTGCTCCTTTGATCTCCATCTTCGGGGCACCATGATCATCACTGTCACCGGCACGACACCATGATCTCCATCATCATGATCTCCATCATTGTGTCTTCATGAAGTTGTCTCGCCAACTATTACTTCTACCACTATGGCTAACGTTTAGCAATAAAGTAAAGTAATTACATGGCGTTTATGATTGACACGCAGGTCATACAATAAAATAAGACAACTCCTATGGCTCCTGCCGGTTGTCATACTCATCGACATGCAAGTCGTGAATCCTATTACAAGAACATGATAAATCTCATACATCACAATGCATCACATCACATCCTTTGGCCATATCACATCACAAGGCATATGCTGCAAAAACAAGTTAGACGTCCTCTAATTTGTAGTTGCAAGTTTTTACGTGGCTGCTATAGGTTACTAGCAAGAACGTTTCTTACCTACGTCAAAACCACAACGTGATATGCCAATTGCTATTTACCCTTCATAAGGACCCTTTTCATCGAATCCAATCCGACTAAGGTGGGAGAGACAGACACCCGCTAGCCACCTTGTGCAACAAGTGCATGTCAGGCGGTGGAACCAGTCTCACGTAAGCGTACGTGTAAAGTCGGTCCGGGCCGCTTCATCCCACAATACCGCCGAATCAAGATAAGACTAGTAGTGGTAAGCAAATTAACAAAATCGACGCCCACAACTGCTTTGTGTTCTACTCGTGCATAGATTCTATGCATAGACCTAGCTCATGATGCCAATGTTGGGAGACGTAGTACTAAATCAAAAATTTCCTACGATCACCAAGATCTATCCATGGAGAAACCAGCAACGAGTGGGGAGAGATTGCATCTTCATACCTTTGAAGATCGCTAATCGGAAGCGTTACAAGAACGCGATTGATGGAGTCGTACTCGCAGCGATTCAGATCGCGGTAGATCCGATCAAGTGCCGAACGGACGACACCTCCGCGTTCAACACACGTGCAGCCCGGTGACGTCTCCTACGCCTTGATCCAGAAAGGAGGAAGGAGAGGTTGGGGAAGGGCTCCAACAGCAGCACGACGGCGTGGTGGTGGTGGAGTAGCAAGGTATTCCGACAGGGCTTCGCCTAAGCGCTGCGCAGGAGGAAGAAGAGAGGTAGGGCTTCGCCATGAGAGAGAGAGAGATCAAATCTAGTCTCAAAACAGCCAAAACCTCAAGTATATATAGGAGGAGGGACGTGGAGGGCTGGCTTGGCCTCTACTCCAAAGAGGAGAGGTTCGGCCGATTTAAAGGGAGAGTCCACCTCCCACAAGGGAGGTGGATCTCCTCCTTTTAAATCCATTTTGGCCCTATCTCTTATCCCTAGCCGCATGGGCCTTTAGCAAAAGTCTTTACCAGCCCAATAAGGGCTGGCATACTTTATCTAACAGCCCATGTGGTCCTTTGGTCGTCACACCCCTCCCGGGGGTCCTCCGGCACCCTCCCGGCACTCCCGGTACACTACCGATGAGCCCGAAAACTTTCCGATGACCAAAAATGGACTTCCTATATATCAATCTTTACCTCCGGACCATTCCGGAGCTCCTCGTGACGTCCGAGATCTCATCCGGGACTCCGAACAACTTTTAGTAATCACGTATACCATTTCCCTATAACCCTAGCGTCATCGAACCTTAAGTGTGTAGACCCTGCGGGTTCGGGAGACACGTGGACATGACCGAGACACTTCTCCGGCCAATAACCAACAGCGGGATCTGGATACCCATGTTGGCTCCCACATGCTCCACGATGATCTCATCGAATGAACCACGATGTCGGTGATTCAATCAATCCCGTATACAATTCCCTTTGTCTATCGGTATGATACTCGCCCGAGATTCGATCGTCGGTATCGCTATACCTTGTTCAATCTCGTTACCGGCAAGTCTCTTTACTCGTTCCGTAATACATCATCCCGTGACTAACTCCTTGGTCACATTGAGCTCATTATGATGATGTCTTACCGAGTGGGCCTAGAGATACCTCTCCGTCACACGGAGTGACAAATCCCAGTCTCGATTCGTGCCAACCCAACAAACACTTTCGGAGATACCCGTAGTGCACCTTTATAGCCACCCAGTTACGTTGTGACGTTTGGCACACCCAAAGCATTCCTACGGTATTCAGGAGTTGCACAATCTCATGGTCTAAGGAAATGATACTTGACATTGAAAAGCTTTAGCAGACGAACTACACGATCTAGTGCTATGCTTAGGATTGGGTCTTGTCCATCACATCATTATCCTAATGATGTGATCCCGCTATCAACGACATCTAATGTCCATGGTCATGAAACCATGACCATCTATTGATCAACGAGCTAGTCAACTAGAGGCTCACTAGGGACATGTTGTGGTCTATGTATTCACACATGTATTATGGTTTCCGGTTAACACAATTATAGCATGAACAATAGACAATTATCATGAACAAGGAAATACAACAATAACCATTTTATTATTGCCTCTAGGGCATATTTCCAATAGGGTTGTCCGTTGGACCCGACGCCTCGGGTACCGACGTGCCGCCCCGGGACCCGTGTCGGCACGCAGCGCGCCACGCAGTGAGTGATGATGACGTGGGTCCCGCGCACGCGGGGAGACGGGACATCGCCTGGGCCTAGCCCGCTAGGACCCCAGGCGTAGCCCAGTAGGCCTCGGGGCGCAGGCTGGGATCCTTTGCACCCCGAAGCGGCCGTTACGGCTCGGGGCCACCCACGCACGCGCGGAGTTTCTGGGGGAATGAGCACAGTTAATCCCACATCCCCCGGTCGTGGCCTCCCCTGTAAAAGGAGAGGAAAAGCAGGGGCGGAGATACCCACATCTCACTCGCCCCCTTGCTGCCCGTCTTTGTTGCTTCCTCGCCTTCCCCGCACGACACCGCGCCCGAACGCGCAACCGAGCTCGCACGCCGCACCTCCGCCGCGATGGCCGAGGATGCGGCGGAAGCTGGGATGGCTCCATTGTGGTTGAGGCGGACATCGTCGAGCTCCGCCGTGCGCGCATGCTGCCGTCGGAGGAGCGGATGGTCGCACGCGCACCGGGTGACGAGATGGCGTCGGCACCACGGCCAGGAGAACACGTCGTGTTCCTCTGGCACTTCTCCCGAGGCTTCGGGCTCCCGGTGAGTTTCTTTTTCCGCCTCTTTCTTGATACTTTCGACCTCCAGCCGCATAATCTCGGCCCGAACTCGATTCTATATCTCTCCGCCTTCATGACGTTGTGCGGGGGGTACATCGGTATTCTTCCTTTCATCGAATTCTTCAACGCTCTTTTTTACCTCAATCCTTTGAAAAGCGACGCCTGAGGGGGCACGGTGGTGTGTTGCCGCGGCGTCGCATGCTTCCCCCCTCTCTCTCTCATCGACTCCGTCAAGGGGTGGCACCGAACGTTCTTCTACGTGAAGAACGTCGACCCGAAGACGGACTACATCCGGCTGCCGCCATTTGACGACAGGCAGTCCACCCAGTTAAATTGGCTGGGGGCTGCCCCGCGCAGCGTGGCCTTGGAGGAGCTTGGTCGGCTCAAGCATCTGAAGAGCTCCGAGGGGCTGGTCGCCGCCAACCTGGTGGAGGCCTTTATCTCGCGTCGGGTGTCGCCCCTCCAGCTAAGGCCGCACCGGATCTGCGACATGTCCGGCCGGCGCGACCCTTGTCGGCTGTCCACCGTCGAGCTCACGCCGGCTCAGGTGGCGAAGCGGGTGAACACCCTTACGACGTTCAAGTTGAAGCCCGCCTCGTGGTCCTTCGGCAGGAGCCGTATGACCGCATCAATCGGCCTTCCCTGGTAAGTTTTTCATCGAGGCGGTTTCTTTTTGTTTGATATTCCCCAGCCGGCAGCCGGTTGGAGAACTTACTTTGATGTGCTGATCGCAGCTGCTGGTGCGACAGAACACGCCGGACGGCCCGCACCCTCAGATCTTCGAGGCGGAGCGTGAAAACTCCGACTCTGAAGACTATGAGACGGGAGGCCCCCCGAAGGAGGGGGTGGACTCCTCGGGTGGAGTCGACGAGCCGGCAGACCCGCGAATCGGCGCTCCCAGCGAAGCCGGAGGGTCCGGCACGGCTGAGGAGCCCAGCGGAGTGGGTGAGTTCCCTCTTGCCCCCACGATCAGGGACTGGACGGACGACGACGACGACGATGATGATGAATTGATGATTCTGAACGAGCCTCCTCCCTCAGCGCGCCAGGGTCGGAGGAGCGAGGAGCGGCCGGCTCAAGCCTCGGCGGCCGAAGCGGCTAGCCGGGGGAAGAGGCCGGCTCAGGGGGGCCGGCGGCTCTGCCGCCCGGCCCGAAGCGGGTGAAGGTGGCTGCGCGGAGGCCACTGCCACGCGCCAAGTAGGCCATTGCCCCTCGTCATCGGGTAAGTTTTTTCCTTATGTGAGTTTTCTTCTGGGTTGCCACCCGGTAAATAACCAATCCTTGGGCGCTGAAGTGACCCCATCGAGCTCCATGAGGAGGAGCCGGCGGGGGAGCCGACGAATGCCGCCAGCCGGCTGGCCCGTGAGCACACGGCCACCTAGCGAAGGAGAAGAGGAGGCCCACGGAGCTACGAGCCTCCAAGTCCGGGACGCGAGGAGGGGCCTCGCACTCCGGGACCTCGAGCAGCCGGAGGCGGAGGAGGTTGGCGGATCCCCCATGAGCGTCGGACTCGGCGGCGAAGTCGACCCGCATGTCGAGGCCTCCGTCGAGCGAGCCGCGAGGAGCGACCATGGATACGCCTGCTCCCCCGTCCACGCAGGAGGTGGCCCAAGTGGGGGGCGACGACGGCGGAGCCGTCTCCCGAGGCGGCCCGGCCCGAGGTGTCGGAGGCGACCCTGCCAGCGGCCAAGCCGGCCTGGGTCGAGGTGTCGGAGGCCCCGGTGGCCCCAGAGGCAACGCCAGAGGTGGCGGCCATGGATGTGGAGGTGCCCTCCGTCGTGATCGACATGCCGGAGTGGCAGGAAGCAGAGGCGGCGACTGCGCTGGGCGGGGGGCGGTGGGAAGCGACTCCCAGCCCCTTGCCGTCATCAACCCGTCCCCGGCGGCTGGCGTTGTGGCGAGCCCGGGTGGCAGCGGCGTCCGGGCCCGGAGGACCCTGCGGTCGATGCAGGAGGTGCTCCAAGACTGGGAGGCATTGGCGCATGCGCCAGCCCTGCCGGCTCCCCAGGCGGGCGGCCCGGTCCCCTCCTTCGGGGACTTAGGGAGCGTCTTGGACCGATGCGGGCAGGAGCTGGCATGGTTCGCGGAGGCGGCAGACGCTGCGCTGCAGCATGCAGAGGTAAGCCCGATAGTTTGTCTTAGAGTTTTCATTGGGGGCGCACGAGCGCACCCACTGGGTGTAGCCCCCGAGATGCAGGCCAGCTGGCCGGCTGACGGGCAGCCGGGCCGGATCTCTTTTGAGCGCATCTTGATCTTTTGCCTTCTTTCGACAGGAGGGAACCTTCCTGTGGCAGAAGCTATTCGAGGAGGCGGTCGCCATCCACGACCGTGGAAAATACGGCTTCTACCGCCTAGAGGAGGAGTTGGCACGCGCGCAAGGTCAGTCGAACTTCACAGGAGGGGCATGTAGCCCCCGAGAGCCGGCTGAAGCCTATCGTGTCTTGCAGGTGACCTGGCCACCCTTCGGGAGGAGAAGGCCGGGCTCGTCTCCGAGCGGTACCGGCTGGCACAAGATGTCCAGGCGGCCACGCAGGAGAAGGACCGTCTTGTCGTGATGCTGGTGGATGGGGAGGCGGTCCAGGACCGGCTCAAAGCTGAGGTGGCGGCCCGGGAGACGGCCGTCAAGGAGGCGGCGGCTGTGGAGGCAGAGCGGACGGCGGCGCTCAACTTCGCCCTTGGGGTGGACGACGCCATTGAGGGTAAGTGCTTTTCCCTCTCTTCTCCAGCCGGTCGCTTTTCCCTTTGCTGATTCTTGTGTTTTGATTCGCCTTTCTTCCTTCTTCATCTTTCCCTTAGGGCGCTTCCCAGAAACTCAGCGTCGCGCTGCGCTCGCCGTTGAGGAGCACCGGGAGTACCTTCGGGAACAGGGTCGCTCCATCGAGCAGGAGGCCCCGTGGGACGTGAACGAGATTGGGCTCGCCATCGAGATGTGGATGACCCATCTCGAGCGCAGCGTGGACCGGCTAAAGACAACCGGCAAAGAGATTATTGCCGTGCTATGGCCAGGTTGCGGGGGAGCTCCGATGAACCGCATGGCCCAGTGGCCGGAGCATGCCGTCCCCTGCCTCGAAGCCTGGAAGGCGTCAGCCGCCCGAGCCGGGGCGTAGATGGCACTCTGGTTTGTCACGTCGTGGTATCGCGGCATGGATCTGGGCTGGCTGGCGACCATGCGGGACGTGCCAACCGCAGAGCGGGAGGCTCACGAGCCGACCATTGTCCACTGGGCCAACGAGCTCGCGTCGTATGTCGACGCGGACGAGTTCCTACCGGCCCTTGGCGAGGACGGCGAGCCATTGCCCAAGGACTCCTTCGGCATCCCCCAAGGCCTGGCGGACGATGAGGTTGCCGATGAGAGCATCGACTTGAGCAGCGAGACGGACGAAACCGAGGAGCCTGCCTCGAAGGCCAAGGAGGCCGACTCGAAGGCTGCGACCACATCCGAGGCGAGAGCCGAGCCGCCCAGAGATGCGCCGGCTGGGGGCACGCCGGCTGGCGACGCACCAGTGGCCTGAGCCCCCGGGCATTTTTTATCTTTCTCTTTTTTCTCGCTGCAAATTAGGCTCGAATCCACCCACTAGGGGTGTTTGATGTAATGAACTATGCTGGTCGTGAGCCGCTTTTGTCTTAACATTTATGCTATGAATATTTGGCGTGTTTCACCTTGTTGCTCATGTCAGCTCGTTCTTATCCTTTCTTGCCCGCTTGACTTTCTTCGGTCCTTCTCCTTTCCCCTTTGGTTTCGGCCCCGCCAGCCCGACGGCCGAGAACCGGTCTGTAGCTGGGTCGGGGCATCCGCCTCAAGGGAGCCAGTTCGGAACTTAGGAATCGCGAGGGATTTTTGGGATAAGTAGAGTGGTAGAGACGCGGCGATGGTCTGGATGGGCCTAGCCGGGGTCTCCCTTTGTTTGACCTTTCGTGTGAGCCAAACCTTGCCGCCCCGAGGCCCCGTCAGCCGGACAGCCAGGAGCCGGTTTTGTAGCTGGTAAGGGTGGGGACGTTTGGCTGGCTCACATTACTTAGCCAATTTCTAGAGAAGCGTTCTAGGTCCAGTCGGGTAGCCCCCGGGCCCGGGAGCCGGGTCGGGGAGACAATGAGTGAGGGAACTTTTGAGGGAAACAAAACGGGGCGCACCCCAAGAGCTGGCCTGGGGAGCCCATTGCATTCATAAGCCCAAAAGGGTGGGGATACATACATGCATTGGTTTTTCTCAGCAGTAAAACGGGCGTAGAAGTGTCGCGTTCCACGGGCGCTCCGTCTCCTCACCGGAGGCGTCTCTCTTGTGCTTATGCGGCTTCTAGGCGTCTATTAGGTAGTATGCGTTGTTGTGCAGTGCCTTGCTGATGATGAACGTGCCCTCCCATGGGGAGGACAGCTTGTGTTGTCTGGTTGTCCGCTGGATCCGCCTGAGGACCAGGTCCCCTTCGCGAAAGGAGAGTGGCCGGATCCGCTTGCTATGGTAGTGTCGGAGCTTCTGCTGGTAGATTGTCGTCCGGCTCAAGGCCAGTTCGCGAGCTTCCTCGAGTAGGTCGACGCCGTCTTCTCTTGCCTCCTTTGCGTCCTTCTCCGTGTATAGGGTGACCCGAGGCAAATCGAACTCGATGTCGGTGGGGATGATCACCTCAGACCCATACACAAGGAAGAAAGGAGTGTAGCCGGTTGAACGGTTTGGGGTGGTCCTGAGACTCCAAAGGACGTTCGGCAGCTCGCCGATCCAACAGCCGGCCGACCTTACCAGCGATCTCACGAGCTGGGGCTTGATGCCGGACAAGATGAGGCTGTTTGCCTTCTCGACCTGGCCGTTTGACTACGGATGAGCGACGGAGGCCAGGTCGAGCCGGATTCCTTGCTTAGAGCAGAAACGCGCAAGTTCGCCCTTGGCGAAGTTCGTGCCATTGTCGGTGACGATGATGTGGGGAACGTCATAGCGCACCATGATGTCGTCGATGAACCGGGTGGTCGTGGGTCCGTCTAGCTTCTTGATTGGTCGTGCCTCGATCCACTTGGTGAATTTGTCGACAGCCACCAGCAAGTGTGTCATGCCGCCTCGAGTGGTCTTGAATGGGCCCACCATGTCCAGCCCCCATACGCCGAAGGGCCCGAGAGGGGGATGGTTTGGAGGGCTGTTGCTAGCAGGTGGCTCTACGTGCTGAAGCATTAGCAGCCCTCGCATTCGTCGACCAACTTCTTGGCCACCTCGAGAGCAATCGGCCAGAATAAACCGCTGCGGAAAGCCTTGGCCACCAGGGTCCTGGAGGCGGCGTGGTGCCCGCACTCACCCTGATGGATGTCGAGGAGGATCTCCAGACCCTTTTCCGGCTCGACGCATCGCTGGAAGACGCCGGTGGTACTGCGGTGGACGAGCTTGTTGTTGATGATGTCGTAGGCCCTTATGGGGAATGCGACAGAAAACAAAAATTTCTGGTATAGCGAGCATGCCCAGGACCACTATGGAGACTGCATACAAGGTTTGATCTGATCCGTACCGACTCGAAACGCAGCGGAAGAAGAGTTGGTGGAGATCGTTGGTGCCGATCCCCACAGCTAGGATTTTACAACCTCCCAACCGCGAGGATGTACTCCCTCGTCGGACAGCCCTTCAGGAGGCGGTCAGACAGTCCCCCGGACGATGTCGCGGACAGCCCTTCGGGAGGACCCTCGAAACTCGAACGAAGACTCGGACAGCCCTACGGGAGGACACACGAACAACCCCTCGGGCAACAGATCGAAACTACGACCTCTCTACGGGGTTGCACACATACGTTGTCATCTATCCGGCAGGGCTTCGCCGTCCAGAACTAGTTCCTGCCGGAACCCAAACAACCTTTCGGCTTTACAAAAGACTCTTTTTGTGGGAGGGAGAGAGAGAGCTTGCAAAGCAAAGCATGTGTATGAGAGCACAAGGATGAAGATATGGCATCCCACATCTCCTCTATTTATAGGAAAACCAAGGGGTAGGGTTGGGACTTGAAAATACCAAACTACCCTCACTTTATGTCACACATAAAAAATCATAAGAAGGAAAAGGGGTGCCATGTGGAGCTCCATGGAGGAGCTCCACCCTTGGCCGGCCAACCCTTGGGGGCCCCCATGAGGAGCTACCTTGCTCCCCAATCCCTTCTAGAAGCCTTTTCGGAAATATCCAAAAAGGTGCTTTTCCATAAATATCCAAAAAGCACTTTCACTATTCACGACGACACTTTTCAGCGTCTGATCGAACTGAAAATATTTATGTGGGCTTAGAACAATTCTAGTACCCCACTAAAATAATTTTTAATGTGATCCGGAACAATTCTGGAATAGTGATTTTCATCTGCGAAAAGCATCTAAAGCGGTTCCGGCAGCTCCGGAACATTTCCGGTTTTTCTTTCGGAAAATTCCCAGATGTTTCCAGAATGATTCTGGCACCCTCCAAGAATTATCAGGCATGTGCCGAAACCAATTTGACTTAATGGTATCCCTTGAAACTACTTTTTAGTTTTACCGAAACTGTTCCGGTGTCCTGTCTGCAGAACTTTTCCGCTGTCCAAAACTTTTCTGGTGTCTGAAACTTTTTGGTGATTTTCTCTTAGACTCCCTGTCTAGTATTCAACACATAGATGACCCTTAAGCGTGTGACCCTATAGGTTCGGCAAAGCATAGACATGACCCGGAACCCCTTCCGATCAATGATCAACATCGGAGCCGTGGACACCCATATTGACCCCTATACCCACACGAATGAATATTCGAGTGAACCTCTAGTTGCCATGAGCTATTCCTGTTGCTTCGCGATATGTTACAATTACCCGAGGTGAGACATGTAGGCATCCTCATGGATCAACAACTTGTCCACTATGCCAGTTACCTCATTGTCGGTATTGTTCTCTTTTCTCATTCCCGTGTTCCGGCATCCCCGTGATCAAATCACAAAGTGTCTGGCCAGACGATGATGGATACCGTAACACCGAGAGGGCCCAGAGATATCTATCCATCGTCGGAGGAGCAAATCCGATCTTGAGCTATCAAATTACTTGACATACTTTTCCATGAACCCGTAAGCTGCCGTAATAGCCACCCATTTACGGATGACGTTTAACAAACCCCAAAGTTCATGAAGCAAGCATGAAGAAACTCAATACTCTCATGGTCTAAGGAATTATGCAAACGTTAACCATCTCTGTGTTATTAACCATTAACTTGTGACGAATGTATCTCATAGCATAACATCAATTCGGATCGATTCAACACGAGTGTTCTACCAACATCGCGTCCTCAAAATTGCGGGCATAGCCATGCCCATGATCAGGAAAACAGGGTCATCATGCCATACTTGAGCCAGTCTTAGAGGCTAGACTAGGAATTCAATTTAATGTTTATTATACCACATGTGCACATGAGTTTCCCTCCAAGCCTCGTGGTTATTGTAAACTCGAGAATCATTGCAGTTATAGCATGGAACATAAACTTTCATTACAAACTTTGGAGATACAAAATAACTATTATTACTACCTCTAGGCCATATCTCCTACAGACTCCCACTTGCACTAGAGTCATAATCCAGTTACATGGCTTCCCTAACACCAATGGCTATCCGGTGTTGCTCATGCTTTGCTCGTGGTAGAGGCTTTGTCATCAGGTCTGACACATTCAGATCCGTGTGAACCTTGCGTACTTTCACTAAACGTTCTTCGACATGATGTCGAATGAGTTTATATTTGCGTTGAATATGCATTGTCTTATGGTGCGAACATGGCTCTTTTTCCTGAGCCACGGCGCCACTATTATCACAATAGATCTCCACCGGGTCCAGAGCACTTGGAACCACACCAAGGTCTTCAAGAAATTGCTTGATACCGACAGCTTGCTTGGAGGCTTCAGAAGCAGCAACATATTCCGCCTCCGTCATAGAATCCGCCACAGTCTTTTGTTTGGAACTTCTCCAATCAACTGCACCACCGTTCAATATGAAAACATAGCCAGATTGAGATTTGAAGTCATCTGGGTCAGTCATGAAGCATGCATCTGTGTAACAACTTACAATGATCTCTTCATCACCTCCGTACACAAGGAGTAAATCCTTGGTCCTTCTGAGGTACTTAAGAATACCCTTGACTGTGGCCCAGTGTTCCAATCCTGGATCACCTTGGTACCGGCTGCTAACACTTAGCGCATAGGAAACATCCGGTCTTGTACATAGCATGGCATACATAATAGAACCAACTGCCGAAGCATATGGAATATCATTCATTTGTACTCGCTCATCGAGGGTCTGAGGACTCTGATTCTTGCAAAGCACTGTGCCAGGTGACATGGGGAGTAGGCCTTTCTTGGAGTTCTCCATGTTGAACCTTTTCAACACCTTGTCAATGTACGTGCTTTGGCTAAGCGCTATTAGGCGTCTTGATCTATCTCTATAGATCCCGATGCCCAATACATATGCCGCTTCACCTAAGTCTTTCATTGAAAAACTCCTTTTCAATGAGTCTTTTATTTCGCTAAGAAAATTCACATCATTTCCAATCAACAATATGGCATCCACATAAAAGATTAGAAATGCTTTTGTGCTCCCACTAAACTTCTTGTAAACACAAGATTCTTCATCGTTCCTCATGAAGCCAAACTCTTTTACCACTTCATCAAAACGAATGTTCCAGCTCCTTGATGCTTGCTTCAGACCATAAATGGCTTTCTGAAGCTTACATACTTTTCCAGCATGCTTAGGATCGACAAAACCTTCTGGTTGTATCATGTATACATCCTGTTCAAGGTTTCCATTTAGGAAAGCCGTTTTGACATCCATCTGCCATATTTCATAATCGAAATAAGCAGAAATTGCTAGTAATATCCGAACAGACCTAAGCATAGCTACGGGCGAGAAAGTCTCGTCGTAGTCCACTCCTGGAACTTGCGTGAACCCTTACGCGACAAGTCTAGCTTTGTGGATAGTAATGTTACCATCCGCGTCCGTCTTTCTTTTGAAAATCCATTTACAACCAATGGGTTTTACGCCATCTGGAAGTTCTTCCAAGTTCCAAACTTGGTTTTCGTACATGGATTCCATTTCGGACCTCATGGCTTTGTGCCATTCCCTTGAGCTAGGCCCCTCCATCGATTCCTTGTAGTGCGCAGGTTCATCGTCTTCAAGAATGAAGATTTCGTTATAAAAATACTCAGGTGGCTGGATAGCCCTACCTGATATGCACGGTTCAGTTACAACATTGTCTGAAGTTTCCGCATCACATGTGACAACTTCCAGCTCGGTTGTAGGGATAATTTGCGGAATTACTTCTGGTTCCTTAGCCATATCAACGGTTGCCAAAGATTCACTAATCTCATTAAGTTGTACCGTCCTCCCACTCACTTCTTTAGTGAGAAACTCTTTCTCAAGAAAGACTCCATGTTTTGCAACAAATACTTTGCTCTCGGAGATGTGATAGAAAGAATACCCAACTGTCTCCTTTGGATAACCTACAAAGTAACATTTGTCTGATCTGGGATCAAGTTTGCTTGGCTGTAAACGCTTTACGTATGCCTCACAACCCCAAATTTTGAGAAACGACAGGTCGGGTTTCTTCCCGTGCCATATCTCATATGGCGTCGTCTCAACAGACTTAGACGGTGCTCTGTTAAGTGTGTGAGTGGCAGTGAGTAGTGCGTGACCCCAAAAAGGTATCGGTAGATCTGAAAAGGACATCATCGACCTTACCATGTCCAACAGGATTCGGTTACGTCTTTCCGATACTCCATTTCTCTGTGGAGTTCCGGGAGGCGTAAGCTGTGAAACGATTCCACTGTCACTTAGATGTTGGCCAAACTCGTGACTAAGATATTCGCCTCCGCGATCAGACCGCAAAAACTTAATCTTTTTGTTACGATGATTTTCTACCTCATTCTGAAATTCTTTGAACTTTTCAAAGGTTTCCGACTTATGCTTCATCAAGTAGATATATCCATACCTACTTAAATCATCAGTAAAAGTTACGAAGTAGAAATACCCACCCCGTGCGATTGTGCTCATTGGACCACATACATCACTATGTATTATTTCCAATAATTCACTCGCCCGTTCAGGATGACCCGTGAACGGCGTCTTGGTCATTTTTCCCATCAAGCAAGCTTCACATGTGTCAAATGATTCAAAATCAAGGGACGGTAAAACTCCATCTTTATGGAGTCTTTGCATGCATTTCTTTCCGATGTGGCCAAGTCGACAGTGCCACATGAAAGTGGTGGTGGTATTAGCCTTCCTAAGGCGTTTAGCATTCACGTTAAAGACATCATTTTCACATTCAAAATTCAGTATGAAAAGGCCCCCAACAATGGGTGCAAATCCATAAAACATATCCTTACAATAAAGTGAACAACCATTGTTCTCAGACTTGTAGGAGTACCCATCGTGTACTAAACATGATCCAGAGATAATGTTTCTACACAACAACGGAACAAAATAACAGTTACTAAGTTCCAAAATAAATCCTGAAGGGAGACGTAGAGGCATAATGCCGACAGCTTGAGCAGTGATCCTAGCGCCGTTCCCGACATGCATCACGACTTCATTCTTTGCCAGCTTGCGCACCTTCTGAAGCCCCTGTATTGAGTTGCAAATGTGAGCAACCGATCCGGTATCAAATACCCAAGACTTAGAATTTTTGCTAGCAAGAAAAACGTCAGTGACATTAACTTGTATAACAATTATACCTTTTTCGGTTTTCCCAGACTTCTTATCTTCAAAATACTTCTTGCAGTTTCTCTTCTAGTGACCTGTGCCCTTGCAGTAGAAGCACTCAGTTTCATTCTTGGCTCCGCCCTTAGATTTGTGTTGGAAACCGGTCTTACCAGCGCCCTTGCCCTTCTTTGGCTTGCCTTTCTTTTTGAAACTGGCAGTTTTATTCACAAGCAACACTTGCTTGCAATTTTTCTGCAGTCCTCCTTCAGCAGTTTTCAGCATGGCAAGCACCTCATTAGCTGTTTTGTCCATCCCATTCATGTTGTAGTTCATGATGAAACCGCCATAAGACGGGGGGATTGAACCTAGCAACAAGTCCATAACATGCTCTTCTGGAAGTGGGAATTCCAGGATTTTAAGCCTTTCAGCGTAGCCAATCATATTGACTACATGCTCGCCAACTGAACTGCCCTCAGCCATCTTGGTCTCCGCCATCATTTTCATGATGTCAAAACATTCATACCGTACATTAAACTTGTAAAGAGCATCTAGATCCTTGATCATATCAAAGGAGTTATGGAATTCAAAACGTTTTTGAAGCTCTGAACTCATGCAAGACAACATGAGGCACTACACTAAGTTGTAATCATCATCCTTAGTGGCCCAGACATTTTGTATGTCTGTCGCGGCTGTTGCCGCCGGTTTAGGAGGAAGAGGTCCGTCAAGCACATACACTTTCTTAGCACCCCGGAGGACAATCCTCAGGGTACGGACCCAGTCCACATAGTTGTTTCCATTCGCAGCTAACTTCTCTTTCTCTAACATAGGGCCTAAGTTGAATGCGGTGTTGCGAGCCATTTGATCTACAACGGAAAACACAAGTTTACTTAGACTTTGTTCATAATGATTTTTGGCACTAGTGAATAAATAATTTTATTCTAAAGTGCGCTCCCACTCAAATCAATATCTCTCAAAATTGATTTTAAGTGATTCAAGACCCGTGTCTTGATTGTTTGCCATTGGTGTAACACCACTGATGACAAAAATCTTAACCGGTAGGCCAACTTGCCAATCACATCTCTATGTGACTCTTGTTCATCTTTCGATGCATGTGTTCTGAGCTCATGACGGTCATGCCTGAACGTCAAGACAACCAAATGATCTTGCTGCGAGGTCTCAACTCACCCACCTCACACTTCTCTAATCGTTCGTACCTGGGTGACACGGCGCACCCCGAAAAGATAGGTGCTGTGACGGTGCTATACTTGGGAGAACACTAACTACTTGATATTTTTGTGAGAGATCACCCTAATAAAAAGCGACTACTGCGCAATCAAGAAGGGTGCAACATAAGGGATAAACATCTCAGGTAATTCATAATTAGCATGATATGGTATAGCCCCTTCTGACGGAGAAGTCAAGTATTTCTTCGTCTTCGGCATTCGCGTCGGTGTTCACCTTTGCGAAGATTGCCAGCACCTTGTCGATGCACCAGATAATATTGCTATCTCTATAGCTAATAAAATAAGTGCATTACATAAGGTTGACACACGGGTCATTAACTTGTATAACAATTATACCTTTTCCAGTTTTCCCGGACTTCTTATCTTCCAGATACTTCTTGTAGTTTCTCTTCGAGTGACCTGTGCCCTTGTAGTAGAAGCACTCAATTTCATTCTTGGCTCCGCCCTTAGATTTGCGTTGGAAACCGGTCTTACTGGCGCCCTTTCCCTTCTTTGGCTTGCCTTTCTTTTTGAAACTGGCAGTTTTACACAAGCAACACTTGCTTGCGATTTTTCGGTAGTCCTCCTTCAGCAGTTTTCAGCATGGCAAGCACCTCATTAGTTGTTTTGTCCATCCCATTCATGTTGTAGTTCATGATGAAACCGCCATAAGACGGGGGGAGTGAACCTAGCAACAAGTCCATAGCATGCTCTTCTGGAAGTGGGAATTCCAGGATTTTAAGCCTTTCAGCGTAGCCAATCATATTGACTACATGCTCGCCAACTGAACTGCCCTTAGCCATCTTGGTCTCCGCCATCATTTTCATGATGCCAAAATGTTCAGACCGTGTATTAAACTTGTAAAGAGCATCCAGATCCTTGATCATATCAAAGGAGTTATGGAATTCAAAACGTTTTTGAAGCTTTGAACTCATGCAAGACAGCATGAGGCACTGCACTAAGTTGTAATCATCATCCTTAGTGGCCCAGACATTTTGTATGTCTGCCGCGGCTGTTGCCGCCGGTTTAGGAGGAAGAGGTCCGTCAAGCACATACACTTTCTTAGCACCCCGGAGGACAATCCTCAGGGTACGGACCTAGTCCTCATAGTTGTTTCCATTCGCAGCTAACTTCTCTTTCTCTAACATAGGGCCTAAGTTGAACGCGGTGTTGCGAGCCATTTGATCTACAACGGAAAACACAAGTTTACTTAGACTTTGTTCATAATAATTTTTGGCACTAGGGAATAAAAAAATTTATTCTAAAGTGCGCTCCCACTCAAATCAATATCTCTTAAAATTGATTGTAAGTGATTCAGGACCCGTGTCTTGATTGTTTGCCATTGGTGTAACACCACTGATGACAAAAATCTTAACCGGTAGGCCAACTTGCCAATCACATTTCTATGTGACTCTTGTTCATCTTTCGATGCGTGTGTTCCGAGCTCATGATGGTCATGCCTGAACGTCAAGACAACCAAATGATCTTGCTGCGAGGTCTCAACTCACCCGCCTCACACTTCTCTAATCGTTCGTACCCGTGTGACACGGCGCACCCCGAAAAGATAGGTGCCGTGACGGTGCTACACTTGGGAGAACACTAACTACTTGATATTTTTTGTGAGAGATCACGCTAATAAAAAGCGACTACCGTGCAATCAAGAAGGGTGAAACATAAGGGATAAACATCTCAGGCAATTCATAATTAGCATGATATGGTATAGCCCCTTCTGACGGAGAAGTGAAGTATTTCTTCGTCTTCGGCATTCGCGTCGGTGTTCACCTTTGTGAAGATTGCCACCACCTTGTCGATGCACCAGATAATATTGCTATCTCTATAGCTAATAAAATAAGTGCATTACATAAGGTTGACACGCAGGTCATTAAAGTGCAATCATATGGCTCCAGCCATCATGCCGAATCATGACACACAGGTCATGTTAATTACATCATATAGCCATCTCATACATAATCAAATTGAATATGAGCATTTCTATACCACGTCACATGCAAACCATCCTGCAAAACCAAGTTAGACGCCTCTAGTCGGTTTATACAAAATTTTATTTTACATGGCTTCTAAGGTTTTGACTCAAACGGCAGCTACCAACGTTTATCATCAAGTATGATAATTCAAGTTGCTAGATTAACTTTCTAGGGTGTATGAAACACGATATGACAAAATCTCGAGCCCCATACTAAACTTCGTCATACGCATGACCCCCGTGCAGATCATATCTGCATTGCCCTTTCGTCTGCAAAACATCCATCTTTCTTTAACTATGGTGGAACCCAAAGAACTGTTAGCACTTCGTTGATCTGTCAATCAGCATACTCAGGAGCAGCATGAAAGGATCGCGGATTGCCAGAACTTTGTAAGATTCCACCATTCCGTCAATATTAGGACTACGCAAACTCATGGGAAGCAACAGGAACATCGGGTAACAGATTTCATCTGCTACCCGCACAAATAATTTTCAGCAATAGATCCCATTTACTACAAAATTATACTATGCAATACCCATACATCTCATGTATTCTAGATCATAACATGCATCTACTCATAGCCTGGCTCTTGATGCCACTTATGGGGAACGCGACAGAAAACAAAAATTTCTCGGTATAGCGAGCATGCCCAGGACCACTATGGAGACTGCATACAAGGTTTGATCTGATCCGTACCGACTCGAAGCGCAACGGAAGAAGAGTCGGTGGAGATCGTTGGTGCAGATCCCCGCTGCTAGGATTTTACAACCTCCCAACCACGAGGATGTACTCCCTCGTCGGACAGCCCTTCGGGTGGCGGTCGGACAGTCCCCCGGACGATGTCGCGGACAGCCCTTCGGGAGGACCCTCGAAACTCGAACAAAGACTGGGACAGCCCTACGGGAGGACACATGAATAGCCCCTCGGGCAAACGATCGAAACTACGACCTCTCTACGGGGTTGCACACATAC
This sequence comes from Hordeum marinum, assembly GCA_022496015.1. Classification (NCBI taxonomy): domain Eukaryota; kingdom Viridiplantae; phylum Streptophyta; class Magnoliopsida; order Poales; family Poaceae; genus Hordeum; species Hordeum marinum. Next base: position 226,614,905 of record CM039672.1, read on the forward strand.
GGTGTCATCTATCCGGCAAGGCTTCGCCGTCCAGAACTAGTTCCTGCCGGAACCCAAACAGCCTTTCGGCTCTACGAAAGACTCTTTTCGTGGGAGGGAGAGAGAGAGAGCTTGCAAAGCAAAGCATGTGTATGAGAGAACAAGGATGGAGAGATGGCAGCCCACATCTCCTCTATTTATAGGAAAACCAAGGGGTAGGGTTGGGACTTGAAAATACCAAACTACCCCCACTTTATATCACACATAAAAAATCATAAGAAGGAAAAGGGGTGCCATGTGGAGCTCCATGGAGGAGATCCACCCTTGGCCGTCCAACCCTTGGGGGGCCCATGAGGAGTTACCTTGCTCCCCAATCCCTTTTAGAAGCCTTTTTGGAAATATCCAAAAAGGTGCTTTTCCATAAATATCCAAAAAGCACTTTCACTATTCACGACGACATTTTTCAGCGTGTGATCAAACTGAAAATATTTATGTGGGCTTAGAAAAATTCTAGTACCCCACTAAAATAATTTTTAATGCGATCCGGAACAATTCTGGAATAGTGATTTTCATCTGCGAAAAGCATGTGAAGCGGTTCCGGCACCTCCGAAACATTTCCGGTTTTTGTTCCGGAAAATTCCCAGAAGTTTCCAGAATGATTTTGGCACCCTCCAAGAATTATCAGGCATGTGCCAAAACCAATTTGACTTAATGGTATCCCCTGAAACTACTTTTTAGTTTTACCGAAACTGTTCCCGTGTCCTGTCTGTGGAACCTTTCCGCTGTCCGAAACTTTTCCGCTGTGCGAAACTTTTCGGTGATTTTCTCTCAGACTCCTTGTCTAGTATTCAACAGACAGATGACCCTTAAGCGTGTCACCCTATAGGTTTGGCGAAGCATAGACATGACCCGGAACCCCTTCCGATCAATGATCAACAACGGAGCCGTGGACACCCTTATTGACCCCTATACCCACACAAATGAATATTCGAGTGAACCTCTAGTTGCCATGAGCTATTCCTGTTGCTTCGCGATATGTTACAATTACCCGAGGTGAGACATGTAGGCATCCTCATGGATCAACAACTTGTCCACTATGCCAGTTACCTTGTTGCCGGTATTGTTCTCTTTTCTCATTCCCGTGTTCCGGCATCCCCGTGATCAAATCACAAAGTGTCTGGCCAGACGATGATGGATACCGTAACACCGAGAGGGCCCAGAGATATCTCTCCATCGACGGAGGAGCAAATCCCAATCTTGAGCTATCAAGTTACTTGACATACTTTTCCATGAACCCGTAAGCCGCCGTAATAGCCACCCATTTACGGATGACGTTTAACAAACCCCAAAGTTCATGAAGCAAGCATGAAGAAACTCGATACTCTCATGGTCTAAGGAATTATGCAAATGTTAACCATCTCTGTGTTATTAACCATTAACTTGTGACGAATGTATCTCATAGCATAACATCAATTTGGATCGATTCAACACGAGTGTTCTACCAACATCGCGTCCTCAAAATTGTCGGCATAGCCATGCCCATGATTAGGAAAACAGGATCATCATGCAATACTTGAGCCAGTCTTAGAGGCTAGACTAGGAATTCAATTTACCGTTTATTATACCACACGTGCACATGAGTTTCCCTCCAAGCCTCGTGGTTATTGTAGACTCGAGAATCATTGCAGTTATAGCATGGAACATAAACTTTCATTACAAACTTTGGAGATAAAAAAACTGTTATTACTGCCTCTAGGGCATATCTCCTATAGTAGGCCATGGCCCGACGTTGGATTTGCCTTGCCAAAGCCTCACCCGGGGGCAGCTCGCCCCGTAGAAGAAACACCAGGATGGGTTGGGCCCATGAGGGTCCATGACGTGGACCGGCTCGGGAGCCCTCGGGGCCGGATGACCAGCCCCTGGGACCAGCTCGGGAGCCCCCGGGATTGGATGATCAATCCCTGGGACCAGTTCGCCAGCTCCCGGGGCCGGCTGGTCGATGGTCATCATGACGATCGCGTCGTTGGAGCCGGCCGCCTTGGACGCCGCCGGCTCGATTGGTGCCGACTGGGTGGCCGATGGTTCGGGAGCGAGTGGCGACGGTGCCGGAGAGGCGGCCGGGGCCGTCGACAGGCCGGTGACGCCTGCCACCACGAAGATTGACTCTGATTCTAGGGAAGGCTTGATCGACGGCTTGAGCAGCCATTCGAGGGAGACGCCGGCTGGGATGGCCTGCCAGGTGGAGTCGATCTTTGCGAGCGCATCCGCCGCCTCGTTGTCCGCCCGTGGGACGTGATGAAACTTGCAGCCCTTGAAGGAGCCAGTGAGCTATTGTACAAGGAAGTGGTAGACGGCCATGTTGGCATCTCTGGCGTCCCCTTCGCCACATACTTGCTGCACCCCGAGGTCGGAGTCGCCGAAGTAGAGGATGCGCCTGATGCCGATCTCCTTGGTGAGCCGAAGGCCATGGACGATGGCCTCGTACTCGGCCACGTGGTTGGAGGCGGCAAAGTGGATCTGGAGGGCGTATTTGAGCTGGTCACCCTTTGGGGAGGAGAGGACTATGCCGGCACCTAGGCCGGTCCTCATTTTCGAGCCTTCGAAGTGCATGCACCAATGCGTGGAGTCTAGGGGAGGCGCACGAACTCCGTCTCCGCCCAGTCGACGAGGAAATCAGCCAACGCCTGTGACTTGATGGCGGTTCTCGGCTCGTATCGGATCTCGTGATCGGCAAGGGCGATGACCCATTTGGCGATCCGACCGGTGGAGTCTTGGTCGCTCATGATTTCCCCGGGTGGGGCCGTGCTCACCACGGTGATGGCATGTTCTTGGAAGTACTGCTTGACCTTCTTGGCGGCGAAGTATATGTCGTAGCACATCTTCTGGTAGTGGGGGTAGTTCTGCTTGGACGCTGAGAGGACCTCGCTGAGGTAATAGACAGGTCGCTGGACCGGCAAGGACTTGTCCTCCTCCGGCCACTCGACCACCAGGATGACGCTGATGACGCGGGTGGTCGCCGTGATGTAGACAAGCAGGGGTTCCTTCTCAGCCGGCGTGGCCAGGATGGGCGCGTGGGTGAGAGCCTTCTTGAGGCTGCAGAAAGCCTCGTCCACCTCGTCGGTCCAGTCGAAAATGCCCGGCTTCTTGGTTTGGCCCAGCTCGATTAGAGTCGTCTTGCGAAGGAGCCCGTAGAGGGGCAAGGCCTTCTGCACCAGCCGGCTGATGAACCGGCTGAGCGAGGCAAGGCAGCCAATGAACTTCTGGACGTCGCGGAGCCGGGTTGGCTTGGGCATGCGCTCGATCGCGCTGATCTTCTCGGGGTTAGCTTCGATACCACGGGCAGACATGAAGAAACTCAAGAGTTGACCGGCTGGGATGCCGAAGACGCACTTCTCCGGGTTGAGATTGATCTTGTACTCGCGCAAGTTCGCGAAAGTCTCCCAGAGGTCGTCGAGGAGGCTGAAGTGCTTCTTAGTTTTGACGATGATGTCGTCGACGTAGACGTGGACATTCCTGCCTATCTGAGGCAGGAGGCACTTCTGCATGTACCGTTGGAAGGTGGCGCCTGCATTCTTTAGGCCGAAGTACATGGTGATGTAGCAGTAGGCCCCAAAGGGCGTGATGAAGGAGGTCTTGAGCCGGTCCTCTGGGTCCAGCTTGATCTGGTGGTAGCCGGAGTAGGCATCCAGGAAGGACAGCAGGTCGCAGTCGGCCGTGGAGTCGATGACTTGATCGATCCACGGCAGAGCGAATGGGTCCTTGGGACACTCCTTGCTCAGGCTAGTGTAGTCAATGCACATGTGTCAGGTCTTGTTCTTCTTCAGCACCAGGACTGGGTTGGCCAGCCAGTCCAGGTGTAACACTTCCATGATGAATCCGGCTACGAGCAGCCGAGCGATCTCTTCGCCTATAGTACGCAGCTTCTCCTCGGAAAAGCGGCGTAGGGGTTGCTTGACCGGCTTGACGTCTGGCTGAACGTGGAGTTTGTGCTCGGCAAACTTCCTCAGAACACCCGACATGTCCTTGGGGGACTATGCAAAGATGTCTCGATTCTCACGGAGGAAGTCAACGAGCTCGCCTTCCTATTTGTTGTTAAGGCAGGAGCCGATGGTGACGCACTGAGCTGGGTTGGTCGGGTCAAGCAGGATTTGCTTGGTGTCTTTGGATGGCTGGAAGGAGGCCTCGTCGATAGATTGTGAGGGAGGAGCCGGCACGGCCGGCTAGCTGGTAGCAAGGGCCACGAGCTGGTCAAGTTGTCGTCTCTCCTCGACGATCTCCAGGGCCTCAGCCAACTGGCTGCCATCTCGAGTGCACTCGAGCGACATCTTGTAGTCACCCATGATGGTGATGATTCCCTTGCGGCCCGACATCTTAAGCTTGAGGTAGGCGTAATGGGGGACCGCCATGAAGCTGACAATGGCAGGCCGACCCAACAGCGCGTGGTAGGGGCTCGCGAGGTACATGACCTCGAATAGCATCGGCCCGCGGCAGAAGTGGTCGGGTCCGCCGAAGAGGACGTCAAGCGTGATCTTGCCGACAAGGGAGCAGGACTTCCCAGGCACGATGTTGTGGAAAACCGTCCGGCTCGCCTATAGGTCTTGTATCTTCAGCCCCAGCTTGTGCATAGTGTCGAGGTAGAGGATGTTGATGCTGTTGCCACCATCTATCAGCACCCGCCAGAAGCGACAAGTTCGTTCCTTAGTGGCGATGGTGGGGTCGAGGACCAGGGCGTAGCTGCCGGGATTCGGCATCACCGCGGGGTGATCGTCCTGGCTCTAAGTGACCGGCTTCTTCGACCAGTGCATGAACTGGGGAGTTGCCGGATGGTGGCGTTCACCTCACGTCGGAGCTGACGTTGGGCATGTTTTCCCGTTTCTTCACTGGTGAAGACGACGTAACAGTCGTCTTGGTTGGGGAACTAGTCGATCAAACGACCATCGTTCTGGGCCGGAGCCGGAGCTGGCGCCGGGGCGGCAGCTTGGGTCGGGGCCGGCGCATGGGCTGGCAGCGCGGGAGGAGCCGGAAGGCCGTCCCTTCGGGCCAATCGCTGTGAGAAGCTGCATTGCCAGAGTGTGTGCATAGAGGGTTTGGCCCCTGAGTGGTTCTTGCAGGGGAGGTCGAGCATTTTCTCAAAGGTGAGCTTCGGCTGCCAGGCAGCCTTGCCAATGCGCTGGCGCTGGCCGGAAGGTTGGGTAGCCGGTTCCTGCTCTTCGATGGTATTGACCTATCGGCTCCTGTAGTGGGGATCCGGCTGGTCATTCTTGCGTTTGTTGTTCTGTGGCTGCCGGTTGTCGGCAACCGCCCGGGTCGTAGCCGATGTCGTCATCGCCTTGGCAGGCGGGGTCGTCTTGACCCGGATGGCCAAATCGGACGTGGCATACTTGTCCGCCTTGGTCATGAGCTCGGCAAGCGTGGCCGGCTCAAAGCACAGAAGCTTGTGCTTGAGGGGGGTGCCGTCTCGGCAGCGTTCAATGAAGTACTGCATGGCTTGTACCTCATGCACCCCCTCGCAGGAGTTGCGAAGCTCGGTCCATCGAGTGAGGTAGCCGCAGAGGGATTCGTCCGGCCCCTGAACGCACATAGCGAGTTCACAGGGACGGCCAGGCCGCTTGTAGGTACCGGTGAAGTTGCGGACGAAGGCCTCCTTGAAGTACGACCAAGTGTTGATGCTGCCGGCCGCCAGGCTGTTGAGCCAGGTGCGGGCTGAGCCGATCAACATGAGGGGGGTGTAGCAAACGGCTACGCGCTTGTTCCCCCTGGTGATGCCAACCGCGATGGTGTAGTCGATCAGCCAGTCTTCGGGCTTGGCTGCCCCGTTATATTTCGGGGTGTCCCGAGGGAGCGTGAAGCCGGTTGGAAAAGGCTTGGTGCGGATCCGAGGGCCAAAACAAGCCGGACCAATCGAGCCCTACTCCTCAAGGAGGGCGGACTATGCGAGTTTGTCGATGCGGTTGCGGGCGTCGTTCTCGCTGCAGGGGACGCGCGGTCCGAGCCGAGCCGAGAGCTCAAGGCGAACGATAGGTGGAACCAATTGTCCCTACTTGTGCCGCGGGGGCGGCGTGTGCCCGCGGCTGCGCCGGCTGCCGAATGCCGACGCTTTGTGATGGCAGACGCTTCGAGGCGGGTTGTTGGTGCGCCGGCTGTTAACAGCCGCCTGTTCGCTCCCCGGCGGCTGAGAGGGCCGGGGATGGTTCTCCTAATGATCATATGCTACGTTTTTAGTTTGGGTCTTGTCCATCACATAATTCTCCTAATGATGTGATCCCGTTATCAAATGACATCTCATGTCAATGGCTAGGAAACCTTGACCATCTTTGATCAACGAGCTAGTTCACTAGAGGCATACTAGGGACAGTGTGTTGTCTATTTACCCACACATGTAATGTGTTTCCAATCAATACAATTATAGCATGGATAATAAACGATTATCATGAACAAGGAAATATAATAATAAACACTTTATTCATTGCCTCTAGGGCATATTTCCAACAGTCTCCCACTTGCACTAGAGTCAATAATCTAGTTCACATCACTATTTGATTTACATGGTAATGAATCGAACACCCATGCAGTTCTGGTGTTGATCATGTTTAGCCCTTGGAAGAGGTTTAGTCAACGGGTCTGCAACATTCAGATCCGTGTGCACTTTGCAAATATGTATGTCCTTCTCCTTGATGTAATCGCGGATGGAGTTGAAGCGTCGCTTTATGTGTCTGGTCCTCTTGTGAAACCTTGGTTCCTTGGCCAGAGCAATGGCACCGTTGTTGTCACAAAACAAGTTCATTGGATTCAGTGCACTGGGCACTACTCCAAGATCTGTCATGAACTGCTTCATCCAGACACCTTCCTTCGCCGCCTCCGAGGCTGCGATGTACTCCGCTTCACATGCAGAATCGGCTACCACGCTTTGCTTGGAACTACACCAGCTTACTGCTCCCCCGTTGAGAATAAATACGTATCCAGTTTGCGACTTAGAGTCATCCGGATCAGTGTCAAAGCTTGCATCGACGTAACCCTTTACGACGAGCTCTTCATCACCTCCATAAACGACAAACATTTCCTTAGTCCTTTTTAGTTACGATGATTCTCAACTTCACTCTGAAATTGCTTGAACTTTTCAAACGTTTTAGACTTGTGTTTCATTAAGTAAATATACCCATATCTACCTAAGTCATCAGTGAAGGTGAGAAAATAACGATATCCACCACGCACTGTAACATTCATTGGACCGCACACATCAGTATGTATGATTTCCAATAAATCACTTGCCCGTTCCATTGTCCCAGAGAACGGCGTTTTAGTCATCTTGCCCAAAAGGCATGGTTCACATGTGTCAAGTGATTCAAAATCAAGTGACTCCAAAAGTCCATCAGCATGGAGCTTCCTCATGAGTTTTACACCAATATGACCTAAACGGCAGTGCCACAAGAAAGTGGTACTATCATTATCAACTCTACATCTTTTGGCATCAATGTTATGAACATGTGTGTCATCACTATCAAGATTCAATATGAATAAACCCCTAACATTGGGTGCATGACCATAAAAGATATTACTCATATAAATAGAACAACCTTTATTCTCTGATTTAAATGAGTAACCGTCTCGCAATAAACAAGATCCAGATATAATGTTCATGCTTAACGCAGACACTAAATAACAATTATTTAGGTTCATCACTAATCCCGATGGTAATCGAAGAGAGAGCGTGCCGACGGCGATCACATCAACCTTGGAACCCTTTCCCACGTGCATCATCACTTCATCCTTCGCCAGCCTTCGTTTATTCCGTAGTTCCTGCTTTGAGTTGCAAATGTGAGCAACCAAACCGGTATCAAATACCCACGCACTACTACGAGAGCTAGTAAGGTACACATCAATAACATGTATATCATATATACCTTGTTTGTCGTTGGCCACCTTCTTGTCAGCCAAGTACTTGGGGCAGTTCCCCTTCCAGTGACCAGTTCCCTTGCAATGAAAGCACTCAGTTTCTGGCTTGGGTCCATGCTTGGGCTTCTTTACAGGAGTAGCAACTGCTTTGCCATCCTTCTTGGTTTTACCCTTCTTGCCCTTGCCCTTGCCCTTGCCATTTTTCTTGAAACTAGTGGTTTTATTGACCATCAACACTTGATGTTCTTTCTGGATTTCAAACTCAGCAACTTTTAGCATCGCAAACAGCTCGGCGACTGACTTGTTCATCCCATGCATGTTATAGTTCATCACAAAGCTCTTGTATCTAGGTGGCAGTGATTGAAGAACTCTGTTAGTGATCGCCTCTGGCATAAGGGCAATTCCAACTCTGCTAGACGAGTTGAATACCCACACATTCTGAGTATATGTTCACTGATAGACCCGTTCTCCTCCATCTTGCAAGCATAGAACTTATCGGAGGTTTCATACCTCTCGATCCGGGCATTCTTCTGAAAGATAAACTTCAACTCCTGGAACATCTCATATGCTCCATGACGTTCAAAACGTCTTTGAAGTCCCGGTTCTAAGCCATACAATATTGCATACTGAACTATTGAGTAATCTCCAGTACGTGCCTCCCAAGCATTCTTAACGTCTTCGAAGGTCATGTCTTCTGGTTGGTCACCAAGCGGTGCATCAAGGACATATGATTTCTGGGAAGCCGTGAGGATAATCCTCAGATTACGGGCCCAGTCAACAAAGTTACTTCCATCATCTTTCAACTTAGCATTCGCTAGGAACGCATTAAAATTCAGGGGTGCTACTACGCGAGGCATTGATCTACAACATAAATATGCAAAGTTTACTTAGACTATTGTTCAAGATAATGAGTTTAGTTAATCAAATTACTAAAGCTCCCAGTCAAATTGACATCCCTCAGGTCATCTGAGTGTCACATGATCCAAATCCACCAACTCAAGTCCGATCATCACGTGAGTTGAGGTGGCTTCAATGGTGAACATCATTATGTTGATCATATCTACTATATGACTCATGTTCGACCTTTCCGTCTCTTGTGTTCCGAGGCCATGTCTGTACATGCTAGGCTCGTCAAGTTTAAACCGAGTGTTCTACATGTGCAACACTGGCTTGCACCCGTTGTATGTGAACGTAGAGTCTATCACACCCGATCATCACATGGTGTCTCAACACGATGAACTTTCGCAACGGTGCACACTCGGGGAGAACACAATTTATCTTGAAATTAAGTGAGGGATCACCTTATAATGCTACCATCGTCCTAAGAAAAACAAGGTGCATAAAAGGATTAACATCACATGCAAATCAGAAGTGACATGATATGGCCATGAACTTGTGCTTTTGATCTCCATCTAGAAAGCACCGACATGATCTCCATAGTCACCGGCAAGACACCATGATCTCCATCATTTTGATCTCCATCAACATGTCGCCATTGGGGTTGTCGCGCCCAACATGCTTCTACTACTATTGCTACCATTTAGCAATAAAGTAAAGCATTACATAGCGCTTAATGATTGACACGCAGATCATACAATAATTAAATACAACCCTATGGCTCCTGCCGGTTGCCGTACTCATCGACATGCAAGTCGTGATAATCTATAAATCACATGATCATCTCATACATCACATATATCACATCATGTAATTGGCCATACCACATCACAAAATACCCTGCAAAAACAAGTTAGACGTCCTCTAATTGTTGTTGCGTGTTTTACGTGGCTGCTATGGGTATCTAGCAAGAACAATTCTCATCTACGCAAAAACCACAACGGTGATACACTAGTTTCTTTTAAACCTTCTCAAGGACCACCTTTGTTGAATCCGATCCAACTAAAGTGAGAGAAACTGGCACCCGTAAGCCATCTATGCAACAAGTTGCGGTCGAGGGAACCGGTCTCTCGTAAGCGTACGAGTAATGTTGGTCCGGGCCGCTTCATCTCACAATACCGCTGAACCAAAATCCGACCAAGGGAGGAAGCAATCTAAGCATCAACGCCCACAAACCTTTTGTGTTCTACTCGAGATCTCATCTACACATAGACCTAGCTCATCTATCCGTGGTGATGAGCATCTACGAGAGGGAGAGTGGATCTACGTACCCTTGTAGATCGCTAAGCGGAAAGCGTTAAGAAACGTGGTTAGTGTAGTCGAACGTCTTCGTGATCCAAATCGCCGTGCGTCCCACGATCCAATCACGATCCGTCCCGCGAACTTGATCACGATCCTTCCGATCTAGCGCCGAACGGATGGCACCTCCGCGTTCAGCACACGTACAACTTGATGACGATCTCTGCCGTCTTGATCCAGCAAGAAGGAGCAGAGAGGAAGAAGAGTTCTCTGGCAGCATGATGGCGCTCCGGCAATGGTGGTGGAGCTATTCCGGCAGGGCTTCGCCTAAGCGCTGCAGAAAACCGATCTAGAGGGGAAACTATGCACTGGAGGAACGGGCAACACGTGGCTGAAAATTCTGGGCAAAAACACTAAAACTGCCAGTATATATAAGAGGAAGAGAGGAAGAAGGGCTAAGCCTCTAGGAGTCGGCCGAACCAGGTGGGAGAGGTGGAATCCACCTCCAATCCTAGTAGGACTAGGATTCACCCTATTTTTACCTTTTTCCACTTTTTCTCTTTGGGTTTTTTCTCCCTACCCGCATGGGCTTTGTGTGGGACTTCCACCAGCCCACTAAGGGCTGGTATTCACTCTCCCACCGCCCATGTTGCCTCTTGGGTCGAAATACCCCTCCCGATGGTCTCCCGGTACACTACCGGCACTCCCGGTACACTACCGATGAGCCCGAAACTTTTCCGGCGACCAAAATAGGACTTCCTATATATCAATCTTTACCTCCGAACCATTCCGGAGCTCCTCATGACGTCCAGGATCTCATCCGGGACTCCGACCAACCTTCAGTCACCACCATACATAACTCTATACTACGGAAACGTCACCAAACCTTAAGCGTGCAGACCCTGCGGGTTCGAGAACTATGTAGACATGACCGAGACACCTCTAAGGTCAATATCCAATAGCAGGACCTAGATGCCCATATTGGTTCCTACATATTCTACGAAGATCTTTATCGGTCGAACCTCTATGTCAAGGATTCAGTTAATCCCGTATGATGTTCCCTTTGTTCTTCGGTATGTTACTTGCCCGAGATTCGATCGTCGGTATCTCCATACCTAGTTCAACCTCGTTACTGGCAAGTCTCTTTACTCGTTCCGTAATAAAATATCCCGCAACTAACACTTAGTCACATTGCTTGCAAGGCTTATTGTGATGTTGTATTACCGAGTGGGCCCTGAGATACCTCTCCGTCACACGGAGTAACAAATCCCAGTCTTTATCCATGCCAACTCAATAGACACCCTCGGAGATACCTGTAGAGAACCTTTATAGTCGCCCAGTTACGTTATGACATTTGATACACACAAGGCACTCCTCTGATGTTCGTGAGTTGCATGATCTCATGGTCATAGGAACACATACTTGACATGCAGGAAACGGTAGCAATAAACTGACACGATCATATGCATTTGTAGTTTGGGTCTTGTCCATCACATCATTCTCCTAATGATGTGATCCCGTTATCAAATGACATCTCATGTCAATGGCTAGGAAACCTTGACCATATTTGATCAACGAGCTAGTTCACTAGAGGCATACTAGGGACAGTGTGTTGTCTATTTACATACACATGTAATGTGTTTCCAATCAATACAATTATAGCATGGATAATAAACGATTATCATGAACAAGGAAATATAATAATAAACACTTTATTCATTGCCTCTAGGCCATATTTCCAACAGTCTCCCACTTGCACTAGAGTCAATAATCTAGTTCACATCACTATGTGATTTACATGGTAATGAATCGAACACCCATGCAGTTCTGGTGTTGATCATGTTTAGCCCTTGGAAGAGGTTTAGTCAACGGGTCGGCAACATTCAGATCCGTGTGCACTTTGCAAATATTTATGTCCTTCTCCTCGATGTAATCGCGGATGGAGTTGAAGCGTCGCTTTATGTGTCTGGTCCTCTTATGAAACCTTGGTTCCTTAGCCAGAGCAATGGCACCAGTGTTGTCACGGAACAGGTTCATTGGATTCAGTGCACTGGGCACTACTCCAAGATCTGTCATGAACTGCTTCATCCAGACACCTTCCTTCCCCGCCTCCGAGGCTGCGATGTACTCCGCTTCACATGCAGAATCGGCTACCACGCTTTGCTTGGAACTACACCAGCTTACCGCTCCCCTGTTGAGAATAAATACGTATCCGGTTTGTGACTTAGAGTCATCCGGATCAGTGTCAAAGCTTGCATCGACGTAACCCTTTATGACGAGCTCTTCATCACCTCCATAAACGAGAAACATTTCCTTTGTCCTTTTCAGGTACTTTAGGATATTCTTGACCGCTGCCCAGTGCTCCATTCCAGGATCACTTTGAAACCTTCCGGCCATACTTATGGCAAGGCTGACATCGGGTCTTGTGCACAGCATTGCATACATGATAGAGCCTATGGCTGAAGCATAGGGGATGACACTCATCTTTTCTCTATCTTCTGCAGTCACTGGGCATTGAGTCGTACTCAACTTCACACCTTGTAACACAGGCAAGAACCCCTTCTTGGACTGATCCATTTTGAACTTCTTCAAAACTTTATCAAGGTATGTGCTTTGTGAAAGTGCTATTAAGCGTCTCGATCTATCTTTATAGATCTTAATGCCTAATATGAAAGCAGCTTCTTCTAGGTCCTTCATTGAAAAACTCTTGTTCAAATATTCCTTCATGCTTTCCAGCATTTCTATATTCTTTCCAATCAGCAATATGTCATCCACATATAATATTAGAAATGCTATAGAGCTCCCACTCACTTTGTTGTAAATACAAGCTTCTCCGTAAACTTGTATAAAACCAAACGCTTTGATCACCTCATCAAAGCAATTATTCCAACTCCGAGATGCTTGCACCAGCCCATAAATGGATCGCTGGAGTTTGCAAACTTTGTTAGCATTCTCTGGATCGACAAAACCTTCCGATTACATCATATACAACTCTTCCTCAAGGAAACCGTTGAGGAACGCTGTTTTGACATCCATCTGCCAAATTTCATAGTCGAAATATGCAGCTATTGCTAACATGATTCTGACGGACTTAAGCATCGCTACGGGTGAGAAGGTCCCATCGTAGTCAACTCCTTGAACTTGTGAAAAACCCTTTGCCACAAGTCGAGCTTTATAGACGGTGACATTACCGTCCGCATATGTCTTCTTCTTAAAGATCCATTTGTTCTGAATGGCCTTTCGCCCTTCAGGTAATACTTCCAAAGTCCATACTTTGTTTTCATACATGGATCCTATCTCGGATTTCATGGCCTCTAACCATTTTTCGGAATCCGGGCCCATCACTGCTCCTCCATAGCTCGTAGGTTCATTGTTGTCCAACAACATGACCTCCAAGAGAGGGTTGCCGTACCACTCAGGAGTAGTACCTGGCCTTGTCGACCTACGAGGTTCAATAGTAGCTTGATCCAAAGCTTCATGATCATCATCATTAACTTCCTATTCTACCATCGTAGGTTCCACAGAAACATCTTTCTGCGCTGCGCTACTTTCTGGTTGAAGTAAAGGTTCAATAACCTCATCGAGCTCTATTTTCCTCCCACTCAATTCTTTCGAGAGAAACTCTTTCTCAAGAAATGTTCCGTTCTTAGCGACAAACACTTTGCCTTCGGATCTGAGATAGAAGGTATACCCGACTGTCTCTTTCGAGTATCCTATGAAGACGCATTTCTCCACTTTGGGTTCTAGCTTTTCAGGCTGAAGCTTTTTGACATAAGCATCACATCCCCAAACTTTAAGAAACGACAACTTTGGCCTCTTGCCAAACCATAGTTCATATGGCATCGTCTCAACGGATTTCGATGGTGCCCTATTTAAAGTGAATGCAGTTGTCTCTAATGCATAACCCCAAAACGATAGTGGCAAATCAGCAAGAGACATCATAGAACGCGCCATATTTAATAAGGTTCGATTACGACATTCGGACACACCATTACACTGTGGTGTTCCGGGCAGTGTCAACTGTGAAACAATTCCACACTGTCTTAAGTGACTGCCAAACTCATAACTCAGATATTCACCTCCTCGATCAGATCGCAGGAACTTAATCTTCTTGTTACGATGATTCTCAACTTCACTCTAAAATTGCTTGAACTTTTCAAACGTTTCAGACTTGTGTTTCATTAAGTAAATATACCCATATCTACTTAAGTCATCAGTGAAGGTGAGAAAATAACGATATCCACCATGCACTGTAACATTCATTGGACCGCACACATCAGTATGTATGATTTCCAATAAGTCACTTGCCCGTTCCATTGTCCCAGAGAACGGCGTTTTAGTCATCTTGCCCATGAGGCATGGTTCACATGTGTCAAGTGATTCAAAATCAAGTGACTCCAAAAGTCCATCAGCATGGAGCTTCCTCATGAGTTTTACACCAATATGACCTAAACGGCAGTGCCACAAGAAAGTGGTAATATCATTATCAACTCTACATCTTTTGGCATCAATGTTATGAACATGTGTGTCATCACTATCAAGATTCAATATGAATAAACCCCTAACATTGGGTGCATGACCATAAAAAATATTACTCACATAAATAGAACAACCTTTAACTCTGATTTAAATGAGTAATCGTCTCGCAATAAACAAGATCCAGATATAATGTTGACGCTTAACACAGGAACTAAATAACAATTATTCAGGTTCATCACTAATCCCGATGGTAATCGAAGAGAGAGCGTGCCGACGGCGATCACATGAACCTTGGAACCCTTTCCCATGCGCATCATCACTTCATCCTTCGCCAGCCTTCATTTATTCCGTAGTTCCTGCTTTGAGTTGCAAATGTGAGCAACCGAACCGGTATCAAATACCCAGGCACTACTACAAGAGCTAGTAAGGTACACATCAATAACATGTATATCATATATATCTTGTTTGTCGTTGGCCACCTTCTTGTCAGCCAGGTACTTGGGGCAGTTCCCCTTCCAGTGACCAGTTCCCTTGCAATGAAAGCACTCAGTTTCTGGCTTGGGTCCATGCTTGGGCTTCTTTACAGGAGTAGCAACTGCTTTGCCATCCTTCTTGGTTTTACCCTTCTTGCCCTTGCCCTTGACCTTGCCATTTTTCTTGAAACTAGTGGTTTTATTGACCATCAACACTTGATGTTCTTTCTGGATTTCAGACTGAGCGAATTTTAGCATCGCAAACAGCTCGGCGACTGACTTGTTCATCCCGTGCATGTTATAGTTCATCACAAAGCTCTTGTAAATAGGTGGCAGTGATTGAAGAACTCTGTCAATGATTGCCTGTGGCAGAAGGGCAATTCCCAACTTTGCTAGACGAGTTGAATACCCACATATTCTACCGTTGTCAATGATTGCATTTGGCAGAAGGGCAATTTAAGTGAGGGATCACCTTATAATGCTACCGTCGTCCTAAGAAAAACAAGGTGCATAAAAGGATTAACATCACATGCAAATCAGAAGTGACATGATATGGCCATGAACTTGTGCTTTTGATCTCCATCTAGAAAGCACCAGCATGGTCTCCATCGTCACCGGCAAGACACCATGATCTCCATCATCTTGATCTCCATCAACGTGTCGCCATCGGGGTTGTCGCGCCCAACATGCTTCTACTACTATTGCTACCGTTTAGCAATAAAGTAAAGCATTACATAGCGCTTAATGATTGACACGCAGGTCATACAATGATTAAAGACAACCCTATGGCTCCTGTCGGTTGCCGTACTCATCGACATGCAAGTCGTGATAATCTATACATCTCATGATCATCTCATACATCACATATATCACATCATGTAATTGGCCATATCACATCACAACATACCCTGCAAAAACAAGTTAGACGTCCTCTAATTGTTGTTGCATGTTTTATGTGGCTGCTACGGGTATCTAGCAAGAACAATTCTCATCTACGCAAAAACCACAATGGTGATACACTAGTTGCTTTTCAACCTTCCAAAGGACCGCCTTTGTCGAATCCGATCCAACTAAAGTGAGAGAAACTGGCACCCGCAAGCCATCTATGCATCAAGTTGCGGTCGAGGGAACCGGTCTCTCGTAAGCATACGAGTAATGTTGGTCCGGGCCGCTTCATCTCACAATACCGCTGAACCAAAATCCGACCAAGGAAGGTAGCAATCTAAGCATCAACGCCCACAAACATTTTGTGTTCTACTCGAGATCTCATCTACACATAGACCTAGCTGATGATGCCATTGTTGGGGAACATTGCATGGGAAACAAAAAATTTCCTACGCACACTCAGATCTATCCATGGTGATGAGCATCTACGAGAGGGAGAGTGGATCTACGTACCCTTGTAGATCGCTAAGCGGGAAGCGTTAAGAAACGCGGTTAGTGTAGTCGAATGTCTTCGCGATCCAAATCGCCATGCGTCCTGCGATCCAATCATGATCCGTCCCGCGATCCAATCACGATCCGTCCCACGAACTTGATCACGATTCATCCCACTAACTTGATCACGATCCTTCCGATCTAGCGCTGAACGGACGGCACCTTCGCGTTCAGCACACGTACAGCTTGATGACGATCTCCGCCGTCTTGATCCAGCAAGAAAGAGCGGAGAGGAAGAAGAGTTCTCCGGCAGCGTGACGGGCTCCGGTGATGGTGGTGGAGCTATTCCGACAGGGCTTCGCCTAAGCGTTGTAGAAAACCGATCTAGAGGAGAAACTATGCACTGGAGGAACGGGCAGCACGTGGCTGAAAATTCTGTGCAAAACCCCTAAAACCTCCAGTATATATAAGAGGAAGAGAGGAGGAAGGGCCAAGCCTCTAGTAGTCGGCCGAACCAGGTGGGAGAGGTGGAATCCACCTCCAATCCTAGTAGGACTAGGATTCACCCTATTTTTGCCTTTTTCCACTTTTTCTCTTTGGGTTTTTTCTCCCAAGCCACATGGGATTTGTGTGGGCCTTCCACAAGCCCACTAAGGGCTGGTATTCACTCTCCCACAGCCCATGTTGCCTCTTGGGTCGAAATACCCCTCCGATGGTCTCCCGGTACACTAACGGCACTCCCGGTACACTACCGATGAGCCCGAAACTTTTCCGGCGACCAAAATAGGACTTCCTATATATCAATCTTTACCTACGGACCATTATGGAACTCCTCATGACGTCTGGGATCTCATCCGGGACTCTGAACAACCTTCGTTCACCACCATACATAATTCTGTACTACCGAAACGTCACCAAACCTTAAGTGTGCAGACCCTGCGGGTTCGAGAACTATGTAGACATGACCGAGACACCTCTAAGGTCAATAACCAATAGCGGGACCTGGATGCCCATATTGGTTCCTACATATTCTATGAAGATCTTTATTGGTCGAACCTCTATGTCAAGGATTCAGTTAATCTCGTATGACGTTCCCTTTGTTCTTCGGTATGTTACTTGCCCGAGATTCGATCGTCGGTATCTCCATACCTAGTTCAACCTCATTACTGGCAAGTCTCTTTACTCGTTTCGTAATAAAAGATCCCGCAACTAACACTTAGTCACATTGCTTGCAAGGCTTATTGTGATGTTGTATTACCGAGTGGGCCCTGAGATACCTCTCCGTCACATGGAGTAACAAATCCCAGTCTTGATCCATGCCAACTCAACAGACACCCTCGGAGATACCTGTAGAGCACCTTTATAGTCACCCAGTTACGTTGCGATGTTTGATACACACAAGGCACTCCTCCGATGTTTGTGAGTTGCATGATCTCATGGTCATAGGAACACATACTTGACATGCAGAAAATAGTAGCAATAAACTGACACGATCATATGCTACGTTTGTAGTTTGGGTCTTGTCCATCACATCGTTCTCCTTATGATGTGATCCCGTTATCAAATGACATCTCATGTCAATGGCTAGGAAACCTTGACCATCTTTGATCAACGAGCTAGTTTACTAGAGGCATACTAGGGACAGTGTGTTGTCTATTTACCCATACATGTAATGTGTTTACAATCAATACAATTATAGCATGGATAATAAACGATTATCATGAACAAGGAAATATAATAATAAACACTTTATTCATTGCCTCTAGGGCATATTTCCAACACTATTCCCTCGCCCGGTCCCGCTCGTCGAGGTCAGCGGCCTGGACGGCCAGACTGTAGCCACGTTGTGAAGTGCGCCAGCGATCGTGTCGCCGTACCCACGCGCAGAGGCACGGGACGTCACACGTCCTTCCCAAGGTCAATGAAATAGGCAGACCAGAAGCAGCTGGTCGCACCTAGCCGGCCGAGAGTCGGGTCGGCTCCCCGATCGGCCGTCCGAGGCGCCAGCTCAAGCCGAACGTCCTCTAGCCGGCCGTGTAGTTTTTCTTCGAAGCGTAAAGGGGGAGGACCCTGTTGCTTTGGCCTACCCAGGGGTAATAACCCCATCACTCCCCGGCAACTGCGCCAGAAAAAGGTCTTGATAACCCACAAGTATAGGGGATCGCAACAGTTTCGAGGGTAGAGTATTTAACCCAAAATTATAGATTCGACACAAGGGGAGCCAAAGAATATTTGAGAGTATTAGTAGTTGAGGTGTCAATTCAACCACACCTGGAGATAAATATCTATAGCAAAGTGATCAGTAGCACAGTAATAGGATAGTTTGATAGCGGTAGTAACAGCAATAGTAGCGGTAACAATAGCAGAAGTGATTTTGTAGCAAGTGTAACAATAGCAGCAACAGTAGTAACTTAGCAAGAACAATAAGTGGAAAACTCATAGGCACTGGATCGGTGTATTTGTTGATGATATTCATCATATAACGGTCATAACCTAGGGCGACACAGAACTAGCTCCAGTTCGTCAATATAATGTAGGCATGTATTCCGTATATAGTCATACGTGCTTATGGAAAAGAACTTGCATGAAATATTTTGTCCTACCCTCACACGACAACGGGGTCCATAAGAAAACTAAGGGCTATCACCATGAAGTATCCCAGATATTGTCACTGTGGGGTTGATGGATCATAACACATAATAGGTGCATATGACTAAAAGAACATAAATAATGATGATAACATAAACAGTTTAGATCTAAAATCATGGCACTCGGTCCCTAGTGACAAGCATTAAGCATGGCAAAGTCATAGCAACATCAATCTTAGAACATAGCGAATACGAGGGATCAAGCTCTAACAAAACTAACTTGATTACATGATGAATCTCATCCAACTCCTCACCTACCAGCAAGCCTACGAAGGAAGTACTCACTCCAGGTGGGGAGCATCATGGAATTGGCAATGGAGAAGGATTAGTGATGATGAAGACCGAAGATTCCCCTCTCTGAAGCCCCAAACGGGCTCCAGATATGGCCTCCTGATGAACAACGGGAGGTGGCGGCGGCTCCGTATCGTGAAACACGATGAAACTTTCTCTCCATTTTTTGGAAATTTAGGATTTTATAGCACTGGAATTAGGGTCGGGGGGGCCACGAGGTGAGCACGCTCCACCAGGCCGCGTTAGGGGGTCTGGCGTGCCCTGGTGGAGGGTGGGCACCTTGGGCCCCTCTCTGGTGGCTTATGGCTTCAATATTCCTCATATATTACAAAACAATTCTCCAAAAAGTTTCATTCCATTCCGAGAACTTTTATTTCTGCACAAAAACAACACCATGGTAGTTCACTGAAAACAACGTCAGTCTGGGTTAGTTTCATTCAAATCATGCAAATTAGAGTACAAAACAAGATCAAAAGTGTTAGGAAAAGTAGATACGTTGGAGGCGTAACAATCAACAGGGCGTCAACAACCTCAAAGCAACACATGTGCCCTTGCTCGATTCCCGATATCTTCGACGTTGGTGGCTTAGCTGCCAGACTGAACAAAAGTTGTATTGCTATGGCAGGATGATACGTCGGATAGGGCCATCTGCATTAGCCATGACGAGCTCGTGACGTAGCTAACAGGGCCAGACGGGAGCTCGACCAAGGCGGAAGAGTCCCAAACTTTCGACACGCTCTACTGATGTGGGTCCATAACTAAGAGGAGCTAACTAGTTAGGGAGAAGAATTTTGTGGACAATTAGAAGTGAATGTATTCGAGAAACAAATGGGATGTACCAACACTTCTATGTATGGGCAAAACTTAGTGTTGGCATTGACAAGTAGTGAACATCAGCACCACACTCTATAATTGTGACGTGTCAGGATATCCTTCCGACACCACCAATATCTTCCGACTTGTCAGCACAGCAGGGCCCACGCGTTGGTGGCGTTCCAATTTGTGTCCACAAGAGTACTACTTTTACAAAGTTGGTGTACCAATTTGTCCAACAGGAGCGCTATTTGAAAAAATAGTGCTGGCATCGCTTCAAATTGGTGCGCCACCAACATAAGTTGTGGCTAGATATATTTCACTAGTGATGATGCTCCTCCTAATGATAATAATTAATCTAACAATGAGGTAGAGATAGAACCTGAAGTTGATCTTGATACCACCTACTAAAAATAATAAATATGATAAAGCGATTTTGTTTCTAGGAAGCATGATAGAGAAAGAGAACCATGGGTTCAAAATCCCATACCTTTTCCTAGTAAAGATTTAAAATCAAAGAATGAAGATGCTTTTAATCACTTTTTTGATTTTCTTAGACCTTTGTTTCTTCAAGTTCCTTTGACTGGTGCTATGAAATTGCCTCCTCATGCTAAATAAATGAAAGATATTATTACTAATAAAATAAAATTCCCGAGGCTGGAATTTCTACTATGTTTGCAAATTATTCTTTTAGAGGAAAGATACCTAAAACACTAGGAGATCCAAGGATACCTAGTATACCATGCTCTATCAAGAATAATTATGTTAAAACTGCTTTATGTAATTTTGGAGTTGGTGTTAGTGTATAAAAGACTTGACTTGAATAAGTTGATACCCACTGAAATTTCTTTGCAAATGTTTGAAAAGTCTACAACTATTGTTGTTAGTATTTTGTGAGGATGTTAAAGTTATGGTTGCTACTGTTATTATCTTAACAGACTTTGTTATTCTTCGTATGCCCGAGGACGATAACATGTCGGTTATCCTTGGGCGACCTTTTCTTAACACTACAGGGGTTATTGATTATAATAAAAGCATGGTCACTTTTCGTGTTAATGGCAAGAGCATATGGTTTATTTTTTAAGGAAGCCAAATAAAGTAAACAATCTCAATTCTATTGAAAAAATTATGACCCTCATTATTGGAGACTTTCAATTTTCTCTTCTAGTTTGTGAAAAGAAATGACAAACCATTATGATTGGAACCATGCCTATCCAAGTTGAGGTAACTTAGTGTTATTATTAGGTTCAATCAAAACCAAGGAAATCTAAGGTGCACATGCTAGTTAAGAGAGAGAGGGAGAGAAAGAGAGAGCTTTAGCTAAATATGTGTGGAACAAATGGTGTCTTTTGTATGAGTAAAAAGGAAGAGCATTCCCTCTGATATCCTTTAATTAACTAAGCTCCCTAGGGGTTGAAGCTCTCATAATCAACTAAGATGTACAACCCCACGATTTCGACTTGTTCATCGTATCAATGGGTCCCTTTGGTCAATGCATGGGATTTTGGCCAGGCGGGCGTTCGGTCTAACCTAACCGACCATTTTGGTACTTGAAGTAACATAGAATTTTTCTTTCCTTCGTACATATGATGACTGATCGATTAGACAAATACAAAATCAATTGATTTTTACACGCATAACATGGTTTGGTCCTCGGTCATGACAGAAGAGGGCCAATATTTTCTAGGAGGAACAAATCGAGGGTGAAATCTTGAGAAAGAATGATGGAACATGCGAGTAGAAATCAAGCACGGGAAAAAATGTTAGGAGGAAGGAACTATTGCCAAAAATCGTTGCAGGTAGGCCAACGGCCGCTGTGCGAGTGCTATAAATGTCATATTTGTTCATAAAGGATCCATGAACGTCACACGTGGAAGCCATGCGGACGACCTGTTGGGAGACGTAGTAGTAAAACAAAAAACTTCTACACATTCACCAAGATCTATCTATGGAGAAACCAGCAACGAGTGGGGAGAGTGCATCTTCATACCTTCAAAGATCGCAAAGTGCAAGGGTTACAAGAATGCGGTTGGTGGAGTCATACTCGCAGCGATTTAAATCGCGGTGGATTCTGATCTTAGCGCCGAACAACGGTGCCTCCGCGTTCAACACACGTGCAGCCCGATGATGTATCCTACGCCTTGATCCAGCAAGGAGGAAGGAGAGGTTGAGGGAGAGCTCCGGCAGCACGACGGCGTGGTGACGGTGGAGCTACGTGGTCTCCGACAGGGCTTCGCCAAGCACCACGAAGAACGAGGAAGAGGAAGGGTAGGTGTCGTGGTTTTATCACGGTAGATGTCCGGGTGAACAGACTTGGATTCGAGGCCATCGCTAACATGATGGACTCAAAGGGGTTGATCGGGACGAAGGACACGAGTTTACCCAGGTTCGGCCCCTCAAGTCAAGGTAATAGCCTATGTCCTGCTTGTTCTTGTATTGCTTGTTGTATCGATTAAAAGAGAGCTAAGGCTTGACCTAATTCTTGATTACCTCCTCTCTAAGTCGCCCCGGGTCTACCTTTATATAAGAGGTCAGGACCACGGGTCTTTACAATTGTCTAACCGAGTTTTATTGTCTATCCGAGTCTTACTCTATCTTCTGGTCCAAACTGTCTCCGAGCGGCTTACACACCCGGGTCTTCTCAGTCCGGGCCACCTTGCGGCCCACACCATGAGCCGCCTTTATTCATGGGCCGTAGGCTTTACGGCTCATCCTCGGGCCGGCTCACGAGCCATCAACATGACCCGGAGCCTTCACGGGCGGGTCATATTGCGGGGTTATATCCCTAACATTAGGCCCCAGGTTGAATCGAGCTTGCTCACTTCGTCCTTCTCTTCTGCTCTTTGGCGAGTCGCCCGGTGATGACCCGGCGTGACATCACGAGATCTGCTGATGTACCACCGAAACTTTTATTAAATGGTCAGCCCGAAAATCGAGGCGTCCGCCTCGGTCAAATGGTTTCCGTCGCCTAGATTTTCACGCCTGCCTCGTCTTCTCTTTAAATAAGACCTATTGTGGGGGGAAACTTTCCTTCTCCCGCTCTCCCTTCGTCTTCTTCCCTTCATCGTCTCTGCTCCAGCGCTCCCTGCTCCGGCGCCGTCTTCTCACCGTCGTCAACCATGCCGCTGCATCAACCTGAGTCGTACCAGAGTCTCTTTCGCATCCGCCGCTCCATCATCGGTAACTCCAAGCTCCCCCTAGATCCATCGCCGTCATAGTAGGGTTCGCGGGAAGCTCCTCCGCCGCCGCTCGAACTCCTCCATCGGCACCGTTAGGGTATTCCGATGTCGTCAACGTCTTTAGCGCGCGTCCCCGCCGTGCCGCCACGTACAAGGTAGTCGTGCACAATGCGCGGACCGTCACAGCTCTGTTTCATTCTTCTCTGTTCCGCCTGTTCTTCGCTAGGTCTAGAAATAAGAACCCATTTTCCTGTTTTTGTAGATCCATAATTGCAGCGGTAGTTTGTGAAACCTGTTTTTCAGGACATAGCCAATTTTCACTCCTCCTTTCTTTGTTGAACCTCCAGACCTCTCCGGCTCTCATCAGCCGGACTATGGCGTAGTATTTGTAGAGCCCTTAAAATTGTAAGCAGTCACAAATATTGCTTGCTCTTAACTCGCCGCATATTTAATTTTGCACAGTCTTTAAGTCACCGCCATGTCCCGCGCTTCCAACTCATGCAACTGGGTCAGATCTTGCGTCACAAAAGAGTACTTAACGTATTTTGTTGACGCGGGCACTCTTCCTTCCAAGGATATCCTTCACTGGCGGGTTCCAGGTGATGAGACTCGGCCCTCTCCCCAAAAAGGAGAGGTAGTAGTTTTCTCTGACCATATCGAGCAAGGGTTCGTACCGCCCGGCTCTAAATTCTTCCATGACATTCTCCATTTGTACAAGCTTCACCCTCAAGACTTGGCCCCTAACTCCGGTTCAAACATATGCAATTTCCAAGTGCTCTGCGAAGTCTACCTGCAAATCAAGCCGTCTGTGGGGTTGTTTCGAGAGTTCTTCTATGCCAACCGCCAAACCAAAATGAAAGGCGGTCCGAGTCTGGAACTTGGCGGTATTTCCATTCAACAACGCAGAGACATCATCTTTCCGGTTGCGCAGATGCCGAGTCATCCAAAGGATTGGAACAAGACTTGGTTCTACTGCAAGGACACCTCTCCTGAAAATGAGCACCCATTGCCGGGTTATCGTCCCTCCCGGCTCAGGACAGATTCAGAGCTTCCTGGCCGGCTCTCAGTTTCAGAGCGTGCCAGGTATGAGCCGGCTCACGCCAAGATCAAGGCACTCATGGCCAACGGTTTGACCGGATTGGATTTGATTCGCTGCTGGATTTCATGGAGGATCATGCCGTTAAGCTGTAGAAGCCGGCTTATGTGTGAATATAAAGGCAAGTATGATAGCTCCTTGTGCTTCAGTCAATCAACCCTGACACAGGATGATATCACCACTGTCATCCGGAGCCTTGTTCATGAAGCCTCCAGCTCATGCAGCGCCATTGGCCTGGCGCCTTTTAGCGTCAACAATCCGGCTCCAGATGTAAGTCAATTTCTTTCCATCCGTCTCTTGGATTTTTGTTTGTACCTTGCTGATCTATTACTCTTCCCTGGTTTATTTTCGTAGGCTGACTCTATTTCTGGAAGAAGGAGTACGCCCTCCTCTGAAGAAGCTCAAGAAGAAGGCCCCAACCAAGAAGCCAAAGAAAGATGCCCCGCGAGAGGAATGGTTCGACCCGCCATCGCCATCCAGCTCAGAGGTAAAATTTTAGTTGTTTGCTTGATTTTTTGCCTTCTTGTTTTACCATGCTTGTTTTACTCACAGGATGATGTGGAGACCAGCCGCGCCAATGCCCCTGAGGTAAACTATGTTTCTTCCGGCTCAGAGTATTTTGTCCCCCGAAAGCCACGGCAGGTTACCAGAAAAGTTCCTCTTTCTCATCCTCTCGCTTACCTGGCTCTTGACTTTCTTTTGAAAAAAGCAACAACAGGCTGAATGTTGCCAAACCCGGAGCGCTGGCTCCACTGAGCTTATGTCCGGCTTGCCGAACTCGCCGGCTCCGAAGAAACGCCCCGCAGAGGTATGTGTTCCTGTTTGATTCATCTCTCTTTATAACCTTGGTACTGTCTCATCTTTCTTAAATTTCATCTCAGAAATCACCCTCTTCCGATGACTCTTCGGCGACCGTTCTGCCGCCTCCCAAGATCAACCCGCTGTAAGTGTTTTTCTACTATAACATCCGGTTCTTTGTAGGGTAGTAATATCCTTTGGATTATGATCTTTCTATCTTTCAGTGCTCAAGCCAAGCATCGGAAGATCAACAAGCCCTCCCCCGGCCTTGCTGCTCAAGAGCCGGAGCAAGAACAACCGGAGGATCCACAACCAGATGTAGATCTGCCAATTGCCTTCACTGAGTTGGCTGCTAAAGATATCATCTCGGAGAGGCCTCTAAGGGGTCCTTCGAAACCATCAAGTCCTACCAAGACCACTTCAACTCCGGAAGTCACGATCACCGGTTCTGCTCCTTAGTCTCCTCCGGCTCACGTGCTGACCAGGCATAAAGAGTCGGCCGAGGCCTCCAAGAAGCTAGACTTCGACTCTTCTTTTGAGAAGATGACAACCGAAGAACTCCACGCCGGGTATACGAACCGGCTTTCCACCAGCCGAGATCTAGAACTTTGGTTGGTCAACATGATGAAGCTAAAATATGAGGTACTCCTCCTCTTGCTATAACCTTACTTAGCCCCCAAGGGCCGGTTCAATTCTAGCTTAAGAGTTGAACCGGGTCTTTTCTAATCCTCGGTTAGAAAATCCAAATCCATTGCCCCCAAGGGCTGACTCAAACTTGATAAAGTTGAGTCGAAGCTTTAATGTAGATAGCCTGAAGAACTACTTGTAACCCCCAAGGGCCGACTCAAACTTGATAACGTTGAGTCGGAGCTTTTAGTATAAGTCAATTTGAAGAGCCATATTGGTAGCCCCCAAGTTTCAGATTAACTTTGATGAAGATGAGCCGGAACTGTACTGATTTCTCAAAGATCAAATATACATTAGCCCCCAAGTGTCAATCATATTGCTTGCAATCTGCTTGAGACTTGTATAACTTTGTCTTTAACCTTCATCATTTGATGCGATTTCCATGCTGGCGACTTATTCTGTTTTTTTTATATGTCACAGGAAGCCTTAAATGAAGCCGGGTCGCAGTTGATGGACCTGAAGACCAACCTGGCGGCTCAACAAGAAGCCCGCAGCGTCGCCGATGAAAAGTGTCGGCTTCTCTGTGAAGAGCTGGCCACAATCAAGGCCGATTTTGCTGCTCTTAAGGAGTCAGCTGAATCTGAGAAGACCGCCTTGACCCAACGGGCGGATGACGCCGACCAGCGGCTGATAGCTGTGGCGGATGAACTCCAAGGCTTGAGGTGCCACATAAGCAAAATGTCAGCCGCCCTCTTTGGTAAGCTTCTGACAACTTTGTGTTTCAAATGGCTTCATCTTTAATTAGACTGGCGACTCATCTGAATTGTCCGGTTTATACAGGTCCTAGGAGCCGGTAGTTGGCTTCTGATAGCCTGCTGTCGTTGAAGGCCATCTATACCTTAACTGAGCAGTTGTACTATGGTGCAATCTGCACTATCAAGGCCGTTCAATATAAGGATAAAATTCTGGCGACTCTCAGGGGTGTCTTAGAGCTCTTCTCCACCATGCCGAAACAGATCGCCGAACTCAAGAAATCAGCCTCCCGCCAAGGGGTCATTGCGGGCATCAGCCGAGCTTTGGCCTTTGCTCCGGGCCTAACAGCCGCCGAGATGATGGAGGGCTTCCCTTCAAGAAAAGATGATGGCTCGGAGTTTACTGACGCTGACTACAGCCGGTGCATGAAGGAGTCCCGGGTGTTAGCTTCTGTCTTGGCGAAGGAGGTTGATCTGTCAACTTATCAAGCAGCCTATGACCTGGAGCAGAAGAGAGTCTGTGGTCCTTTGTATGAGTGCAAAGACTTGACGCCTGCTCGGGGTAAGGACCTCTTTGCTCCAGATTTTGACCCATCACCTTATTTTGAAGGCTCTTTTGCGGCTCTAACGAACTGCAATTGGGATTTGGACAACCTCTAGATCGTGGCCACACAAGAGCCGGTGCAGGATGACCCGTCAGCTAATTAACTTCTGCTTTAAGAACTTGTATCAGCTTGACCCGCCGTGTGGCGGCTGAAAAACTTGTCTGAAATTTTGATCTCCTCTGGAAGTGTAATAGCTAGATGAAACTTGTCTGAAACTTGTCATGATGTTTTTATAAGATGATCCGGTTTTTGGCTGCCATTTGTCCTTGTATGCTTTGAATTATTTAGACTTGCCTTGTCATCATAGAAGACACCTGCAGCCAAGATTAGGCAAGCTACACCCGAAGGTGGTGACTCCCTTTTTGGTAATTACGGCTAATCTGGTCAGCCGGAGATGGCATAACGCCTGAATGATAAGGGCTTTTAGAAGATACACCCGGAGGTAATAATATGGCGTAAACGCCGGCGGATAAGCATTAGAAGCTGTATCCGAAGGTAAGAAGCCGCCCTCGCCGCGGCTAATTTTCCTTAGCCAGATTTTATACGAACAGTTCATAGGCGTTAGAAGCTGTACCCGAAGGTAAGAAGCCGCCGTTCACCGCAGCTAATTTCCTTAGCTATTTTTACATGGCATTACGCCGGCTAATAGGTATTAGAAGCTATACCCGGAGGTAAGAAGCCACCGTTCGCGGGTCATGAGATGTTAGCTACCTGTCGATAAAAAACCTCTCATAACCGCGGCTAAACTGGTTAGTCGGAGATGGCATAAAGTCGGCTGATAGGGTGTTAGAAGCGGTACTCGTTGGTAAGAAGCCCCCCTCAGCAATTACGGTGCGCCCCGCCGGCGGATAGGCGTTAGAAGCTGTACCCGGAGGTAAGAAGCCGCCCTCACCATGACTCATTTTCCTGAGCCGGTTTTTGTTTTAGAGCATAAAGCCTGGTGCCGTGGCTCACTTTCTTGAGCCGGGATTTTGTGGCATAACGCCTGGTGTCGTGACTCATTTTCCTGAGCTGGGATTTTGTGGCATAACGCCTGGTGCCGCGACTCATTTTCCTGAGCCGGGATTTTGTGGCATAACACCTGGTGTCACAACTCATTTTCCTGAGCCGGGATTTTGTGGCATAACGCCTGGCTGATAGGCATCTATTGCCGTTTGCCAATCTCAGTTGATGCATTAACCGGAATACTGTGTAATCTTTTCCCAAATGAAGATGCGTGAAACAACAGAGGCTTCTTTATTTATACATCTATGATATGTACAATGATAGTGTACAATGGTGGGTCTCGATGCCCTTTAAGTGAAATAGGGTTGGAGATGCACAATGTTCCATGGCCGACGGGTCTCCTGACCCGCCGTATCTGAGTCGTTTCAAATATCAATGAGATAATATGACCCGTTGTTGAGATTTCTGCTGACCACAAAGGGTCCTTCCGATGGAGGTGATAGCTTATGCATATTTGTCTGGTCTTGAATCATACGGAGCACCAAGTTGCCCTCCTGGAATGTCCGGGTCTTAACCCTGCGGTTGTGATAGCGGCGCAGGTCTTGTTGATAAATCGCCGATCGGGCCGTTGCTAACTCTCGTGCCTCTTCCAAAGCATCCAACGCGTCTTGGCGTGCCGTCTCGTTGTCTGTCTCAACGTAAGCCGCTCCCCTTGGCGAGTCATGCCGGATGTCACTGGGTAAGATGGCCTCAGCGCCGTACACCATAAAGAAGAGCGTGAAACCCGTGGATCTGTTAGGGGTGGTTCTGATGCTCCATAAGACGGAGGGTATTTCTTCGACCCAACACCCGGGCATTCGCTGCAAAGGAACCATAAGCCGCAGTTTAATCCCTCTTAGAATTTCCTGATTGGCGCGCTCCGCCTGACCATTGGATTGTGGATGTGCCACGGCTGAAATGTCAAGCCGGATATGCTCTTCATAACAGAATTTCTTCATAGCCCCCTTGGATAGATTTGTACCATTGTCAGTAATGATGTTGTGCGGGTAACCAAAACGGTAGATCAGTTTCTTAACGAATAGAACCGGTGTAGCCGCATCACATTTGCTGACCGGCTCTGCCTCTACCCACTTGGTAAATTTGTCAACCGCCACCAGGAGGTGTGTTTTCTTGTCCTTGGATCTCTTGAAGGGCCCGACCATGTCCAGCCCCCAGACCACAAACGGCCAAGTGATTGGTATCATCCTCAGATCTTGAGACCAAACATGAGCACGCCGGCCAAATTTCTGATAGTTGTCACACTTGCGGACTAAATCCTCTGCATCCTTGTGAGCCGTTAACCAGAAGAACCCGTGTCGGAAAGCCTTGGCCACCAAAGATTTCGAGCCGACGTGGTGTCCACAATCACCAGCATGAATTTCATTCAAGATCTGTCGGCCCTCCTCTGGTGAAACACAACGTTGAAAACCCCCTGTTACACTGCGTTTATGCAACTCACCATTAACTATTGTCATGGACTTGGAGCGTCGGGTGATCTCTCTGGCCAGGTCTTCATCCTCAGGTAACTCGCCCCGGGTCAAATAGGCCAAATAAGGAATCGTCCAATCGGGGATAGCATGCAGAGCCGCCACCAATCCTGCCTCCGGGTCAGGAACATCCAAATCTTCCTCTAAAGGTATCGTGACAGTCAGATGGTGTAAGACGTCCAGAAAGACATTAGGCGGCACCGGCTTACGTTGGGAACCTAGCCGTGATAAAGCATCAGTCGCCTCATTCTTGCGACAATCAATGTGATCTACCTGGTACCCTTTGAAGTGACCCGCAATAATATCAAACGCCCGCCTATAAGCCGCCATCCGCGGGTCTTTGGAGTCCCAAGTGCCAGAAACTTGCTGAGCCACTAGATTTGAGTCGCCCAAACACCTGACCCGACTCAAATTCATCTCCTTGGCTAATCTAAGACCATGAAGCAAAGCCTCGTACTCAGTTGCATTGTTGGTACAAGGGAACATTAGCCAGAGCACATAACAAAACTTATCACCCTTGGGGGATGTCAGAACGACCCCCGCTCCGGACCCCTCTAACTGCTTGGATCCATCAAAGTGTATAGTCCAGTATGTGTTATCCGGCTTTTCTTCGGGAGCTTGACACTCTGTCCAATCATTTATGAAATCTAACAAAGCTTGGGATTTGATCGTCGTGCGAGGAACATACTTTAAATTAAGAGGCCCCAAATCTAACGCCCATTTAGCAATCCTTCCTGTGGCTTCTCTGTTCTAGATAATATCCCCCAATGGAGCAGAACTGAACACAGTTATCTGGTGCCCTAGAAAGTAGTGTTTTAACTTGCGGTTGGCCATGAAAACTCCATATACCAACTTCTGCCAATGCGGATATCTTTGCTTAGATCATGCTAGGACCTTGCTGATATAATAAACCGGCCTCTGCATGGGATACTCCTTCCCAGCCTCCTTGCGCTCGACCACAATTGCAACGCTGACTGCCCTGTTGTTAGCCGCCACATAAAGGAGCAACGGTTCTTTCTCAGTTGGAGCGGCTAACACTGGCGGCTCAGTCAGCTGTCTCTTAAGCACCTTAAGTGCTTCACCCTCCACTTTGCTCTAGACAAACTTGTCTGTCTTCTTCATCATCTGATATAAAGGAATAGCCTTCTCTCCAAGGCGGCTTATGAACCGGCTCAACGCAGCAATCCGCCCTGCCAGGCGCTGAACATCATTAAGAGGGAGGAAGGAGAGGACTTGATGCAAGGGCCAAGACTCCTTGGGTCGGCCAAAGTGGGGAGGAGAGGAGGACTCCTCCTCCAATCCTAGTAGGACTAGGATTCCTCCCTTTTTTGGCCTTTTTCCACCTTTTTCCCTTTGGGCTTTTCTTACCAGCCGCATGGGCCTTGTGTGGGACTTCCACCAGCCCACAAAGGGCTGGTATTTACTCTCCCACAGCCCATGTAGCCTATTGGGTCGAAATACCCCTCCCGATGGTCTCCCGGTACACTACCGGCACTCCCGGTACACTACCGATTAGCCCGAAACTTTTCCGGCGACCAAAACAGATCTTCCTATATATGAATCTTTACCTCCGGACCATTCCGGAGCTCCTTGTGACTTCCAGGATCTCATCTGGGACTCCGAACAACCTTCGGTCACCACCATACATAACTTTATACTACCAAAACGTCACCAAACCTTAAGTGTGCAGACCCCGCGGGTTCGAGAACTATGTAGACATGATCAAGACACCTCTACGGTCAATAACCAATAGCGGAACCTGGATGCCCATATTGGTTCCTACATATTCTACGAAGATCTTTATCAGTCGAACCTCTATGTCAAGGATTTAGTTAATCCCGTAAGATGTTCCCTTTGTTCTTCGGTATGTTACTTACCCGAGATTCGATCATCGGTATCTCCATACCTAGTTCAACCTCGTTACCGACAAGTCTCTTTACTCGTTCTGTAATACAAGATCCCGCGACTAACACTTAGTCACATTGCTTGCAGGGCTTGTTGTGATGTTGTATTACCGAGTGGGCCCTGAGATACCTCTCCGTCACACGGAGTAACAAATCCCAGTCTTGATCCATGCCAACTCAACAGACACCCTTGGAGATACCTGTAGAGTACCTTTATAATCACCCAGTTACGTTGCGACGTTTGATACACACAAGGCACTCCTCCGGTGTTAATGAGTTACATGATCTCATGGTCATAGGAACATATACTTGACATGCAGAAAACAGTAGCAATAAACTGACACGATCATATGCTACGTTTGTAGTTTGGGTCTTGTCCATCACACCATTCTCCTAATGATGTGATCCCGTTATCAAATGACATCTCATGTCCATGTCTAGGAAACCTTAACCATCTTTGATCAACGAGCTAGTCTACTAGAGGCATACTAGGGACATGGTTTTGTCTATGTATCCACACATGCATCTAAGTCTCAGATCAATACAATTATAGCATGGATAATAAAGGATTATCATGAACAAGGAAATATTATAATAACTAATTTATTATTGTCCAACACGGGAGGCACATAGACATGACCGAGACACCTCTCCAGTCAATAACCAACAACGGGATCTGGATACCCATGTTGGCTCCCACATTCTCCACGATGATCTCATCGGATGAACCACGATGTCAGGGATTCAATCAATCCCGTCTATAATTCCCTTTGTTTACCGGTATGATACTTGACCGAGATTCGATCGTCGGTATCCCTATACCTTGTTCAATCTCGTTACCGGCAAGTCTCTTTACTCGTTCCGTAACACATCATCCCGTGGCCAACTCCTTAGTCACATTGAGCTCATTATGATGATGCCTTACCGAGTGGGCCTAGAGATACCTCTCCGTCATACGGAGTGACAAATCCCAGTCTCGATTCGTGCCAACCCAACAAATACTTTCGGAGATACCCGTAGTGTACCTTTATAGCCACACAGTTACGTTGTGACATTTGGCACACCCAAAGTATTCTTACGGTATCCGGGAGTTGCACAATCTCATGGTCTAAGGAAACGATACTTTACATTGGAAAAGCTTTAGCAGACGAACTACACGATCTTGTGCTATGCTTAGGATTGGGTCTTGTCCATCACATCATTCTCCCAATCATGTGATCCTGTTATCAACGACATCCAATGTCCATAGTCATGAAACCGTGACCATCTATTAATCAACGAGCTAGCCAACTAGAGGCTCACTAGGGACATGTTATGGTCTATGTGTTCACACATGCATTATGGTTTTCGGTTAACACAATTATAGCATGAACAATAGCCAATTATCATGAACAAGGAAATACAATAATAACCATTTTATTATTGCCTCTAGGGCATATTTTCAACACGACTGACCGATGTGCGCTCGTAGATATGGGCACAACCTTCGGACATTAAGGAGCCACAATGGCCTAGGCGTACAAGTCATATGCGTTGGCGGTTGCTGAGACTATGCGATGTAGGCAAATGTAGGTGTGTCGCTACGATGAAGAATGGAATGAATTAGGGTTGGGGGTTGCGTACGTCTGGGATAATGTAAGGCTACATGTAGATGTAGTTGGTAGATGGGCTCATGCCTATTCGGCTTAGTTCACTAGGCCTTGGTGCAATAACGCGACCCAATAAGCTAAGTTCGGCTTTGAACATTTGTTAACCTTTTTCGAAGTTGCCCCATTTTTTAATCCAGGTTTCGGGTCACTATTCTTTTACCTACCTTTACGAGTCAAGAAACTTGTTACACCTAGGCCGGTTTGATGTCCCCCGTTTCCCCCAATCACCCTTTTAGGTAGTGCATGTTAGCTTCACATGTGTTGCCTACTTGGAATCATAGGGAGAGAGGAAAAAGGGTCGCATTGCTACCTCTGTGAGTGCAATTGGAGATTACACCACTTGTTCGTTCGACAACGATTGTGTTGTTGTGCCATGTTCCGTATTCTTGTTGATGGTGTTGCGGCTTCCCCTCCAAAACCCCCAATCACCGGTGATGAAGTGAGCCGCAAGATGGTGCTCTAGCTGCTCTTCCAGTCCACACTCTTCCATGTCCATTGCATCAATGAGATTGAGCATAGTGTGCACGTTGCTCGCTCATGTGTGCTCGACCTCAACTCTTTCAACAAGGCCTTGAATCTTGTGAGGTTCACCACCTTCTATTCACCATCAACACTCTAACCTAGTGTAATGCCGCCATGTGCCACGACAAATGAATATCGATGTGGCTTGGTGGGTACTGATTTTCATGGTCTAGGTGCCATGACAGATGGGCTAAGGAACCACATGTAGTTCAACCTGCCAAAGATGAAGGAGGGAAAGAAGACTAAGTTCAGTGTCAGCATCATGGAGGATTGGAACCCCAGGTTGGGTTCCACATCACTAGTGCCACCAGAATATGTTGCATGTCCAACAAGTATGGGCAGAAACTACTTCATGCCGTGTGACTGCATTTCGATTAGTTCATCGGCAATCTTTTGTTTTCCCTTTTGTTGCGATCCATCTTTTAGCTTCAGTTTGGGGATAGGCCAGGAGGATAGGTCATGTCATCCCGACTCCTAAGATTCGGTGTTGATGGGGTGTTGGTTGGTGGGTTCTGGGCGATGTGTTTCCGTTCTGATTTGTTGCATTTTGGGGGTTATGGCTAGATGGTGCATAGGTGCTATAGTTCATCTCTTTTGTGTTGTGGAGGGTGGTGTCGTTTATCTCTTTATTAAGAGCGGCTTCTGGCATTTTTCGCATTGTTGTTTTTTCTGTATTTGTTGGTTAAAGTATTTCGGTTTCTTTTTTCCTATGTTGCATAGGCCTTTGCTCTTATGTATGTTACTTGCATTATTTCTGGCAATACAAGAAACATTGAAGCAGCCTTAGGACGACTGCTCCACCTAAAAATCTTTATCTGATAATAAAGGAAGGAATGCTTTTGGTCGTCCGTCGTTGAATTTGCCCCTAGAGTTCGCATGAATTACCACGTATGCCACCAATAGGTCAATAAAACGATTTGTTTCTTATAAGTCGTTCGTTCGTTTTGATTCAACATGTAGCGATCCCTCAATGAATCACGAGTGCATGGCTATCCCAACTGGTTGACAACTTGCGTGTCCACTATGGAGACTCAGGTTTGATTCCTCACTCTCCCCTTTTTCTCTATTAGTATCGGCAGGCATATAATATAGGGCGCACTATATCGTCGGCTGATTGACTAGGTCGGCCCAGCGCGGCCTTCAACACTTATTTTGTCTACTTTTCTACATTTGCTTTTGTTGCCTTTATTTAGATATACTTTGAATACTTTAATTATAAAAATCATCTATATGCAAACTTTGAAAAAAGTTATAATCATGCATTAAAGAAATGCTAAACTTGAATAAAAAAAGTTTCCATTATATACGAAAAATGTACAATAGTATGAAAAAACAATATATTTTTTCTTTCTTTTTTTTGAAAAATGTTGATCATGTATTTATTTTATTTTAATGTGCATAGAAAAATGTTTCGGATGTATAATAAAAACGTATACAAAAGTATGCAATGTGTATGGAACAAAGTAGACATAAAATATAAGTTTTTAAAAATGTTAATTATGTATTTAAAGAATGTCAAACATTTATATAAAAAATGTTCCTGGTGTATACAAAAAATGTAGAATGTGTATAAAAAAGTAGACATCAAAACTAAATATGTTTCAAAAAATGTTGACCATGAGATTAAAAAATATTAAACTTGTATATAGAAAATGTTTCTGATGTATAAAAATATACAATGTTGCTGATACAAGCTTTACGTAAACCAATGGCTTGACTTTGATTTTCATATTGTTTTAAGTTGTTTTCATAATGGTGTTTTTAAGAACTAGCAAATATATCGTCTATTGCAACGTAGAACATTTGGTATGCATGTCCTTACAAATTGATTGTTTTTCATGAAGTTGTCTAATATGTTTGCAAACAAATTAAGACTTTACTTGGATTACACATGCAAACACGTATATTAGCAAGACAAAAATAATGCTTTTATGCATATGCTATTATTAATAAATAAAACATACTTCGATATTTTTGTCATAATGCAAATATGGGCATCATCGAGGAGGAACAACAAAAAATGCGTGAAGAGATACCTACGACTAGGTAGATATTTTTATTCTAATAAATTAGAAACACCTTAAAATTATCACATCTCTATGTTTTTGGGCAACACTAGTTATCATGTTGTTTTTCATGTGGCATTGTGCAAGATTTCAAGGGATTTACTGATGTTTCGAGAGTGTGTATGCGAAGTAAAAAAATTCTTTCGTTGCAACACACAGACATGTTTGCTAGTAATATTAACTTCTTTCAGTAACAATATCAATTTCAACAACATTTTTTTATGAGGAACACCATGCATTCCATTCAACTAGTGGACACGGCTAAATCGCCGGCCATAACACCGATGTACAATTACATGAGAGGGTAAATCAGTGATCCAAACACGTTGATTGCCTCATTCTATACCCGCACCATGCCTAGCTAATAAATGCACATGCACATTACATTCACGGGGACTGAACTCAACCCTGTAGTCTATAAAACGCAACTGGAGTAGGAATTTTGTCTCACGGAGGAGGGTGCCCAGTTTTACATGATTGGCATTGTTGGAGCACACATCGTGCATGAGTGACTGGCAATCAGTACTGAAAATAACACAACCCATCCGAAAGCTTTCTACCAACTGAATAGCCTTCATGAGGGCCATTGTCTTCGCTTGAAAAGCTTCAGCGATGCCTACTAAATTACCCGCTGCTGCAAATATGACTTCACCATCTGAATCCCAGCCAATACATCCCCATCCTCCGGTCTTGGACTCGCTGATGAAATTTGCATCGCCGTTGATCATCACCAAGTCCGTAGCGAGGCCCTTCCATTTTGGTTGTGTAAAGTGTGTATTTACGCTGATTTTTCATTTTGTGATATTTATTTCCATCCACTCACTAAGCAGTATAGAATCTTGGCTCACAGGAGATGTCAGCCTTCGTTCTCCATGCCTGATCCTATTCCTTTCCGACCACCAACGCCACAGAAGACAAATGATTAGCAACTTCTCCTTTCCAGACATAGAACAATTTCCTTCCAAAACCTCGAGTGGTGTTACAACCTGCATAAGCGAGCACTTTTCCTTCTCTAAACCAGCGATCCTCCATACAGCCTTTACACACACACATGAAGAAAAAATGCCCCCATCTTCAAAGTAGTGGCCACAAACAACACAACGTGTCTCTAGTTGAACTCCTCTTCTCGCAATGTTCATATACAAAGGATGGTTGTTACGAGCGAACCGCCACGAAAAAATGGTGCACCTTCCCGGGACAATTCAGTTTCCAGATGGCATATCAAACAACTCTTATCCGGTTCGTGTTATTTGAGCCCTCTCGTGCTGGTCTATTATTCTGTCTCTTGCACATGTTGGTGTGGACCCTGCAGGCGGATCTCGTCGAGAAAAGACCTTTGGTATCATAATGCGAAGCCACAAAGTCATCATGTTGTTCACATATAGGTGTGATCAAGATAATATCTACATCCACAACCAGAAAAGTTTGTCTAACGAGCTCCTCATCCCAAGTGTACATGACGGGATCAATCATCTTCGACACACGGGTCAGTAGATTTGGTCCTTGCCTCGATAGGGGCCTCACCGACAGATCACTTGGAAGCCATGGGTCGGTCCATATGCTTATATTCTCTCTCGTTCCCACTCTCCAAATGTATCTCTTCTTGACAACTTTCACGCCCTTAAGAATACTCCTCCAAGTATAACTCATGTTGGCCACCGGAATGACAGTAAGAATATTGCCACCGAGAACGTATCGAGCTTGTAGAACCTTGGCACAAAGAGACTCAGGTGTTTGTAGCAGTCGACAAGCTTGGTGCGCGGGCATCGCTAGATTGAAAGAGTAGAGGTCCCGAAACCCAAGCCCGCCCTCCTCCTTTGGAAGCTTCATTTTTTCCCATCCTACCAATTGCATTTTCTCCTCATCTTTCTGTTGTGACCACCAATATTGCAAATCATCTTACCCAATTCCTCACATAAATCTTTAGTGAGATCGAAATAGCTCATCGCATACGCCATAATGGCTTGGGCCACTGATTTTATCATAATCTCCTTCCCTTTCATATATAGGAAATGCTCCAACCAACCCTGGATTCTCAAGCATAACCGGTCTTTGATTTATTCAAAACATTGTACAACAGAACGACGAATGTACATTGGTATATCAAGATACTTCCCATTAGACGTTTCTTGATGTAATCCGAGCACTTGCATTACTGATTTTTTGTAGCATCCTTTGTGTTCTTACTAAACATGATGGTAGACCTATCTCTATTCACCACTTGCCCAAAACCTGCTTCATAGACTTGTAAGATCCGGCTGACCTCATTCGCACCATCAACAGTAGCTTCAAAAAAGACCAAAGAATCGTCGACGAAGAGAAGATGGGTGACCATGGGGGCCATAGGAGCCACTCTAATACCTTTTAGCCTGCCCATATGTTCTGCTCGGTGAAGTAATACCGAGAAATCCTCAGCACATAGAAGCAAAAGATAGGAAGAAATGGGATCCCCTTGCCTCGGTGCCCTTCCTAGTGTCACCTTCTCGGTATAAGAATGATTGACCTTGAACTTATAGGACACCGATCTGATGCATTTGAAGATAAGTTGCACAAACCCATCACAGAAACACAGTTGATTAAGGATCCTTTCGAGAAAGTCCCACTCCACCCGATCGTACGCTTTGCTCATGTCTAATTTCAAAGCAGCATAGCTCGTGACACCCGACCCTTTCCTCTTCAAAAAGTGCGACATCTCTATATGCAAATAGAGTGCTTTCAAAAATCAACCTTCTAGGGATGAAGGCACTCTGGTTATCTGGAATGATCTCTCCTAAGATACATTTTAGCAGGTTTGCGATAACTTTGGATACAAGCTTGTACACAATATTGCATAGGCTAATTTGGCGTAAGTCTTTCAAACTTCCTGGGTTCTTTACCTTTGGGATAAGTACCACGATGATGTCGTTCCATCCCTTCGGTATACTGCCACCATACAACACATTCATTACTTCCTGCACCACACTATCACCCACCAGTTGCCAATATATCTAGTAAAAGATAAGAGGCAAACCATCGGCAACCGGTGCTTTCAAGCCACCAATACTATCCAAGTCTTGTTTCACTTCCTCTACCTTAAACTCAGCCATAAGAAACTTATTCATTTGCCTGGTGACCTTCAGGTTTATAATGTTGATGAAGTCATCGTAAGAGAAACCTGCCATGGGAGTAAGCAAGGAAGAGAAATAGTTAGTCACGAGAACCTTCAAGCCCTACTCCCCTTTCACAAACACACCATCCTCTCTTCTTAACTGCTTGATTGTATTATTCCTTTTCCTCCCATACACCGATACACGAAAACACGGAAGAACTTTGTATTGCGATCCCCTTGGGTCAACCAATTAATGTGGGCCTGTTGTTTCCACAACATATCTTGCTGACTTAATTTAAAACACATGACTTACTTAAGGTGAATTGTGTCTACAACATTAGCTAAATATATGACTATCAACAATAGCTAAACCTATGTAGAACAAGAGCAATCACCGGAGAGAGACAGTCGCGCATACACTTTTTTTAGTCTAAAAAAAGAAGAAAATAAAAGAAGCCGTGTGTGTTCTGCAGCTCGGATTGGGCCCGGTTTTATGAAAAAACCGATACGCGCTGGTGGACTCGTAGGTCTTCTTCTCCGCAGCCTTAAACCCCCACGCGCCCGCCGCCGCCTCCTCCCCTCCCTCTCTAGGGTTTTACCCTTCCCGCCGAAACCCCCCACGCCGCCGCCACTCGTCGGAGCCCTGCCCCTTCGTGCCATACCCCGGCGCACCGTATCCCTCCCACGGACATGGCGACGGCGTCCGGTAAGTCGTCCGCCGCGGCGGCGGCGGCGGGTAAGGAGGAGGACTACGCGACGCTGCGGGAGCTGTACCGGCCGCACATCGAGTCGTTCGACTACTTCCTCGACGAGGGGCTCGACAAGATGCTCCTCTCCATCCGCCCCATGGAGATCACCCACCCCTCCTCCAACACTACCCTCAGAAATATCCTTCTTGCTTCCCTTCGTTTTGTTTTCACCGGCTCAGAAAATGTTTATTTTGCGGATTTATGCTTTGCTCGTCACTGCACTTGTTATGTTAGCTATAGGATTTTAGCAATCGCGACTTGCAGCAAGTAGTACCTGCTATCAGTGTCCAATTTCCCGTTGCTTGCCTGGTTAGCAGCCGTTGCAGGACAGTCACTTTCATCTGTATTCAGAGCAGGAAGTGAACAAAAAGACATAGTGGTAGATTTTTTGGAGCACGGCACCAGTATTTCTGGTTGCAGGCCCTCATTTTTTTGTATGTGGATTTGCATTTGTTACCCACCCCAGTGGACTGTAGCTAAGTTAATATATGCTTTAGGATAAACTCGGAGAGAGAAATTCCAAAGAGTACTTGGTGCCAACTCAGAACTACTAAAGCACACATTGAGCTTTCACCTATTGCTTCTCTGGATGCAGATACTTAATTGTCATGAAACCAGTTAATTTCCAGTAAAGTTTATAAGGTGTGCTAAATTAATCTTACTTGGATGTCATAGTGAATGATGCATAAAACAGCATGGTCAATGTTCTCTTTTTGACTTCTCCTTAACAATTGTCTGTACTGTCCTTAGAGAAGGGTCATGTGCTCCCACCAATGAAGGATGGTCGGTTGGAACAACGGCTCTACCCGCAGGAGGTTTGTATTTTCTTTTCCTGGCAATATTTTATCCATTTTTATCTTAAGCATTGACACATATCATAGTCCATACTGATTTGCTATGTCATTGGAGTTCTCTTCGCAAATGTGTACTGGTGTGTGTAGGTCTGACTCCTTTTCCCCATTTTCATTTTGTGGGAGCAGTGCAGGCAAGGTAGAATTTCATATAGTGGCGAATTCAAAGTGGAGGCCGTCTTCCAATTTAATGATGGGGCGCCAATCAGACAAACCTTCAATTTTGGTCATTTGCCGATTATGTTGATGGTTGTTACCTATTCTTGACTATTCTTCTAATGTCACTTTTTTATTCATGTGCTGAAGTAATCTCCTTTGCTCTTGGTACTCCATGCATTCCAATGAATAACGCGCGCCCACATTCCTAAATCAAACTTTGACCATAACTTAGACCAATAAATATATATATTTTTGACTTAAAGATTATACCACTGAAAACTTCTTTGAATACAAATTCAACGGTATAATTTTTGTCACATATAAACAACATTTGGCTTGTCTAATTTATGTTCAAAGTTCAATTTTGAAATGCATGCATGCCTTATTCATTGGAATGGAGGGAGTAGATGTTATGTTAGGAACCTATAGTTTGCAAGTTTGAAAGACAAGTAACCCAAGTTGCTTTGGTACTTTGTCTATCGTACTGCGGTCAACATGTCAGTGTGCATTGTGTGTCTTTTTGAGCTTGGCCTTCTATGGTCCCACATAAATTTTAACAAATGCAAAGCGAAGTCAGGAGTTCTTCCCAACATTTGACCTTAAATACTCCTCAAAATAGCCATTACTGTATTAAGCTCAGTTGGTCGCAAGTGATTAAAGTGTGCATGTTATGCCGTGAGGTTTGTTATGTTGCCTCATTTGAAATAAGCTCTGATCATCCACGTGCCAGAACCTTGACTAGGTTTCGAGATGTTATGGCTTTCAACTATAGCCTACCCCAACTTGTTTGGGACTAAAAGGCTTTATTGTTGCGGGTTCTTATGACAGCTGTTATACATTTATCTTATTTTTTAGACAGATGAAAATTAACATGCTGTACAATAGTATAAAATTAGGAGTCATTTGTCTTACAACTGGTGTACTTACACACATGTACCGTGCACAAATATCTAGTATAAAGGGAGTATGTAGCTGTAGTTTGGGAGTGTATAGGATTATGTAGGTAGTATATGTACTATTTCCTCTGTCGGTCTGTCTAGAAATAACTCTTCGCTCAAACGGATGTATCTAGACGTATTTCAGTGCTAGATACATCTGTTTGAGCGACAGTTATTTCCGGACGGAGGGAGTACTTTTTTAGGCCAGGGTAGAGAACTGTTGTTGTTGCTTAATATCTTTATAACTATTTATTTATGGGTGCCCAATTATTTTATTTCAACCTCTGTGTATTCATTGATTCTTTTCCCTGACTTTATGCTCTTGGTATCCCAGTCAAAACTTTGCCACCTAAGAGGCGCCGATTCACGTAAATTAATTTACCATGGGGAAGAGGCCACAGAAATGGGCGGGTGAGTTTGTTATGTCCTTGCATGTTCATTTACTTCTGCCTTTCAGTTTACATTCCCTTTTCTGTATGAACTGTCAACTCCTTCCTTTAGCTGTCATCTTTTGCTTGTTTGAAAATCAAATAAATATTGTATGGACTGCATGCACTAGTGTGTTTTACACTTCTTCTCCAGGGCAGGCAAATGCACTGCCAAATGGAACTCTTCAACTTTATTGAAGTTGTGTTCTCATCCATTGTTTATAAAGTGTCCTGCTTCAGCGTCGCTTAAGCAACAAGGCGTCCTTGCAGCACATTAGATACTTGTCCGCTTTAGGCGCTTAAGGGCCCACTTTAGGCGCTTTGGCGTCGCTTAAGCGTTAGAGCAGGTGGTGCTCGCTTTGGGTCGCTTTACCGCCTTATAAACCATGTTCTCGTCATTGCACTGTTCCAAGGCTCATAAATTTTTCTAGTAGCAGCTTACTTGGTAAATGAAAATGATTTTGGTATTTAGTACAGCGTTAAACTGTTTATACTTCTTTTTTGGTCCTGAATTATGCTGTTGACATTGTTCCCTCTGTTTATTACTCCTTATTTCACTATTCTGATGCATGTTCTATTTTCATTTAGGTACTTTATAAGTGGTGGCTTGGAGAGACTTATCCGGATTCTTATTTTACAGAAGCGTAATTATGTAAGGCAGGCACACCTGTTTGGAGCTTTATTTTAGTAGGCTACCATTGTTAGATTGAAAAGAAGTAGACAACATCATTTCTGATGAGGA
Source organism: Hordeum marinum (assembly GCA_022496015.1). Taxonomy (NCBI): domain Eukaryota; kingdom Viridiplantae; phylum Streptophyta; class Magnoliopsida; order Poales; family Poaceae; genus Hordeum; species Hordeum marinum. The sequence continues at coordinate 226,657,618 of CM039672.1, forward strand.
ATTCGCTATGTCAATTTTCAGCCTATGGGCATGGTCCGTGGTGCTTTCATTAAACGCGGTGCAGGATACACTGACAAAGCAGTGGTGATGAGGTATTGTCTGCTTGCTGCTCTAAGTTTCCAACTGCTTATATTCTTCTGCTTATACTATATGGTCACGGCAGACTACAGTATAACTGTATGCTGCACACAGAACTTGATAATGACTGAAAACAACATGGCATCTATAACATCTGGATCACATTATAGCTTGGGAGTTGATCACTGCACTGGAAAGAAACAGGATGATGGTATCAACTTGAAATCATAGTATCTTCGGTTGTTTGCCAATTAATGGGAAATGAACATGATTTCTGCCTGATATTTTTCTTCGAAATCTACCTTTTTGTGTCCAGACCAGCTGGATGCAAAACCTGTACCCTGTTATTTTTTGAGATGCTTTATAGTACTTCATAACTTTGAAGTTTTAAGCTGTCATTTGAATTAAGGATCATAGGATGAGCATCACCTTAATCTGATATGTGGCAGTAGAAAAGTATGGATTCACTGCGAGATACCACTATACCAGACATTTGTTCATAATTTCCACCATTGAGATGGTCTATGGTTTAGAACTCGGAAAGTTTGCTGGAAAGTTGTCACCCAGTTCTGTTTCAGCGTGTCTCTTGTACACAAGCACCATTAAGCGCTAATGGGACGGTGGGGACAAAATACTGGACAGGGCCTTGGTTTTACTGACTTTAAGTCCCTCCGCCTTCTCTTCATATCTTTATTTTTCTATAAAATCTCGTTTTAACCAGGGTTGGGCTCTTTTTTAAAATTTGACGCTGAAGAAATAAAAGATCTTGTTTTGTCTGGTTTTCTGTATATTAAGCAGAAACCTCGGATGGATGAGGTGTCTATATTAAGCATTAAGTTTCTTCTGTATGCTTTTACTGTGTTACTTGATGTTGCCATTTATTTTTCCTCCAACAGATGTGTTCACCATGACCAGTCCAGCGTGACCGTAAAGTTGTATTACCTACAAAATGGAAGTGCAAGGGTAGGGTTTTGGTAAGTTTGTCTTGGTACATAGCGAGTCGAAGAAGAGGAAGGTTCCCCCCCCCCCCCCCCCCCCCCCCCAAATTGACCTTTTTGAATTTGTGGTCAAAATAGGTTTGGAGGCAGAGAAATTCTCCTTCCGGTTGGGATTGTTCTCAAGGTAGAATACTATCATCATTTGCTGATGCTTCCCATTTCATAACTAGAATTATAATCCATCACATTTTATGTACAGTGCCATGGTTTATGTGAGTTAAAACAACATTTGTTTACTTTCATCTTCCTCCAGTTTGTTAAGCTATGTTCTATTAATAATTCTTAACTTCATGAACTTCTTCTATGCTGTAAAGTCACTATTCAGCTTATTTTAATAGTTCCATTCTCATCTTTTGCAAAGCTAAGCATCCTTTGGTTTAAATAGGTACTGTGCATCTTTTGTATTACGAACTCTGTACCATAATATAAGACGCTTTTGCAGTTTAAATTGAATTGCAAAAACATCTTAAATTTTGTTATGGAGGTTGTAGTATTTAGCTCTTTACTGGGTTATCAAATGATCATGCTTTATCTTAGATAGATAATACATCCAGGGTACGTTCAAAGTATCCTTAACATTGGTTCAAGTACACTGCCTTTACTGGATTTTGGATCTACCAATGCAGGCCCTTATCGATACAAGTGACCGGGAAATATTTGCAAGCTTGACATGCTGCTACAGTGATAAACGTGAAAGAGGAAAGGGAGTTGTCAGCACTCAGCTAATTGGTGAAAGGACACAAATAATTCTTGACGAAGTCAGAGCTCTGTCCCTTTTCACGCGCACGCAATGCTTGGTGCATATTGGTACTTTTTGGTAGTTTGATATATTTATTTTGCATTATAATATCTTCAAGCCCTCTTATTTGTTGACATTGTTAATGATCACTCAAATGCAGGCAAGTACTTCCGGTCTGCAATGGAAGGATTTGAAAAAGATGATTATGAAACCGTGAGTATTTTCTTTGTTTTTGTTTGCATGTGTTGATATTTGGATCTTTCCTCACTTTGGTCAATCCACACTGTTTAGGTTGCTGAGGCGGTTATCAAGGACTATATTCTCGTGCACCTGCAAAATGACAACCATGCAAAATTTAATCTTTTAATGTAAGTTGAAATGTTGTTACCATATCATGAAATTTCTGTCCTTTTGACTACTTTTAACCGCGTGTGTTTCTTCCTTTTTCTTGCATTAGATTTATGCTGCAGAAACTTTATGCTCTTGTTGATCAAACTACGTCACCTGATAATCCTGACGCACTTCAATTCCAAGAAGCACTCTTGCCCGGGCACCTGATCACAGTTTTTCTTAAGGTTACTGAGCTTCCCTTGATTATTTCTTTTGGAAAAGCGGTTCTATTGAACTATAGCAGTATATCATTATGATGTTCTAAATTACTCCCCCTGTCAACTAATATAAGATCTTTTAGATCACTAAAGTAGTGATCTAAAAGATCTTATATTAGTTTACAGAGGGAGTACTATTTTATTTTTCTTCGTCACTCCACATTTGCAATGGTATTTTAAATACCTCCTGTGATGTTGAATTTATTTCTCCTATTTACTATTTATTTCAAAATCGCTCCCTATATAAATTTAATACTGAGAAAGTAGACTGGATAATTTTGTTCTCAGAAGGTGCAAACAAGCATATTTTGCACATCCTTTATTAAGAGGAGAAGCAAAACCATATTTACTACAGTTTAGAGGTCCATACTTGCGTCTCACATGCCCATAACAACACTTTTATACAACACAAAAGTGTTACACATGATTTATGCTGTTGTTTTGGTGTCTTATGTTGATGTTAGTGCCAGTATTTTCTTGGGGCAATTTTTGATTCTTCTATCTCCCTTATTTCTTGAAGTTTTCTTTTATATCTGCAGGATAGGATTCAAGATTGGTTGCAGAAGTCTAAGCGTTTAATTATGGAAGAGATTACGAAGAATAAAAGCTTTGAACTCAATAACTGTATGTTTATTCTACTCAAGTTTTATACCCAAAAGCATCAGTTTATGTGTACATGTCTGATTTTTTTTCCACATGAGGATCAAATTGCTGATCATATGGTTCCATAACACTAGGATCTGTTTAGAAGTGTGCCATAATTATTTTGAGCTCTTGCAATATCAAGATCCTGTCATGATAATATATAGGTTGATATGTGAAACATTGTTGGAATTACAAATTTATTTTATTTACTGGTTAAAATATGGAGCATGCGTTCTGTGCACTTGATTTAGTTTGGTTCGTTTCCTAGATTCTTCTTTCGGTTCTTTTTCAGAGATTTTATCCAGAGTACAAAGGATTATTCACTGATGCATTAATGATCATGCAATAACAAGCACACCTTGCCTGACACACTCGCCCAACTAGCTCTCAAAGGGAATTGTGATCTGCTGCAAGTATACTAATTCTCGGGAGTTGTACTCTGAGGTGAAAGTTGAAACCATAAAATTCATTGACAGATATTTAGAATAATGTTTAACCGGACCACGAAAAGAACCATTTAAGAGGGCTGGATGGCAACTGGAATTTGCACTCGCAGCTATAAGTAATACTCTCTCCATTCCAGAATATAAGGTGTATCAATTGTTGTGCAAGTCAAACATTTGTACATTGACCAATTAGAGAATAAAATATCAACATCTGCAATATGTAATAGATAAAATATAAAAATACTTTTGATGATGGATCAAATGATATAAATTTGGTATTGTAGATATTGATATATTTTTCTAGAAACTTGGACCAACTTGCACATGTTTAACTTTTGAAAAAACTAATACACCTTATATTTTGGAATGGAGGGAGTATTGCATATCCTTGAATTCTTTAAGTATAATTCAGTTCAAGATCTCATGGTGATGCTTGCTTGAACTCTGCAATGAGGATCTCTAGTTAGCTTAAAGTTATCGAGAGTATATGAAATGCCCATGGAGATAACTTCAGGGTAACACAAGCATGTGAATTCTGTCTTCACTCTTTTATCCCTTCTGTTGAAATATGATTGGTATGGAGAAGAGAATCTTCCCTTTAGTCAATTGGTAGCTGCTTTATAGACGAAATTGACAACTTTACCATGTACCTTCTCAGTGGTATGGAGAAGTCCTATTTTAGAAGGTCGGGGAATCTGGATGTGAGTGTAGGCGGGCAATTTTTAATTAGGACAGATCATGATTTAAATCACTAATGCATGCACTAAAAATTGTGAAATGTCCCAGCTTATAAATTATTATTAAGTATGCGTGCTGACATGATAATGTACTTCGGATTTGGATCTGAGGGCTTAAAGGAGATGAGCGCTGTTGTATACTTTGGTTATTCTGACCAGTTAGATAATACCACAAGCCAGACAAGCTGAACACCGAATAATGAAGTAGCATGATTGCACTCGGCAAACAAAAAACCAACTCAATAAAGCAGTCTAAATTGGCCAGATTTGGGTCAATTGAGTGTTCATTTCTCTAGTATATTTATAATTACTAACCATTTAATGGCCTTTTTTGCACCAGTTTTTAGGTTGAGATGTGGTGGTTGGATTTTGCTAGCTCGACCTTTTTATTTTCCGTACATTGGCATGTTTATGTTTACACTAATCGTATGTGTTGATTTGTGCAGCACTGGAGATAAGGAAATTTCTTAGTAAATATACAACATCTGTAGGCAGAGCTATTGAGACCTTGATAAAGGTTGGCAGAGCGAATTCACAATCAATGCTGGATCTTCCACAGGTTTGTCCCTTGTGATGCCTACTTCTTTGCTTAAAAAGAAAAGGCAGTGCCTACTTCATTTATAGGACACTTCATAGTATTAGCTTGTAAGACATCATTTCCCTGGAATTTTATTGACACAATTGATTCCTTCTCTTCTGATTATGAGAAAGACAGTACTTGACTAGGGTTATGAATTATGATCCATTTTTCTGTTGGAATTTAGATCTCAATGCTGACGGTGTCGATCTTTTTCCAAGTCGCTTCTGTTCTTATGATGTCAGTGTTTATATGTTTCTTCCATACCACTGTGAGAAATAATATGCATTTCTTTGTTAAATTTTCAGAGAGAAGGGATGACCATTCAAGCTGAACGACTCAACTTTCATCGCTATATCTCACATTTTCGTTCTGTTCATAGGGGTTCTTCTTTTGCTAAAATGCGTACAACAACTGTTAGAAAGTTACTTCCAGAGTATGTGGTCCTCGCATGGCATTATATTATTGTTTTCTTGCATCCAACATTGCCTGTACTGAGAATTGCTATGTAGGTCCTGGGGTTTTCTGTGTCCAGTTCATACACCGGATGGAGAGCCTTGTGGCTTACTGAACCATATGACTTCCACATGCCGTAAGATATTCACAAGTTGTCATTCTTTTGGATTGAATTTTGTATCTTCTCTGTTGTCTTTGTCAGCATGATGCATGCGTGTGCAAAGCTTTTTAGGATTGGGAGTAGTGCCACTTAGATTGTCAGCGTGTTATACTTATTATCATCAGTTAATTGTCGGTACTTCTAGGTATTTCATCCTGCTACAACTCAGAAGGGGCAATTAAAGATTTTCAGAAAATAAAGGATAAGCTTTTAGTTGAATTGGTTCGTGGTGGAATGATCCCGTTGTTGCCGAAGATGGAGCATACTGGTCCCCCGGAGATCCTGCATGTCCATTTGGATGGATGCATTGTCGGTTCTATTGCTTCTGCTAAGATTGAGGAAACAGTTAACTATCTTCGAAGATTAAAGCTACTGGCGCACCCAGCGGTTTGTTCTCTTACATATTTGCAGTTTTTTTTTTCCGTGGGCGACATATTTTGTTGTAAAGCACTAACTAAGAGGGTCATGCTTCAAATTCCGTATTAGACTCCGGAGGATTTAGAAGTGGGCTATGTTCCCTTGAGTCTCGGTGGGGCTTATCCTGGGCTCTATCTTTTTACAAGTCCTGCAAGATTTGTTCGACCAGTGAAAAATCTGGTTAGCCTACCTGATGGAGAGCCACGTATTGAGCTTATTGGACCATTTGAACAGGTCTCCTTGATCAATTCTTTCAACCTCATATCAGTTCACTTGCCACTAATATTACGAGAACTGATTTTTTTATTATATGTTAGGCATTTATGGAGATACGATGTCCTGATGGTGGGGATGGTGGGAGAAAAAAAGAGTTTCCTGCAACTCATGAAGAAATTCACCCTACCGCCATTCTCAGTGTAGTTGCAAATCTGACTCCTTGGTCTGATCACAACCAAAGTCCTCGAAACATGTACCAGTGCCAGGTCAATAGTCCTATATTGCCAATTGATGATCAATTGATCATGCATAATGATTAAATAAGGGCAAGTCTTTTCTCTTTTGGACTGACTAATCCTCCTGCCTATTCTCTGTAGATGGCAAAGCAAACTATGGGTTTTTGTGGCCAAGCTTTAAAATTTCGTACAGATGTCAAGGCATTCCATCTACAGGTTTGTTTTCCTGTCCATATTTAAATGACCAGTGCATTCACAAGTTGTCTTTGTTTAAATTCTCATACATGTATTATACTCCCTCCGTCCCGAAATAAGTTACTCGAGTTTCTACCGAAGTTAGTATAAACTCGAGTTACTTATTTTGGGACTGAGGGAGTACTTGCTTAGTCAGCTCTATATGTTTCTTAAGGATTTGATATTTGAACTGCCTATGAGCATACATCTAAAGCCTGGGTTTTGTGAATTTGTGGAAGACAGTTATCAGATGTCATTGGGTAGAGCTATAATTTGGCTGGTTTTTACTCCAGTGCATAACGTAATATTTGGTCACGTATCCGCACCTACCGTATCTCATTCAGGCCCCAGCAGAATTTGGTGATCCAGTGCCTTTCTAAAGCCTTCAATTGTTTTCTTAAATTATATGAAATAGTTGGTAAAAGTAGGTAGAGTAAATCACTCAGACTCGGTCCTATTTTATGGCAAGTAATTTAGGCTGAAAAGACAAAACTTGAGGGCTCCTCAAGTGGCTCGTTGTTCAAATACAGAATTAAGTTTTGTCGAGATTTTTATCTATTGTTGTTACTTGTGGCCAAGTTGAAGGTTTAACATTTTCCATGGATGGCTAGAAGGCTCATCTCTTTGTGAATAAGAGTTTGCCATGAAAGAGCTAAAAAAGGAAAATTAAGCATAAACACACAGCCTTCACTTGCCGCTCTACCAATATGATGTCAGCTGTCTGTCTCTCTTGTTACAATAGGATAGGTTTCCGAGCAACTCGATTAGTTTTTCTCTTGTTTACACTTCCTCTGCTCCCCTGCCCCTTCCCTGCATACACAATTGACACCACTTGTTGGAAACTATTGTCTCCTTATACACCATCTTTCTTGGCTTGCAGACCCCTCAGTCACCAATTGTTCGAACAGCTACATATAAAAAATATCACATGGATGAATTTCCATCAGGAACAAATGCCATTGTTGCGGTGCTATCATATACAGGGTAAGCCTTCTATCATGCTATGTCAGTATGATTATTTGAGAAAATTTGCTGGACGTGATAAGTTGCTCTTGTAATCTAGTTATGACATGGAGGATGCCATGATTTTAAATAAATCAGCTGTTGACCGTGGGATGTTCCGTGGAGATATCTTCCAGGTAAGTGTGGCCTGTGAGGTTATGAGCTGTTCTATTATCTACAAGAACTTCACTATTCATGCATAACTTCATGCTGTTTGGCTTAGAACCTTTTCTTTCACACAACGTCTATGGAGTTTCAAATCATGCTTTAGAGCCTAAACAGATGTAGGCAGTTTTTGCTTTCCACACCTTTTGTAAGGTATGGGATGTAGACTTTTTTTTCTACGACCAGTTAATGGTTCTCTCTGTGCAACATATGAAGTGGGATCACCCTTTGTAGTCCACTAAAAATATCTAATTTAGTTGTCCCTCGAGATACATAAGAAAAATTCTGATTTTGTCTCTAGAGTGCTGTCTGGCTCCCTTTTATAATTACAACCTCAGATTCGTCATGTGTTTGAAGAATCACAAATGATCAGTTTGCTGTGAATAGTAGCGTTTGTCCTTTTTTTTTCCTTTTTTCTCTGATCATTTATCAGATTTGTCTCCTTTGAAGTAACATATAATGAACTCTAAATTTTAGATGTTACACATTACACAGTAAACTCTGAAGAAAGTGGAACAAAATTACCACTCTCTCATTTCATCTTCTAGACTCTGAATAAGCCAGAACATAAGTGCCGTACTCTTATTCCACCTTATTTTCACTGTGAAAACGTGTAGAACTTGAAACGGCACATGTAGTTTTCTTAGTATACACAGTGTATCGCATTGTATGCTTATATTTGGATGAGCTATATCGATATTATTTAATGCTATTTTAGTTGCATATACAAATAGATCTTCGCCAAGGATTTTCTAGAACTTGTGAAAGTACGAGACTTGACTTCTCAATTTTTTTTTGTGAACTCTTCCTGCAGACAGAGTGCATTGACTTGTCAGCAAAAAGGACAGAAAATGTTCCAGAAATCTTTGCCAAGAGCCCTCTTTCGAAGGGCACGGGCGATGTAATTGATTCAGATGGCCTTCCTCGGGTTGGAGAGGTAATGATCTATTTGTATAAATTAAGTCTTCCCCTTTTCAAGAGGAAGGAGAAGTGGTCGAGTTTCTTCTTATGGTATTGTCCTTACTCTGAGATGTATTTTCTGTGAACAGACAGTAGTTCCATATGAGCAGTACTATAGTATCTATAATACACTCACCGGTGCAATAAGGCCAGTCAGACTAAAGGGGACAGAGCCAGCAGCTATTGACTATGTTGCTCTTAACGGAACAAATTCAAAAGGTTCCCTGCAGAAGGTGAGTGCACCTCCACCTCAAGTTAAAAAAGCTGCTGCTTAAATTATTAGTAGGATTAGATTTTGTAAACCAATGAATTTCTCAAATGCTTGTACGACACTGGCACTTTATGTATGCTTAAATGCTACAAGAGGAAAAACTCTTCTTAATTTCTCCATACCACTTAAAACCTATGACTTCTTATGAACCAATGAACTTTAGTACTCCCTCCGTCCCATATTATAAGAGCGTCTCTTTTATACTAATGTAGTATAAAAAATGCTCTTATATTATGGGACAGACGGAGTAATATTTTGTACATTGAATTTAAAAAATGCTTATATGAAAATAGTTTCTGAGAAGTGTTCAGATTTGTTTTTTCTTATCTCGCGTGCTTTTCTCCTTTATGTGTTTATCAGGTAAATATCCGCCTGCGTCGCAAGAGGAATCCTATAATTGGTGACAAGTTCAGCAGCAGACATGGGCAAAAGGGAGTTTGTTCACAGTTGTGGCCTGACATTGATATGCCGTTCTCTGCAAATACCGGCATGAGGCCAGATCTCATCATTAATCCTCATGCTTTTCCTTCAAGAATGACAATTGCAATGCTTATAGAGTCTATAGCAGCAAAGGTGATATTTGCTTTGTGTTCTTAGATTGAGATAACCCAATATCGTATTGAATGTTTAAATAAATTACAACTGGGTTAGTCCATACTCCATAGGGAAACGGAATTGCTAAAATAAAGTAGAACTGATGCAACATAAGCTTTGCTTTTCATATCTAAATTATTCTCCTCCTGATATGCTCAAAACTGTAAAATGAGTTTGATGTATTGATGTACCTTCTATAATGATAATGTGGCATGTTTGGTGCTTTGAATCATCATGTATCCCTGCTGGCCTTGTGTGTTATCTCTTACTTATGTGGCAACTTTAGCTTTGGTTTTCATCTATTTGGAGTTCCCTAAAGAGAGTAGCCACCAAACTCGAGATTGTATCAATGCAGAAATAACCGTATTGATTTTAGTGATGGACTGCTTCTAATCAGGCCCTTGTTTTGCTGTCAGACATTGAATCACTTCAAAATAAATTTCGTCGTTGCCAGTAAGAAAATTCACATGCCCTACAAAATTATTGTTCTGATTTCCAAGAGATGATCAAGAGAGTAGTGCATATATTATTACTGGGATTACTTTTTGTCAAAAAATAAACTTCGTATAATGATGGACAACATGTTAGCTTCACTTTTTATTAGAGAATTGTGTCTTTGCACCTTCACTGACTGACATCTGTCTCCATAGGTTGGAAGTGTACATGGGAAGTTCATTGATGCCACACCTTTTGCAAGCTCAGTCAAAGAGGACGGTGAAAAACGTTGTAAATATGATTCTATTGTGGATGAACTGGGTCCCATGCTAGCATCTTATGGATTTAATCATCATGGAACCGAGGTCATGTACAGTGGGCTTTTTGGCACCGAGCTTAAGTTTGAGATTTTCATTGGACCTGTTTATTACCAACGCCTTCGTCATATGGTCTCAGACAAATTTCAGGTGTGAAACTGTTTATATACTGAAAATAACATATGGTTCTCAAGCATAACCTAACAAGTGTTTACCTTCATGACGGTTCTGTTGCCATTTGTTGTAGACTGACACTGATGTGCTGTTTTTTTTATAGGTTCGCACCACAGGTCGTATAGACCAAGTAACGAGACAGCCAATAGGAGGAAGGAAACACGGCGGAGGGATTCGGTTCGGTGAGATGGAGCGTGACGCGCTCCTTGCTCACGGCGCTTCCTATCTCTTGCACGACAGGCTCCATACCTGCTCGGACTATCACGTGGCGGACGTGTGCTCCCTCTGCGGGAGCCTCCTGTCGGCGACGGTAATAAAATCGGACACGCAGAAGAAATCCAAACGCCACATGCTGGGCGTCAACACGGTGAGGCCGGCCAAGAACTTTGCGTGCCAGGCCTGCCAGACGAACAAAGGGATGGAGACGGTGGCGATGCCGTACGTCTTCAGGTATCTGGCGGCGGAGCTGGCGGCTATGAACATAAAGCTGGACCTCCGGCTCAGCAACGGGAGAGAAGCTCCTGCCAGCAACGAGTCCTAGACGGTATATACCAGTGATCGATTCGTTATGGCACTTGCTAGCAGGAACAAGTAAAGGAGAAAGCATATGCATCCAGCCGTGGCGCGGCGCAGGACGGCATTCCGAGTGTTTTTTCGGTCAAGTGGAAAAAGAAAATCCATCTCGTCCCATTTTTGGATCTTGTTTAGAGGGGGGAGATTTTGTGTGTTGTATAAAATATACATTCTTTCTTTGCCTTGTACTACTATATCTGACATGGTGAGCTACCACCCATCAAAACAGAACCAGCAAGCACTATTCGGGCACATATGAAAAAGGGCGACGGACTACTGTTTATTTATTCATCTTCGTGCGGCGGTGCCCTAGGTAGCACCGTAGCACGTAGAAAGTTATCCAGTTTGTACATGTATATTCGTCTTGGTTCTCGCTGAGACAGACAGGATGGCTTGGTCGAGCTGCTGCCTTGTTCCTTGAGGTTCCAACAAAAGTCGCACCAGGCTAGTGCTCCATGGCTAATATTCTTCCGTTGGTGTATGCGGAGAAAATTTTCTTGATAGAACTGCAATTCGTAATTGTTCGGAGATATGCAAAACACGCTATCTTGTTTAGAGGGTCAACTCCACTAAAAAAAGATAAGAGGGTCAACTAAATTGTGTAATCGTGTAGTCGCGTTTGTTTCGTTGTGTGGCCGTACACGTCTGCCAAGTCGGTGTCCTAATTGTCTGTTATAGCGGTACTAGTCCGGTTAGGTTCCTCTCCGCCTGGATAGCGCGCAGCTTACACGAGGCAAAGGCAAAGGACAAGTCACGTTTGCAAAATCCGCGATCACGAGTTCTTGCTATGGTACGGAGCCTCCATCAAAGCATAAACCCCACGCCCTCAGCTCGCACCTCCGACAAACGCCGTCCCGGGAAGCCAGTCATTGCGCCTTCTGCTTTCGCCTTCTACGATTATATTAGAGGGTTTCGACAAAGACTTTCATCATCATCAGGCTAATAACGCGACTTAGCATTGGCTTTCTCCGTGGTCGTTTGAGAAAGAACCGGCGGGTCCCTTCTTCCTAATCTTCTCCCAAACTTTTGGCGTCAATTCAACCTCGGACTGTACTTTATGTAGTTCTAAATTCAGGTTACAAATAGCTTCTTCTTTAAATTGAGTATATGCTCTTGCCCTTGCAATTTATGTCTGCGAACTGAATCCCGTTCATCGCATTGTTGGTCCTGATGCTTACTGGTTACAACCGATAGTAGATATACTATTTATTACACGTGGAAAAGTGGCCTATTGAGAAAACAAGGGAAAAAAAAGGCTTCTAGTGATAACTACCACAATATATTAGTGGTGTCACCTGACTCGCCTCTTACAAATCACTGCATGCAAAATTTTCATTCATTTAATCTCAACGTAGACAACTATTCTGCAACCTTCCATCTTCTCAAGGACGGAACATAATTTTGACCTGTTGCCTCCTTGGATGGGAATTTCAGCTCCTGCAAGCTTAGGAAAGACCCATGTTCCACATTTAGAATGGAAGCTTCATGACTTCTCAGCGCTACTCGAGACGAAAGCTACCACGGAGATCTCTAATCCTTTTGACTGCTCTGGGTACAACTGGTACGTGTCATGATCGCAATAGCAACTTTACATAATTAGCGTATTAGATGCATAAATGACATCGTTTTTCTTCTTCTAGTGGATATGCATGTATTCTTCTGTTTCACACTTGAGACTCTTCTGGTTATATGTTATTTTTTTCGCGGAAAAGTTGCTTATATGATATTTAGGATATTTTCATCTTACATATAAGCTCTTCTTTCTCTAGTTTTTAACCTTTTTACCTAAACACGGCTAGGTACAACTTCTTCGTTCTCTAATCTTCTAACCTTTACCTAAATGCAGCTAGCTACAACTTTGGTTTCAAGAATTCCTACTCGAAGGAGCATTGCTTGATTCCTCTTCAGAAGCTACTGCAATCGTTTGCTTTTCTTGTTGATGATAGCTGTGTCTTTGGTGTGGAGATATTAAAAATTGATGTCTCTTCTCCTGAAAAGAAGGCTGTTGTGGTTCAGAAGAAGACTACCACAGTTTAGAATCTCTTTGTCCAGAAGAAGGGGTTCGTTAAAGGGACATACACTTGGACCATAAACAATTTCCTTGAATTGGACTTGAAGCACTTCGTCCGTTCTCCTACATTTGAAGTTGGCGGACATAAATGGTATACATCTGGGTAGTTCCATCACAAATGATTTATATAAATAGTATGCATGTGCTATCCAATATCTTAGCTTATATGTATCCTTTAGCTTACCAGTCCTTCATATGTTCCAACTGCATATTTTAGCTTGACCTCTAAGCATGCAACCAAGATATTTACAGATATGGTAGCAAATTCCAATTTCAATACAAACGGGGTTTTGCAGGGTGTACGGAAAATCCAGGGGCAAATTAGAAACACTGTAATACTAAACTCTATGTTGGGTGTAAAATTGCATGGTCGCACGTTTAGGAGGAAAAATATCCAGAAATTTGATTATCATGTATATATTTGGTACAACTGGTCCTTGCATGTATCACACACCATCAATTATTTTCTCAGATTGTTTTTGTGTAACATTGTAATATCTTGTACTGCAGTCATGCTTTGCTTAGATTTTTTGTACAGTTCTAATGCCATCAAGCTGTCTCCAAAGTTTCTGATTTCAGTAACCAACCACATTCTTGAAATACATTTTCCCGTGTACCCAATTATATTTGAAGTGTCACTTCCCATTCTTGTCAACAGGTACGTCGGCATGTATCCACATGGTAACGAGTACAGCACTGACTGTCTCAGCTTGTACTTATACCTGGATGCCATGGATGAGCTCCATCTCGAGTCCAAGGAGGTGGTTCTAATGACTCTGTCCATCCTGGATCAAAAGAATGGGAAACACTTGACTAGAACTTCAGGTTCAGCTCTCCTTAGCAAGTATCGGTGCTACTGATATGTGTGATTCAAGCAGCTAGTGTCTGTAACCTCACGATGATTACACTTGGTCTTACTTTTGTCTTGATCACATGTCTCTTGGCGTTTACGAATACACACAGATGGGGGTGGCCTGATTTCCGTTTGCATGCTGTGTGTGGTTCCAAGATCCCATTTTCATGGCCTCGCATTCAATCGTCGCCCACAAGAGGTTAACAACAATTTGATTCTGCTAATTCCATTTTTTGGAAGATCTAGCGACTTGCTGGCTTCATTTGATTTAGCAGATAGCACATGGGAAAACAAGGTTCTGATCAAGTAACCATCGTGGAGGGTCTAGAGAAAACGAGCACCAAAAAATAGAGAAAAAGAGCAGAAACATGCCCTCTATCTCACAGCATGATCCCCAAAGGGATGCTCTATGGCCTTTTCTCCGGCCAAAGGCCGTTGCTCCATGTGTCTTTGTATGGCTGAGATGATGTCCGCGCTGCTGGGTGATTTGCCCCCGAAGCTACAATTGCTCCTTTCATTCCAGATTTCCCTAGCATATCATCATAATCATCATCCTTGTGCCCCTCCTAGACGTAGGCTCGGCGCCTCTTATCATGGCAATAACTGCTTCGGTCGTGTTGCTTCTCTCGTTTCCCTCCAGAAGCATAGAATCGCAGCCTTTCCGAAAAATGCTTCCGCCCCGTTTTATAAATAAAGCTACAACCATTACACAACCTTTCCAAGTCGCTGCTTATGCCCATACAGTCCTGGAGAAGTTGCAGTTCCAAAACAGGTGAACCGAGGTCTCTAAATTCCTTATGCAGAAGATGCAGAAAATAGTTATTTTGCCATCCCTCCTTTGAAAGGCGATCATTGCACCATAACTGATCGTGATGACCCAACCATGAGAAGATCTCGATTTTGGCAGGGGCCAAAGCTTTCCAGTGTTGACGTATAAATGTATTGCCTAGTCTCTTCCATCATATCGGTCTTTTAGATGCATTGGCTAGAGCATGCACTTCTACATGGTATACAGAGCCTAACTCTTCCCATCTAGCTCTCCTCCTCTCCACCAAGAATCCTAGCCATGGCTTCATCTGCCGTTGCCTCCTCCTCCCTCTCCGGCCAGATCACCGAACGCCTCACCCGCACCAACTACATCCTATGGCGCACCCAGATCACGCCGCAGCTGAGAGGGTCAGGCTTCTTCGGGTATGTTGATGGAAGCACGGCGGAGCCAGTCAAGATCATCGTCACAAAGGACAAGGATGGGAAGGAGGAAACCATCCCCAATCCTCTCCATGCCATCTGGTTCAGAGAGGATCAGCAGGTACTAGGTTATCGTCTGAATAATCTGTCAAAATAAGTGCTAGTGCAGGTGACTTCCATCATGCACGCACACGAGCTCTGGACGGCGCTGGCGAGCATGTTCTTGTTGACGTCGCTGTCACGCATCAACAACATCCGCGGTGCTCTTGCAAACGCGGAGAAAGGGACGCAGTCTGTGGCTACGTTCTTCGCTCATATGCGGGGACTTGCCGACGAGCTCGTCGCGGCTGGCAAGCCGTTGCCGGACGATGAGTTAATCTCATACATCCTCAACAAACTTGACATGGAGTACCAGCCGCTGGTATCCGCCCTTAACGCCAGAACCACTCCGGTTACCCTTGATGAGTTGTTCAGTCAAATGAGCAATTTCGATCAAAGGGTGGCCTTGTTCAGTGGTGTAGGAGGCGGCTTCAAATCTTCAGCCAACGCTGCCACCCGCGGCCGAGGCGAGGGCTCTCGCTACCACGGCCCTCCTTGGAGCAGCAAGGGCAAGGGCGTCGGCGGCAGAAACAGCGGCGACATCAACAGCTCACGCAGCGGTCGGCCTCCCTCCTCCAACAACAGAGGCCGGCGCAACAACAACAAGTCTCTCCCAAATGCGACCAAGTGCCAAATCTACAGCAAGCTAGGACACTCAGCCAAAGACCGTTGGTACTGTTTTGAGGACGATGAAGGTGACTCGTCCCAAGATGAGAAGGTGGCCGGAGCTGCTGATGGCTCCTATGGTGTTGACACCAACTGGTATGTCGACAGTGGCGCCACAAATCATATCACCGGTGAGCTGGAAAAAGTGACCATGCGTGAGAAGTACCGTGGCAAAGATCACATCCACACGTCAAGTGGAGAAGGTATGAAAATCAGCCATGTTGGTCACTCAATCATTAAACCCCCCCATCGGAAAATCCATCTTAGGAAAATTTTGCATGTGCCTAGTGCCTCAAAAAATCTTCTCTCCGTTCATCGCATTGCCATTGATAATCATGTCTTTCTTGAATTTCACCCTTACTTCTTTTTGATCAAGGATCAGGCAACGAAGAAGGTGCTCTATCGAGGTAGATGCGTTCGTGGGCTCTACCCCTTGATTCCGGAGATTAGAAGATTAAATAAACAAGTCTTTAGTGCCACCAAAGTGTCTTCAACACGTTGGCATGACCGTTTAGGCCATGCATCTTTTTCTTTAGTTGAGCGTTTGCTTAGGAAAAATAAACTCTCATATGTTGGAGAGCATGATGTTGAAACAGTTTGTGATTCGTGTCAAAGGGCTAACAACCATCATTTGCCTTATCCAATTTCTACCAGCATTTCGACAAAACTTTTGGAACTTGTATTTTATGATGTGTGGGGGCTTGCCCCCTCTTCGGTTGGTAGACACACATATTATGTGAGTCTCATTGACGACTATAGCAATTTTTCTTGGATCTACCTTCTTAAGAAGCGATCCGATGTGTTCCAAGTTTTTCTCAACTTTCAAGCCTTTGTTGAACGCCAATTTAACTACAAGATTCTTGCCCTCCAATCTGATTGGGGAGGCGAATATGAGAAATTAAATTATTTCTTTCACAAAATTGGCATCTCTCACCATGTGTCTTGCCCACATGCTCACCAACAAAATGGGCCTGCTTAAAGGAAACATAGACACATTGTTGAGGTTGGTCTAGCTCTTTTAGCTGGTGCCTCCATGCCTCTCAAATTTTTGGATGAGACGTTTCTTACTGCTGTACACATCATCAATATGCTCCCTAGTCATGTCATAAACTATGAAACTCCCATGGAGCGCCTCCTTCACACCAAACCGGATTACACCTCTCTCCGTGTGTTTGGTTGTGCTTGTTAGTCAAATCTTCTTCCATATAACAATCGCAAACTCATGTTAGATCAAAACAATGTGTTTTTCTTGGTTATAGCGCTCAACACAAAGGTGTCAAGTGTCTTGACATCTCCATTGGTTGAGTTTATATCTCTAGAGATGTGGTCTTTGTCGAGACCAAGTTTCCTTTTTTCGACCTTCATCCTAATGCCGGTGCCCTTCTTCGCAAAGAAATTCTCCTCTTGCCATCTAGTCTTATCGGTATTTATCCACGGGAAAATGATTGCAGTACTCCAACATTGACTGATATTCATAACCCCATGCCTGAGTCTTGTGATGTTGCAGAAGAAAACAACAAAGAACATAGTACAGAAATCAGTCAAAATGCTCCATATTGCATGTGTCTAGCAGCAGGAAGCAGATCCGCCTCGGGATCCGTTTAGGTGAAGACTGACGGCGGATGCTCCTCGGGATCGGAGCTGCGTCAGAGCGACAACGCGTCGACGGTTCCTGCCTCGCCCGCACGCCCACCCCGTGGGCCACCCGGTCCCCTCCACTCAGACGCCCCCACGCAATGCATCGAGACTCGCTGGCCTCCTGGTGGCCCCTGCCCATATGTGCACCGCCAACCGACAAGCGCGGAGACCCGCGCCGATCCGGCCCAGTCGCCCGACGTACGATCCCACGCAGATTCGCCTAGCCCCACCTCATCATTATGCCACGATGGTCCTGCCCCGGATCTGGCCTGCGGCTCCGGATCTTCTATGCCGCACACTGATTCGCCTTCACCACAGCACACGTCTGCTACCACAGAAGATCCGCCCGGTGCAACTGGTGGATCCGACGCTGCAGCGCCATCCACCTTGGGACTCGCTGTGCCACCAGGGGCAGCAGCGGGATATTCTGTGCCTGCTTCGCCTGCTTCGTCTGCTGGGTCTCCTGCTGCACCGCATACATGTCTTCAACGAGGGGTAACTCAACCTGTTAATTACAATCATCTTACAAAATTTGGCCTGGCTTGTACTACAGGTGAACCAAGTACCCATGGGGAGGCACTTCCGGATGCAAAGTGGAAGAAGGCCATGGAAGAATAATACATGGCACTTCTGAAAAATAAAACATGGCACTTGGTTCCCCCATGGCAAGGTACAAATTTGATTGAATGCAAGTGGGTTTTCAGGATCAAAAGAATGTCGGGACCACGATCCTAAGCCATAAGAATCCAGCCTGTAACACATCACATCACTTTGCGGTCTCACGCACGGTTATCTCCACGGGTGCCACCTTACCTGGGCCGGGACCGTTTGCGTCTTTTGACTCACGTATGTGAATGTGTCGCTAGCATTCAAATATCAAAGAACCCGGGCCGACATGACTAGTCGTAGAACCCAAGTGTCACATCCGTACATGGACATGCATACGTAACCCATCAATGCAGTTGTCGATCTCTAGCATGTGTAGACAAGTCATAGCAAGCTACAAGGACTCCATTACACTGCGAGACATTTCCCCGAAGGGACAGACACAACAGCAAAGAAGGATACATGCCGGTCAATCAATGTGTCCGGAGCAGTAGCAAGCTACCAAGGCTCAGTGGAAGCACAAAGAGGCATTTCCCCGTAAAGAGTGCTACTAAGGCACACAACTAGGTGTCAGATCCCATACATACCGTTGCACGTCACACGTACGCACGACATGCCCGATATGCATAGATACAACTATGGCATCACAACATAACCATACAACATTACAACATTTACTTAGAAGGCTCGGAACATCCAATACAATAAGATGTTACAAACAGGGGTCACAAGACCTAACATTCAGAGCATTCAATCAAACAAGCGGAAGTTTAAATATGTCTAGGTACAGACATCTACAAAAGTGGCCAGAGGAGCCCGAAAAGCTACAAGGACCCTACCAAAGGAACCAGACCTCTGTCTGGGATTCCAAGCTAATCCGGTCAACATCGAACTTCACGTCAAAAATACCACTAATGAGACTGACGTCTCCTCTGCAAAACATAAATTAAGCAAACATGAGTGTAAGGGTACTCAGCAAGACTTACATCAAAACTAACTACACATGCATCAATATCAATGAAGGGGATTGTGGGGTTTATTGTAGCAAGCCAGCTTTGACTCTTGGCTAACCTAAACTACGACTACAAGTAGTATCTTTGAGGTGGGATAGCACACACGAGTCCACATATTCACCAATCAATACACCACTATGGATCCACTCTCGTCTCCCTACGAGAAGGCCATCCATAGCACCCACGCTTATCTTGCGTATTTTAGAAGTATCCATTTCACTTATCTATGAACCACATAAGCAATCCAAGTAGTCCATATCCGAGGACGCGGCTATTCGAACAGATTAATTCACCCTGCAGGGGTATACTTCTTCACACACGCTCTCACCACTTATCACCATATGCACGTCATGCATCTCGGCAACCTTCAAGCGGAAGCACTGGCATGGGAGTCGGCCATGACCGTCAATCACATAAGACCCTAGTCTAGGTTTATCGCCTATTTGAGACTGAACCCGCACGGAAGTCCGGCCAAAGTTTCCGCTACGACCTCAAATGATGTGCGCAGGGTTCCCAAGCGCACCGTTCGGGTGCCACTTGGTACACCGTGCCACTATGCATCTACCGCATCACAACCCACCCCGTCGGGCAACACTATGCACGACCGCCATCACTTTTCCTACAAACACCAGAAACTAGTTGCAACTCCTGGATAGAGGTCTAGGTGATTAATAAGCCGAGAGGGGTCGAGTTACCGGAGCCCAATGTGTGGTAGTAACTGTCTTGGATCAGAAACATAGAACTCAGTTCTTAAGGTCGGTCCCAATGAGACAACCCTCCATGTACTCCTACATGGCCTCTCATCGCTACCTTTACCAAATCGTGTTCACACACTTAACTCTCACATAATAGGACATGAATACTGCCATTCCGATCCATCACCCAGATGTATCAGACCCGACCCGACATGACTCTAAGCATATCAGTCACAGTAAGCAAGCAAGCATGGATGAGTAATCACAACAAGGCTCAAGCAGTTGCTACTCATGGTAAGTGGTTTCAACTATTTACTGTGGCAAAGACAGGTCATGCAAAGGAATGGGTTCAACTACCAAGAACAGGTAACAATTGAATTGTTGTTGTCCTAATGCAATAAAAGAGAGTAGGAGCGAGAGAGTGGGTTCATATCAGTATGCTCAAGGGGGTTTGCTTGCCTGACAATCCTAAAGATATTACTTCTCTTGATTAGTGTCAACGTTCACATCGTCGGAACCATTGTCTACCGAGAAGGAACAAGCACCGACAAACAGGAAGAAGGAGCACATTCAATGTGATGCAACAATCATGATGCATGAAATGGCATGTTAAGTTACTGAATTGACCTAGTGCTATAGGTAGTCATATTAAGTGAAGTGGAATTCAAATATATACTAAATTCCAACTCCAACACTATTTATTAAATTATGCTAATCATGAAATGTCCTACTTGATGATGTTAACTTGCTCAAACATGCATAATCATGGCATAAACGGATTCATTGGATTTTTCTGATCATTTTTCATATATAAATTATTTTCATCTGACTTACAGATTATTTTCTATGATTTTAAATGTTTTAAACATTTTCTAAAAATATTAAATCATTTATTGATTTATTTTAAATTCAGAAACATTTATTGGGTCAGCATGACATCATAGTGATGTCATCAGGTCAACAGGGCTGGTCCAGGTCAAACCTGGCAAGTGGGACCCTGTGGTCAGTGACTCAAGGATTAATCCTGAGTTGACCCGGGGTTTGACTCGGGCCGGGGCCCATTGTCAGCGGCTGGGGGGCCTGATTAGCAGGGGATTAGCACTAATCGCCATGTCACATCGGCACCCGCCAGAGCTGGGCTGACGACGACCAAACCCATGGCAGGGCTTGCCGGAGTTGGCCAGAACGGTGCTACAGGGGGTGGCTAGCGGCGCTGAGGGCACCAGAGGGGAGCCCATCCCCTCACACATCCAGGAGAGCACGCGGGAGGCTGCGGGGTGGCTGGAGACGACGGTCACGGCGATCTTTGCGACGGCCGGAGTTCGGGTCATTGCGGTTAGCAGCTACAACATCAAAACAAAGAAATAGAGAGGCTAGAGGCTCTCTACGTGTCTCTGCGATGCTGTTGGAGGCGTCGGGGAGACCAAATGGTCACCGGAGCTGCGCCGATGGCGAGCTCGAGCGGTGATGGGTTTCGGCCATAGCGGTTCTATGCCCTAGAGAACGCAATCGATGGAGGAAAGAGGGGGAAAAGGACTAGGTGCTCACGGAGACCTCGATGCACTGCTCAGCTCGGTTGGGGAGGCATCGGAGGCGATGAATTTGACGGCAGCGGCAGGGCGTGGGAGGGAGGAGAAATGGAGGGGGCTCGATCTGGATCTCTCTCGGGGCTTATCTCCTCGCCCAGAGGGCCTACCTGCAAGCAGGAGGTGGCCATGGCACGTGCACACGCACGGCGTCCACACGCTTTGCCTACTGGCGAGAGGTGGAAGATGACAGGGGAGGAGCTGGGCTGGGCTGGCTCTGGTGGGCTACGAGGTAGGTTAGGTAAGATCTTTTTTTTGTTTTACTTTCTATTTTTTTGATTTGATTCCAAAACCAAATCATTTCAAAATCTTCTGAAATAGCTATGTGGGTGGAAGTGAAATATCCAGAGCCACATAAGAATTTCCAGAATGATAGGACTTATATTTAATATAAATATAATATAAATCCAATTCAAATAATTGGTGGTTTAACTCAAATGCCCAATAAAAAATATTTCTGTGACCCCTAAAATATTGGTTTGGATTTTTACCTCATGCCAATATTTTCTTAGGATACCAGGAACATTTTATTGGACTTATTTGAGGTAATTTTATATTGCTCTTTTGACAAAATCTCTCTGAGGTTTGATTCATTCCTCATTTCAAATTCATTTGAATTTAACATGATGCATGGAAGCTCACTGATGCATCTAATAAAATTAATTGCAACAAATTCTAGGGCTGTGACAACTCACCCCCACTAAACAAGAATCTCGTCCCAAGATTCAGACGTAGGGTAATAGGACAGGGGGGACACTAACTACCACAATCTTCATGATCCAATTGTCTTTCTTGAAGATATCGATTCATTGCATTAGGTTGATCTTGTCATCTTTTCCTCCGAGATCTTCATCCAACAAAACAAAAATGGAATAGGAAAGTTCTTCAAGATTCGATCTTCTCAAAGATCGAACAACTCATGATCAACTCGTGGAATGAGACGTAAGAACATCTCTTGAGCTGAGACACAAAACATATCAAGAGGGATGGAATGAGATAGATGACAAGGTTCAATTTGGTAGGCAAAAATTCCATGCTAAAATAGATGGCGAAGAGGTTTGAAAGCAGCGAGGATTTAATTGCCATAATAACATTACGGGGCACCTTAGGGGAGGTGACTCGTAGGATTATCCCTTAAGTGGCAAAAATAATTAGTTTGATACATAGATCATTGAAACTCTTCATACCAACCTAAGGCAATTCACAAGTGATCGTTGGGAGGAATTCAAAGAATGTCATACTCAGATTGGAAAGAAAACTAGAGTTATAGAAGAACTCGGTAAACGGAAGGCACTTTCCAGTTAAAATTGAGAGTATAACCCAGTGTCTGAGCGTGCTCTCAAGAACTTGAGCATTTCCATATTCATCAAAGTTTTACCAACATCCATGCCAAGGATCCTAGCAACACCTCATACTACCATGATGAGTAATGATGGAGGATGCAGATGCAAAGGAAGACAACACTTTCTTAGATTTCAACTTAGCTATACCAAGAGAGCAAAATCCGGATGATCGACCGAGAGACATTTAGCACTCCGCTTCTAATGTTCTCCTTGATGAAGTAGCGTAACCCAATTATAGGTAATGTTTGGTATCTAAAACATCAAGTAAAAAGGTTGGACTTCGGGATCTTAAGGGGTCCATGAGGAATAACTTCTGAATAAGTCATACGAAAAACCTCATGGGGAAGTGGCTAAGGTTGCTGATACAAGATATTATAACAATAGGTCTTTCGGCTAGGTGCGTTAGCCACAACATCACTTTACCGGTTACGAGACCAATATTATAATTCTTGGGAACGTCCCAACCATTATATCTGCCTGAGATTCAGATCTGGTTGGTGCCGGGATGTTCCAGACTCAGCATGTTTGAAGTGGAAAGTTTGCAACACAAATTGAAAAGATGATGTTGCGAGATTCTCGGGAAATGAACTGCGGAAGCCAACTCCAAAACATGAGCTTGTTTGCAAGACAAATGTGAACATGATGTCCAGGACAAGCATGATTACATGGTCTTACAACAAAACACTACCGAGTTCGGGTTAGGAACCATCATTACGGATAACGAAGTCGGGTGCAAGTCCGTCTGGTACCTTCAGGAGTAACACTTAACTTCTTTTCCTTGAACAAGTCAATCAGGGGCTTGGTGTGCTAGGGAATACATATGGAATGGAGGGGGCCAACCTATCAAACCATAGCATACTTTGCACATGCATGACTAACTTGGGATGATCCCAAAGGAAGCAAAAATAACTTTACTCAATTCACGGCGGTAACTTGAATCTAATGCACGTGAACTAAGAGGGAGTCACTCCTTACACCTAACATATACTTCACGAATGGAACATGAAGATATGCCTACAAAGTTTCCAACACTAGCTTCATGTTCATCATGAGTCATGGAAGAGATGAAAATGTTGTCGATGGGCTTAACAACAATTCATCGAGATATCCATATAGATGGAATTCACAACTATGGAGACAAGGTGATAACATTGGTCAGACCAAGGATATAACGGTGTATGCTCGAGGATACATCCACGAGTAAGACAACATTAGGAAGATATTTGGTTCTGAGTTTGATTTGATGATATCCCACACTCAAATCAATGGTTGTACAAGATGATAGGTGCATTAGTTGGTCACAAGGATCAATCGATGAAGATATCATCTTTCTTCTACACATACAAGCACAAAAAACACAAGATATCCCTTTAACATGAGCTAAGTTAGATCAAGCTTCTATCTTCCAACTCTCCAAGTTGTTGTTTAGCTTAACCAACTAGTTCAGCGTTATCCAACACAGAGTCTTGGAGAAGGGGTGATTTATAGAAAACCATCATGATCACGAACTCAACATAACGGTCGAGGAACACCTTGGTAATACTTCCGAGAAGATATTCGGAAAATCACGATCCACCGATATGTTATCAAGCTCGAGAACAATCTTGCTTTTCAAGGCAAGACGATATGATCAATAGAGTGAAGGATTGACAAAATGCTATCTCGTTTATCGAAAAGTGTACCATGGAAAATGGACTAGGTAGCACGATCACTCCTAGAGTGGTGATTCAATGACCAACACACTAAGGATGAAATTATTGTCCATTAACTACCAAGCAACAAAGTTGATAGGGGTATTGATTTCACACATCACGATTCTCTTGTCGGTATTCTGGTTGTAGACAACACAGAGACCGGTTAACGAATGATGATGGAAAGAAGTATCACTACATCAAGATTTCATAAGAGGGAGTGCAGTTCTCATGATAATCTTGACATGAAGAGGGTAATACCTCAAGGTAGAACAGAGCAAAAGCGGAATTTGCATTTTGATCTCCGGAATACAACTGCTTTGACCCAATCCAAGAATGGACGAGGTATGGGAGTTTGCTTCTCCTAGTCATTCTGAAATAGAATGGCTTGACAGACCACAAGAATAGTCGACATAGATAAGACAATGCATGACATACCCTTGACTATCCACTGATAGCTGAAGGTTAGAATACAATTGAAGAAGGGCAACTCAAGAGGACCTGATTTTTCCCGAGTTTGTAGATGCATGGATTGAATATGTCAATGTTGGGGAACGTTGCATGGGAAACAAAAATTTGTTTACGCACACGCAAACCTATCCATGGTGATGAGCATCTACGAGAGGGAGAGTGGATCTACGTACCCTTGTAGATCGCTAAGCGGGAAGCGTTAAGAAACGCAGTTGGTGTAGTCGAACTTCGCGATCCAAATCGCTGAGCGTCCCGCGATCCGATCACGAACCGTCCCGCGATCTCGTCACGATCCGTCCCACGATCCAATCACGATCGTCTCGTGGCCTTGATCACGATCCTTCCGATCTTGTACCGAACGGACGGCACCTCCGCGTTCAGCACACGTGCAGCTTGATGACGATCTCCACCATCTTGATCCAGCAAGAGGAAGTGGAGAGGAGGAAGAGTTCGCCGGCAGCGTGACGGCGCTCCGGCGATGGTGGTGGAGCAATTCCGGCAGGGCTTCGCCTAAGCACTGCGGAAATACGATCTAGAGGAGAAACTATGCACCGGTGGAACGGGTAGCACGTGGCCGGAAAACTAGTGCAAAACCCCTCTATTCCACCAATATATACAGGAGGAGAGGAGAGGCAGCCTTGGCGCAAGGGCAAGGCCCTCTAGGAGTTGGCCGGCCAAGGTGGAGGAGTCCTACTCCTCCAATCCTAGTAGGAGTAGGATTCACCCTTTTTGCCTTTTTTTTCACCTTTTTCTTTAGGCCTTTTTTTCTCCTGGCGCCATGGGCCTTTTGTGGCTGTTACACCAGCCCACTAAGGGCTGGTTATTATTCTCCCACAGCCCACGGACCCTCTAGGGTCGAAATACCCCTCCCGGAGGTCTCCCGGTACACTACCGGCACTCCCGGTACACTACCGATGAGCCTGAAACTTTTCCGGCGACCAAATTGGGACTTCCCATATATGAATCTTTACCTCCGGACCATTCCGGAGCTCCTTGTGATGTCCAGGATCTCATCCAGGACTCCTATCAACCTTCGATCACCACCATACATAACTCTACATTACCGTAACGTCACCAAACCTTAAGTGTGCAGACCCTGCGAGTTCGAGAACTATGTAGACATGACCGAGACACCTCTACGGTCAATAACCAATGGCGGGACCTGGATGTCCACATTGGTTCCTACATATTCTAAGAAGATCTTTATTGGTCGAACCTCTATGTCAAGGATTCAGTTAATCCCGTATGATGTTCCCTTTGTTCTTCGGTATGTTACTTGCCCGAGATTCGATCGTCGGTATCTCCATACCTAGTTCAATCTCGTTACCGGCAAGTCTCTTTACTCATTCCGTAATACAAGATCCCGCAACTAACAATTAGTCACATTGCTTGCAAGGCTCATTGTGATGTTGTATTACCGAGTGGGCCCTGAGATACCTCTCCGTCACACGGAGTAACAAATCCCAGTCTCGATCCATGTCAACTCAACGGACACCCTCGGAGACACCTGTAGAGCACCTTTATAGTCACCCAGTTACGTTGCGACATTTGATACACACAAGGTACTCCTCCGATATCTGTGAGTTGCATGATCTCATGGTCATAGGAACATATACTTGACATGCAGAAAACAGTAGCAATAAACTGACACGATCATAAGCTACGTTTGTAGTTTGGGTCTTGTCCATCACATCATTCTCCTAATGATGTGATCCCGTTATCAAATGACATCTCATGTCCATGGCTAGGAAACCTTAACCATCTTTCAATCAACGAGCTAGTTCACTAGAGGTATACTAGGGACATTATGTTTGTCTATGTATCCACACATGTATCCATGTTTCCAATTAATACAATTATAGCATGGATAATAAACGATTATCATGAACAAGGAAATACTATAATAAACACTTTATTTATTGCCTCTAGGGCATATTTCCAACAGTCTCCCACTTGCACTAGAGTCAATAATCTAGTTCACATCACTATGTGATTTACATTGTAATGAATCGAACACCCATGCAGTTCTGGTGTTGATCATGTTTAGCCCTTGGAAGAGGTTTAGTTAACGGGTCTGCAACATTCAGATCCGTGTGCACTTTGCAAATATTTATGTCTTTCTCCAAGATGTAATCGCGGATGGAGTTGAAGCGTCGCTTTATGTGTCTGGTCCTCTTGTGAAACCTTGGTTCCTTGGCCAGAGAAATGGCACCAGTGTTGTCACAGAACATGTTCATTGGATTCAGTGCACTGGGCACTACTCCAAGATCTGTCATGAACTGCTTCATCCAGACACCTTCCTTCGCCGCCTCCGAGGCTGCGATGTATTCCGCTTCACACATAGAGTCAGCTACCACGCTTTGCTTGGAACTGCACCAGCTTACCGCTCCCTCGTTAAGAATAAATACATATCCGGTTTGCGACTTAGAGTCGTCCGGATCAGTGGCAAAGCTTGCATCGACGTAACCCTTTACGACGAGCTCTTCATCACCTCCATAAATGAGAAACATTTCCTTAGTCCTTTTTAGGTACTTAAGGATATTCTTGACCGCTTGCCAGTGCTCCATTCCAGGATCACTTTGAAACCTTCCGGCCATACTTATGGCAAGGCTAACATCGGGTCTTGTGCACAGCATTGCATACATGATAGAGCCTATGGCTGAAGCATAGGGGATGACACTCATCTTTTCTCTATCTTCTGCAGTTATTGGGCATTGAGTCTTACTCAACTTCACACCTTGTAATACAGGCAAGAACCCCTTCTTGGACTATTCCATTTTGAACTTCTTCAAAACTTTATCAAGGTATGTGCTCCGTGAAAGTGCTATTAAGCATCTCGATCTATCTCTATAGATCTTAATGCCTAATATGAAAGCAGCTTCTCCTAGGTCCTTCATTGAAAAACTCTTGTTCAAATATTCCTTCACGCTTTCCAGCATTTCCGTATTGTTTCCAATCAGCAATATGTCATCCACATATAATACTAGAAACACTATAGAGCTCCCACTCACTTTCTTGTAAATACAAGCTTCTCCGTAAACTTGTATAAACTCAAACGCTTTGATCACCCCATCAAAGCGCTTATTCCAACTCCGAGATGCTTGCGCCAGTCCATAAATGGATCGCTGGAGTTTGCAAACTTTGTCAGCATTCTCTGGATCGACAAAACCTTCGGGTTGCATCATATACAACTCTTCCTCAAGGAAACCGTTGAGGAACGCTGTTTTTACATCCATCTGCCAAATTTCATAGTCGAAATAGGCAGCTATTGCTAACATGATTCTGACAGACTTAAGCATCGCTACGGGTGAGAAAGTCTCATCGTAGTCAACTCCTTGAACTTGTGAAAAACCCTTTGCCACAAGTCGAGCTTTATAGACGGTGACATTACCGTTCGCGTCTGTTTTCTTCTTAAAGATCCATTTGTTCTGAATGGCCTTTTGCCCTTCAGGTAATACTTCCAAAGTCCATACTTTGTTTTCATACATGGATCCCATCTCGGATTTCATGGCCTCTAACCATTTCTCGGAATCCGGGCCCATCACTGCCCCTCCATAGCTCGTAGGTTCATCGTTGTCCAACAACATGACTTCCAAGACAGGGTTGCCGTAACACTCAGGGGTAGTACGCGGCCTTGTCGACCTACGAGGTTCAATAGCTGCTTGATCCGAAGCTTCATGATCATCATAATTAACTTCCTCTTCTACCAACGTAGGTTCCACAGAAACATCTTTCTGCGCTGCGCTACTTTCTGGTTGAAGTAAAGGTTCAATAACCTCATCAAGCTCTATTTTCCTCCCACTCAATTCTTTCGAGAGAAACTCTTTCTCAAGAAATGTTCCGTTTTGAGCGACAAACACTTTGCCTTCGGATCTGAGATAGAAGGTATACCCGACTGTCTCTTTCGGGTATCCTATGAAGATGCATTTCTCCGCTTTGGGTTCCATCTTTTCAGGCTGAAGCTTTTTGACATAAGCATCACATCCCCAAACTTTAAGAAACGACAACTTTGGCTTCTTGCCAAACCACAG
Organism: Hordeum marinum; assembly: GCA_022496015.1. Classification (NCBI taxonomy): domain Eukaryota; kingdom Viridiplantae; phylum Streptophyta; class Magnoliopsida; order Poales; family Poaceae; genus Hordeum; species Hordeum marinum. Next base: position 226,686,607 of record CM039672.1, read on the forward strand.
TTCATATGGCGTCGTCTCAACGGATTTTGATGGTGCCCTATTTAAAGTGAATGCAGCTGTCTCTAATGCATAACCCCAAAACGATAGTGGCAGATCAGCAAGAGACATCATAGAACGCACCATATCTAATAAGGTTCGATTACGACGTTCGGACACACCATTACGCTGTGGTGTTCCGGGCGATGTTAACTGTGAAACAATTCCACACTGTCTTAAGTGACTGCCAAATTCATAACTCAGATATTCACCTCCTCGATCAGATCGCAGGAACTTAATCTTCTTGTTACGATGATTCTCAACTTCACTTTGAAATTGCTTGAACTTTTCAAATGTTTCAGACTTGTGTTTCATTAAGTAAATATACCCATATCTACTTAAGTCATCAGTGAAGGTGAGAAAATAACGATATCCACCACGCGCTGTAACATTCATTGGACCGCACACATCAGTGTGTATAATTTCCAACAAGTCACTCGCCCGTTCCATTGTTCCAGAGAACGGCGTTTTAGTCATCTTGCCCATGAGGCATGGTTCACATGTGTCAAGTGATTCAAAATCAAGTGACTCCGAAAGTCCATCAGCATGGAGCTTCCTCATGTGTTTTACACGAATATGACCTAAACGGCAGTGCCACAAGAAAGTGGTACTATCATTATCAATTCTACATCTTTTGGCATCAATGTTATGAACATGTGTGTCATCACCATCAAGATTCAATATGAATAAACCCCTAACATTGGGTGCATGACCATAAAAGATATTACTCATATAAATAGAACAACCTTTATTCTCTGATTTAAATGAGTAACCGTCTCGCAATAAACATGATCCAGATATAATGTTCATGCTTAACGCAGGCACTAAATAACAATTATTCAGGTTCATCACTAATCCCGATGGTAATCGAAGAGAGTGTGTGCCGACGACGATCACATCAACCTTGGAACCATTTCCCACGCACATCGTCACTTCGTCCTTTGCCAGCCTTCGTTTATTCCGTAGTTCATGCTTTGAGTTGCAAATGTGAGCAACCGAACCGGTATCAAATACCCAGGCACTACTACGAGAGCTAGTAAGGTACACATCAATAACATGTACATCATATATACCTTGTTTGTCATTGGCCGCCTTCTTGTCAGCCAGGTACTTGGGGCAGTTCCGTTTCTAGTGACCAGTTCCTTTGCAATGAAAGCACTCAGTTTCTGGCTTGGGTCCATGCTTGGGCTTCTTTGCAGGAGTAGCAACTGCTTTGCCATCCTTCTTGGTTTTACCCTTCTTGCCCTTGCCTTTGACTTTGCCATTTTTCTTGAAACTAGTGGTTTTATTGACCATTAACACTTGATGTTCTTTCTGGATTTCAGACTCAGCGACTTTTAGCATCGCAAATAGCTCGGCGACTGACTTGTTCATCCCGTGCATGTTATAGTTCATCACAAAGCTCTTGTAACTAGGTGGCAGTGATTGAAGAACTCTGTCAGTGATCGCCTCTAGCGGAAGGGAAATTCCCAACTCCGCCAAACGAGTTGAATACCCAGACATTCTGAGTATATGTTCACTGATAGACCCGTTCTCCTCCATCTTGCAAGCATAGAACTTATTGGAGGTTTCATACCTCTCGATCCGGGCGTTCTTTTGAAAGATAAACTTCAACTCCTGGAACATCTCATATGCTCCATGACGTTCAAAACGTCTTTGAAGTCCCAGTTCTAAGCCATACAATATTGCACATTGAACTATTGAGTAATCTCTAGTATGTGCCTCCCAAGCGTTCTTAACGTCTTAGGAGGTCATGTCTTCTGGTTGGTCACCAAGCGGTGCATCAAGGACATATGATTTCTGGGAAGCCGTGAGGATAATCCTCAGATTACGGGCCCAGTAAACAAAGTTACTTCCATCATCTTTCAGTTTAGCTTTCTCTAGGAACGCATTAAAATTCAGGGGTGCTACTGCGCGAGCCATTGATCTACAACATAAATATGCAAAGTTCACTTAGACTATTGTTCAAGATAATGAGTTTAGTTAATCAAATTACTAAAGCTCCCACTCAAATTGACATCCCTCAGGTCATCTGAGTGTCACATGATCGAAGTCCACCAACTCAAGTCCGATCATCACGTGAGTTGAGGTCGCTTCAATGGTGAACATCATTATGTTGATCATATCTACTATATGACTCATGTTCGACCTTTCGGTCTCTTGTGTTCCGAGGCCATGTCTGTACATGCTAGGCTCGTCAAGTTTAACCCGAGTGTTCTGCGTGTGCAACACTGGCTTGCACCCGTTGTATGTGAACGTAGAGTCTATCACACCCGATCATCACGTGGTGTCTCAACACGACGAACTTCCGCAACGGTGCACACTCGGGGAGAACACAATTTTACCTTGAAATTTAAGTGAGGGATCACCTTACAATGCTACCGTCGTACTAAGCATAACAAGGTGCATAAAAGGATTAACATCACATGCAATTCATAAGTGACATGATATGGCCATGAACTTGTGCTTTAGATCTCCATCTTGAAAGCACCGGCATGATCTTCATCGTCACCAGCACGACACCATGATCTCCATCAACGTGTCGCCATCGAGGTTGTCACGCCCTGCATGCTTCTACTACTATTGCTACCATTTAGCGATAAAGTAAAGCATTACCTAGCGCTTAATGATTGACACGCAGGTCATACAATAATTAAAGACAACCCTATGGCTCCTGTCGGTTGCCGTACTCATCGACATGCAAGTCGTGAAATTCTATACATCACATGATCATCTCATACACCACATATATCACATCATGTAATTGGCCATATCACATCACAACATACCCTGCAAAAACAAGTTAGACGTCCTCTAATTGTTGTTGCATGTTTTACGTGGCTGCTACGGGTTTCTAGCAAGAACGATTCTCACCTACGCATAAACCACAACGGTGATACATAATTTGCTTTTCAACCTTCTCAAGGACCGCCTTTGTCGAATCCGATCCAACTAAAGTGAGAGAAACTGCCACCCGCAAGCCATCTAGGCAACAAGTTGCGTCGAGGGAACCGGTCTCTCGTAAGCGTACGAGTAATGTTGGTCCGGGCCGCTTCATCTCACAATACCGCTGAACCAAAATCCGACCAAGGAAGGAAGCAATCTAAGCATCAACGCCCACAAACCTTTTGTGTTCTACTCGAGATCTCATCAAACCACCAACCTAGCTCATGATGCCACTGTTGGGGAACGTTGCATGGGAAACAATTTTTTTCCTACGCACACGCAAACCTATCCATGGTGATGAGCATCTACGAGAGGGAGAGTGGATCTACGTACCCTTGTAGATTGCTAAGCGGGAAGCGTTAAGAAATGCGGTTGGTGTAGTCAAACTTCTTCACGATCCAAATCACCGAGCGTCCCGCGATCCAATCACGAACCGTCCCGCGATCCGATCACGAACCATCCCACGATCTCGTCACGATCTGTCCCGCGATCCAATCACGATCGTCGTGTGGCCTTGATCACGATCCTTCCGATCTAGTACCGAACGGATGGCACCTCCGCGTTCAGCACCTGTGCAGCTTGATGACGATCTCCACCGTCTTGATCTAGCAAGAGGAAGTGGAGAGGATTAAGAGTTCGCCGGCAGCATGACGGCGCTCTGGTGATGGTGGTGGAGCAATTCTGGCAGGGCTTCGCCTAAGCACTGCGGAAATACGATCTAGAGGAGAAACTATGCACCGGTGGAACGGGTAGCACGTGGCCGGAAAACTAGTGAAAAACCCCTCTATTCCACCAATATATATATAAAAGGAGAGGAGAGGCAGCCTTGGCGCAAGGGCAAGGCCCTCTATGAGTTGTCCGGCCAAGGTGGAGGAGTCCTACTCCTCCTCCAATCCTAGTAGGAGTAGGATTCACCCTTTTTGCCTTTTTTTCACCTTTTTCTTTAGGCCTTTTTTTCTCCTGGCGCCATGGGCCTTTTGTGGCTGTTCCACCAGCCCACTAAGGGCTGGTTATTATTCTCCCACAGCCCATGGACCCTCTAGGGTCGAAATACCCCTCCCGGAGGTCTCCCGGTACACTACCGGCACTCCCGGTACACTACCGATGAGCCCGAAACTTTTCCGGCGACCAAATTGGGACTTCCCATATATGAATCTTTACCTCCGGACCATTCCGGAGCTCCTCGTGACGTCCAGGATCTCATCCGGGACTCCGAACAACCTTCGGTCACCACCATACATAACTCTACATTATCGTAACGTCACCAAACCTTAAGTGTGCAGACCCTGCGGGTTCGAGAACTATGTAGACATGATCGAGACACCTCTACGGTCAATAACCAATGGCGGGACCTAGATTTACACATTGGTTCCTACATATTCTACAAAGATCTTTATCGGTCGAACCTCTATGTCAAGGATTCAGTTAATCCCGTATGATGTTCCCTTTGTTCTTCGGTATGTTACTTGCCCGAGATTCGATCGTCGGTATCTCCATACCTAGTTCAATCTCGTTACCGGCAAGTCTCTTTACTCGTTCCGTAATACAAGATCCCGCAACTAACAATTAGTCACATTGCTTGCAAGGCTCATTGTGATGTTGTATTACCGAGTGGGCTCTGAGATACCTCTCCGTCACACGGAGTAACAAATCCCAGTCTCGATCCCTGTCAACTCAACAGACACCCTCGGAGACACCTGTAGAGCACCTTTATAGTCACCCAGTTATGTTGCGACGTTTGATACACACAAGGTACTCCTCCAATATCTGTGAGTTACATGATCTCATGGTCATAGGAACATATACTTGACATGCAGAAAACAGTAGCAATAAACTGACACGATCATAAGCTACGTTTGTAGTTTGGGTCTTGTCCATCACATCATTCTCCTAATGATGTGATCCCGCTATCAAATGACATCTCATGCCCATGTCTAGGAAACCTTAACCATCTTTCAATCAACGAGCTAGTTCACTAGAGGTATACTAGGGACATTGTGTTTGTCTATGTATCCACATATGTATCCATGTTTCCAATTAATACAATTATAGCATGGATAATAAATGATTATCATGAACAAGGAAATACAATAATAAACACTTTATTTATTGCCTCTAGGGCATATTTCCAACAGTCAAACGGATTTCAACATGTTTCTTCCAGACAATCCATGCAGAAATGTAGGATTGGCAGAGTTTCAATTATAGAATGGAGAACTCATCAAGAGCACTCATGTTGTGATCTTTTGTTCACAAAGAACTTCTGCCATAACTGATTCATGGTTTTGGAGGAATGATATACCTCAAACCTTGAAGACCATAACAAGGTTACTAATATCCTAAAGGAACGAGCAAACACTATCAATGGGAATGAGCAGAATGATCCTTGGGTTCAAGAACCCAGATACAGAATACCTATTGACTAAGTAGCATCACATCATGCTTTTGATAATGATGGCCAAAATTATCACACTGGAAACAAAAGACACAACTAGACTATTGGGTGGTTCACTGAATCAACATGGTTTCCTAAACACCTTCATCAAACACGTTGAAGTAATAGAGTACCTCAACTCAACAATTAGTGTGCTTTGTCTGGCCTGAAAGACATTAACTCAAGATGAAAGAGTTTTGCAATTGCATCAGATAATTTAGAAACCTTGGATAACTCGGACAACATAACGGTTGTATGAGCATGAATATGAGGCAACCTGCAAGACAACTGACATCAAGATATTGAATTCTTATGGAGACACTGATCCACGAAGACAACAACTTTCCTATAGGTCTCCAGCATAGTAACTCGTCATCCTGATAGATAGATGAGAAAGCCTAGTTCTTAATCCCCGTAGAATAAAGAAGAGGGTGACTCGGAATTAGAATGACACAAGAAAAGGAGTAAAAAGAGCCTTACGTTCCCTTCCACAATCAATTCCCTTATATAACTAAAGCAGTTCTAGACTCAACATCGACCAGTTTGGCTTGTTAATCCTACAGGCAGTCAAGCTCTAATACCAAAGCTGTCGGGACCCCGATCCTAAGCCATAAGAATCCAACATGTAACACATCACATCACTTTGCGGTCTCATGCACGGTTATCTCCGCGGCTGCCACCTCACCTGGGCCGGGACCGTTTGCGTCTTTTGACTCACGTATGTGAATTTGTTGCTAGCATTCAAATGTCAAAGAACCCGGGCCGACATGACTAGTCATAGAACCCAAGTGGCACATCCATACAGGGACAAGCATACGTAACCCAACAATGCAGTTGTCGATCTCTAGCGTGTGTAGACGAGTCATAGCAAGCTACAAGGACTCCATTACATCGTGAGACATTTCCCCGAAGGGACAAACACAACAGTAAACAAGGATACATGCCGGTCAATCAATGTGTCCGGAGCAGTAGCAAGCTACCAAGGCTCAGTGGAAGCACAAAGAGGCATTTCCCCGTAAAGAGTGCTACTAAGGCACACAAATAGGTGTCAGATCCCATACATACTGTTGCACGTCACACGTACGCACAACATGCCCGATATGCATAGATACAACTATGGCATCACAACATAACCATACAACATTACAACATTTACTTAGAAGGCTCGGAACATCCAATACAATAAGATATTACAAACAAGGGTCACAAGACCCAACATTCAGAGCATTCAATCAAACAAGCGGAAGTTTAAATATGTCTAGGTAAAGACATCTACAAAAGTGGCCAGAGGAGCCTGAAAAGCTACAACGACCCTACCAAAGGAACCAGACCTTTGTTTGGGATTCCAAGCTAATCCGGTCAACATCGAACTTCACGTCGAAAATACCACTAATGAGACTGACGTCTCCTCTGCAAAACATAAATTAAGCAAACGTGAGTACAAGGGTACTCAGCAAGACTTACATCAGAACTAACTACACATGCATTAGTATCAATGAAGGGGGTTGTGGAGTTTATTGTAGCAAGCTAGCTTTGACTCTTGGCTAACCTAAACTACGACTACAAGTAGTATCTTTGAGGTGGGATAGCGCACACGAGTCCACATATTCACCAATCAATACACCACTATGGATCCACTCTCGTTTCCCTACGAGAAGGCCATCCATAGCACCCACGCTTATCTTGCGTATTTTAGAAGTATCCATTTCACTTATCTATGAACCACATAAGCAATCCAAGTAGTCCATATCCGAGGACGCGGCTATTCGAACAGATTAATTCACCCTGCAGGGGTATACTTCTTCACACACGCTCTCGCCACTTATGCATGTCATGCATCTCGGCAACCTTTAAGCGGAAGCACTGGCGTGGGCATCGGCCACGACCGTCAATCACAATAGACCCTAGTCCAGGTTTATCGCCTATTTGAGACTAAACCCGCATGGAAGTCTGGCCGAAGTTTTCGCTACGGCCTCAAACGATGTGTGCAGGGTTCCCAAGCCTACCGTTCGGGTGCCACTTGGTACACCGTGCCACTGTGCATCTACCGCATAATAGCCCACCCCGTCGGGCAGCGCTATGCACGGCCGCCATCACTTTTCCTACAAACACCAGAAACTAGTTGCAACTCCTAGACAGAGGTCTAGGCGATTAATAAGCCGAGAGGGGTCGAGTTATCGGAGCCCAATGTGTGGTAGTAACTGTCTTGGATCAGAAACACATAACTCAGTTCTTAAGGTCGGTCCCAATGAGACAACCCGCCATGTACTCCTACATGGCCTCTCATCGCTACCTTTACCAAATCATGTTCACACACTTAACTCTCACATAATAGGACATGAATACTGCCATTCCGATCCATCACCCAGATGTATCAGACCCGACCCGACATGACTCTAAGCATATCAGTCACAGTAAGCAAGCAAGCATGGATGAGTAATCACAACAAGGCTCAAGAAGTTGCTACTCATGGTAAGTGGTTTCAACTATTTACTGTGGCAAAGACAGGTCATGCAAAGGAATGGGTTCAACTACCAAGAACAGGTAACAATTGAATTGTTGTTGTCCTAATGCAATAAAAGAGAGTAGGAGCGAGAGAGTGGGTTCATATCAGTATGCTCAAGGGGGTTTGCTTGCCTGACAATCCTAAAGATATTACTTCTCTTGATTAGTGTCAACGTTCACATCGTCGGAACCATTGTCTACCGAGAAGGAACAAGCACCGACAAACAGGAAGAAGGAACACATTCAATGTGATGCAACAATCATGATGCATGAAATGGCATGTTAAGTTACTGAATTGACCTAGTGCTATAGGTAGTCATATTAAGTGAAGTGGAATTCAAATATATACTAAATTCCAAATCCAACACTATTTATTAAATTATGCTAATCATGAAATGTCCTACTTGGTGATGTTAACTTGCTCAAACATGCATGATCATGGCATAAACAGATTCATTGGATTTTCCTGATCAACTTTCATATATAAATTATTTTCATCTGACTTACAGATTATTTTCTATGATTTTAAAAGTTTTAAACATTTTCTAAAAATATTAAATCATTTATTGATTTATTTTAAATTCAGAAACATTTATTGGGTCAGCATGACGTCATAGTGATGTCATCAGGTCAACAGGGCTGGTCCAGGTCAAACCTGGCCAGTGGGACCCTGTGGTCAGTGACTCAGGGATTAATCCTGAGTTGACCCAGGGTTTGACTCGGGCCGGGCCCACTGTCAGCGGCTGGGGGGCCTGATTAGCAGGGGATTAGCACTAATCGTCGTGCCACGTCGGCACCCACCGGAGCTGGGCCGGCGGCGACCAAACCCGTGGCGGGGCTTGCCGGAGTTTGCCAGAACGATGCTACAGGGGGCGGCTAGCGGCGCCGAGGGCACCAGAGGGTAGCCCATCCCCTCGCACATCCAGGAGAGCACGCGGGAGGCTGCGGGGTGGCCGGAAACGACGGTCATGGTGACCTTTGCGATGGCTGGAGTTTGGGTCATTGCAGTTAGCAGCTACAGCATGAAAACAAATAAATAGAGAGGCTAGAGGCTCTCTACGTGTCTCTGCGATGCTGTTGGAGGCGCCGGGGAGACCAAATGGTCACCGGAGCTGCGCCGGCGGTGAGCTCGAGCGGCGATGGGTTTCGGCCATAGAGGTTCTACGCCCTAGAGAACGCAATCGATGGAGGAAAGAGGGGGAAAAGGACTAGGTGCTCACGGAGACCTTGATGCGCTGCTCAACTCGGTTGGGGAGGCATCGGAGGCGATGAATTTGACAGCGGCGGTAGTGCAAACGACCATGGTGAGGGCGAGCGAGAGGGCGTGGGAGGGAGAAGAAATGGAGGGGGGCTCGATCTGGACGTCTCTCGGGGCTTATCCCCTCGCCTGGAGGGCCTACCTGCAAGCAGGAGGTGGCCATGGCACGTGTACGCGCACGGCGTCCACACGCTCTGCCTACTGGCGAGAGGTGGAACACGACAGCGGAGGAGCTGGGCTGGGCTGGTTCTCGTGGGCTGCGAGGTAGGTTAGGTAAGATCTTTTTTTGTTTTACTTTCTATTTATTTAATTTGTTTTGATTTATTCCAAAACCAAATCATTTCAAAATCTTCTGAAATAGCTATGTGGGTGGAAGTGAAATATCCAGAGCGACATAAGAATTTCCAGAATGATAGGACTTATATTTAATATAAATATAATGTAAATCCAATTCAAATAATTGGTGGTTTAACTCAAATGCCCAATAAAAAAATATTTGTGTGATCCCTAAAATATTGGTTTGGATTTTTACCTCATGCCAATATTTTCTTAGGATACGAGGAACATTTTCTTGGACTTATTTGAGGTAATTTTTATATTGCTCTTTTGACAAAATCTCTCTGAGGTTTGATTCATTCCTCATTTCAAATTCATTTGAATTTAACATGATGCATGGAAGCTCACTGATGCATCTAATAAAATTAATTGCAACAAATTCTAGGGCTGTGACAAAGAAAATCTGATGGAACCATAGATCACTACAAAGCTAGACTTTTTGCAAAAGGCTTCAAGCAATGGTATGGCATAGACTATGAGGATACCTTCAGTCCAGTTGTTAAAGCTGCAACTGTTCGTCTTGTGCTATCTATTGCTGTTTCCAGGGGATGGAGTCTTAGACAGATGGATGTGCAGAACGTGTTTCTTCATGGTGTTCTGGAAGAGGAAGTGTACATGAAACAACCTCCTGGATTTGAAAACAAAAATAAACCTTTTCATGTGTGCAAGCTCAATAAAGCTCTATATGGACCGAAACAAGCTCCCAGGGCATGGTACTTCAGACTCAGTCAGAAATTATAAGCTCTTGGTTTTGTCCCTTCCAAGTCTGATACATCCTTGTTCATTTACAACAGATTAAAGACCACTATTTTTGTTCTTATCTATGTTGATGATATTATTATCGCTAGCTCATCTGATGAGGCCATATCAGGATTGTTGAAAGATTTGAGTGCTGAATTTGCTCTCAAGGACTTAGGAGACTTGCACTTCTTCCTAGGAATTGAGGTCAAGAAGCAGGGAGATAATCTTCATCTCTCTCAAGAAAAATATGACACTGACCTGGTAAGAAGAGTTGGGTTACAAGGGTGTAATCCTTCTCCAACTCCATTGTCCAGCATAGAAAAACTATCACTTGCTGAAGGAAAACCTCTGGGACAGGATGACAGTACCAGGTACAGAAGCTTAGTAGGAGCACTTCAGTATTTGACTTTGACCAGGCCAGATATTTCCTTTGCTGTGAACAAGGTTTGTTAGTATCTTCATGCACCCACTGAAACTCATTGGACCGTTGCTAAGCGCATAGTAAGATATGTGAAAGATACCATGAATCTTGGTCTTACTTTCAACAAATCCTCATCCACACTTGTTAGTGCTTTTTCTGACTCTGACTGGGCAGGATGTCTAGATGACAGACACTCTACTGGTGGATTTGCAGTATTGTTTGGTCCAAATTTGATATCCTGGTGTGCAAAGAAACAAGCCACAGTGTCAAGATCAAGTACAGAAGCCGAGTACAAAGCCCTGGCCAATGCCACAACCAAGATTATTTGGGTTCAATCCATGTTGAAAGAGCTTGGTGTGAAGAACACTCAAGCTCCATGTTTGTGGTGTGATAACCTTGGTGCTACGTATCTATCTGCTAACCCTGTTTTTCATGCTAGGACAAAACACATTGAAATCGATTTTCACTTCGTCAGAGAAAGAGTTGCTCATAAACAGTTGGAGATACGGTTTGTGCATTCATGCGACCAGGTTGCAGATGGTTTCACCAAGGCGTTACCTACAAGAAACTTTGAAGAGTTCAAGCGTAATCTCAACTTGACCAAGTTGTGATTAAGGGAGGGTGTTAAACACACCAAAATATGGTTCGGGTGACTTACCAAGGCTCTCACGCTAGAGTTGGTTATTGACATAGATAGGAGGTAGTTGTGATTGTTTCTTATCCATGTAATCCTCCGTAGCTATCTAGTCTTTTCTTGTATCCCAAGTCAAGGATCCCAACCATGTACCGATCTCTCTTGTACGCTATACAAGAAGTTGCGCCCCGATATATAACACGAAGCCGTCACCCTAGAAGGGTACGACATTCCTCTACATGGTATCAGAGCCAAGAGGTCTTGAGTTCAAGACCCGGCTGGCGCAATTAAATTGCAGCCCACTTTCAGTCCATGTTTAGGCCCGAGGGAGCCACACGTGAAGGGGAGTGTAGACGTATATATGTATTGCCTAGTCTCTTCCATCAGATTGGTCTTTTGGATGCATTGGCTAGAGCATGCACTTCTACATCCAGATTTTGCTCTTGAGGATTGAAGTTGGCGTGCTGGCGAATCGCAGCTTGCAAGCCAAATTTACAGAATAGATGTCGCTGCTGTGCTTCGTCCATCTGATGGAGTCAGCTTGCTGATCATGCAGTGTCACTCCTGAAGAGTTGTTTTGACGCACATTCAAATAAATTCCGACACCAGAATCAGAATGTTCCCATGTTGTTCTGTGTGATTTGTTAAATTATACACCCTCTGTAAAGAAATATAAGTATTTTTAGATCACTATTAGTGATCTAAATGATTTTATATTTCTATAAATTTTTTTAGAGAAAAGGCATATGCCCGATTTTATAAAAGCCACCTGGCAGAGTCACACCGAAACAACTACCAGAAAGTTTAACCACACGCGCACACGGCCCACCACCACATATAAGATGACCAGGGTTCAGCGGCACACAGGCACAAATCACACAACAAAAACAAGCACGCGGGCCAACCACCTACTGCTAGGAAAGGAACAACAAACTACGAGGGCACATCGGCTGGAGGAGAAGATAAAAGATTAGTAGACGCCCGAACTTTACTGATCAGCACCTCCAACCCGTCCGAGTCCACCACCTTAGTCAATAATTTCCATTGTTGCAAAAGGATAAACATTTTAAAGAGAACATCAGCAGGTTTGTTAGAGAACACACCCTCAATGGTGAATTTATTTCTAGCAGTCCACAGCGACCAGCATAGAGCACCTAGACCAACCCAGAAAATCCTCTTAGATTGGCCCTAAATATTAGAAGTTAACAAATGAACATCCGCAAATGAGGAGGGGGGCAAGAGGTTTGCAGCCACGATCGGGCACAACTCCACATCAACTTTGCCCAAAGGACATGCAAAAAAGATATGGTTGGTGTCCTCCTGCACCGAGCATAGTTTGCAAGCACCCGAGCCAGGGCCGTTCCTTTTTCGAATCTGGTCAGCAGCAGGTAGCTTACCCCTAGTGGCCTGCCAGAGGAAGATCTTGATCTTGGGGGGGGGGGGATCCTGGTAGCCCAAATGGGTTTGAACTTAGAAGTGGGGGTACCCGCCACAATCCTAGATTATAGAGATTTAACGGAGAAATTTATGGAAGCAGAATGAGGCCAAGACACCAGGTCCTCCTCCTCCGAGAGGGTTGGGAACAAAGCAGCAAGCCGCTGCCAGTCCACCAGCTCTACAGGAGAAAGGGACCCACGGAAACCCAAGTCCCAATTGTTTCGGGAGAGCTCAGAGATTGAGATCTCAGGCGAGGGGCAGTAAGAAAAAAGAATAGGAAAAGCAACAGCAAGAGTGGAGTCACTAGTCCAGCCAAAAACGAGTGGAGGATCCTTCTTGACCAAGAATTTAGCATGATCCCCGAAAACATCTCTGACCCGAACGAGATCTCTCCAAAATTGAGATCCATGGTTTGCTGAAGCAAACATGGGACTGCCATTGGGGAAATATCCCATTGTATTTCTCTACTGAGAGAGTACTTACACTAATGCAGAAAAGCCTAGCTATGGCGTGGCAAAAAGGGCCTTGCTGGCATAGGCACCCAACGCCAGCAATATGGCGCCATAGTTAAAAAATAGTGGTGGCATTGGAGTCCACGCCAGGACTATTTAGAATACCTATGGCATGGGGTTATGTTGTATGCCTGTATTATGACCTATATCTATGGCGTACACATTATTCCGACATCAGAAATAACTGAAAAACATTGCAGGTGTTGTACCTTCTGAGCACGCCATTACTTAATTTGTATGCATCTGAAAATCGCTGCCACGACTGCTGGAAAGGGCACCATTTGCCTGGAAGAATAAGGTAACAAATAAGGGCAATTGAAAGGCATTTTAGATTCGTAGATAGTGTTTAAATGATTAGTTAAGATAGCTGGTGATCAAGTTTTGAAGTACTATCACACAAAACCACACGAACATGTAGTTGATCGAGCTAGAAGTATTGTAGTACCAACATCATAAGTAGCTGACACTATCCTATCACATATCGACATAAGGATCATCAAAGTATTTCTTCACCGGATTCGCGATAGAAATAGGACCATCAGCATCAAGCCACTGCTTCCGAAGGCGAGCTTTTATCTCCTCCGGGCCGGAAGGTGCGCCGCCGTTGAAAACCCTACAATGGTCGATGACATCCTTGTGGAGGATGGTAGCAAACTTCACCTGGATGCGTCTGAATTTATCTCTGTTATTTCCCGGGCTAATTTTCTCCATTTTGTTCCCCCATGCAATGACGTCTGAGTTCTAAGGTGTTCTCCCTCCCGTATGTACTCCTCCATGTGGTGGGCAACATAGTAGACGTCTATATCACTGTTTTCCCTGCATGCAACAAAAGTCAGTTTTATGGCCGAAACATACCGCTTTAAACTTGTCAAACTTGCGATATCCGTCTCTAATCACTCCTTCCTGTCTGGTATACTCGAAAAGTGCTTCATCTAGGACCTTCTTGATGCCTCTGTAGTCTTTTTTCATTTTCCTCATCGAATCCAAGAAATAAGTTTTGACAAACTTCGGGATAATAACGATGAGGACACGATGTTCTCTGCATACAAAGTCGATCCAGTTAATTAGTGGTGTTACGTGGAAGCATGCATAATGAGATTGTATGAAATAGTAATCTGGCTAGAGAGAATGACTTACTTCACATAGTAGGGGACAAGAAGGCAATCTTTGTCCATGTTGGCAATCATGAAGTCTGTCAAATACTTCCGCATAGCTTGTCGGCGCTCATGGTGATTGGTGTTTGTCTAGTGCATAAGGTAAGGGGCCGCTACCGCGACATCCTTGTTGATCTCACATTTGGCAATGTAGGCATCATTGATTGCCCATAGGTGTACCAAGGAAGAACTAAGCTTCATTAGACCAAACATGTTGAAGATTTCTTCGAACGACACATAAAATATTTCTGCGGGGAAATCATCGCACAAACCAAGATTTGGTGGCACCATCACTGAAAAAACAGGGTGAAACCCACCTCTAGCGAGAATGCATACTTCTCCCTAGTTAGAACCGTGTCATGCAGAATCCTCAATTCTATTTGCAGAAGATCGCTGAGCTCCTTTGGAAGGATGGGATCACCTGGGGATGGTAATCCTGCCATTGAACGACATGAAGAACTTGTTTACTCTTCTGAACCGGTTGGATGGCAGCATGTGCCTTCGTCTTATTACCATCTGGTCTCTTTATCTTTTTCTTGCATGTCAGGTTAGGCTGACTGGCTATATTGTCTGGCAATGCATTTGTGACCGTCGCATTGAGTGTGTTTGGGCACAGAAATATTCCCCTGTGTGGTGGCACCTGTGTGTCTGGTGGTGTGAAGTCCTCATTGAAAAGATTCTTCTGGCAAGGAACAACACGTTCTTGTTGAGCAAGCAGAGGCATAGATGAGAATCTAAGAGCAGGACCAACAAATATAGGTCCATCAAGTTTGCATATATTGGGAGCTGATTTCTGATATTCGTTAATAAGGAAGTATCAATTGATAAGTAATTTGTCCTCACCGCCGTAATCACCACCATTAACATGGCCCTCACCGCCCAAATCTCCACCATTGACATGGTCCGCACCGCCAAAATCACCACCATTGACATGGTCCTCACCGTTGACAACCACATTGTCGTGGTCCTCACCGACATGCACATTGTCGGCGTTATGAACTTCATCTTGAATCTGACCCAAAGGAGATGGTCCTCGCCCACGTGTGCTGTCATTGTTCATCTGCTGCCAAGTTGGGAAGATTTGGACGTTTCCTAGCTGAATTTGATTCTTCGGCCACTGCATTGGCCAACCCAAACATTCTGAGAGGGTCAACTGGCTATTGGCACCCGGAGGTTGTATCGTAGGAGAAATATCTTCGAAACCCCTTATGACAACAGACACCTCAACTTTGAAGATCCCCTCAGGCATGGCCACTTCGTGCATCATGGTATCTTTGGGGTGAATGATCGACCCAATTGCAGCTTTAACCAGTTCATCACACACATAAGCTAAGAGACTGCATGGAGTGTCTTCAGTAATAGAGTTGATAGCATCCATTGCTAACGGCTTACCAATGAAAGTGACACAATGCTGGCTGCTATCCTTGGCCAAATTAGTTTGGATCACAACATTTCCTAGTTCGCTGTTCTTGATCCAATTCTTCACGCTCTCGATTAGTGAAGGCATCATGGCTTTGGCTTGGGCTTGGCTTTGAATGTTGATGCATTCTTCGATGTTGGCTGTGGCTGCGGCCGTGGCTTCCCTTATTTGCTGTTCAATGCTCCGCTTGTTGGCTCTCTTCCTCTGTCATTGCAGCTCCCAGTCTTCGGGATAATGATAGTCTCATCTGGCACTGCATCCAGCACCGTTCACACGGCCACCCGTCGACGGTGCTAACGACTCCTTACCAAGGTTAATGTTGATTGTCTGGTTAAGAGGAGTGTTCCACCTGGCCGACGACCCTTGTGAGCTATGAGGTTCTACATGCTGCCTTGCCAGTTCTTCTTCTAGTTTCCTCGTTTGATGATCCGTGGTAAATTCCCCTGTCTTTTGATCATAATGGCACCGTCCCTCACATAGTTATATTCAAGGGGGTCCTTGAATTGCGCGAAGTGGTTTGGGATGCCCTTTGATGTAAGTCTAGCATCCTGCTTGTCCCATACGAGCTTCTTCCCAACAAAACCACGGCTACCCAAGGTGTGGTTACTTAATGTCTTCGATCGCATTTCCTTCCCCCATGAAGACTGTTCATAACTGAGTTCTCCTGATTTTGCATCTTGAAAATGCACTACAGGAATCCTGGAATTTGCCGTCCGCCATGGCTGACGGCAAAGGGCAGGACCCCGGACGACAAAGGCCTTTGTCGTCCGTCAATAGACGGCAAACATTATGGTAAAGAAAATTTTGGTAAAGAGGTTCTTTGCCATCCTCCTTGTGCCCACGGATGGCAAAGAATCTTTGTCGTGGGGGAGCAGACGACAAAGAGCATGGACGGCAGACCCACGGGATTAGGGCCATCAAGTGTTAACGATAGTCTTTGCCGTTTGCCTGGGGTCCACCCTTTGCCGTCTGCCTTAGGCCCCCCTTTGCTGTCCGTGGGCTGACGACAAAGAAGCCTTAGGGAGCAGGGGTTTAAGGCCCTTTGCCGCCTGGGATCGCCCTTTGCCGTTTGCCTTAGGCCCCCGTTTGCTGTCCGTGGGCAGACGACAAAGAGTAACCAAAATGTCTCTTTTATTTTATTTTTTATTATAAAATTTTTCACAGCAATATATATATATATTCCACAGAAATAATGTTGTTGCCATACAGATAACAATATTAAAATAAGTTTCATCCATACATACATATTATGCAAGTTTCATTCGTACCAAACCATATTACAATAGTTTCATCCATACATACATAGTTTCAAATCCATATGTAGCAAGTGTCACATTGTTCATCGATACAAAATAAAAAAATACAAGTAACCCAAGCACTCCATCAATGCAAACTTCTGTGAAGTGAATGTAATGTGCAAAATGTGAAATAAGAAAATTAGAAGAAGAAGACTAGATGAAGAAGAGAACTAAGTAAGCTTATTATGTCATTTATGAGAGAACTTAGTTAAGTATAGGTAATTTTTGATAAAATAGGCCATGTTGGAGCTAATTTAGCTTACTACATCATTTAAGAGGAAACTAAGCCAACTATATGTCATTTTAGAGCAAACTTCGGTAAAAATAGGTCATTTTTGAGTTAACTATGCTTATTATGCCATTTCGGAGCTAAATAAGCTAATTATAGGTCATTTAATAGCTAAGTTGGGTAAAATAGGTCATTTTTGTGCTAGGTAAGCTTATTATGTCATTTAGGAGAGAACTAAGCTAAGTATAGGACATTTTTGATAAAATAGACCATTTTGGAGCTAATTTAGCTTTCTATGTCATTTAGGAGGAAACTAAGCTAAATATATGTCATTTTAGAGCTAACTTAGGTAAAAATGGGTCATTTAGGAGCTAACTATGCTTATTATGCCATTTTGAAGCTAACTAAGCTAATTATACGTCATTTAATAGCTAACTTTAGTAAAATAGGTCATTTTGGAGCTAGCTAAGCTTATTATGCCATTTTGGAGCTAACTAAGTGAAGTATAGGTCATTTTGATAAAATAGGCCATTCTAGAGCTAATTTAGCTTACTACGTCATTTAGGAGGAAACTAAGCTAACTATATGTCATTTAGAGCTAAATTAGGTAAAAATAGGTCATTTAGGAGCTAACTATGCTTATTATGCCATTTTGGAGCTAACTAAGCTAAGTATAGGTCATTTAATATCTAAGCTAGTTACAATAGGCAATTTTGGAGCTAGGTAAGCTTATTAGGCCATTTAGGAGAGAACTAAGCTAAGTATATGTCATTTTTGATAAAATAGGCCATTTTGGAGCTAATTTAGCTTACTATGTCATTTAGGAGGAAACTAAGCTAAGTATATGTCATTTTTGATAAAATATGCCATTTTGGAGCTAATTAGCTTACTATGTCATTTAGGAGGAAACTAAGCTAAATATATGTCATTTTAGAGCTAACTTAGGTAAAAATAGGTCATTTAGGAGCTAACTATGCTTATTATGCCATTTTGAAGCTAACTAAGCTAATTATGGGTCATTTAATAGCTAACTTTGGTAATATAGGTCATTTTGGAGGTAGCTAAGCTTATTATGCCATTTTGGAGCTAACTAAGCTAATTATAGATCATTTTATAGCTAACTTGGGCAAAATAGGTCATTTTGGAGCTAACTAAGCTTATTATGCAAGTTTGGAGCTACCTAAGCTTATTATGTCATTTAGGAGGAAACTAAGCTAAGTATAGGTCATTCTAGAGCTAACTTGGGTAAAATATGTCATTTGGAGCTAAGGTAAGGTAACTAACCATCATTATGCGGTTGTTAAGCAAAACACTAGAAAAAACATACCATTCTCGTCAGCACGGAGGTGAAGCATGGTGGCTGTGGCTTGTTTCACCTGGAGAAGGCTACCCTATAGAAGGGTCGTGCGATGCGTTTGGGGAGATATTCTATACCAAACATCAGTTGCAATGTGTCGTTAGCATGATGACACTCAAAAGATCACTGCATTCAAATGAAACTCACCGTCCCCGCCATGTTAATGACTGGCATCGTCGGAGGGACGTGACCGGTCTTCTCGCACATAGACTGTACATTTGGTTTTGACAAGTCAAACTTTTTAGTTATTAATGAAACAAATATTAAAACACAATATTTGACAAATATGAAGAAGAAACTTACCACGAAGAGCTCGTACATGGCCCTGTTAGACACATCGTTTCGTGCCCTCTCTGCCTCCAACAACGCAGCCGTCCTCTCCTCCATCTCCTTCATATCCTTATCCTTCGCCACCAAAAGAGCCTGCATTGCCTCTCTCTCCTTCAGAATAGCAGCCTGCAACACAACTCATTGTTAGCATTGTAATCATATTGGTTCGCACACACAATGTAATGCGGAAAGATAGTTGAGTCCATTAAACTAACCTCGATGGCGAGCTCGACTGGCCGTGGACGAGGTGTTATCTCAGGACATGAGCTCGTTTGGCGTGCCTTTATCTGCTGGAGAGTGTTAGGACAACATATAAGGCCGTCTCCAATGGCGATCGAGCCATGGGGCCTCCCCTTGCCAGCTATCATCATCAGCTCTGGATTAATAGGCCCCTGGCTCGGGTTAAAGTCCTCCCCTTTCCTCGCCTTCCCGTGATCTCTGTACTTCATGATCTTGTGGTGGGAGGAGATGTTGGTGAAGTTTTCGGGATGATCGAGGTCAGACTCAAAGAATGCCTTGACCTTCTTGTACGAGGCAGTATGGGCCATCGCATAGAGGGCATACATCTCTGGCACCTCCGTCTTACTGTGACGCGCCTAAAAGAGAGAGAGGAAAAATTATTAGTAAAGGGATCAAGCTAGCATTAAGAATGAATTGCATGAGTCATGAAGCAAACCACATACCTAGTTCTCACCAAACTCATTTAAGTTGACACTCCCTTGATGGTGTGGCACACCAACCATTTTGCCATGCCTCTCCTTGGCATTGTTGTGGCTGGCCTGCCACTTTTCGGAGCACCACTGATCCACCAAGGCCTCCCAACAATCCATCTTATCCACACACCATCTCGGGGGCATCTAAGTTAATAAAGAGAAATTTGTAAAGGAATTATCGACGCAATAGCACATTTCTGGTGGGGAGACGAGGAGAACCAGAGGAGAATGCATTGGATGGCCTGGTGGAAAATGTGTGTACCTAAGAATCAAGGAGGGATGGGGTTTCGTGATATTCACTCCTTCAATTTAGCTTTACTAGCCAAACATGCGTGGCGTCTAATTGATGAACTTGATTCTTTGTGCGCTACTATCCTTAGAGCTAAGTACTATCAAGATGGGGACTTACTGAACACAAAGCTTAGAAAAGGGTCTTCTTTTACTTGGCAAAGTATCATGGCAGGTATAGAATCTTTAAAACACGGATATATTTGGTGTGTGGGGAATGGACAAAACATTAATATCTGGGAAGATTCTTGGATTCCCAATTGTGCCACAAGGAAAATAGTGACACCTAAAGGGGGACAACTCTTGACTAAGGTATGTGACCTGATTAACCCTGCCCTGAACAGTTGGGATGAAGACCTCATCAGACAAACAGTCTGGCCCGTTGATGCACAATGGATTCTTTCAATTCCACTACCACAATTTGATATGCCTGACTTCGTTGCGTGGAGCTAGACGAAGAATGGTAGATTCTTAGTTCGTGCTGCCTATTATGTGGAGTGGGATTACCAGTATGGAAACAAATTAAGACACTTCAATGGAATGGGACTAACAACAACTAATCCTATTTGGAGGAAAACTTGGAATTTGTCTTGCCCAACAAAAGTTAATTTTTTTATTTGGCGTACTCTTCACGGCACACTCCCATGTCGAGTTACTCTCGCAAATAGACATATGAAGATTTCGCCAATTTGTCCTGTTTGTTCAGAAGGTATAGAAGATACAAAACATATGTTATTCCTATGTGGTAAAGCCAAGGAGGTTTGGAAGAGGTTAGGGATGGATGATATTATTACTAGGGCGTGCAAAATTGACCACGCGGGAGAAGAGGTATTATCTTATCTTTTGCTTATGCCTGACCAAGAAATGTGTATCTTGGGCCATCACGATGTGCGTGAAATGATCGCTATTACAGCGTGGTACTTGTGGTGGGAGAGACGGAAAACAATATATAAGGAGGTATCGCAAAATGCATTGCAGATCTCCATGGTGATCCTAGCCCTTACGTCAAACTACGTTAATGCATCATCCACAAAGGTGTCTATGAAAAAGGGGGGTTGGTCTTGTCCCCCCAGGGGGTTTGTTAAACTTAATTTTGACGCTTCTTTCGATCATGACCTCCTTAGGGGAACGATGGGGGCGGTTCTATGAGATGATAAAGGCAGGTTCATTGAGGGAGGAAATGAGAAGATTGACTATTGTGCGGATGTCCTAACGACGGAAGCTCTTGCCCTAAAGTTTGGACTAGCTCTAGCACAGAGGGTGGGCTGTAACCGACTCATCATTAATTCAGATAATCTTGAGGTGATTGAAACTATGCAGGATGGAGGGCAGTCGGCGGGAGCAGCGGCAACCATCTACGATGATTGTTACCATTATGCATGCGATTTTATTAGTACGAGGTTCAAACATTGTAATAGAGAAGCAAATAAAGTAGCTCATGAACTAGCTAGATTAGCAAAATTTTCTGTGACTTCACATTGGTTTGAGGAACCTGTGTGTGAAATTGTAAAATTCCTCATAGACGATGTAATGCTATTTTCGAATGAATAAAGGTTTGTTTTATTTCAAAAAAAGAGAAATTTGAGCGCTACGCGTAAGAATCAAATCAAGGAAACTAAGACAAGGCCCTAAAAATATGTAATTACCTTCATGTAATGCTCCTTCTCCATCTTAGAATCGTGGCATTTCGTCTTTTCCTTCCTAATATGCCGCGAGGCGTAGTAGTCTCGAACAACCTGCACCCGAGCCTCGTTCCAAAGGTTTTGAAGTAGGCGGTGGCATTCGGTTTCGATAACCTTTTCCGCGGCCTCCTCGTATCCCTCCTCACACCTGTAGAAGGTCTGCAAATGAGACAACACTGATTAGTACAATAACTAGCTATTGCTGATTTTTAATTGTGTAAAGGAGAAATTACCTAGAACTGTCTGATCACCATGTCGGCCCTCGTGTGGCACAAAACACCGTCGATCTCCACCTCCGGTGGGGCTGGGGCACCCCAGTAGTTCTCCCAGGTCATTCCTACCTCTCGACCCCGATCGAGCAACATAACAAACCCTGGGAAGTTTTGCCAGCAAACCACACCAAGGATGCTGTTGAGCTTGCGGACACCCTTGGCAACAATCCAACCCCTACAGTATGACAAATTAAAGCCAACACATTAGATATTTGAGAAAACGTGAAGAAAAAAGTTAAATAAGAGTAAATGAACTTACTTGTCCCCATTTGGCTGAATCGACCACCTCTGCTCGCGGGTCGCTGGCACGGGCGGGAGCCCCGTACTACCACACTGGTAGACGGTGGCTCCCTCACCCTGCTCCTCGTTTATATCAGCATGGCCACTTGGCTCCGGCTGACCCAGATCAGGCCAGGTATCCCACTGGGTCTCTTGGGATGTACCCTCATCCCTGCTTTGCTCCGGAGTCTCCTGGAAGGAAGCCTCTGGGACACGAGTCTCGTGGATCGAAGGCTCATTGACGTGAGGCTCGTGAACCAGAGTCCGTGTAGCCTCCACCTCAGACGGGTCCACCCTAGCAGTCCTGTGCTCAGGTGAATCAGCTGGGGGTGGCGGCGAGGAAGGCATGGCAGCCACCCTACCTCTCCTGCGGCCACGTGTACCTTTAGTAGCTCTCTTCTTCGCGGGGGGTCGACCTCCTCCCACGGGGGCCGCGATTGTCAAAGAAGTGGCCACTACATGCAGAGTAGAGAGCAACACTCTCCGGAGAGATGGGGCAGGAATGGGAGTACCCATCCCACCACCCGCCGACAAACAAGGAGCCTTAGAGTGCTCTCGACCCTTTTCCACCATCTTTCAACACCTGCCATGACAAAGAGTAAATAAAATTAGTACAACATAAATACCAACATGAGTAATAAAATGTATATAATTTAAGTGTATCATCATCATAAATACCAACATGAGTAATAAAAATTGAATACCTAACATGAACTTAAAATTTATATATGTATATAATAATAGTTGAATACCTGACATGAACTAATAATAATCTTGATCGTCTATATATGCTTTGGGATCAATAAATGCATTATGATCATCACTATCATCAATAAATGCATCATCATCATCACTATCAGGAAGAACATGTGGAAGGCCTTCATTATGTAATTGGTCAAGCAGTGACAGGTCATCCGCAGCAGTAACCTCTTCTTCTTTCGCTCTTCCTGTTCCGGCTCAGGGGTTAAGATGGATTCACTGTCGCTGTCTACTTCAATGTTCTGGGGTGAAGTAGAGCGGTTCTTGAAATGTTTTCTGGACATACGTGTTTCTTGGAAGAATTTTCCTTCATATGTGTTTGGGTTAATGTGAGGTTCATAATCCTCTTCATTGATGGTAGGTGGTCTAAAACTTGGCGGCACTTCATAAACGACATCCCATCCTTTCAGATTTGGATTAGTTTGGTAGGCCCACGGTAGATAGAAAACTTGTGTCGCGTGTTGAGTCATAATATAGACATCGGGAACATCTAAATGGGTGCTTTGGTTGATTTCGACTAGCCCTATATGTTCACGAGTCCTTCTAGTCTCCTTCGGCTAAAACCAATAACATTTGAAGACTACGACGGTTGGTGGGTTTTCACCATAGAATAGAAGTTCATAAATTTCTTCAACTCTTCCATAATACTCGGTACCTCCTTCGTCGATAGTAGAGACACAAAAATCTGTAGTCTTTAGGTCAGGCATAGATAGCTCTCTGCCAAAGGTACGAAAGCGATACCCGTTGATGTCGTATTTGTCAAATGAACGGACCTTATAGTCAAAATCGTTAGTGACTTGTCTCAACTCGGCGTCCATAGACTCTGCATCAGCCTACAAGTTTAATATGAAAGAATGGATGCATTAACCGCAAATTAGACCAAGAAATCAAATGGTCCATTAATGGTAATTAATTACCCTTTGTTTGAACCAAGAGATGAAACCGGGATAGTCGCCTCCATGCTTTGCCAGAAGCTCATACTCTTCGACGGAATCCTTTTCGATGACCGCTCCGTCCGAGAATTCGGTGATGTATCGACTATATCAAATATCTGGGAATAAGAGCAGTTCAAAGGAATTAGAAGTTGTGGAACAATAATTTACTGAGAACTTACTCGATGTACGACCGCACTTTTGTTAGGTTGTTGAAGATATACAATGAAATGGTCCACCATTCTTTGACATCCAATGATTTCTCTTTCGAAGCACCGGCTGGTGCGAGCTTCCCTTTGAATGGGCTGAGGTTGGATCGACCTTTTTTAGGATCACCATCATTGTATCAGGCTTCGGGTTATGCAAATGATGATTTTTGGCTTCGTAGTGTGCTGTCATGAAGTTTGCCGCCTCCTCAGTAATGAATGACTCGGCCATCGATGCTTCAATTCTATGTCTATTCTACATTTAGCTCGAAGAGTCTTCTGAATCCTCTTAGTTGAGAAGCACCATCGATTTTGAACGCCCCCCAATCTTGCCTCGGTCGGGAGATGCAAAATCAAATGCTGCATTGGATTAAAGAAGCCCAGTGGAAAGATCCTTTCTAATTTGCAGATCAACTCCGGCGCCAACTCTTCCATTTCATCTAGCATGCTAGGCGATAGTTCTTTCGCACAAAGAGAACGGAACAAATAGCTCAGCTCTGCCAGTACTATCCATTCATCCTCAGGGATAAAGCCACGCAACATCACCGGCATTACCCGCTCATGCCATATGTGCCAATCCTGACTCTTGAGACCAAATATTATCAATTTTTCAAGAGTTGCTCCCCTCTTTACATTCGCAGCATACCCATCAGGGAACATCAATCGCATTTTCACCCACAATAGCATTTCCCTCATAGCTTGCCTTCCAAGATTGAACCATGCCTTTGGCTTCTCTACGCTTTGCTTTCCTTTTCGTTGTCGCAAGTTTTGTAACGGTCTATCACATAGAGCCTCCTAGTCGATTCTAGCCTTAGGATTATCCTTTGACTTCCCCTCTATGCCGGACAATGTACCAAAAATGGCCTCCGCCATATTCTTTTCCGTGTGCATCATGTTGATGTTGTGTGGGCAAATGAGGTCTTTGAAGTAAGGCAGATCCCATAAGCATGACTCGTGAGTCCAGGCGTGTTCTGTATTATACCCTTTGAAATACCCTGGATGCAAAGGATCAGGCTCGAGAGCGTTTAACTGATCAAGGGTCTATTGGCCTGTCAACGGAGGTGGTGTAGTGTTTTTGAAAACTCTACCTTTGATGAAATTCTTCTTTTCTTTTGAACTTATGGTCAGGATCGCGGAACTGTCTATGCATGTCGAAGCAAGAAAACTTGCAACCCGCCTGCAGCCAACAAACTGAAGAGTTGCCTTGCATGTGGGGCATGGGAACCTTCCATGCACACACCAGCCAATGAATAGCGCATACAACAGATAGTCATGCGTCGAGTACATGTACCGCACATGCATTTTGAAGTTTTTTTGGTAGGGGCATCGTATGTCTTGATCCCATTATCCCGGGCTTCTTGCAATTCATCCTTAAGCAGCTACATGTACACATTCATATTCTTCCCCGGATATTTGGGCCCTGGAATTGTCAACGCTAGGAAAATGTTCTTTCTTTTTATAATCTCTCCGGGGGGGAGATTGAGTGGAATGACAAATACAGGCCAACAACTGTATTGTGCTGCCGTCATACCATACACATTGAACCCATCCATGCTGATGGAAACTCGAAGGTGCCTTGGATCTGCCGATTTATCCTTATGTAATACATCGAAGTGCTTCCACGCAAAAGCATCTGAAGTGTGTACCAACATCTTGTTCCCATCCGCATCTAGTTTGGTTCTTTTGCCCAATTTGTGCCATGTCATCTGTCTGTCCGTCTCTTCGACCATGAAAATACATTGAAGTCTTGGTACGATTGGCAGATGCCAAAGAACATTAATGGGGACTTTGGTCTGAATCTTCTCACCCATACCGTTGTCTACCACAATATACCAGGAAGAATTGCAAATGGGGCAATAGTTCAAGGCCGCATACTCAAGCCTAAATAAGGCACATCCATTCTCACAGGCATGTATCTTCTCATAGGGCATCTTAAGTACACGGGGGATTTTGTCTGACTGGTATAGGTTTGCAAGCAGTACATGGACTTTGTGTAGAAAGCGTCCAAATATTGTCATCATTGCGTCGTAGCATTCTCTGCCTAGGTTGAATTGAGCCTTCAGAGCCATTACTTGCACGATGGGATCCAGCTGACAAAGCTTAGTGTGCTCGTGAAGAGGATGTTTTGAAGACTCCAACATTTCATAGAAGGCCTTTGCAGATTCCTCCATCTCATCGTCCGAATCCCGAGCATCATCAAAGTCTTGCACCATGTCTTCGATCCCGTACCATGCTCCTCGGTGCGACGACGAACCACCACAGCTCTGGCACGTTGGTCAGACTCACCATGAAAAGTCCACACCGTATAATTAGCCGTAAAACCTCACTTCTGCAGGTGTTCACCCATTTCAAACTCTGTCCGCTTTTTACAGTTGTTGCATTTGGGACAGGAGCACCATGTTTTTTGCTGGCCATTTGCAAATGCGGCTCTCACAAACCCCTGGTTCTTGTTAACCATTCATTGGTCATGTCTTTCTGACTAGGGTGACCAGTGTACATCCAAGCACCATCACCCATCGTCTTCTCCTTCTCCTTCACGAAATCACTACACATTTAAATCGACGTGATCAACAAGAATGTTTAATCCCGATAGAAATATATATATATATATATATATATATATATATATAAAACTACTACTTTTCCACATCTATTTTGTTCTTTTTCTCGTCTATATCTTCTTCTTTCTCCTATGTTTCTTCTTCTTCTTCTTCTTCTTCTGTTCTTCTTCTCCCTTTATTCTTCTTCTTTCTCCTCTTCTTCTGTTTTTCCTCTTCTTCTTGTCTTCTTCTTCTCCTCCTTTTCTTCTTCTTTCTCCTCTTCTTCTTCTCCTCTTTTTCTTCTTCTTTCTCCTCTTCTTCTCTCTTTCCTCTTCTTCTTTCTCCTATTTTTCTTCTTCTTTCTTCTTCTTTTTCTTTTCATTTTTCCTCTTATTTCCCCTCTTATCCTTTTTTCCCTCTTCTAATTATCTAATTATCTAAACCTAAACGTAAACCTAAATAAAATTAACACTAAACTAAATTTAACTAATAGTAGGACTAAAATTTAACTAATGATAGACCTAACTAAATAAGGTAAGTAACCCTAATAAAATCTTACTAACTACAACTAAACTACATTTTTTACATCTTTTACAATTAACTACAACTAACTAATACTAAAATAGAACAGAAAATTTACTAAAACAAAGAAAAAAATTGAAAAAACAGAGAGGGGGAGGGGGCTCACCGGAGTGGGGGAGGTGGAGGCCGGCGTTGGTGGAGGTGGAGGAGGCCGACACCGGAGTGGGGGCGTGGCCGGGGGCCGAAGGGGAAGGGGTGGCCGGAGGAGTGGCGGCCGGGGCGGGGCCGACCGGGGGAGGGCCAACCGGGGGCAAGGCCGTCCGGGGGAGGTGCGGCACGGGGGAGGTGGCTAGCGGCAGCGAGGGGGCTGGCAGCGGCGGTTGCAGGGGGAAGGAGGGTGGAGTGAGGGAGGAAGAGAGTGAGAGAGAGAGGAGTGGGGGCGGGGACAGCCGTTAGTAGGGCATATCCTTTGCCATCTGCCCCCAGACGGCAAAGAGAGCCAGGGCGGATGGCAAAGGAGCCCCGGACGGCAAAGATCCCGTCCGTTTGGACCTGGCCAAGCCCAAGGTCTAGTGGGACCCACCTTAGCTCTTTGTCGTCTGCCCCAGCTCTCTTTGCCGTCTGGGGGCAGACGACAAAGAACTGACACATGGAAAACAGTGCCTTTGCCATGTGCCAATTCTTTGTCGTGTGCTTTGTGACAGCAGACGACAAAGAGCATCTTTGCCATGTGTCAGCAGACGGCAAAGGCCTGGCACATGGCAAATAAGTGAATTCCATTAGCGATGTTCCAATCATCTACACTAATGGTAGGCCACTTCTGCTGGATCTCGGAGATGTCTATGTCGGGTTTCGTTGCAATATCTTTTCTTGCTGCAGAGTTCCAAGAACTCAAATTCTCCGAGAACTTATGGATTGTAGGTCTGTTTACCTGATTTTTTGGGTATGATGGGTTGTCATACTCCTCAGAAAATTTGAATCTTGCATGCTCCCTTCTTGTGAGGAGTTCATATCCCTTAAATTTGTGTCGTTGATGGAGCAAACTTCTCGATCATAAAACACGAAGGGCGTTGCCATAGTGAGCAGCGACTTTTCGCGTACTAACAGGCTCACTAGTCTCGTTAACTCGTGTGACGACGAGCTTGTCGGTGCCTATAGCATTTCGGCTCCTAGGTTTTCGCTGCTTCTTGGATTTTGAAACATGCTCGTCGACCTCCACATCCTCCTCTTTCGCGGGAGAACACTCCTCTGTGTCCTCTCTATCAATGTCAATATCATGATTACTTTCCGCACCAGGAGGAACACTATAGCCTCTGCCTCTCATGTAGTAGTCATCTGGATTAAGCTCATCATCATAATCTTCCCATCCTTGCGCATTCGTAAATGCATCACCCTCTGGTGCCAAATGTGTCGAAGAAGAGTCCTGCAGATCGTTCGTTTGATCAGACGTCTACAAAAACAAAACAATGGCAACCTTATTCATTCATATATAAAATACAAAATTTCAGCATGACCTTTGCTAAAATAAGGACACATTGGTTGTCAAGAATTTGGCGAAACGGAAATTAATCAACGTTTCGCCAAAACATTGGCAACCGTATGCATTCCCTTCAAACAACACACAAGCAACCACTTTTCCATCGAAACAAAATTTGAACCACAACATTTCCTTGAACACATTTCGAGCATTTACCGAAGGAATCGAGGAGGCGGCAGGGGAGGTTGAGGTCGTTTGGCCCGACAACAGGAATAAAGGTGGCTCAAGGTCGATGCGATTGGGGGCAGACGGCGAGGTTGAGGCGATTGGGATAGACGAGTTGAGAGGCGGCGACCAGAGGGGAAGGTGGGCGCTGGCAGGGAGGGAGAGGGTGGCGGCGATGACAACGAAGGTGGCGGCGACGCCAGGGGAGGGTGTGGCGGCGACGACGACGAAGGTGGTGGCGGTGGCGCACAGAGTGTAAGGCGTACGAGCGCGCGAAACAAAAGTTTGGGGGTGAACATTTCCCCCCAAATGGGCAAAGACACTAGAAAAATAGATATGGCTTTGGTGACGTATGCAACGCCATAGATATATTAGTTATATCATTGGTGGTGTCACTAATGACATAGCTATTTTTCTTCCAAAATTACATCAACTTAATTAATTCAACTTCCGATGGTCAATACAAATGTAAAATAATAAAATACATTCAAGACAAAAATGTTAAAAAGGATTCAACAAGGTCACTCTGGAAGAAGATTTATTGCATGTACATACGCATCAATATTAAAATATCATCGGACTGCCGAATTAACATTAATAAAAAATAGATAAAAATCAACTATGACGTGTTGGGGAACGTCGCATGGGAAACAAAAATTTTCCTACGCACACGCAAACCTATCCATGGTGATGAGCATCTACGAGAGGGAGAGTGGATCTACGTACCCTTGTAGATCGCTAAGCGGGAAGCGTTAAGAAACGCGGTTGGTGTAGTCGAACATCTTCGCGATCCAAATCGCCGAGCGTCCCGCGATCCAATCACGAACCGTCCCGCGAACACATCATGATCCGTCCCGCGAACTCATCATGATCCGTCTCACGATCTTGATCACGATCTGTCCCGCGAACTCATCACGATCCGTTCCGTGATCACATCACGAACCGTCTCGCGATCTCGATCACGGTCCTTTCGATCTAGCGCCGAACGGACGACACCTCCGCGTTCAGCACACGTGCAGCTTGATGACGATCTCCACCGTCTCGATCCAGCGAGAGGAGGCGGAGAGGAGAGAGAGTTCACCGGCAGCGTGACGGCGCTCCGGTGATGGTGGTGGAGCAATTCCGGCAGGGCTTCGCCTAAGCGCTGCAGAAAACCGATCTAGAGGAGAAACTATGCACCGGTGAAACGGGTAGCACGTGGCCGGAAATTCTGTCCAAAAACCACCCAATCCACTAGTGTATATAGGAGGAGAGGAGAGGAGAGGCAGCCAAGGCCTTTGGGTCGGCCGAAATAGGAGGTGGGAGCAATCCTACTTCACCTCCAATCCTAGTTGGAGTAGGATTGCCTCCTATTGGCTGATTTTCCACTTTTTGCTTTAGGACTTTCTCTCCTGCGCCATGGGCCTTTGTGGCTGTTTTCCCAGCCCACTAAGGGCTGGTTATTATTCTCCCACAGCCCATGGACCTCTTGGGGTCGAAATACCCCTCCCGGAGGTCCCCCGGTACACTACCGGCACTCCCGGTACACTACCGATACTCCCGGTACACTACCGATGAGCCCGAAACTTTTCCGGCGACCAAACTGGGACATCCTATATATGAATCTTTACCTACGGACCATTCCGGAGATCCTCGTGACGTCCGGGATCTCATCCGGGACTCCGAACAACCTTCGGTCACCACCATACATAACTCTACACTACCGAAACGTCACCAAACCTTAAGTGTGCAGACCCTGCGGGTTCGAGAACTATGTAGACATGACCGAGACACCTCTATGGTCAATAACCAATGGCGGGACCTGGACATCCACATTGGTTCCTACATATTCTACGAAGATCTTTATCGGTCGAACCTCTATGTCAAGGATTCAGTTAATCCCGTATAACGTTCCCTTTGTTCTTCGGTATGTTACTTGCCCGAGATTCGATCGTCGGTATCTCCATACCTAGTTCAACCTCGTTACCGGCAAGTCTCTTTACTCATTCCGTAATACAAGATCCCGCAACTAACAATTAGTCACATTACTTGCAAGGCTTATTGTGATGTTGCATTACCGAGTGGGCCCCAAGATACCTCTCCGTCACACGGAGTAACAAATCCCAGTCTCGATCCATGCCAACTCAACAGACACCATCGGAGATACCTGTAGAGCACCTTTATAGTCACCCAGTTACGTTGCGACGTTTGATACACACAAGGCACTCCTCCGATATCTGTGAGTTGCATGATCTCATGGTCATAGGAACATATACTTGACATGCAGAAAACAGTAGCAATAAACTGACACGATCATATGCTATGTTTGTAGTTTGGGTCTTATCCATCACATCATTCTCCTAATGATGTGATCCCGTTATCAAATGACATCTCATGTCCATGGCTAGGAAACCTTAACCATCCTTTGATCAACGAGCTAGTCCATTAGAGGCATACTAGGGACATGGTTTTGTCTATGTATCCATACATGCATTTATGTCTCCGATCAATACAATTATAGCATGGATAATAAACGATTATCATGAACAAGGAAATATGATAATAACTAATTTATTATTGCCTCTAGGGCATATTTCCAACAGTCTCCCACTTGCACTAGAGTCAATAATCTAGTTCACATCACCATATGATTCGCATTGTTGTGAATCTAACACCCAATGAGTTCTGGGGCTTGATAATGCTTTGCATGTGAGAGAGGTCTTATAGTCAACGGGTCTGCGATATTTAAATCCGTGTGTACTTTGCAAATCTCTATGTCAAACCGTAAACACTGCTACCACACTCCACTTGGTACTATTTCCAAATGGCTTCTCCACTATACGTATCCAGATTGCTACTACTAGTCATCCGGATAGGTGTTAAAGCTTGCATCAACGTAACTCTTTACGACGAACTCTTTATCACCTCCATAATCAAGAAACATTTCCTTAGTCCTCTGGTTACTAAGGATAATTCCGACCGCTGTCCAGTGATCCACTCCTGGACCACACTTGTACCCCTTGACAGACTCATGGCAAGGCACACACAGGTGCGGTACACAGCATGGCATACTATACAGAGCCTATGGCTAAGGCATAGGGGACAACGTTCGTCCTTTCTCTTCCTTCTGCCGTGGTCGAGCTTTGAGTCTCACTCAACTTCACACCTTACAAATCAGGCGAGAACTCTTTCTCTGACTGATCCATTTTGAACTCTTTCAAAATCTTTGTCAAGGTATACACTCATTGAAAGTCTCATCAAGCATCTTGATCTATCTCTATAGATTTTGATGCTCAACAATTAGGTAGCTTTATCTAGGTCTTCCTTTGAAAATCACTTTCCAAATGACCGTTTTATGCTTTCCAGAAACTCTACATTATTTCTGATCAACAATATGTCATCCACATATACTTATCAGAAATTCTATAGTGCTCCCACTCACTTTATTGCAAATACAAGTTTCTCGTAAACTTTGTATAAACATCAAAACTTTGATCACCTCATCAAAGCGTATATTCCAACTCCGAGATGCTTGCTTTAGTCCATGGAAGGATCACCGAAGCATGCACACCTTTTAGCATCCTTAGGCCTGACAAAACCTTCTGGTTGTATCACATACAACCTTTCCTCAAGTAAACCATTAAGGAAACGATGTTTTGACATCCATCTGCCAGATTTCATAATTGAAAACACAACAACTACTAACATAATTCCAACAGACTTTATCACCACTACGAGTGAGAAAGTCTCATCGTAGTCAACTCCTTGAACTTGTCACAAACATCTTTGCAACAAGTCGAGCTTTACAAATAGTGACATTCACCATCAGTGTCTGTCTTCATTTTAAAGATCCATTTGTACTCAACGACCTGCCGTCCAACGAGCAAGTCTACCAAAGTCTACACTTGGTTTTCATACATGGATCCTATCTCAGATTTCATGGCCTCTAACCATTTGTCAGAATCCGGGCCCATCATCGCTTCTCCATAGCTCGTAGGTTCATCGTTGTCCAACAACATGATCTCCAAGACAGAGTTATCGTACCACTTAGGAGCAGTACACATCCTTGTCGACCTACGAAGTTTGATAGTAACTTGATCCTGAAGCTTCATGATCATCATCATTAACTTCCTCTTCAACTAACGTAGGCTTCACAGAAACATCTTTCTGTGCTGCGCTACTCTCTGGTTGAACAAAGGTTCAACAAACTCATCAAGTTCTATCTTCCTCCCACTCAATCCTTTCGAGATAAACATTTCCTCGAGAAAGGATCCATTTAAGCAACAAACATTTTGCACTAGGATCTGAGATTGAAGGTTCACCCAACTGATCTTAGGGTATTCTATGAAGATGCAATTTGTCCGCCTTGGGTTCGACCTCATTAGGTGAAAACATTTTCCACACAAGTGTCACATCCCAAAATATTAAAAATGACATCTTAGGTTTCTATCAAACCATAATTCACATGGTGTCATCTCAACGGATTTAGATGGTGCCCTATTTAAAGTGAATGTAGTTGTCTCTAATGCATAACCCCAAAATTATAGTAGTAAAACGACAAGAGACATCATATTACGCACCATGTCCAATAGAGCATAACTATGATGTTTGGACACACCATCACACTATGGTGTTCCAGGTGGCGTTTAGTTGTGAAACAACTTTCACATTGTCTTAAGTTGTATGCCAAACTCGTGACTCAGATATTCACCTCCACGATCATATCGCAGTCATTTTTATCTTCTTGTCACGATGATCTTTAAACTTCACTCTGAATTTGCTTGAACCTTTCAAACAATTTAGACTTGTGTTTCATTAAGTAAATATACACTATATCTACTCAAATCATCAGTGAAGGTAAGAAAATAACGATATCCACTGCACGCTACAAGACTCACTAGATTGCATACATCAACATGTATCATTTCCAATGAATCACTTGCCCGCTCCATCCAACGGGGTCCTTTAGTCATCTTGCCCAAGAGGCATGGTTCGCATGTCTCAACCGATTCGAAATCGAATGAGTCCAAATATCCATCAGCATGGAGTTTCTACATGCGCTTTATACCAATATGACATTTAGCGGCAGTGCCACAAGTATGTGGTACTATCATTATTAACTTTGTGTCTTTTGATATCAATGTTATGAACATGTGTAATACTACGATCAAGATTTCAACAAACCATTCTCACTGGGTGCATGACCATTGAAGGTATTATTCATGTAAACAGAATAACCATTATTCTCTAACTTAAATGAATAACCGTATTGCAATAAACATGATCTAATCATGTTCATGCTCAACGCAAAACACCAAATAACATTTATTTAGGTTCGTCACTAATCCTGAAGGTAGAGAGAGCGTGCGATGTTGATCACATCAAC
The DNA here is from genome assembly GCA_022496015.1 of Hordeum marinum. Lineage (NCBI taxonomy): Eukaryota > Viridiplantae > Streptophyta > Magnoliopsida > Poales > Poaceae > Hordeum > Hordeum marinum. Next base: position 226,720,915 of record CM039672.1, read on the forward strand.
CTTGGAAACACTTCCAACACATATCGTCACCTCACCCTTAGCTAGTTCTCCGTTTATTCCGTAGCTTTTATTTCGAGTTACTAACATTTAGCAACCGAACCGGTATCCAATACCCAGGTGCTACTAAGAGTACTAGCAAGGTACACATCAATAACTCGTATATCAAATATACTTCTGTCGATGTTGCCAGCCTTCTTATCTACCAAGTATCTAGGGTTGTTCCGCTTCAACGACCTCTCACCTCATAATAGAAGCACTTAGTCTCGGGTTTGAGTTCAACTTTGGGTTGCTTCACTGGAGCAGCAACTGACTTGCTATCCATGAAGTTTCCCTCCTTGCTCTTGCCCTTTTCGAAACTAGTGGTTTGATTAACCATCAACACTTGACGCTCCTTCTTGATTTCTACCTTCGCGGTGTCAAACATCGCGAACAGCTCAGGGATCAATACTTCTATCCCTGGTGTATTATAGTTCATCACTAAGTTCTAGTAGCTTTAGTGACAGTGACTTGGAGAACTATATCAATCACTATCTTATCTGGAAGATCAACTCCCACTTGATTCAAGCGATTGGAGTACCCAGACAATCTGAGTACATGCTCAACAATTGAGCTATTCTCCTTCATCTTACAGGCAAAGAATCTTGTTGGAGATCTCATATCTCGCAACACAGGCACGAGCCTGAGATCACAATCTCTGCTCCTAGAACATCTCATATGTTCCGTGACGTTCAAAACATTTCGGAGCCTCAATTCTAAGTCATAATGCATGACGCACTAAACTATCAAGTAGTCATCGAAACGTGCCTGTCAGATGTTCACAACATCTATAGACGACGCTAGAGGGGGTGGCGCACCGAGCGGTGCATTAAGGACATAAGCCTTCTGTGCAGCAATGAGGACAATCCTCAGATCACAGACCCTATCCGCAATATTGCTACCAACATCTTTCAACTCTATTTCTCTAGGAACATATAAAATTTAAGGGAGCTACAACGCGAGCTAGTAATCTACAACATAATTTGCAAAGACACTTTGACTATGTTCATGATAATGAGTTCAATTAATCATATTACTTAAGAACTCCCACTCAAATTGACATCCCTCCGATCATTCGAGTGATACATGATCCAAATTCACCAACTCAAGTCCGATCATCACGTGAGTTGAGGTGGCTACAATGGTGAACATCATTATGTTGATCATATCTACTATATGACTCATGTTCGACCTTTCGGTCTCTCGTGTTCCGAGGCCATGTCTGTACATGCTAGGCTCGTCAAGTTTAACCCGAGTGTTCTGCGCGTGCAAATCTGGCTTGCACCCGTTGTATGTGAACGTAGAGTCTATCACACCCGATCATCACGTGGTGTCTCAACACGACGAACTTTCGCAACGGTGCACACTCGGGGAGAACACAATTTATCTTGAAATTAAGTGAGGGATCACCTTATAATGCTACCATCGTCCTAAGCAAAACAAGGTGCATAAAAGGATTAACATCACATGCAAATCATAAGTGACATGATATGGCCATGAACTTGTGCCTTTGATCTCCATCTAGAAAGCACCGGCATGATCTCCATCGCCACCGGCATGACTCCATGATCTCCATCAATGTGTCGCCATCGGGGTTGTCACGCCCTGCATGCTTCTACTACTATTGCTACCGTAGCGATAAAGTAAAGCATTACATAGCGCTTAATGATTGACACGCAGGTCATACAATAATTAAAGACAACCCTATGGCTCCTGCCAGTTGCCGTACTCATCGACATGCAAGTCGTGATAATCTATACATCACATGATCATCTCATACATCACATATATCTCATCATGTAATTGGCCATATCACATCACAACATACCCTGCAAAAACAAGTTAGACGTCCTCTAATTGTTGTTGCATATTTTACGTGGCTGCTACGGGTATCTAGCAAGAACGATTCTCACCTACGCATAAACCACAACGGTGATACACTAGTTTGCTTTTCAACCTTCTCAAGGACCGCCTTTGTCGAATCCGATCCAACTAAAGTGAGAGAAACTGTCACCCGCAAGCCATCTAGGCAACAAGTTGCGTCGAGGGAACCAGTCTCTCGTAAGCGTACGAGTAATGTTGGTCCGGGCCGCTTCATCTCACAATCCCGCTGAACCAAAATACGACCAAGGGAGGAAGAAATCTAAGCATCAACACCCACAAACCTTTTGTGTTCTACTCGAGATCTCATCGAACCATCAACCTAGCTCATGATGCCACTGTTGGGGAACGTCGCATGGGAAACAAAAATTTTCCTACGCACACGCAAACCTATCCATGGTGATGAGCATCTACGAGAGGGAGAGTGGATCTACGTACCCTTGTAGATCGCTAAGCGGGAAGCGTTAAGAAACGCGGTTGGTGTAGTCGAACATCTTCGCGATCCAAATCGCCGAGCGTCCCGCGATCCAATCACGAACCGTCCCGCGAACACATCATGATCCGTCCCGCGAACTCATCATGATCCGTCTCACGATCTTGATCACGATCTGTCCCGCGAACTCATCACGATCCGTTCCGTGATCACATCACGAACCGTCTCGCGATCTCGATCACGGTCCTTTCGATCTAGCGCCGAACGGACGGCACCTCCGCGTTCAGCACACGTGCAGCTTGATGACGATCTCCACCGTCTCGATCCAGAGAGAGGAGGCGGAGAGGAGAGAGAGTTCACCAGCAGCGTGACGGCGCTCCGGTGATGGTGGTGGAGCAATTCCGGCAGGGCTTCGCCTAAGCGCTGCAGAAAACCGATCTAGAGGAGAAACTATGCACCGGTGTAACGGGTAGCACGTGGCCGGAAATTCTGTCCAAAAACCACCCAATCCACTAGTATATATAGGAGGAGAGGAGAGGAGAGGCAGCCAAATCCTTTGGGTCGGCCGAAATAGGAGGTGGGAGCAATCCTACTTCACCTCCAATCCTAGTTGGAGTAGGATTGCCTCCTATTGGCTGATTTTCCACTTTTTGCTTTAGGACTTTCTCTCCTGCGCCATGGGCCTTTGTGGCTGTTTTCCCAGCCCACTAAGGGCTGGTTATTATTCTCCCACAGCCCATGGACCTCTTGGGGTCGAAATACCCCTCCCGGAGGTCCCCCGGTACACTACCGGCACTCCCGGTACACTACCGATACTCCCGGTACACTACCGATGAGCCCGAAACTTTTCCGGCGACCAAACTGGGACATCCTATATATGAATCTTTACCTCCGGACCATTCCGGAGCTCCTCGTGATGTCCGGGATCTCATCCGGGACTCCGAACAACCTTCGTTCACCACCATACATAACTCTACACTACCGAAACGTCACCGAACCTTAAGTGTGTAGACCCTGCGGGTTCGAGAACTATGTAGACATGACCGAGACACCTCTACGGTCAATAACCAATGGCGGGACCTGGACGTCCACATTGGTTCCTACATATTCTACGAAGATCTTTATCGGTCGAACCTCTATGTCAAGGATTCAGTTAATCCCGTATAACGTTCCCTTTGTTCTTCGGTATGTTACTTGCCCGAGATTCGATCGTCGGTATCTCCATACCTAGTTCAACCTCCTTACCAGCAAGTCTCTTTACTCATTCCGTAATACAAGATCCCGCAACTAACAATTAGTCACATTGCTTGCAAGGCTTATTGTGATGTTGCATTACCGAGTGGGCCCCAAGATACCTCTCCGTCACACGGAGTAACAAATCCCAGTCTCGATCCATGCCAACTCAACAGACACCATCGGAGATACCTGTAGAGCACCTTTATAGTCACCCAGTTACGTTGCGACGTTTGATACACACAAGGCACTCCTCCGATATCCGTGAGTTGCATGATCTCATGGTCATAGGAACATATACTTGACATGCAGAAAACAGTAGCAATAAACTGACACGATCATATGCTATGTTTGTAGTTTGGGTCTTATCCATCACATCATTCTCCTAATGATGTGATCCCGTTATCAAATGACATCTCATGTCCATGGCTAAGAAACCTTAACCATCCTTTGATCAACGAGCTAGTCCATTAGAGGCATACTAGGGACATGGTTTTATCTATGTATCCACACATGCATTTAAGTCTCCGATCAATACAATTATAGCATGGATAATAAACGATTATCATGAACAAGGAAATATGATAATAACTAATTTATTATTGCCTCTAGGGCATATTTCCAACATGACGATGTTTCTCACTTTGTCTTGTTTGTGCGGGAGCTCTGAGCCGATATTTTCCTCTTGTTTGTGCGGAGGCTCTCACTGAAAGCTTTTCTCTTATTTTTGTGGGGGCTCTCAATGGAAGTTTCTACATCCAATGTGCTTCTACGTCTTTTCTTACACTTCTCCTTCTGAATAACGTCATCTTCTTCTTGGTAGATGTCAGATTGGTCACAGTCATCTAGATCTTCCTTTGACAATTCTTTACCATTGCGTTCTTTCTGCTCGTCGAAGTGATTTTCATGTTCTGCAACATTCTTCACACCTCCTTCTAGCTCATCATCATGTACCTTCCCTTCGACTTCGACATCATCCTCTTCCTCACCATGACTTGTCCACGGTGTGTAACCAGGTATGAAATCATATTTCAACAAGTGCATTTTCACACAACTAGTAGAAGCGTCAATCAAAACTATGTTTTCGCACTTCTTACATGGACATAATATTTTTGTTTCCCCTTTCCGATTCATATCTTCCAACGTGACCTTGAATAACCCATTTATTAAGTAGGTTCCCACAAAGGATCCAAGTCGACAAAGGTGTTGAAGCGCTAAAAAAGTACGGAGGAAAATAATAAATGTTGCCACATGCGGCTTAACTGAACATAGACTACGATGCCTATACACCTAGCCTATTGTTAGCATGCCATCCAAACGGGTTGAAGATAACCCGTACGACCATCTCCCACTAGTTGCACCCAATAACCATAAGCTCCCTGGCTTCCGCATGCCTGAGTAACGACCACGTACGGATCCAAGATGTTGCTCTGAAGATTACCTACAAAAAGTTATTAAAATTCTTGCTATTAAAAATCAAATCATTTCTGGTATTCCAAATAGCCCATAATAAAGCACAACTCCCATCCGAAGAAGATTCGCTATAGCAACGTCTACTCCATTGAGCCACGTCCCAAATAACGAGCTAATACATGTTGGTGGATTGATATTAAAGGCTATCTGAATCGTTCGCCATAGCAGTTTTGCAAGGAGACAATCTAGAAAGAGGTGTCTTATTGTTTCATTTTGATCACAATAGCAGCAATTAGGCCTTCCTATACATCTTCATTGTGTCAAGTTATCTTTGGTTAATATGACCCCCTTGTGAACAAACCACATGAAGATTTTAATCCTGAGCGGTACTTTGATTTTCCAGATATGCAAAGATCTCGAGATTGGTCCAGTATTAATCATAACCGTGTACCTCGACTTTACAGAGAATGTACCATTCGTAGTTAAAGTCCAACACACACTATCTGTTTGGTCCGACAGCTGAACATTACCTCCTAACCAGATTTAACCACGAGTTCCAGCATGCTCCCATTAGAGCTCACCGAAATTGCATATTTAAGGGGACCATTTGTAATACAGTGGCCACATATTCATCTTTCCGGTGTGCGATATTATAGAGGGCAGGATATTGAAGTGCTAATGGAGTATCTTCTAGCCAGGTGTCTTCCCAAAATCTTGTAGTGGTCCCATCCCCAACTACAAATTTCACCTTCTAAAAAAAAGTTACCTTCATCTTCATTAACCCCTTCCAAAAAGGTGAATCATTTGATCTAACTGTAACCTGGGCCAATGTTTTGGATTGTAGGTATTTATTCTTCAGTATTTGTATGCACATCCCTTCGGTGTTCGTAGATAGCTTGTATAGCCATTTGCTAAGCAAGCATCTATTCTTCACTTCTAGATTTTCAATGCCAAGACCCCCTTGGTCTTTGGGTCTGCATATAATATCCCACTATGCCAATCTGTATTTCTTCTAAACCTCATCACTTTGCCAGAAGAAACGAGAATGATAAAAGTCTAATCTCTTTCGTACCCCTACCGGTATTTCAAAGAAAGATAGTAAGAACATCGGCAGACTTGTTAAAACTGAGTTTATTAACACTAGCCTCCCTCCATAAGACATTAGCTTGCCCTTCCAGCAGCTCAGTCTTTTTTCAAATTGTTCCTCGATACATTTACATTCCTTATTCGTCAAACGTCTATGATGAATAGGAATCCCAAGGCAACTAAATGGAAGTGATCCCATTTCACATCCAAATAGCTGCCTGTAAGCATCTTGTTCCTCCTTCTCCTTCCCAAAGCAGAACAATTCACTTTTATTAAAGTTAATCTTTAGTCCAGATAGTTGCTCAAATGGACATAAAACTAATTTATTTCTTGCTTTAGCCATATCGTGTTCCATGAAGAGAATCGTATCATCAACGTATTGTAGTATGGACACCCCACCCTCTACCAAATGAGGAACAAGTCCACCTACTTGGCCTTTTTATTTAGCCCTACCAATAAGTATTGCCAAAATATGTGCTACAATGTTGAACAACACTGGAGACATAGAGTCACCCTATCTGATAACCTTGTGTGTTTGAAAGAAATGACCAACATCATCGTGACTTTAACCCCCACACTTCCTTTCTGAATGAAAGCGTCCACCTGATACCTCCAGGATTTGTTGAACCCCTTCATCCGCAGGGCCTACTGAAGAAATGGCCATTTGACTTTATCATACGCTTTCTCGAAATCCACCATAAAGATAACCCCATCAAGTTACTTTGTATGAATCTTGTGCAACGTTTCATGTAAGACCACAACCCCCTCTAGGATGTGTCTCCCAGGCATGGACGTTGACTGTGTTGGTTGAACTACAGAATGAGCAATTTGTGTCAAACTATCCGTGCCCACCTTAGTGCAAATCTTGAAACTAACATTGAGCAAGCAAATTGGTCTGAACTGCTCAATACGAACAACTTCCACCTTCTTTGGTAGCAACGTTATTGTTCCAAAATTGAGGTGGAAGAGCTATTTTTGACCATTGAATAAATCATGGAACATAGGCAAAAGATCACCCTTAATGATATGCCAACATCTTTTGTAAAACTGTGCTGGAAATCCATCTGGCCCTAGTGCCTTGTTTTGTTTCATCTGTGCTATTTCAAACACCTCTTTCTCAGTAAAAGGAGATGTTAATACCTCATTCTCATCAGAGTTTAGCTGAGGTATATCATATGTTGTACTCTCATCCAAAGAGACAAAATTCTCTCCGGGTTTGCCAAATAATCTCCTATAGTACTCAGTGATGTACAATTTCAGGTTCTCATGTCCTACAATGTCCTACAATTGTACCCTCATCTTGCTCCAGTTGAATTATTTTCTTCTTCCTATGTTTGCCATTTACAATCATATGGAAGAATTGTGTGTTATCATCTCCCTGAACTACCTTCGTCACCTTAGCTCGAAGTGCCCATTTCATTTCTTCCTCTCTCAGAAGAGTTTGCAATTTTTTCTCAGCCTCAACCTTACTCTTCCGATCCGCCATGTTAAGAAGAGAAGATTCAGCCTTCACATCTAATTCAGCGATCAACCGAATAAGTCTATCTCTCTACTCTGTAAATTCCGCTTTGATTCTTAGCCCATCCTCTCAAGAACTAACGCAAGTGTCGGATTTTGTTCTGCCATCTTTCCATGTTTGAAGATCCACCAGATTCCTTAGCCCATTCGGTGGCTATAAGATCCATGAATCCTTATCTCTCAAACCAACTTAATTCAAAAGAGAATGAATTTCTATTACCCTCATGATTCGGTTCCCCAGAATCAACCATGAGTGGTGTGTGGTCTGAGATGGCTCTCTGTTGGGCATGTACTGAAACCAATGGGTACTTCTATTCCCATTGTACACTGGTTAGTACCCGGTCCAACTTCTCGTATGTTGGTACCGGTAAAGAATTTGCCCATGTGAATTGTCTACCAGTGTGGTCAATCTCCCTCAAATCGAGACTCTCAATAACCATATTAAACATAAGTGACCATCTTCCATCGAAGTTGTCATTATTTTTTTCGTCTTGTCTCCTAATGATATTAAAGTCTCCCCCAACCATAATAGGGAGTCTTTCGTCTCCACATATTCTTACTAAATCAGCGAGAAACTCGGATTTCAGCTCAGGTTGCGCCGCCCCATATACGGGCACCAAAGCCCACCCGAATCCATCAACTTTCGTCCTCACCCAAAATTTGACAGAAAATTCACCGTATACCACACTCAACACCTCTAAAGTTTCACATTTTACCCCAAGTAAGATTCCTCCAGATCTACCCCTTGGGGGTAAGCAATGCCAATCAAAATCAAATCCTCAGATAAGTTGTTAAGGAATTGGGATGTAAAGTTATCTCTACCCGTCTCTTGTAGTGCCATGAAATCAAGTTTATGTTCTAACGATGTATCTCGAAGGAATCTCCTTTTAGCCAAGTCTGCTAGACCTCTGCTATTCCAAAAGATTCCTTTCATATTTCATCATGGAATTTTTTTCTTTTGCTTGACTCGCACACTTCTCCTTGCCGGTGACACAGGATAAACCTTCCTTTTCCAAGGTCTCTTAGGTTTATCGTGTATAGCTCCTATATTACTCTGTGATGATGTTTCATGTGGATGACATCCAGCACCTAGAGAGGCCATATACCCCGCTGAGCCCATTTCATCCTCATCCTCTTCACCTCCCTCTACGTGTAATAGATCATCACATAAACTTTGTAAGTGCGTGCCTCCAAAATTATTTATATCCGTCTCATTCATTGGTTTTACCGCAACTATGTTTTGAATAATCTCTATGGCTCTATTTCATTTCTAAGTCTAAAATGTCATTAATGGACTTAGCTATTTGTTTGTCACTACCACCCAGAGAACTACCTATGTCGCTAGCATTTTGTAAAATTTCCGAATCAGAAAAATGGAGGATCGAACAACTAGTATTAACAGAGATACCTGTAGCTATCTCGACCTCTCGAAGCTTGGCGGCCCTCATAGCACGCCCTAGCTGCATGTCGTCAGCATCTGGCTACCCCTGGATGCATTGACTAAAGCGTCGATCAGCAGATGTAGGGTCCAGAATCCCTCCATAAGAAATCACATCCTCCATAGAAATCGCAGACGGGTTGTGGCCTCCTACCTCAGCCCCAACAGCGAAAGTGCAACCTCCAGGTGACAGTGTCTCATCCGATGGAACAGACGCATCCCGAGCTACGAACGCCCCGGACTGCAAATGTTGCGTCGCCACCATTCGATGAATGTTAGGAGAACAAGGAGATGTCAAACAAGCCACGTGCTCGTGGTCCTGAGAGCTCATTCCAATCGGAGATGATGGATGAGATAGATGTCGTCGGGCCTCCTGCCCGATCATCACCTGGCCAAGCACCTCGATGTTAGGACTAACAGGCTCCGGCTGAATTGGAGATAAACGTCCACATGCTGGCTCCCGAGTAGGAGATGATCGTGGGGTCTCTTCCCCACCACCCGCTTTTGCTCTCCCATCAACTTGCTGCTGCTGCCGAACTAGCTGCATATGCAATTCAGCATCCTGAGAGAACTGCTCATGAACCAAACATCCATCAGCGGTTGGAGTGTCATAAAACTCAACCTCAACCCGGTCTCCCCACAAGCGACTCGGTGCATACACATCCTGAAATGACCCGAAGCGTAAAGACTCCATGGGTGTCGAGGGTGGTGCGGTCTCCTTGTGAACTGTATTATCTATAGCTGTAGAAGATGAGGGAGCTTGTCCCTTATGAGTGGACACATCAGCACTCTCATCAGGGTTCGCATCCCCCTGATTCCCACTCCCATCACCGCCATCCATCATATCAACATCATCATTGAGAGTATCCCGCTGGATTTCCTCTTCAATCTATACGTCCAGGTCGTAGTGCAAACCATGATAGAACCAAGGTACATAATTAGGCACGTACTCAATGTCAAGCACACTCACTAGCAGTCTAGCAATCCCATGCTTATGTGAGAAAGGCATATCAACTTTCTCTGTCTTGCCCACCAAAGAGCCCAAGCTCCAGATAATAAGAAAATCATTCAGAAGAACCTTTGGAACGCCCGAAAATCTGATCCACACCTTCTGTAAGGGTGATCCAGTCGACTCTGGTTTCTTGCATTCCTTAAATTCTAACATGCATTTACACCCACTTACTTTGTTGACCCCAAAAGTCAACAAGCGCCAAAGGTCCTCTTTCCGAGGGAACTCTACTCGATATACCTACTCTTCCACTCTAACCGGAACCCAGTTGTATGACTCAGACACCAGTCTCCTTAGTTGTTGAGATATTTGTTCCTCTGTGAGCGTGCCATTTGTTTCCTTGACCAAGCCCGTCCTCAAGCTCTCTAGACGAGGAGACACGTCAACGGACGCGGATAGTGGAGTTTCGAAGAACATAAGATTACCCTGGCAAACTCCGTATAAGTTAAGCACCGGCTTAGGTGCCTTCAGCAGAGGGCAAACTGTATCATTATGTCCAGGTTTTAGAAAAATATCACACAACTCGGTTGTGCAATCCATCACAAAGTGTCCAAGAACCCCACATCTGTAACAAGTCAGTTTTTCTTTCTTACGAGCCGCTTTATTTGCCCTCACAACATCAGATTTGTCACTGCCCTTGTCGCTCTCTTTGTCTCGGTCATTAGATGTTGCGACAGCCAGTGGTACCTCGACCGCCGCTAACGCCTTAATTGCCAAAGTCGCCGCCTCTGGAAGGACTCCTGATGAACCTGTTTTGGTGCCCGAGTTAGCAAGCTCTCCATTGTTCGTCACAGGTAGTTCAGCCACCTTTTGAGCATAAGTAGAGCGACGAGGTGGAAACTTCCGTCCGCCCCCTCGGCCACCACCTCCGCCACCTTGGTAAGAGTGTGCAAACCTCGCTCCCTCGACGAAGTTGCCTATCGGGGGTTGGAAGCTCCGCTGCCACTTGTTTGGACCAAAGCCCCGGCCGCCTCCGTCATACCATGATCCGCGCCCTGAGCCCTGTCCATCATCAATCCATTGATTCCAGTTCGGCCTCTTGCCATGGTATGGTCCGTCACCAGCAGCACGACCAGTTCCAGCGTTCCGCCTCGGCCGCCGTTCAGACCATCGCCCCGTCCACCATTGGAGCCATCACCACGACCAGCCCCAAAGCCACTGCGGCCTTTGGCGTCACCTTGCCCACCGGCGGCGCCGCGACCAGGCTCATTGACGCCAGCCAGTGTTGCGATGCGATCGTGCTCTCCTTCGTCCGACCTGCCATGGCTACAGATTGGAGGTCAGGCTTAGGCGGAACTCGTGCCGCCCGTCCGTGCCGTATAGGAAACCGTACGCAGCCCCATCTTCAAACCCTATGTTCGGTACCACAGGTTTTTCTTGTTCCTTCGACGACATCGCTCCTCTGAGGATGTTGTCGATCGGTCTGGGATACCTGGTCCGATTGAAAGTCCGTTGCGTGTATCTAGGCCGTATACCCAGATGACACCAGCCCAAGCTCGTCCACGTCAGGCCCAACCAAGCCCAAGATCAGATTCAAACGAGCCCGCCTGGCCTCACCGACCATGATTACCGGATCATGTACCGGTAGCTGCAATGGCGGCTTCTCTACCACCGGCCGGACTTTCTTTCGGCGAGCCGGCGCTACTTTCCAAGTGTTAATGAAATCTGAGAGAGTAAGGGCCGGTAAACGTACCTTCGGTAGTGGTCCTTTCCACGGCTTCACCGCGTTCGGCGTCGTTCTCCGATGAACTACCCGTCGGACAACCTCCACCTTGGCCATGTTGTCGAGACCCTCCCAAGCAGCATCTATCGCCGGCAGAATCTCCTCAATTTTCTGCGTGACCTGGTCCTCCGATAAGCCCTCTCGTAAAGATTCACAAACAATGTTAGAGGGTGCAGGCGATTGATCCCCGCCCTCTCCAATGAGTAGCCGGTCATCGTCATCGTCGGATTTCTACGAGTCAGACCCGACGATCGCCCAGAATCTGCAACCATGGCGGAACGGATCCGCCAAGGCCTGAGCCACCTCTCCCGATGCGGATCGGCAAACGCCCCGTTCGCCGCCGCGGTCCTGTCCGCCTCTCATCTGTCACCTTCACCAAATAGTTTCTTTCCAAATAGTTTGACACATTCCCTTCCACAGTGCCTACAAAAAAGTCAAAAACAATCATTCACTTTGATCAATGATACCTACAAAAAAGGTCACTTCTATATTCCAACATAAATCATTCACTTCCACGGTGCCTACACAAAAAGGTCAAAAACAATTTCAGCATATTATGTACTATATACACACACCAAGCATTACATACCAAAATTAATGATATACACACAAAAAACAGTCGCCTAGTTCTCTCAATGGATCGAAGGCAAAGTCCACCGGTCGTGTATCTTTATACACACATATGAGTGTACCATTAAGAGATTGCCTATGATAAACCAGATCGGCCGGGTAAGCTATATATAGATGCAACTACTAATTAATGGCGTTCTACATTTATGAACCCCGCCACAATGTTTGTGACCTCCACAAAATATATCTATGGCATGCCGTACAATTTGCACGACACAAGTACTATGCATAGTCGTGTCATGGAAACATTAGCCACACCAACAATAATATGTGAAGGAGGGAGCGTTGGGTCCACATACAAGTGGCGTTCGGTCGAATTTGAATGCCACCACTATGTGTGTACCAATAACGTACGAATTTAAACAACGCCGACACTATTTAAAAATATTAGTGTTGGCGTGATGTAAAACGACGCGTCATCAACATGACTTGTGGCTAGCCATTTCTCTACTAGTGTTACCACTCATCAACTGAACGTCACCAGGGTATCGAGTGACACACATGGTTCTTTTTCACATGGGTTCTCCCTTGTGCTACATTTCAGGTTGGGTTATGGACTTCTAATCTAGTTTTTGCATGAATTCGCTTACAGTGTTCCTGATGGGGACTCCAATCGCATAAAGACCCTGTTGCTTTGGAACTCCATATGTTACTCTCCCGTCATGGGCTGAACTATAGCAGTCAGTGGCGGTGCCAGAAAAGTAGTCCTGTGTAGTCAATTTCAAATAGAATGGATTTGGTCTCAGCTTTCACCCAATTCAATTTGCACAACACAAGAAGAGAAGGACAATTACCTGTGTCATGTGTAGGTGATGCTGAATCCACGAGCTTCAGGCTGGCGGCTTTGTTCAGGACGGAAGTGACGACCCGAGCTAGAGCCGAAGAATGCAGTCCCTCTTCCCCTCCAAGCATCTTTATCCCACCTTCTTCTCCAAGGGCGCATCAAATCCATGGCGCAGAGACTGCGGTCGATGACGTCCTTCCTCTCGCTCCCTTGACCCCTCCTCCAAGCTCCTCCACAAGCCCGACGGGACGCCCTGTTGTGTGGCCGTCCCGCAGGTCCGGCCGACGCTGACTGAGGCGCCGGTTCTGGCCAAGCTACTACACGCCAGGTCTGGCAAGCGCCCGCGGTGCATGGTGCGCGGTGCGCGGTGTCTCGAGATGTATCTCCGGTGCGCGGTGCATGACACGCCCCGGCAATGGCGCAGATGGCTACCAGCGGCGGAATTCTGGTACAATTCTTCGCACCACTTGTCGTTAAACTGCTTCCCGTTCAAGGCCCTGTATGGAAGAGAACCGAACCTGGGTGGACTGCCACACCTGAGCTCTGCCTTGCCAAACGACACTCCAGGAGGTGACCTGGATTGGGCCACGCATTCTGAGTTGCTCCGTTCGCAGCTCGCCCACGCGCAAGACCACTTCAAGAAGCAGGCTGATCGGCATCGAGCAGAGCGTGCCTTCGACGTGGGCGAGAAGGTGCTTCTCAAGCTGCAGCCTTACACTCAGTCCTCCGTCGCCAACCGTCCATGCCGCAAGCTGGCGTACAAGTTCTTCGGGCCTTTCATCATCACCGAGCACATCAGCACGCTGGCATACCGCCTCCAGCTTCCTTCGGACAGCCGCATCCATCTGGTGTTCCACATTTCTCAATTGAAGCCATTCGTCCCCGACTACATGCCAGTCTTCTCTGAACTGCCCAAGGTACCTGATCTCACTATCACCGAGATACAACCAGCAGCCATCCTCGATCGTCGCATGATGAAGAAAGGTGACGCGCCGGTGGTTCAACTTCATATTTAGTGGGAGGGCATGCCTACCTCAGCCGCTACTTGGGAAGATTACTCAGTGCTTCGCCACCGTTTTCCCCATGCCAGCATCTGGGAAGATGAAGTCTCTCAAGGAGGGGACAATGTCACGCCTGCAGATGAAAACACTCCTGTATCTGCAGCGGACCGACGAATGCAAGTTCAGAGCTGCACCTATCGTCTGAACTTGCAGCACCCTGCGTGGTGACCTGGGCCATGTGCCTTGTAGCAAACCATGTTCGGCCCAAGTGCCTGACTATTTATGTACCAAACTGAGCCAGCTCGAGGCAGGAAGGAAAAGATCAGAATTAAACTCTTCCCTCACACGCTCCTCACCTACTCCCCTTTCTCTCCTTCTCCCCCAATTCTAGATCGCGATCCCCGGGCATTACAATCTGTTACTCCGTCTCCTTCTTCTTCTTCTTCTTCTTCTTCTCAAGAAATCTGTTACTCCCTCTGCTAAAAGAAATCTGTTACTCCTAGTTCATAAATAAGTGATATTTCGAACATATATTCGCTCAAGCTCTAAAACTTTGACCATTAGTGTCATTTTAAATACAAAACTTTGTTCATGGTTTCTTTTTAATGAAATTAGCGGAGCTCATGCCATGTTCGTTAATAACTATGAATATACATACCTTTTTAGGTAGTATGTACTACATATTATGGGAAATGCTATCAATCATCCGGTGGATCATTCAGCCACATCTGTTGCCTCCTCACTTGCCACGTGCCTTGGGGCCCATACTCAGTCTTATCTCTTAGAATCAGAAGCATCTTGTGTTCATTGCCGTGAATTGTTACCGAGGGACTCACCAAAGGTGCTTTGCAACAAGTGTTATGTTGCAATGAGGTTATGCAACATGACCTATGTTGCAAAAAGATTCTGCAAAATAAAAATGTTCGAGAAAAACCCAAGTGCTTGTTAGATGCTAAGTGTTTGTGCATGTTTGTCATGATTTTATTTGACATCTTATTGTGTGAACATGTTGGCCTGCATTTATTTTCTCATTCGAGGATATCCAATTGTTGCTATTTGGTCTTTGATTTATCTTTTGCCAATTGGATGGACAAGAATGCCTAGGAACACTCTTTAGCTATCTATGTTTTCTCACCTCATACTCTATTCTTGCTCCATCACAAAATTTGAACAAGTGCTTTTCGATCCCTCTGTGTGTGGAGCACTCGGAGTTCCGTATCGACAAGGACTGACCATTAAAACCTCCCAAGTGCATCTCGGTGGAACCAACCCCAAAATCTCGGTCTCACCGAATGCCTAGGGTTGATCTGGTTTTCTATCTCGGTACTACCGATTCCATATTCTCGGTTACACCGAGTTTCCTATCAACTGACAGTTGAGAAACTCGGTGACACCGACAATATAGAATCGGCGTCACTGACAGTGGTGGGTATATATACTATGGACCCCGATGATTTGAAATTCATCCTCAAACCGTCGCGCCTCAGAACCCTAAGCTGCTGTTTTCAAGACCCCTGGTCATCGCCCTTGTCCCCCTGCGCTCCTCCGCCGCTAGGAATCGCCGCCGTCGACAAAATCGTCTCCATCATCACCGCCATAGCGGATCCGTCACCGAGTTAGGGTACGGATTCGACCTCCTTTGCGCTCCTCGTCTGATTATTGCGCATTGGATTTGTTTTTCTCTATGAGCCACCTATTGCACGTCTTTCTATCCATGAGAAATTCCCATAGTCCAGCAAATGATCGATTTACTAGGGTTTGCCTTCCGCCCGATGGAACTCGGTGGAACCGAGGCAAACAAATCGGTGTCACTGATTTGTCTTTCTGTGTTGCTGAGAACTGTCTCGGTGAAACCGAGTACTTCTTTTCGGTCTCATTGAAAAGAGTGCCAAGTTTCTATTAATGGGATAGTCAGTCTTGTTAGCACCGAAAACTTTGCTTCGACTGTACCAATTTTCAAGTGACAGAATGCAAAACCTTGGAAATCTTTTGTTCAATCTTTCAAAAACCAGCCTCATTTTGTGATGACTCGTCTTCTTCTGCTCTTCTATACTCTATTCAGAGGGTCAGTATGTCAGATGCCAAGGACAATAAGAATTTGCGAGAGCAGGGTGTTGACATGAGTTCAGGCACTAGCCCTGAGCCTAGTACACCTTCAGATCCTGGCACCCCTAGCTCCAATGGCTTGCCCAAGGCTGCTACTAGGACCAGGAGGAAGCTGAATTCAGATGAGGAGGATTCAGACTTTGTGTCAGAAGAGGTTCTTGCCAAGAAGCAAGAGAAGGCTGCTAAGAAGTCTGCTACTGAAGCCACTTCTTCCAGGAGAGTTGTTAGCAAAGTCTATGCTAGCTCTGAAGCTATGAGAGCACCTGAGAGTGCTAGGGATACAATGACCATTGATCCCCCAAGGAAGTCTATGCCTAAGAAGGCAGGGGAGAAGAAAGCCAGAAAAAGGATAATCCATGTGACCGGCGGGCCTACATCTATGTATGAAGATCCAGAGGAAGCAGCTGCTGCTGAAGAGGAGGATGAGCCAACTGCAAAGTCTCCTCCCAAGAAGAAGGCCAAGAAACTTCTAGCTGATGCTATGCCTAAGTCACACACACATCCAAGAGCACCAAATCCAAGAAGGTTGTTGCTAAAAAGCCTAAGAGGACATCTAGGCAGATTCCAGCTTCTGAAAAGAACAAAGGAATTGCTTCTAGAGCTGAGCATGATGATGACTTGACAACCTTGATGAAACTAAGACCACACCTTCCAGTACATAATGCCAGCTATCCACTTGCTGAAATATGAAGAAGGGGAAAGACTTAGGTTTGAGGGCATGGAGAGCTATAGATCCATATGCCCAAAGGAAGAAGACAGTTGTGGACTACAGATTCTACACCAAAGAGCAACAAGATTTCTGTTAGACTGTGCTATTTGACAAGAGTCCGACTGTGAGTGACATGAGGTATGTAGACTGGAAATTCATTAAGGAGAATGAGGACTATTTTCCAAGTGTCCAAGACAATTTCCACTGCATTGGTTTGGATGAGTTTGTTGACAGAGAGCTTACTGCATGGAATGATGAGATGATCATGCAATTCTACTCCACTGCACATTTCTATGGAGATGATAGGATTGTATGGATGACAGAAGGAGCAAGATATGAATCCACTGTTGATGAATGGGCTGCGCTTCTAGGAGTCCCTGAGGCTCAGGATGGAGATCAGGATGTCTACACGGAATCCAAGGCAAGCCACAATGCCATGAAGGGTATGTATACTCCTATCCCTGCAGACAAAGTGCAATCTCATAAGCTAGGATCCATCTACTATCTTCAAGCTTGCCTTCGTACCATGAACACCATTCTAAGGCATACTTTGATGCCCAAGTTAGGAGATGACAAGATGATCTGAGGCTACTCCATCAACATGCTGATCCGCCTTGACAGACACACCAGGATTAGAGTTATGGACTTGATTGTTGAGACAGTCAACAGGGTTGCTGCTGATCAGAAGCGCTCTTGCTGCTATGCACCCTATATCCAGATGCTTATCAACTCTTAGATTGAGAAGCACATATTTGCTCTTGACAGTCCCCATTTGCCCCTACAGCGAGAGCTTGAGGATAACATCGTGGTGATGGACCCAGATCATCCCACTTCAGCTACAGCTCAGGCAGAGGCAGAGGCAGCTCGAGCCACTAGTGCTCAAGTCCCTAGATCCAGAAATGAGCAAATGGATATTTTGATCTTATCAGTTCAGGGCATGCAGAAGGACATTAAGGGGATTCTAGACAACCAGAACAGTCTTGTGAGGATCTTTGAAACAAGGATCAAGACTCTTAATGATAAGGTAGACAAGGTGACTAAGACAGTAATAGAGCTCCAGAAGGAAGTTGACTCGGTGCACATCCCTTGGGTTTCTTCCACTTCTCTAGATCATGATGATGATGATGATGACGATGAGGATGGATCACCTCTCAGGCCGAGCACATAGTTCACTACTCAGGCTAGATCAGTGTGACAGCCCAAGTGTTGTCCCTACCTTGTTGGGCATGTATCTTGTATGAACCTTGTTGCCATGAGTTTAATGTTATGAGTTGAACCTTGTTATGCCATGTCTTGTTCATGCATTCATGCATCATGCATCATACCATTCATCATGCCATGCCTTATTTGTGATGTGACCTTGTTGTGGCTGGGTGTGTCCTTGTGTTTGTGTGATGTGGCTTGAGTGTATGTGGTGCAACTCTCCTTCTTCTTCCCTCTGTTTTCTTTCATCAAAACCCAACCAATACCCCCCCCTTTATTCCCTTGTAATTTTATTAACAGATTTTACATGCTATTTAAATTGTTTAAAAAATGTTCAAGAGGTAGCCTATTATGTTTTATAAATTATGAGTATGGTTCTTTTGTTGTTTGAGTTAATATGCATGTGAGGTTTAAATAACCAGGGGGCTGTTATTTTATAAACTATTTAAAATATTTACTTCAAAAATCCCCTTGACAATTTTATTAAATAGTTCTCATATTCTTTTAGTCAAAAGTAATTTTTCCTTATCCAAAAATACTTCTGATTTTCTCTGGGAGTTTCCTTTTTCTTGCTGTTTTATAAAATAGGAAAACTCTCTATGTTTTTCTTTCTGTGTGAGAGAGGAAGAGCTGGGCAGGCTCCTCCCTGCGCGGCCCAGCCCAGGTGCCAACGGCCACCTGCTCCCTTTTCCTCTCCGTTAGTAAGTAGAGAGGGAGCAGAGAGAGCGTGTCGCCGCCGTGTCCTTCCCCGTCGCGACGCCGTCAACTTCCCCCCTTTTAAACTCCCCCTCGGCGTGCGTGCTCCTCTAGGTTTTCCCCTCTCCCTCCTCGCGCTGCCGCCACCCTCTCTTCCTCCTCCTTTCTTCTCCCTCCCCAAGGTAAGTCTCTGGTTCAGAGGGAAAATTCAAAGAGTGGCAGAGAAGATCGCCGACGTCTGCTCGTCGTCTCCGTCGACCTCATCGACGCCCATGGCGTCCAAAAGCTCGGGGAACCTCCCCGCGTTCCATTCCCGCTGCTAGGAGCCCCAGAGAAGCTCCGTAGCGACGACCCCTTCTTCATCGTCATCGGGAGCGTTCCGCTCCTTCGATTCCCCCTGCTTCCACTCCGGCGCTCGTCTTCGACCCCCTCCGTCGTTGTTTTCTCCTGCAACAACCCCGTGGTGAGCAATCGTTCCCCCGCAACCCCGTCTATCCCGCGAACCGCCACCGTAGTGTTCGCCTCCGCCATGCCCCAAGCCGAGCAACAACTCGAGCTCGAGCGTTGTCTTCCCACCGTTCCAGCCGATCTCTGAGACAGGGATGGGTTCCCCTAGGTTCCCGTGCTCCCCGCAGGTGCTCTGTGTTGCTGGAGTTGCCCTGTAGCCGCCACTGCATTTGCTGTCGCCGAAGCCTTGTTATTCTTCAGTTTCGTCAGTCTTGTTGCTCTATGTAGTACTAGACGCGCATAGTCCATTCTCTGTTAGCATTCGAGGTCGTGGCGTAGTGGTAGCTCGTTTGGGGGAACGACTAGAGGTCATGGGTTCGAGCCCGAACCCCCCCCCCCCCCTTGAATTGTTTTGATTTCTGTTTGTTTTTTTCCCTTTTAGACATATATGTGTATGTGCATACCTGCATGAATGTATGTTTTTTCCTGTTATATGTGTGTGTGGAGTGGTGTGTGTGGTGTGTAGTGGATATATGTGAGTATGCATATATGCATGTGTGTATGTGAGTGAGTGTAGTGTCACATGCATATGTATATGCATATATGGGTGCATATGTGTGTGTGGATGAACACCCACACACATGAGTATGTGTGTTTCATGAGTGTGGGAGTGCCATGTGCACTTGTGCATGTGTGGCTAGTGTGTATGTGCCTATATGCATTGTGCATATATGGTGCATGTGTGTGTGTGTGTGGATGAACACCCACCCTCATAGGTGGTGTGTTCATGGGTGTGTATGTGCTCATATGTCCTTAGGCATATGTAGCTATGTGTGTGCATGCTTGTGTAGTGTGTGTGTGTAGAGAGTGTGTGTGTGTAGGTGACAAGTGGGTTTTCCCCACTTGCCATACACTATGTTGTGGTATATGCCATGTTTGTAGGAATTATTAGTTCTTTTCCATTTTAAGCTAAGTTTCCAAATCTGGTTATGCCATTGTGGTCTTGTCCATTTAGAGTAAGTTTTGACTTATGAGAGTGGATGGTTGCTTGCTAGTGTAGTTCTTGACATGCTGCTTCACATGCATATATGAGTATGACACATGATTTTGGGGTAGAAATATCCAAGGAATCCATTGGTGAAAATAGATTTCACTTTTGGGCAAGTTTATAAAACTGTCATTTTCTGTTCTGATGCTACTTTGTCATTTTTGCATGAATTAATCCATGCTTGCTTTGGGGCATGTGCCAACATGTAAGTGTTAGTGTTTTATGCCTATTATTCCATGGTATTTTTGTTTTACATGAGAATCACCCATATAAGTGGGAAACTTGCTGCAAAGTAGCTAACTTAATGTTACTGTTTTCACCATGCTAAATATTTCTAAGTCTGAGAAGCTGCTGTTATTTTTATGCCATGAAGAGTGGTTGCCATCTTGTGATATGTTGAGAATTAGCTCATGCTCAGTGCTAGTGCTTTGAAGTAGATGTTGTCTACTACCATCCTGTTAATTTTCATGTCATGAGGTGGTCTCTAACACCTTTAACTCCTGTTGTCAACTTGCTACCAGATTAACTCAGATTCCAGAAAACTGTTATTTTCACTAAGTACCAGAAATATGTTTCATCATGCCAACTTGTTAGCTTCATGCTTATTGATGTGTGCCTCCTTTCCAGATTGTGTAGTTGGATAAGTTTATAAGAATGTTATGTAGTTTCTTTCGATACCTTGTTTGTGGTTGCAGGATTCCTGTAGCTCAAGTTATTGGCTGTGAAAGTTGCTATGTTGCTGTTTGTGGCAGATTGTTTGTTTTATTGTTTTGTGACTTGTGGGAACTATAATCCATCGAATTTCTTGATCTTTGGCTCTATTGTGGTTGTTTTTTCATTGCCTAACCAGTGGCTACCTTGGAATGCCAATAATTAGCCCATGGCCTTGTTGTCTTGTGTTTTGCCTTCGTATCTTGTCGTGAGCGTATCGTGAGAATCGTAACTCCGTTTCTTATGTTCTTCATATGCATTTTTATCATTTTTGCATGATTCATCCATATTTGCCATGTTCATGCATGTCTAAATAACTTAAAATAAGGTTCTGTCCAGATTCAGTAATAATCAATCCTTGCATGTGAAACATGACTAGTTAGGATTGCCATGCTAAAAACTCTTCAACTAAGCATGCATCATTCTTGCTTGTGCATTGCACCATGGTTGTTTGTTTATTCTTGCTGTTTCTTTTGGGTAGACACGAACATTGAACCTGAGTACAAAGAGCCAGGCGAGTACAACTACGAGGATCCCGCTACTTGTTCCACTGAAGAACCAACAGGCAAGATTATCGTACCCGGATCTCGATACTATTTTCGCTTGCTAGAGTCTCGCTCTTATCGTTACAATTGTGCTACCTACCACTCTAATGTCAGCCTCCTAATTGCCATGTTAGCCTCTAACCCTCCACATCCTAGCAAACCTTTGATTGGCTAAGTTACCGCTGCTCAGCCCCTCTTATAGCGTTCTTTTATGCGAGCATCATTGAAATCATCATGCCTAGCTTAAAAGACATAAAAGAAAAGCGCTTGTTGGGAGACAACCCAACACTTTTACCTACTGTTTTTGTGTGTTCACATGATTAAGCTACTGTTTTAATCATGTTTTATTGCTTTTGTTTCAATAAATTACCAAGTAAAGCCTTTGGGATCATGTGGGGTGATAATTGATTTGATCTTGCTGAAAAACAAAAACTTTTGCACTCACGAAAATAATTCTAATTTCTAACATAAAAGTGATTTTGAGTTGATTCTTTTTTAAGAAGATTAATATAAAAATTTATCAAGTGGTCGTAATTTTTCAGAATTGTTCGAGTAGCAGAAGTATGGTTGGAGTACAGATTACTACAGACTGTTCTATTTTTGACAGATTCTGTTTTTCAATGCATAGTTTACTTGTTTTCTAGTTTCTATGACTTATATTGCTCAATATAAATTGAGTAAATGATATTATACAGTAGGAATTGTGTGATAACAATTATGTATCTTGTCTTGACAGTATCAAAGTGAATTGGTTTGCTCTTTATCATACTAACCCATCTCACGAAGTTCTGTAAAGTTTTGTGTGATTGACATTTTCAAGTTTTGGGTGAGATGTCGATATGAGGAGAATTAGGAGTGACAAGGCCCTAATATTGGGTATTACCAAGGCAACCCCAAGTTAACTTCAAGGAATATCCAAGCAACTAAACTTGGGTATGCCCCGGAAGGCATCCCCTCTATCGTCTCCAACATTATCGGTAACCTTACTTGGAGCTATGTTTTCATTCGTCACATGATATGTTTTTTACTTATAGCATCAATTTATTTTGTTATTATTTGTTTTATGTTATTTATAATAATGTTTTTCATATTTTATTTCAATAAAAATGTCAAGGATAGCCCTCACCATGCTTATTTTGCAAGTATACATGTTGGTGTTTCAAAACAGAAAGTTTACCGTTGTTGCAATAATTCTCTAGAAAAGTCAGAATGTGATAAAATGTTGAAATTTTTTGAATAATAAGATCTGATAAATTTTCTACAGTGTGGTAAATTTTCATAACATTTGGAGTTTAAGAAGTATTGATACTCTTGCATTCTTTACAGACTGTACTATTTTGGCAGATTGCTGTTATGTTTGCATTGTTTGCATATGTTTGCTTGTTTAATGATTCTATTTGATGATATGAGTATTAAATATTCATAGGCATTTAGTATGAAATGTTGAATAATAATTTTATTGATTTTCTACAGTACACAATGATAAGGTTTTTGCATTAGTGTATACTAACTTATCTCACGACTTCTTGTTGAGTTTTGTGTGGATGAAGCTTTTGAGATTTAGGAAAACCGTGATATGATAAGAATTAAAGAGACACAAAAGCTCAATCTTGGGGATTCCCAAGACATCCCAAGATAATATTCAAGAATTATCAAGCATCTAAGCTTGGGGATGCCCCGGTAGGCATCCCACCTTTCTTCTTCTACAATTATCGGTTAGTATCGATTGAGCCTAAGTTTTTCTTCTTCACATGAGTTGTGCTATTTTTGGAATGTAATTTTATTTTTGTTTTGTTTTACTTGCTGTTTTAATAAAATACTTAGACCATAAATTTTCAAACAAAATAGAATCCTCAAATAGTTGCCAAGGAGGCTAAGTAAGCGACATTCACATCCCGTCAACGAAGCTCCTTTCTTTGGAATTGCTCTTGTGTTTCACTTATATCCTATGAGTAAATTTTTAAATAAATTGAATGTCATGAAGTTGAAATCATATCATGCTTATTGTTAGCTTCACATTATGTTTAGAAAGTGAAATCTTTTGAGGCTTGACAATCACAATATTGGTCATATAAGCAATTCACGAATAATTAGTACAAGGAAGAGAACTTTCACATGCAAATACACTATCCTGGAAATATTTTGTGATTGTGAGCCCCCATCAAAATATTATATGCCAAAATTGTTGATGTTGGACAAGGAAGACAACGTAATGATTTATGTTTGTTCATATTCACATAGAAGTTATATTGTCATTGATCCTTCAACATGTGGTGCTTGCCACCCATCTTTGCTAGCCAAAAATTCCACACCAAGTAGAGATACTACTTGTGCATCCAAAAACCCTTAAACCCAAATATTATTTTCAAGAGTCCACCATACCTATCTAAGGATTGATCAAGATCCTTCAAGCAAGTTGTCATCGGTGCAATAAGGCAATAAAAATTGCTTCTAAAAGATTTAGATCATTTAGTGTAAGAGAAAATTGAGCATTGTACGAACTTGTGATGGCAGAGTAATAAAAGCGACGGACTGCATAATAAAGGTTTCTATCATAAGGGGCAATATAACGTGACGTTCTTTTGCACTAAGGGGTTGAGCATACAAATAAATAAGCGCATCGCAACCTCTGCTTCCCTCTGCGATGGCATATATTTAAATTTATGCATTTACTTTTATGCAAGAATCAAAGTTTTTCTCTCTATTCCTTTTTTATTTTTCTCCTGTGGCAAGCATCATGTGGTGAGGAAAGATCTAGGTACATATGTCTAGTTGAATATGGGTAACATGAGTTATTATTGTTGACATCACCCTTGAGGTCAATACGTAGGGAGGCAAAGCAATAAGCCCCTATCTTTCTATGTGTCCGGTTGAAACATTTTGCCCATGTGTATGCAATGAGTGTTAGCAATCATAGAAGACTATATGATGGTTGAGTATGTGGAGCTCTTACTTAAAATCTGTTGAATAAGTTGAATTGCAATTGCTTGGTGACTGAGAATGTTGGGAGACGTAGTAGTAAATCAAAATTTTCCTACGTTCACCAAGATCTATCTATGGAGAAACCAGCAACGAGAGGGGAGAGATTGCATCTTCATACCTTTGAAGATCGCTAAGCGGAAGCGTTACAAGAACGCGGTTGATGGAGTCGTACTCGCAGCGATTCAGATCGCGGTAGATCCGATCAAGTGCCGAACGGACGGCACCTCCGCGTTCAACACACGTGCAGCCCGGTGACGTCTCCAACACCTTGATCCAGCAAGGAGGAAGGAGAGGTTGGGGAAGGGCTCCAACAGCAGCACGACGGCGTGGTGGTGGTGGAGTAGCAAGGTATTCCGACAGGGCTTCGCCTAAGCGCTGCGGAGGAGGAAGAAGAGAGGTAGGGCTTCGCCGTGAGAGAGAGAGATCAAATCTTGTCTCAAAACATCCAAAACCTCAAGTATATATAGGAGGAGGGACGTGGAGGGCTGGCTTGGCCTCTACTCCAAAGAGGAGATGGCCGGCCGAATTAAAGGGAGAGTCCACCTCCCACAAGGGAGGTGGATCTCCTCCTTTTAAATCCTTTTTGCCTTATCTCCTTATCTCCAGCCGCATGGGCCTTTAGCAAAAGTCTTGCCCAGCCCAATAAGGGCTGGCACACTTTATCTAACAGCCCATGTGGTCCTTTGGTCGTCACACCCCTCCCGGGGGTCATCCGGCACCCTCCCGGCACTCCCGGTACACTACCGATGAGCCCGAAAACTTTCCGGTGACCAAAACTGGACTTCCTATATATCAATCATTACCTCCGGACCATTCCGGAGCTCCTCGTGACGTCCGGGATCTCATCCGGGACTCCGAACAACCTTCGGTAATCACGTATACCTTTTCCCTATAACCCTAGCGTCATCGAACCTTAAGTGTGTAGACCCTACGGGTTCGGGAGACACGTAGACATGACCGAGACACCTCTCCGGTCAATAACCAACAGCGGGATCTGGATACCCATGTTGGCTCCCACGTACTCCACGATGATCTCATCGGATGAACCACGATGTCAAGGATTCAATCAATCCCGTATACAATTCCCTTTGTCTATCGGTATGATACTTGCCCGAGATTCGATCGTCGGTATCCCCATACCTTGTTCAATCTCGTTACCGGCAAGTCTCTTTACTCGTTCCGTAATACATCATCCCGTGACTAACTCCTTAGTCACATTGAGCTCATAATGATGATGTCTTACCGAGTGGGCCCAGAGATACCTCTCCGTCACACGGAGTGACAAATCCCAGTCTCGATTCATGCCAACCCAACAGATACTTTCGGAGATACCCGTAGTGCACCTTTATAGCCACCCAGTTACGTTGTGACGTTTGGCACACCCAAAGCATTCCTACGGTATCCGGGAGTTGCACAATCTCATGGTCTAAGGA
Organism: Hordeum marinum; assembly: GCA_022496015.1. NCBI lineage: Eukaryota > Viridiplantae > Streptophyta > Magnoliopsida > Poales > Poaceae > Hordeum > Hordeum marinum. Next base: position 226,746,980 of record CM039672.1, read on the forward strand.
AACGATACTTGACATTGAAAAGCTTTAGCAAACGAACTACACGATCTTGTGCTATGCTTAGAATTGGGTCTTGTCCATCACATCATTCTCCTAATGATGTGATCCCGTTATCAATGACATCCAATGTCCATGGCCATGAAACCGTGACCATCTATTGATCAACGAGCTAGTCAACTAGAGGCTCACTAGGGACATGTTGTGGTCTATGTATTCACACATGTATTATGGTTTCCGGTTAACACAATTATAGCATGAACAATAGACAATTATCATGAACAAGGAAATACAATAATAACCATTTTATTATTGCCTCTAGGGCATATTTCCAACAGTCTCCCACTTGCACTAGAGTCAATAATCTAGTTCACATCACCATGTGATTAACACTTACATCACCATGTGATCATATCATCATGTGATTAACACCCAATAAGTTCTGGGGTTTGTTCATGTCCTGCTCGTGAAAGAGGTTTTAGTCAACGGGTCTGCGACATTCAGATCCGTGTGTACCTTACAAACTTTCCATGTCATATTTGTAGATACTACTCCCATGCTCCACTTGGAGCTATTCCAAATGGCTGCTCCACTATACGTAGCTGGATTTCTACTAAGAGTCATCCGGATTGGTTTTAAAGCTTGCATCATCGTAACACTTTACGATGAACTCTTTATCACCTCCATAATCGAGAAATATTTCCTTAGTTCTCAAGTTACTAAGGCTAACTTTGACCGCTGTCTAGTGATCCACTCTTGGATTACTCTTGTACCCCTTGACAGACTCATGGCAAGGCACACACAGGTGCGGTACACAGCATGGCATACTATATAGAGCCTATGGCTAAAGCATAGGAGATGACACTCATCTCTTCTTTATCTTCTGCCGTGGTCGGGTATTGAGTCTTACTCAATTTCACACCTTACAATACAGTCAAGAACTCCTTCTTTGACCCATCTATTTTGAACTCCTTCTAAAACTTGTCAAGGTATGTCTTCGTCGAAAAAACTTATCAAGCGAATAGATCTATCCCTATAGATCTTGATGATCAATAAAATAGTAGCTTTATCTGGGTCTTCCTTTGAAAAACAAAACTTTTCAAACAACCCTTCATGCTCTTCCAGAAATTCTACATCATTTCCGATCAATAATATGTCAACTACATATTCTTATAAGAAATTCCATAGTGCTCCCACTCACTTTCTTGCAAATACAAGTTTCTCATAAACTTTGTATAAACTTAAACACTTTGATCACCTCATCAAAGCATATATTCCAACTCCGAGATGCTTGCTCCAGTCCATAGAAGGATCGCTGGAGTTTGCATATTATTAGCATCCTTAGGATTGACAAAACCTTCTGGTTGTATCACATACAACTCTTCCTCACAGAAACCATTACGGAAACCTTGTTTTGTCATCCATCTGCCAGATTTCATAATCGAAAAATGCAGCAACTGCTAACAAAACTTTAATAGACTTTTAGCATCGCTACAGATGAGACAATCTCATTGCAGTCAACTCCTTGAACTTGGCGGAAACTTCTTTGCGACAAGTCGAGCTTTATAAACGGTGACATTTCACCATTAGCGTCTATGTTTATCTCAAAGGTCCATTTGTACTCAATGACCCGCCATTCAACAGGCAAGTCTACCAAAGTCCATACTTGGTTTTCATACATGGATCCTTTCTCGGATTTCATGGCTCCTAGCCATTTGTTGGAATCCGGGCCCACCATCGCTTCTCCATAGTTCGTAGGTTCATCGTTGTCCAACAACATGATTTCCAAGACAGGGTTGTCGTACTACTCAGGAGCAGTACGCGTCCTTGTCGACCTACGAGGTTCGATAGTGACTTGATCCGAAGCTTCATGATCATCATCATTAACTTCCTTTTCAACTAAGTAGGCTCTACAGAAACATCTTTCTGTGTTGCGCTATTCTCTGGTTGAAACAAAGGTTCAACAACCTTATCAAGTTCTATCTTCCTCCCACTCAATTCTTTCGAGAGAAACTCTTTCTCAAAAAGGACCCGTTCTTAGCAACAAACACCTTTTGCGCTTGGATCTGAGATAGAAGGTATACCCAATGTCTCATTAGGGTATTCTATGAAGATGCATTTGTCTGCTTTGAGTTCGAGCTCGCTAGGTGAAAAACCCATTTTCACATAAGCGTCGCAGCCCCAAACATTAAGAAATGACAGCTTAGGCTTCTGTCAAACCATAATTCTCACGGTGTCATCTCAACAGACTTAGATGGTGCCCTGTTAAAGTGAATGGATTTGTCTTTAATGCATAACCCCATAACGATAGTGGTAAAACGATAAGAGACATCATAGTACTCACTATATCCAATAGAGCACGACTACGATGTTCGAACACACCATCACACTATGGTGTTCCAGGAGGCGTGAGCTGTGAAACAATTTCCACATTGTCTAAAATTGCATACCAAACTCGTAACTTAGATATTCACCTCCATGATCATATCATAGACATTTATCTTCTTGTCACGATGATCTTTAACTTCACTCTGAAACTCCTTGAACCTTTCAAACATTTCAGATTCGTGTTTCATTAAGTAAATATCCCCATATTTACTCAAATCATCAGTGAAGGTAAAGAAAAACAACGATATCCACTGTGTGTTTCAACACTCATTGGACCACATACATCAACATGTATTAATTCCAATAAGCCACTTGCCCGCTCCATCATATTGGATGACGGGGTCTCAGTCATCTTGCCCAAGAGGCATGGCTCGCATGTCTCAACCGATTCGAAATCGAGTGAGTCAAAAAACATCCATCATCATGGAGTTTCTTCATGCGATTTATACCAATATGACATTACGTGGCAGTGCCACAAGCATGTGGTACTATCATTATTAACTTTGTATCTTTTGGTACCAATGTTATGAATATGTGTACTACTACGATCATGATTCGATAAACCATTTCGAGTGGGTGCATGACCATTGAAGGCATTATCCATGTAAACAGAATAACCATTATTCTCTAACTTATATGAATAACCGTATCGCACTAATCATGATCTAATCACGTTTATGCTCAACGCAAACACCAAATAACATTTATTTAGGTTTATCACAAATCCTGAAGGTAGAGAGAGCGTGCGATGGTGATCACATCAATCTTGGAAATACTTCCAACACACATCGTCACCTTTCACCTAGCTAGTCTCCATTTACTCCGTAGCTTTTATTTCGAGTTGCTAACACTTAGCAACCGAACCGGTATCTAATACCCAGGTGCTACTAGGAGTACCAGCAAGGTACACATCACTAACACGTATATCAAATATACTTCCATTGACATTACCAGCCTTCTTATCTACCAATCATCTAGGGTTTTTCCGCTTCAGCGAACATTCTCCTCATAACAGAAGCACTTAGTCTCGGGTTCGGGCTCAACCTTGGGTTTCTTCACTAGAGCAACAACTGGCTTGCCATTCCTGAAGTTTTTCCCTTCTTGCCCTTGCCCCTTTTGAAACTAGTGGTTTTCACTTAACCATCAACACTTGATGCTCCTTATTGATTTCTACCTTCGTGGTGTCAAACATCACGAACAACTCAGGGATCATCTTATCCATCCCTGGCATGTTATAGTTCATCACGAAGCTCTAGTAGCTTGGTGGCAGTGACTTGGAGAACTGCATTAATCACTATCTCATCTGGAAGATTAACTCCCACTTGATTCAAGTGATTGTAGCACCCAGACAATCTGAGAACACGCTCACCGATTAAGCTATTCTCCTTTATCTTGCAGGCAAAGAATCTTGTTGGAGGTCTCATACCTCTCAACATAGGCACGAGCTTGAGATCACAATCTCAGCTCCTAGAACATCTCATATGTTCTGTGACGTTCAAAACATTTTGAAGCCTCAATTCTAAGCCGTAATGCATGACGCACTGAACTATCACGTAGTCATCAAAAAGTGCCTGTCATATGTTCACAACATCTACAGACAACGCTTGAGGGAGTGATGCAGTTAGCGGTACATCAAAAACATAAGCTTTCTGTGCAGCAATGAGGACAATCCTCAGATCACGGACCCAGTCCGCATTATTGCTACCATCAACTTTCAACTTACTTTTCTCTAGGATTGTATCAATAAAACTGGGGAGCTACAGCGCGAGCTATCTACGACATAATTTGCAAGGACATTTTTAGACTAAGTTCATGATAATTAAGTTCATTTAATCAAATTATTAATGAACTCCCACTTAGATAGACATCTCTCTAGTCTTCCAAGTGATACATGATCCATGTCAACTAGCCCGTGTCCGATCATCACGTGAGACGGACTAGTCATCCATGGTGAACATCTCTATGTTGATCGTATCTTCTATACGACTCATGTTCGACCTTTCGGTCTTCCGTGTTCCGAGGCCATGTCTGTACATGCTAGGCTCGTCAAGTCAACCTAAGTGTTTCGCATGTGTAAATCTGGCTTACACCCGTTGTATGCGAACGTTAGAACCTATCACACCCGATCATCACGTGGTGCTTCGGAACGACGATCCTTAGCAACGGTGCACAGTTAGGGTGAACACCTTTCTTGAAATTTTATTGAGAGATCATCTTATTTACTACCGTCGTTCTATGCAAATAAGATGTAAACATGATAAACATCACATGCAATCAATATAGTGACATGATATGGCCAATATCATTTTGCTCCTATGATCTCCATCTTCGGGGCACCATGATCATCACTGTCACCGGCACAACACCATGATCTCCATCATCATGATCTCCATCATTGTGTCTTCATGAAGTTGTCTCGCCAACTATTACTTCTACTACTATGGCTAACGCTTAGCAATAAAGTAAAGTAATTACATGGCGTTTATGATTGACACGCAGGTCATACAATAAATAAGACAACTCCTATGGCTCCTGCCGGTTGTCATAATCATCGACATGCAAGTCATGAATCCTATTACAAGAACATGATCAATTCATACATCACAATGCATCACATCACATCCTTTGGCCATATCACATCACAAGGCACATGCTGCAAAAACAAGTTAGACGTCCTCTAATTTGTAGTTGCAAGTTTTTACGTGGCTGCTATAGGTTACTAGCAAGAACGTTTCTTACCTACGTCAACACCACAACGTGATTTGCCAATTGCTATTTACCCTTCATAAGGACCCTTTTCATCGAATCCGATCCGACTAAGGTAGGAGAGACAGACACCCGCTAGCCACCTTATGCATCTAGTGCATGTCAGGCGGTGGAACCGGTCTCACGTAAGCGTACGTGTAAAGTTGGTCCGGGCCGCTTCATCCCACAATACCGCCGAATCAAGATAAGACTAGTAGCGGCAAGCAAATTAACAAACTCGACGCCCACAACTGCTTTGTGTTCTACTCGTGCATAGATTCTACGCATAGACCTAGCTCATGATGCCAGTGTTGGGAGACGTAGTAGTAAATCAAAATTTTCCTACGTTCACCAAGATCTATCTATGGAGAAACCAGCAACGAGAGGGGAGAGATTGCATCTTCATACCTTTGAAGATCGCTAAGCGGAAGCGTTACAAGAACGCGGTTGATGGAGTCGTACTCGCAGCGATTCAGATCGCGGTAGATCCGATCAAGTGCCGAACGGACGGCACCTCCGCGTTCAACACACGTGCAGCCCGGTGACGTCTCCAACACCTTGATCCAGCAAGGAGGAAGGAGAGGTTGGGGAAGGGCTCCAACAGCAGCACGACGGCGTGGTGGTGGTGGAGTAGCAAGGTATTCCGACAGGGCTTCGCCTAAGCGCTGCGGAGGAGGAAGAAGAGAGGTAGGGCTTCGCCGTGAGAGAGAGAGATCAAATCTTGTCTCAAAACATCCAAAACCTCAAGTATATATAGGAGGAGGGACGTGGAGGGCTGGCTTGGCCTCTACTCCAAAGAGGAGATGGCCGGCCGAATTAAAGGGAGAGTCCACCTCCCACAAGGGAGGTGGATCTCCTCCTTTTAAATCCTTTTTGCCTTATCTCCTTATCTCCAGCCGCATGGGCCTTTAGCAAAAGTCTTGCCCAGCCCAATAAGGGCTGGCACACTTTATCTAACAGCCCATGTGGTCCTTTGGTCGTCACACCCCTCCCGGGGGTCATCCGGCACCCTCCCGGCACTCCCGGTACACTACCGATGAGCCCGAAAACTTTCCGGTGACCAAAACTGGACTTCCTATATATCAATCATTACCTCCGGACCATTCTGGAGCTCCTCGTGACGTCCGGGATCTCATCCGGGACGCCGAACAACCTTCGGTAATCACGTATACCTTTTCCCTATAACCCTAGCGTCATCGAACCTTAAGTGTGTAGACCCTACGGGTTCGGGAGACACGTAGACATGACCGAGACACCTCTCCGGTCAATAACCAACAGCGGGATCTGGATACCCATGTTGGCTCCCACGTACTCCACGATGATCTCATCGGATGAACCACGATGTCAAGGATTCAATCAATCCCGTATACAATTCCCTTTGTCTATCGGTATGATACTTGCCCGAGATTCGATCGTCGGTATCCCCATACCTTGTTCAATCTCGTTACCGGCAAGTCTCTTTACTCGTTCCGTAATACATCATCCCGTGACTAACTCCTTAGTCACATTGAGCTCATAATGATGATGTCTTACCGAGTGGGCCCAGAGATACCTCTCCGTCACACGGAGTGACAAATCCCAGTCTCGATTCATGCCAACCCAACAGATACTTTCGGAGATACCCGTAGTGCACCTTTATAGCCACCCAGTTACGTTGTGACGTTTGGCACACCCAAAGCATTCCTACGGTATCCGGGAGTTGCACAATCTCATGGTCTAAGGAAACGATACTTGACATTGAAAAGCTTTAGCAAACGAACTACACGATCTTGTGCTATGCTTAGAATTGGGTCTTGTCCATCACATCATTCTCCTAATGATGTGATCCCGTTATCAATGACATCCAATGTCCATGGCCATGAAACCGTGACCATCTATTGATCAACGAGCTAGTCAACTAGAGGCTCACTAGGGACATGTTGTGGTCTATGTATTCACACATGTATTATGGTTTCCGGTTAACACAATTATAGCATGAACAATAGACAATTATCATGAACAAGGAAATACAATAATAACCATTTTATTATTGCCTCTAGGGCATATTTCCAACAGAGAACATAGGTTGTTGGGTTTCAAGAGAGTTCATTGTTTGAACCTTAACATGTGAAGTGGTTGCCACTATAACATGAGAAGTTTTATAAGAAAGAATTGCTATTATGATGCTAGGAAAATTGATTGAAATTATCATTGATCAAACTTATGCACTTTGCTAGCATTCACACTTCATAAATTATTTCTTTTATCATTTACCTACTCGAAGACGAGTAGGAATTAAGCTTAGGGATGCTAATATGTCTCCAACGTATCTATAATTTATGAAGTATTCATGCTGTTATTTTATCATTCTTGGATGTTTTACAATCATTTTATAGCAACTTTATATCATTTTTTGGGACTAACCTATTGACCCAGTGCCCAGTGCTAGTTGCTGTTTTTTGCTTGTTTTTTACATCGCAGGAAATCAATATCAAACGGAGTCCAAACACCACGAAACTTTTTGGAGATTTTTTTGACCAGAAGGAACCCAATGGGCCATAGCTGCACCTGGGGGTGCCCCGAGGGGGGCACAACCTACCAGGGCGCGCCAGGGCCCCCTGGCGCGTCCAGGTGGGTTGTGCCCACCTCGGTGGCCTCTGCACCCCCTCTTTGCACTATAAATTCCCAAATATTCCGAAACCCTTCAAGGGAGCCCTAAATCAGAAGTTCCGCCTCCGCAAGGCTCTATAGCCACCGAAAACCAATCTAGACCCCGTTCCGGCACCCTGTCGGAGGGGGGAATCATCTCCGGTGGCCATCTTCATCATCCCGGTGGCTACCACGATGAGGAGGGAATAGTACACCCTCGGGGCTGAGGGTTTGTACCAATAGCTATGTGTTTAATCTCTCTTTCTCTCTCGTGATCTATATCATGGGCTTTGTTAATATAGATGGATCATATGATGTTTCTCCTCTCTATGCTCTTATTGTGATGAATTGAATCTTTACCCTTTGAAGTTTTGTAATGTCGGATTGAATGTTCAGATCTGGGAACACATGATGTGTGTATTGCGGTATGAATACTTGAGGTGACATTGGCGTATCTTATTAGTTCACTTGATATACGTTATGGCACTCAACTTGCAGATTCCCGTGGTGATATTGGGGCAATCTATGCATAGGGGTTGATGCATCTTTTTATTATCTTTTCTCCGATAGAAACTTTGGGGACCCTTTGTAGTTCTTTGTGTGGATTGAGTATTATGAATATGAATTTGCTTTGGTGTTATTTTAGTATGAACTCTTGATTAGATCGATCGGAAAGAATAGCTTGCATTATTTTAGTACGAACTCTAGGATAGATCGAACGAAAATAATAGCTTTGAGGTGGTTTCATACCCTACAAACAATTTATATCTTATGTTCTCCGCTAATAGGAACTCGGGAGTGATTATTTATTGCACTTTGAGGGATAATCATATGATCCAACTATGTTAGCACTGTTGAGAAATTGCACTAGCGAAAGTACGGACTCTAGGCCTTGTTTTCAAGCATTGAAATACCATTTGTGTGCCTGTTTACTATTTGCTACCTTGTTGTTTTTATTTATTCAGATTATAAAAATATATTTCTACCACCCATATTACACTTTTATCACCATCTCTTCGCTAAACTAGTGCACCTATACAATTTGCCATTGTATTGGGTGTGTTGGGGACACAAGAGATTTCCTGTATTTGGTTGCAGGGTCGTTTGAGAGAGACCATCTTCATCCTACACCTCTCACGGATTGATAAACCTTAGGTCATCCACTTGAGGGAAAATTGCTACTGTCCTACAAAACTCTGCGCTTGGAGGCACAACACGTGTCTATAAGAATATAGTTGTGTAGTAGACATCATCAAGGTGGACTTAGAGGAATCACCCTTGAGGGTCCCACACTTGAGGGGTTGCGCGATAGAGTCATTGTATGGAGTGGTGAAGTAGGAATCACCCTCGATAACCACGACCGACTAGCTACACTACAGAGTTAGCATCATGAGTACTTCACGAGGTGTCACCCTCGATACTCGATAGTAGCTCTGCAGAGTCGTACAACTAAGGGGTGTGTGGTGATGTGAGGGCCTAGCTTGTGAGTTGATTGACCGAGTCTTCGACTCGTCGATGAAGAAGCAGGGGCAACTGGGACTAATGGGGGTCATAGGGTATTCACTGATCAACCTATACTAACCAGTTGATATGATTGCAGGTATAGTAGTAGTTTATCAAAAACAAGCTATGCATCAAAAATAAGAGCTAGCTAATACAGTAGCAAAATCTAATGCAAGAATAAGAGGGACGAATGGGCGATATTGGAATGCTCAAGGGGGGGTTGCTTGCCTTGTTGCTCTGCTGCAAAGGCCTGATCGTCAGGCATGTAGTCGTACCCGGCACGGGCGTCAGTCTTGAGGTCTACTGGTAAGAAGAGGGGGGAGAAACAATAAATATAAAGCACAGATGCAACACGATGCGTGACATGGCAATATGCAGAGCTAGGCATGCACTAACGCAGTATTACATGTCGTAGACGGGTCGGAAGAATATTTGACGATAATTTTCTGGGTCTCGGGCTTCTACCGGACAAATGAAAACAGTGGAAATATTCCACATTTGCTATGATAGGAGCACACGACAAACTAACGGACTGCATATTCTAATTCGTAGGATTTTTTTGATCAACTTGCATGTATAAAACATTTTCATCCGACTTACGGATTATTTTATATTAATTTTTAAACTTTTATTAATATTCAGAAATTAAAATAGATTATTTTAATTCAATAATTCAATTTATGACATCAACATGATGTCATGCTGACATCAGCAGTCAACACGGGCTTGAGTGGTCAAACTCACCAGTGGGGCCCCTCTGTCATAGACACAAGTTTAATTATGTTTAATTAAATTTTAATCAGGTTAATTGATAAGAGGGGTCCACATATCATAGAGTGATTAGGACAATCTAATTAATTTAATTACATAACTGATTTAACTAGGTTTAAATAACACGGGTCCCACCTATCATACATTGTTTAGTTAAATAATTAATAAAGTAATTAACTTATCTAATTAATCCTTAATTAACTATTTATTTATTTACTTAAATTACTAATTAACAAATTTATTGGTTTATATATTATTTTTATTTTTATTATTTTTATTATTATTTAAAAACGTTTAGGTGGCGGTGGGCCCCCATTGTCATTTAAACATGGGGGATTAGTGGGGCGGTTAACCCCCACTAACCCTAAACAGGGCTAGTTGGGGGAGCGGGGTAACACGGGCACGCTGGGGGGAGCGGGGCTCGCTGGTGGTGGCGGTGCTCGCCGGTGGGGCACCGACGACCATGATGCTAGCCAGAGGGGGAAGGGGCAAGGCCACGCTGGCGCAGGTGGCTAGCGCGGGGTGCGAGCAACCAAAGGCGGGGGTGCGGGGTGCGGCGGCATGCCCGGTGCGCGGACAACGCGGGGCCGGCACGGGAAGCAGGGGGTTAGGCGGCGGCCGGAGGGAGCGCGGGCTCACGCGGGGCCGAAGCGAGGCCGGCAACGGTGACAGGGCATTGCGGCGAGCACAGCAGGGGCGAGCAGGCGAGCGGGGCGAGCGGGAGGCGCCGCGGCGAGCACGGCTACGGCGGCGGCCAGCGGGCATGGCCACCGGGGGGGAAACGACGATGGGGAGAGGGGAGGAGGGAGAGAGGAGGCCTCACAGCAACCGTAGGGGGGCAGCGAGCGCGAGTTGGTCGGTGGGGACGATAAGCGCCAGGGAAGGAAGGCGACGGGGGCGATGCGGCGCAGGGCGACGGGGGTCAAGGGGGGCCTCGGCAAGGAGGCGACGATGGCGGCGCCGGGGCGGCGGCGGGCGTCAGGTCGGGAGGGGGGTCGGTTCCCTTGATCCAGATCTGGGGGAAGGGCAAAGGCAAGGGTGGAACGGGGGGTATGGGGTTGTCGGTGGCTAGGGTTAGTGGGCTGAGGGGGGGTTATGGCCCGTGGAGTTTCACCAAGAATGTGGATTGGTCGCTCTTTGTAAGAAAGGTCTTGTTGCAGTTCAAGCATATCATGATCCACTGCTCGGATAGGATCCTTGAATCAGTGACGAAGTTGTGACACATGGAACACATCGTGAACCTGAGAAAGGTTTGGCGGTAGTTGCAGTCGGTATGCCACTTTACCACGCATTTCTAGAATAGTGCAAGGACCAATATATCGAGGAGCCAACCTGTCCTCGATCCCAAAACGGTGTGCACCTGTCATTGGCGTGACTCGAAGATAAGCCTTTTCGTCAGTTTGATAGACCATATCTTTGTGATGACAGTCATATTGACCCTTGAGAGGAGTTCCACACTTCAAAAGGGGGTCCATCTTTAGACTAGCTTAATAGCTATTGTTTTAGGAGAACTCAGCATACGGAAGAAATTCCTCCCATTCCTTGTTAATAAAAATGACACAAGCTCGAAGCATGTCTTCGAGAATCTGGTTGACTCTTTCAACTTGTCCTTGGAATTGAGGATGAAAAGCGATGCTAAAGGACAAATGAGTTCCCATAGCCTCTTGGAAACTTGCCTAGAATCTTGAAGTGAATAAGTTGCCACAGTCTAAATTAATCACCACTAGAAAGCGATGGAGCGAGACAACTCTGGACATATATAGACTGCTAGCTGACTAGTAGTGTTAGTTTCTTTGAAGGCCCAAAAATGTGCAACTTTGGACAGTCGGTCAATGACGACAAGAATAGTATGATCTGGGTGGACCAAGAATTAGATACGAAGCCAAGTTCAATAGATATCTTGGACTTAAAGAAGTACAAGAGAGTCAGGTTTCGATCCTATGGAACGATGGGTTATGGGCCTGCCATGCGGTTAAGAGCAGAAAGAGCGCTGACATCTTGCATGGTCATGGTAACAAGACCTGTCAGAGGAAAGCTTGTCAGTTAAGTTGGCAACAACGTCGGTACCAAGGGCGGGGACCGAATAGAACCATTTTCCTGCTTGTTGAAACGAGGCAGACCAATAGGCAAGGTTCTTGTCCACCGGCGGTTACCGGAATGTCATCAACAATAGTAACATGTTCTTACTGACAGAGTTGTTCACCGAGGTGTTTACCTAAGCAGGAAATTGTTGGAAATATGCCCTAGAGGCAATAATAAATTGGTTATTATCATATTTCCTTGTTCATAATAATCTTTATTATCCATGCTATAATTGTGTTGATCGGAAACTCAGATACATGTGTGGATACATAAACAACACCATGTCCCTAATATGCCTCTAATAGACAAGCTCGTTGATCAAAGATGGCTATGGTTTCCTAGTCATGGACATGAGATGTCATTTGGTAATGGGATCACATCATTAGGAGAATGATGTGATGGACAAGACCCAAACTACAAACATAGCATATGATCATGTCAGTTTATTGCTACTGTTTTCTGCATGTTAAGTATATGTTCCTATGACCATGAGATCATGCAACTCACTGACACCGGAGTGGTACCCTGTGTGTATCAAACGTCGCAACGTATCTGGGTGACTATAAAGGTTCTCTACAGGTATATCCGAGGGTGTCTGTTGGGTTAGCATGGATCAAGACTGGGATTTGTTACTCCGTGTGACGGAGAGGTATCTCAGGGCCCACTCGGTAATACAACATAACAACAAGCCTTGCAAGCAATGTGACTAAGTGTTAGTCACGGGATCTTGTATTACGGAATGAGTAAAGAGACTTTCCAGTAACGAGGTTGATCTAGGTATGGAGATACCGACGGTCGAATCTCGGGCAAGTAACATACCGAACAACAAAGGGAACATCATACAGGATTAACTGAATCCTTGGCATAGAGGTTCGACCGATAAGGATCTTTGTAGAATATGTAGGAACCAATATGGGCATCCAGGTCCCGCTATTGGTTATTGACCATAGAGGTGTCTCGGTCATGTCTACATAGTTCTCGAACCCGCAGGGTCTGCACACTTAAGGTTCGGTGACGTTTCGATAGTATAGAGTTATGTATGGTGGTGACCGAAGGTTGTTCAGAGTCCCAGATGAGATCCCGGAAGTCACGAGGAGCTCCAGAATGGTCCGGAGGTAAAGATTGATATATAGGAAGTCCTGTTTTGGTCGCCGGAGAAGTTTTGGGCTCATCGGTAGTATACCGGGAGTGCCGGTAGTGTACCGGGGGACCATCGAGAGGGGTGTCACGCCTCGAGGGGCCTCATGGGCTGTGGGAGGAGACAAACCATCCCCTGGTGGGCTGGCCAAAGCCTCCACTAAATCCCATGAGGTTTGAGAAGGAAAAAATCCAAAGGTGGAGAGGTGGAAAGAGTTTCCAAGTGGAAAGGAGGAATCCTACTCCTAATAGGATTGGAGTAGGAGTCCTCCACCTCCAATTTCGGCCAGATATTGAGGGTTTGAGTCTTCCTCCTCCCCTCCCTCCCTCCTATATATACTAGAGGATTTAGAGGGAAGAGCTAACCTTAATTGCCATGTGCTGCCCTCTTCTTCCTCTAGATCATTTTCTTCTCTAGATCGGTTTTCAGCGGTGCTTAGGCGAAGCCCTGCTGGAATTCCTCCACCACCAACGCCGCAACGTGGCGTGCTGCCAGAGAACTCGTCTACCTCTCCGCTCTCTCTTGCTGGATCAAGAAGGCAGAGATCGTCATCGAGCCGTACGTGTGCTGAACGCGGAGGTGCCGTCCGTTCGGCGCTAGATCGGAAGGACCGTGATCAAGATCGCGAGACAGATTGTGATGAGATCGCAGGACGCATCGTGATGAGTTCGCGGGACGGATCATGATTGGATCGTGGGACGGATCGTGATGAGATCGCGGGACGCTCGGCGATTTGGATCGCGAAGACGTTCGACTAGACCAACCGCGTTTCTTAACGCTTCCCACTTAGCGATCTACAAGGGTATGTAGATCCACTCTCCCTCTCGTAGATGCTCATCATCATGGATAGATCTTGCGTGTGCATAGAATTTTTTTAGTTTCCCATGCGACGTTCCCCAACAGTGGCATCATGAGCTAGGTCTATGAGTAGATGAGATCTCGAGTACAACACAAAGAGTTTGTGGGCGTTGATGCTTAGATTGCTTCCTCCCTTGGTCGAGTTTTGGTTCAGCGGTATTGTGGGATGAAGCGGCCCAGACCAACCTTACTCGTACGCTTACGAGAGACCGGTTCCATCGATTGACGTGTAACCTTGTTGCACAAAGATGGCTGGCGGGTGTCTGTTTCTCCTACTTTAGATGGATCAGATTCGATAAAGGCGGTCCTTGAGAAGGTTGAAAAGCAACATATGTATCACCGTTGTGGTTTTTGCGTAGGTGAGAATTGTTCTTGCTAGATGCCCATAGCAGCCATGTAAAACATGCAACAACAATTAGAGGACGTCTAACTTGTTTTTGTAGGGTATGTTGTGATGTGATATGGCCAATTACATGATGAGATATATGTGATGTATGAGATGATCATGTTTTGTATAGAATATCACGACTTGCATGTCAATGAGTACGGCAACCGGCAGGAGCCATAGGGTTGTCTTTAATTATTGTATGACCTATGTGTCAATCATTAAGCGATATGTAATGCTTTACTTTATCACTAAACGGTAGCTATAGTAGTAGAATCATGGTGGGCGCGACAACCCCGATGGCGACACGTTGATGGAGATCAAGATGATGGAGATCATGGTGTCATGCCGGCGACGATGGAGATCATGCCAGTGCTTTCAAGATTGAGATCAAAAGCACAAGTTCATGGCCATATCATCTCACTTATGATTTGCATGTGATGTTAATCCTTTTATGCACCTTGTTTTGCTTAGGACGACGGTAGCATTATAAGGTGATCCCTCACTTAATTTTAGGATAAATTGTGTTCTCCTCGAGTGTGCACTGTTGTGAAAGTTCGTCGTAGTCGAGACACCACATGATGATTGGGTGTGATAGACTCTACGTTCACATACAATGGGTGCAAGCCAGTGTTGCACATGCAGAACACTCGGGTTAAACTTGACGAGCCTAGCATGTATAGACATGGCCTTGGAACACAAGAGACCGAAAGGTCAAACATGAGTCATATAGTAGATATGATCAACATGATGATGTTCACTATTGAAACCACCTCAACTCACGTGATGATCAGACTTGAGTTGGTGAATTTGGATCATGTATCACTCGAATGACCGGAGGGATGTCAATTTGAGTGGGAGTTCTTCAGTAATATGATTAATTGAACTCATTATCATGAACATAGTCAGTAGTGTCTTTGCAAACTGTGTTGTAGATTACTAGCTCACACTGTAGCTCCCTTGAATTTTTTAAATGTTCCTAGAGATATAGAGTTGAAAGATGATGGTAGCAATGTTGCGGACTTGGTTTGTGATCTGAGGATTGTCCTCATTGCTGCACAGAAGGCTTATGTCCTTAATGCACCGCTTAGTGCGCCAACCCCTCTAGCGTCGTCTGTAGATCTTGTGAACATCTGACAGGCAAGTTCTGATGACTACTTGATAGTTTAGTGCGTCATGCATTACGACTTAGAATTGAGGCTCCAAAACGTTCTGAACGTCACGGAACATATGAGATGTTCCAAGAGCTGAAATTAGGATCTCAGGCTCGTGCCCGTGTTGCGAGATATGAGATCTCCAACAATATTCTTTGCCTGCAAAATGAAAGAGAATAGCTCAATCGTTGAGCATGTGCTCAGATTGTCTGGGTGCTACGATCGCTTGAATCGAGTGGGATTTGATCTTCCAGATAAGATAGTGATTGATATATTCTCCAAGTCACTGTCACTAAGCTACTAGAACTTGGTGATGAACTATAAAATGCGAGGGATAGAAATAATGATCCCTGAGCTGTTCGCGATGTTTGACACCGCAAAGGTACAAATCAAGATGGAGCATCAAGTGTTGATGGTTAGTAAAACCATTAGTTTTGAGAAGGGCAAGGGCAAGGAGGAAAACTTCATGGACGGCAAGTCAGTTGCTGCTCTAGTGAAGCAACCCAAAGTTGAACCCAAACCCGAGACTAAGTGCTTCTATTAAGAGGAGAGCAGTCGCTGAAGCGGAACAACCCTAGATACTTGGTAGATAAGAAGGCTGGCAACGTCGACATAAGTATATTTGATATACGTGTTATTGATGTGTACCTTGCTAGTACTCCTAGTAGCACCTGGGTATTGGATACCGGTTCGGTTGCTAAATGTTACTAACTCGAAGTAAAAGCTACGGAATAAACGGAGACTAGCTAAGTGTGAGGTGACGATGTGTGTTGGAAATGTTTCCAAGGTTGATGTGATCAACATCGCACGCTCTCTCTACCTTTGGGATTAGTGACAAACCTAAATGTTGTTGGTGTTTGCGTTAAGCATGAACATGATTAGATCGTGTTTATTGCAACACGGTTATTCATTTAAGTTAGACAATAATGGTTATTCTGTTTACATGAATAATACCTTCAATGGTCATTCACCCAGTGAGAATGGTTTGTTGAATCTTGATCATAGTAATACACATGTTCATAACATTGATGCCAAAGGATACAAAGTTAATAATGATAGTACCACATACTTGTGGCACTGCCGCTAAATGTCATATTACTATAAATTGCATGAACAAACTCCATGTTGATGGACCTTTGGACTCATCCGATTTCGAATCGGTTGAGACAAGCGAACCATGCCTCTTGGGCAAGATGACTAAGGACCCCATTTTCCAGTTTGATGGAGCGGCCATGTTGATGTATGCAATCCAATGAGTCTTGTAGCATGCGGTGGATATCGTTATTTTCTTACCTTCACTGATGATTTGAGTAGATAGTAGTGTATATTTACTTAATGAAACGCAAGTCCGAATCGTTTGAAAAAGTTCAATCAAATTCAGAGTGAAGTTTAAGATCATCGTGACAAGAAGATAAAATGTCCGCGATATGATCGTGGAGGTGAATATCTGAGTTACGAGTTTGGCATACAACTTTAGACAATGTGAAAGTTGTTTCACAACTCATGCCACCTAAAACACCATGGTGTGATGGTGTGTTCGAACGTCATAGTCATGCTCTATTGGATATGGTGCATACTATGATGTCTCTTATCGTTTTGCCACTATTATTTTGGGGTTATGCATTAGAGACAACTACATTCACTTTAAATAGGGCACCATCTAAATCCGTTGAGACGACACCGTATGAATTATGGTTTGATAGAAACCTAAGCTGTCATTTCTTAGTGTTTGGGGCTACGATGCTTAGGTGAAAAAGGTTTTCACCTAATGAGCTCGAACCCAAAGCGGACAAATGCATCTTCATAGAATACCCTAAGAACAGTTGGGTAAACCTTCTATCTCAGATCCGAGCATAAAGTGTTTGTTGCTCAAATGGGTCCTTTCTCTAGAAAGAGTTTCTCTTGAAAGAATTGAGTGGGAGAAAGATAGAACTTGATGAGGTTGTTGAACCTTTGTTCAACCAGAGAGTAGCACAGCGCAGGAAGATATTTCTGTGAAGCCTACGTTAGTTGAAGAGGAAGTTAATGATAATGATCATGAAGCTTCGGATCAAGTTACTATCGAACCTCGTAGGTCGACAAGGATGTGTACTGCTCCTGAGTGGTACGACAACCCTGTCTTGGAGGTCATGTTGTTTGACAATGACGAACCTATGAGTTGTGGAGAAGCGATGATGGGCCCGGATTCCGACAAATGGTTAGAGGCCATGAAATCCGAGAAAGGATCCATGTATGAAAAGCAAGTATAGACTTTGGTAGACTTGCTCGTTGGACGGCAGGTCGTCGAGTACAAATGTACCTTTGAGATGATGACAGACACTAATGGTAAATGTCACCATTTATAGAGCTTGACTTGTCGCAAAGAAGTTTCCGACAAGTTCAAGGAGTTGACTGCGATGAGACTTTCTCACTCGTAGCGATGCTAAAGTCTGTTCGAATTATGTTAGCGGTTGCTGCATTTTTCAGTTATGAAATCTGGCAGATGGATGTCAAAACATCGTTTCCTTCCTTAAGGAAAGGTTGTATGAGATACAACAAGAAGGTTTTTGTCAGTTCTAAGGATGCTAAAAGGTAAGCAAGCTTCAGTGATCCTTCTATGGACTGAAGCAAGCATCTCGGAGTTGGAATATACACTTTGATGAGGTGATCAAAGTTTTTGAGTCTATACAAAGTTTATGAGAAACTTGTATTTACAATAAAGTGAGTGGGAGCACTATAGAGTTTCTGATTAGCATATGTGGTTGACAAAATGTTGATCGGAAATGATGTAGAATTCCTGGAAAGCATAAATGGTTGTTCGAAAGGAGTTTTCAAAGTAAGACCTGGATAAAGCTACCTAATTGTTGAGCATCAAGATCTATAGAGATAGATCAAGATGCTTGATGAGACTTTGAATGAGTACATACCTTGACAAGATTTTGAAAGAGTTCAAAATGGATCAGTCAGAGAGAAGTGTTCTCGCCTGCTTTGTAAGGTGTGAAGTTGAGTGAGACTCAAAGCTCGACCACGACATAAGAAAGAGAAAGGACGAATGTCGCCCATATGCCTTAGCCATAGGCTCTATATAGTATGCCATGTTGTGTACCGCACTTGTGTGTGCCTTGCCATGAGTCTGTCAAGGGGTACAAGAGTGATCCAGGAGTGGATCACTAGATAGCGGTCAAGATCATCCTTAGTAACTAAAAGATTAAGGAAATGTTTCTCGGTTATGGAGCTGATAAAGAGTTCGTCATAAAGAGTTACGTCGATGCAAGCTTTAACACCAATCCGGATGACTCTTAGTAGCAATTCGGATACGTATAGTGGAGCAGCCATTTGGAATAGCTCCAAGTGGAGTGTGGTAGCAGTATTTGCGGTTTGACATAGAGATTTCCAAAGTACACACGGATCTAAATGTCGCAGACCCATTGACTAAAATACCTCTCTCACATGCAAAGCATGATCGAACCCCAGAACTCATTGGGTGTTAGATTCATAACAATGAGAATCACATGGTGATGTGAACTAGATCATTGACTCTAGTGCAAGTGCGAGACAGTTGGAAATATGCCCTAGAGGCAATAATAAATTGGTTATTACCATATTTCCTTGTTCATAATAATCGTTTATTATCCATGCTATAATTGTGTTGATCGGAAACTTAGATACATGTGTGGATACATAGACAACACCATGTCCCTAGTATGCCTCTAATAGACTAGCTCGTTGATCAAAGATGGCTATGGTTTCCTAGTCATGGACATGAGATGTCATTTGGTAATGGGATGACATCATTAGGAGAATGATGTGATGGACAAGACCCAAACTACAAACGTAGCATATGATCGTGTCAGTTTATTGCTATTGTTTTCTGCATGTTAATTATATGTTCCTATGACCATGAGATCATGCAACTCACTAACACCGGAGGAGTACCTTGTGTGTATCAAATGTCGCAACATAACTAGATGACTATAAAGGTGCTCTACAGGTATATCCGAGGGTGTCTGTTGTGTTGGCATGGATCAAGACTGGGATTTGTTACTCTGTGTGATGGAGTGGTATCTCAGGGCCCACTCGGTAATACAACATCACAACAAGCCTTGCAAGCAATGTGACTAAGTGTTAGTCACGGGATCTTGTATTACAGAACGATTAAATAGAGTTGCCGGTAACATGGTTGAACAAGGTATGGAGATACCGACGATCGAATCTTGGGCAAGTAACATACCGAAGAACAAAGGGAACATCATACGGGATTAACTGAATCCTTGACATAGAGGTTCGACCGATAAAGATCTTCTTAGAATATGTAGGAACCAATATGGGCATCCAGGTCCCGCTATTGGTTATTGACCTGTCACACCCAAGATGCGCGCCTATCCGTTTAAGGCACGAGGGCCTCGCAAGGAATAGAGGCGCATCTTGTCGTTAGCAAGAATAGTATCATCACACCATACAATACTGAATGAGAAGAGTATACAAGTTGGCTTACACTCGCCACATGCTAACTTACGATGTCACCCAAATCATAACATCAAGATGAACACAGGGTCCAACTACGGATGAAATCAAACGATAAAAGAAGTTGCAAATGATACTATCAAGCTATCCCAAAGATCAGGACCAGGTCCTCTACTCATTCGGATATGTCACATACATCCTGCCTCTCTCCTCGTCATACTCCCACTGAAGCTAGGTAAGATCATCCTTCACGAACTCATCTGATCAGGTACCTGGATTGTGGTAGTAAACTGTGAGCCACAAAGGACTCAGCTATCAAGTACCCGGGTGCCAACACTATTTAAGCCTTAGAATGGAAGGGTGATGTTTAGTTTGCAGCGGCACTAAGCATTATATGGTGTCTAACTTACGCAACAGAAATGTAAATGTGAGTGGTCTACGTTTAGCGAACGAATCTAGGGTAATCTCTATGAGATCCTGAACACTTACTTACGTCAGTCATAACCCCACCGTGTTCTCTCTCGGATCATGTTCATGAGCGGAGACGATCACGGTTACTCACATAGTTGGTGTATTTTAATTAGAGTTTACTTCACATTTTTTATAACCGGGTGTTAAACAATTATCCAAGTTGCTACATAGCCGCGGGCACGGCTTTCCAAAAGATTTAACCCTACAGGGGTGCTCCAACTAATCCATTACCAAATTAACCACACTCCGTGGGAATACATCGACCGCAGATCTCGCGATCATCATAGGTAAATCCAAAGGAATTCCACCACCTCGAGTAAACCCAAAGAAAGTCAGACTCCACACGCAAGACACTCGATAAAGGTAAAACCAATCCAGCAAGACCACCCGACATGTCGACGAGCCCGATAAGAGCCGTGTATCTCAGTCTTAGGACACTACGGATAAGCTACGCGTACGGAGGCCTGATAGAAATCTTCCAAGTTGCCCTGGGTTGGCCCCGCACAGTGCTCTAGTTTGGACCAACACTCATGCGGAGCACTGGCCTGGGGGTTGATTAAATTATCAACGGGTTTGCAAGACCCTATGCAATATTATTGAGTTGTTAAGAAAATGTAATACCAATGTTGGGTCTTGCTAGATAAGTTTTAATCTCAACCGAATAACAAGGGGGTCCCCATAACAACCCCGAGCATGTTAGGAACGCAAAGTATGGAAAACATAACACCGGTAACAAGGAACTAATAGCGGTAGCAGCGGAACAAAGCACTCAGCAAAAGGCCAAGCCTTCCACCAATACCAGATATATAAGTGCATTAAATTAAATAACAGAATTATTGTGATATCCAATCCATGTTGTCACATGGAACACCCTGCACCTGCAACTAAGAACGCTATAAGAGGGGCTGAGCAGCGGTAACTTAGCCAATCAACGGTTTGCTGGGATGTGGAGGTTAGAGGCTGTCATGGCAACATGGGGGGTGATATCATGTGGTAGGTAGCGCAATTGTAACAATAATAACGAGAAACTAGCAAGCAAAGATAGTATTGGGATCCGAGTACGATCATCTTGCCTATTGGTTCTTCAGCGGGACAAGTAGCAGGATCCTCGTAGTGGTACTCTCCTGGGTCCTCGTACTCAGTATCAACACTCGCGTCTACCTAAGGGAAACAACAACAATAAACATCCAACCAAGGTGCAATGCACAATCAAAATGATGCATGATCATTTATGAAGAATTATAACATGACAATCCAAAACTATTCATGTTACACATGCAAAGTTGTTTATTAGTGAATCTGGATAGAACCTCATGTAAAGTTATTTAGACATGCATGAACATGGAAAATACGGATGCATCATGCAAAATCAATGGAAATGCATATAAGGATCGCAAGAAACGGAGCTACGGTTCTCGAGATACGCTCACGACAAGGTACGGAGGCAAGACACAAGATCACCAAATACCTGGGCTAATTCTTGGCATTCCAAGGTAGCCACTGGACAGGTGATGAAAAACCAACCACAATAGACTCAAGAATCACTCAATTCCATGGATTATAGCGCCCACAACTGACAAAACAAGATAGCACCCAATCTACCACAAAACAGCAACATAGCAATTTGAAAAGCTCACAACTAGAGCTACAGGAACCCTACAGCCACAACCAAGACATGGACAGAATCTTCTCAACACCTCCATCAACTATCCAACTAAGCAATCAGCAAAAGAGGCACACATCAATACGCATGGGGCAATCAAGTTGGCATGATCAATCAGTTTTACAGGAACTTAGTGAAAATCCAGTTTTTCTGGAATCTGGGTTAATAAAGTAGCAAGTTGACAGCACTGGTTAAATATGCTAGAGAGCTCCTATTGGCATGAAAATTAACATAATGGTAGATGACAATAACTACTACAAACACCTAACACCGAGCATGCTCAAATTCACAGCACATCAATAGCTACAACCCACTCTACATGGCAAAACAATAACAGCAGAATCTCCAGACTTGGCCATTTTTTAAACAGTTTGGCAGAAACAGAAAGTAGGCAACTTAACAGCATGGTTCACACTTATTTAGTGACTTAACATGAATAAAAAAATCCTGGGACATTCCCAACAACTTTGACTAACAAATTCATGTTGGCAAGATCTTGAAAGCATGCATAGATTAATTCATATGAAAAAGACAAAAGGGCATCACAGCATAAAAATGCAGTTTTGTCAAGTTGCCCCAAAGTCAAATCTGACTTCACAGATGCATACATGAGTTGATTCTACCCCAAAATCATTACTCATACCTATATGCTTGCATGGAACAAAAGGGAGCAAAGGGGGTCAAAATTGGACCTCCCTAGGCCATGGGTGACTTATGTCACTTATGGAACTTAATGCAAATGTCACAAAATGATAGGTTCTCCATGGATACAAGTTGGAAGGGGTTATTTAGCACCTTAGGGACATGATAGCATGGCATGGCATCAAGATCAAGGATGAAACTATCTAGGAGAGGTATACATGCACATATACACATGAAAGAGACCTACACATGCATCCCTACCCTTAAGCACACACACATCCACAAACATATGTAGATAAGAAGGCACAACCATCCACACCTATGCTAACATCACTAGGATAGGTGAAAGAGCAAGCACATGTACAACCACCAAGCCACACACACAAGCATGTGTGGGTGACACACACACACACACACTCACTAACCTACACTTACAAGGACACACACATGTATGGTGCACCACAAACCCACAACACACTCCACATCACTAAACAAACAGCAAAAAAAAGAAAAGAGAAAAATGCACAAAAGAAGAAGAAAAGAAATCAAGGAAAAAAAGGGGGTTAGGGGGATTCGAACCCCGGACCTTGCGGCCTCACCCCGCACCCACTACCACTGCGCTACGGCGCCGATACTTAACAGAGGAGGGACACCGCAGCTCTAATACACGCACGCACTCTATGCCTGACAAAACTGAAGAACAGCAGAGCACTACGATGATAGACGACAGCGGCGAGCAACGGCGGCGATCTACGGCGAATCTGGCGACACTAGCTGCACCCACACGCGCGGGAACAACCCAGGAGCCCATTCCCACGCTCACCTTGCGGCGAGAGGGACGGAGGAGAGCGGCACGTGCTCGACATGCTCACGGCGGCGACAGAGGACGACGACACACACACTCAGATCACACCCACACCACTAAGCACAAAACAAAAAAAAGAAAAGAGAACAATGCACAAAAGAAGAAGAAAAGAAATCAAGGAAAAAAAGGGGGTTAGGGGGATTCGAACCCCGAACCTTGCGGCCTCACCCCGCACCCACTACCACTGCGCTACGGCGCCGATACTTAACAGAGGAGGGACACCGCAGCTCTAATAAACGCGCGCACTCTATGCCTGACGAAACTGAAGAACAGCAGAGCACTACGATGATAGACGACGGCGGCGAGCAACGGCGGCGATCTACGGCGAATCTGGCAACACTAGCTGCACCCACACGCGCGGGAACAACCCAGGAGCCCATTCCCTCGCTCACCTTGCGGCGAGAGGGACGGAGGCGAGCGGCACGTGCTCGACATGCTCACGGCGGCGATAGCGGACGACGGCGAGCATCTATGGCTACGCGCGAAGGAGAAGGGCTACGGGGACCGGTGGCTCACCTTGGGGAATGGCGGAGACGAGCCGGTCATGATGGAGGCGACGGAGGGGAAGGAGATGGCCGGAGACGCAGCGGCGATGCAGGGGAAGCAGAATGCTCGGGGACGACGGCGCGACACCGCAGAGGAGGAGCTCCTCTCCTCCTAGCGGCGGGGATGGAAGGCGACCGATGGCGGCTTGCTCCACGCCATCTCCACCGGCGTCGAGAACCACCGGATGCGGCGGCGATGACGAGCTCTCTCTCTCTCTCTCTCTCTCTGAACTTACATGGCAGCTCTCTGACAGAGAAGGAAGAGGAGAAGGGAGGAGGAGGAAGAAGAAGGAAAAGCGGCGGCGGCGAGGGGAGAAGGAAGAGGAACCCTAGGCGCGGAGGGGGCATGCATGCCGAGGGGCTATATACCCCCAGGCTGACGGCGACGGCGATGGAAAGGAGCGGCAGAGCTGCACGCTCTCTCTGAACCTGACGGAGAAGGGGGACGGGCAGGTTGCCGTTTACTGTGCGGCTGGGCTGGGCCTCGGCCCACCTGACCTCTCACTCTCTCTCAAACAATAAACAGAGCAGGGTTTTTTAAAATAAAAGAGCCAGGATAAATAATAATGCCCAGAGCAAAAGGAAAAGGTTTGGTTGGAAACAAAATAGATTTGGGAAGGAAATATTATGCTCCTGTTTATAAAAATGTTAAATGGAATTATTGCACAAGTTGTTTTTTAATATTTTAATAAAACAGCCCCTGTTTTAAATAGGTTTCAAAATCCAAACACATTCAAATCTCAAAAACTTCACTTCCAATATTTATAAGACATATTGGGCTAACACATGAACAATTTTAAATCATTTAATTAGCAACTTAAATCTGGTCATATAATTTAAAAGAAGAGAGGGGAAGGTGGGAGGTGATGATGATGTAGAAGGAGAGGGAGAAGAGGTTGCACACACATGGCCCCAACCACACACCAACCACCTCAACACACAAGCACATCACATCACAAGTCACACACACAATCATGCAAGGACACATGAAAACCCAACATGGCAAGATGATGAAATGATGGATGACATGATGCATGAATGCAAAACACAATGAAGACAAGGTGCAATTCATCTCATAGCTCATGACCCAAGGTTCACACATATGGTTACATGACCAAATAAGGTAGGGACATCACTTGGGATGTCACATGACCGTAGAGGTGTCTCGGTCATGTATACATAGTTCTCGAACCCGCAGGGTCTGCACACTTAAGGTTCGATGACATTTCGGTAGTATAGAGTTATGTATGGTGGTGACCGAAGGTTATCGGAGTCCCAGATGAGATCCCGGACGTCACGAGGAGATCCGAAATGGTCCGAAGGTAAAGGTTGTTATATAGGAAGTCCTGTTTTGGTCGCAGGAAAAATTTGGGCTCATCGGTAGTATACCGGGAGTGTCGATAGTGTACCAGGGGACTATCGGAGGGGTGTCACGCCTTGAGGGGCCTCATGGGCTGTGGGAGGAGACAAACCAGCCCCTGGTGGGCTGGCCGAAGCCTCCACTAAAGCCCATGAGGTTTGAGAAGGAAAAAATCCAAAGGTGGAGAGGTGGAAAGAGTTTCCAAGTGGAAAGGAGGAATCCTACTCCTAATAGGATTGGAGTAGGAGTCCTCCACCTCCAATTTCGGCCAGATATTGAGGGTTTGAGTCTGCCTCCTTCCCTCCCTCCCTCCTATATATAGTAGAGGATTTAGAGGGAACAGCTAACCTTAATTGCCACGTGTTGCCCTCTTCTTCCTCTAGATCGTTTTCTTCTCTAGATCGGTTTTCAACGGTGCTTAGGTGAAGCCCTGCTGGAATTCCTCTACCACCATCACCGCAATGCCATAGTGCTGCCGGAGAACTTGTCTACCTCTCCACTCTCTCTTGCTGGATCAAGAAGGCGAAGATCGTCATCGAGCCATACTTGTGCTGAACGCGGAGGTGCCGTCCGTTCGGCGCTAGATCGGAAGGACCGTGATGAAGATCGCGAGACGGATCATGATGAGATAGCGGGATGCATCGTGATGAGTTCGCGGGACGGATCATGATTGGATCGTGGGACGGATCATGATGAGATCGCGGGATGCTCGGCGATTTGGATCGCGAAGACGTTCGACTACACCAACCGTGTTTCTTAACGCTTCCCGCTTAGCGATCTACAAGGGTATGTAGATCCACTATCCCTCTCGTAGATGCTCATCACCATGGATAGATCTTGTGTGTGCGTAGGAAATTTTTTGTTTTCCATACGACGTTCCCCAACAGGAATTATTACTGCTTAGATCATATAACCTCAAGAAAGGTTAAACAGACCAATGGAAAGGAAAATATGGTTATTAGATAACCAGACCAATGGAAAGGAAAATGTGATTATTAGATTAACCAGACCAATGGAAAGGAAAATGTGTTTTTACACAAGTATATGAGTATATCCTTCCCACGGGAAAGCACAGCACGCTATACATGGTAGGGCAGCAAATGTGTAACCCTTGGATATAAGGGGCAAGGAGAATCAAGACGTTTACCCATTCGAAGATGTTTGGATAATTGATCAAGAAACATTTAGCATTGAGCTTCCAATGTTCTTGCTTGAGGAATGGAGTACCACGGTCATGCTTCAGGGAAGTATCGACATGGTTACCAGGTAAAGATCAGACTTTGGATAAACAAAGGATCCATCAGGAACAACTTATGAACTAAGTCTTACAATTCCATCATAGGAGAATGGCTAACCTTACCAACAAAATAATATAACAATAGGTTCGCCATCCAGGTGTGCTAGCCATGACATCACCGAACTAGGTTACATATAGACCAACGTTATAATTCTTGGAAAAACATCCAACCATCATATCCCCTGAGATTCAGATCTGGTTGGTGCCAGGATACCTCAGACATAGCAGGCCTGAGAAGAAAAGGATGCAACACACATCTACAAGATGATGTTGCAAGAATCTCGGAATGAACGATGGAAGCAAGCACTAAATCATGTGTTAGATTGCAAGACATATGAACACAATGTCAAGACATTCGTACCCGCATGGAAGTTTTTAGAATGGAATGCAATCAAGATCTGGTTGGGAACCATCATAGAGGATATCAAAGTTCCATGTGTAAGTCTGGACTAGATCTTAGTAGAACTTCTTCTTTTTTTGAGATCAAATCAATCAGTGGCTTGGCATGCTAGGAAATACATATGGAGTGAAGGTAGCAGATCTTCAAAACATATATCACTTTGCATATGCATGAAACAATTGGAACGGTTCCATAGGAAGTGAAACAAAATTTTCTCATAATCACGGCGACAAAATGCACGTGAACTTAGAGAAAAACACCTCATTTATCAAACATAATCTTCATGAGCTAGGCACAATGATAATGTCTCTAAGGTTTCCAACACTAATTTACATGTTCATCATGAGCCACGAAGCAGATGACGATGTGGTCGATGGGCTCAGCAACAATTCGTCGAGATCTCCACAAAGATCAACACGGAAACTTAGAAATGAAAGGTTATGGCAAGAAGTATCACTAGTATCAAGGATTTTTAAGAGGCGGTGCAATCCTCACAGTATTCTCGACAAAAGATGGTAATGCTCCAAGATAGAACATAACACAAGATGGCTAACAAGGAACTTAAGGTTCAGGCAAAACAAGACAAGCATGTGTTAGAAAGGAAGGCAAGGATGCTACTTCCCATCATGAATTTAATTGATACCCTAGAAGAGCTTAGAAAGATGACGATGATCACGACACAATTGTCACGAAGTCCCTTGAAGATGTAATCGGCCAACAACGACATCAAGCAAGAATGGCGAAGCGAAAAGGTTGTCAGAACCACAGATTAGAGTGCTAGCTCAGAATCAAAATTGCCTTTCGAGACATCCAACATGAGGCTGAAAGCTCGATGTAATCTTAGTGCACTACTGGGAGTGTGTTCCGGGTATGAAGGACATAGATGGCATGGTCAAGCGCTAGCATGACGATGATGATGTAGCCTACCAGCTTGGAAGGACATGATCGAGTACAAACTCTTAAGCAAAGAAGACTACTAAGAGTTGTTGAATTGCAATCCGTACTCAATTCAGTTACCGGTTGAGTGTCCAATAACTCAGAACACAAGGAAACTGGAATCAGTGAAATATCATAGTTGATGAGGAGCTCATAAGAAGTTATGAAGCTCCATGATATTTATCAAGATACCAGGGATAATACTCAGAGGTAGCTCAGAATAGAGGTTAGACTAGCATATTGATCTGTGGAGGACAAGCACTTTAACTTTTCTAAGAATGAAATCAAAGTAGAACAACCTGGTCGGAACCACGATTGCAAAGGAAAAGATCAAAGATACAAGATCAAATCATACAATGAATGATTATATGAAAGGAGAAGCGTGTATGATAAGATCAACATCGTTTCCATGGGCGTGAACACAAGGTTCAAGGTAGACTCCCACTTCATCAATGCATCACCTTCCATTTACACCTAGCCTTTGGGGAAGTTATAGTTTTGAAAGATTATCTGGCAAAACAACAAAAATGTATGACTCGTGAAAACTGTCGGGTTCACACGAATTAGGGAAGGCATAGGTCCAACCCATCGGGGCATCTTAGGGATATATACCATAAGCTTCAAGAGTAATTAACACATGCTTGACAACAGAGCATGGCTGACAAAAGCATAGGATACAACTTATCAGAGGGAAAAGGCACAATTTACCAATGGCATCATGTCTCATAGGAAGAACATCACAATAATTTGGATGTGAAGGACGCTATCGGATCATAACCCAAAATGGGTCTGGCGGTCCACAAAGTACCTGATGTGAGTATCAGTACTCAATTAGAGGGAGAAGAATGCAAAGCATCAGCTTATAGAACATCCAATAATTTGATGCTTAAATAACCAAGGGAATTAAGATTTCCAAATTGATGTATCAAAAACAGATGCTCCAATCAAATACAAGTAATATGAATGGACTTAGATGGACAATCAATCAAGGTTGATTTGTCGAGAACCAACTCAGGTTTGGAAAGACGTCTGGGCTGGAAAGATAATTTATGAGAAAGAGCTGATGACTGCGTGCATTCACACACAAGTTGAATCAATAAAATCAAATGACAACCACAAAGGATTTAATTAATATTGCTAGACCTATGGAATTAACCATAATGCAAGTAGGTGAGAAAGGTCAAGAGAAAGGCTACTAAGGATTTCAGAAGATCGAATAGCAATTCGAAGGATTTTGTGAAACCCATGAAAACTAAGGACGAACGAATCCCCAGTAAGCTAGAGGAATTATTTGGAGGGGTTGACTATGAAGGGAATTGCAAAAGCTATGGACACAAGTTCTCGAGAGAACATCGGAGAGTATCATCAGAATCTTCTGACGAATCTAGCCATCATCTGGAATGAGGGGCTCTCTGGGAGGAAGTAGATACGAGATCCTAAAGTTAGAGTTAGCAAAATCTTTAACCCGAAAGAGAAGAGAGTTTAGAACCCAGATTATAGACGAGGAATAAAAGATCCTAATACCACCCGATTGATATGTGGGCCCGTAAGCCACACGACAATGTTAGTAAAAGTTTTATAATGACTAGACTCAACTTCGTCCAAGGAGTTGGAAAGGGGGCTACCTACAGGAAGTCGCCTCTGATACCAACTTGTGACACCCCCAATTTGACTGTAAGCTAATTATACACGCAATGCATACGACCAAGATTAGGGACTCACTGATCGATATCACAACACAACTCTAGACACAAATTAAAGTCATACAGCTTCATATTACAAGCAAGGGGCCTCGAGGGCTCGAATACAAATCTCGACAAACACGATTCAGTGGAAGCAAATAATATCTGAGTACATACATAAGTTAAGCAAGTTTTGCCTTAAGAAGGCTACCACAAACATAACACAGATCGAAAGAGGCGAGGCCTCCTGCCTGGGAACCTCCTATCCTACTGCTGGTCGGGGGCACCCTCTGTTGGAAATATGTCCTAGAGACAATAACAAATTAGTTATTATCATATTTCCTTGTTCATGATAATCGTTTATTATCCATGCTATAATTGTATTGATCGGAAACTCAGATACATGTGTGGATACATAGACAACACCATGTCACTAGTATGCCTCTAATAGACTAGCTCGTTGATCAAAAATGGTTAAGGTTTCCTAGCCATGGACATGAGATGTCATTTGATAACGGGATCACACCATTAGGAGAATGATGTGATGGACAAGACCCAAACTATAAACGTAGCATATGATCGTGTCAGTTTATTGCTACAGTTTTGTGCATCTCAAGTATTTGTTCCTATGACCATGAGATCACGCAACTCACTGACAACGGAGGAGTACCTTGTGTGTATCAAACGTCGCAACGTAACTGGGTGACTATAAAGGTGCTCTACAGGTATCTCCGAGGGTGTCTGTTGGGTTGGCATGGATCAAGACTGGGATTTGTTACTCCGTGTGACGAAGAGGTATCTCGGGGCACACTCGGTAATACAACATCACAACAAGCCTTGCAAGCAATCTGACTAAGTGTTAGCCACGGGATGTTGTATTATGTAACAAGTAAAGAGACTTGTTGGTAACGATATTGAACTAGGTATGGAGATGTCGACGATCAAATCTCGGGCAAGTAACATACCGAAGAACAAACGGAACAACGTACAGGATTAACTGAATCCTTGACATAGAGGTTCAACCGATAAAGATCTTCGTAAAATATGTAGGAACCAATATGGGCATCCATGTCCCGCTATTGGTTATTGACCATAGAGGTGTCTTGGTCATGTCTACATAGTTCTCGAACCCGCAGGGTCTCCACACTTAAGGTTCGGTGACGTTTCAGTATAGTAGAGTTATGTATGGTGGTGACCAAAGGTTGTTCGGAGTCCTGGATGATATCCTGGACGTCATGAGGGGCTCCGAAATGGTCCGGAGGTAAAGATTGATATATAGGAAGTCTTGTTTTGGTCACCGAAAAAGTTTCAGGTATTTCGGTAGGGTACCGGGAGTGTCGGGAGGGGTACCGGGGACCATCGGGAGGGGTGTATCGACCCAAAGGACCTCATGGGCTGTGGGAGGATTCAAACCAGCCTTTAGTGGGCTGGCCTAACCCCCCACTAAGGCCCATGTGGCTTTGGGTGGAAAAAATTCAAAGGAGGAAAGGTGGAAAGGGTTTCCAAGTGGAGAGGAGGAATCCTACTCCTAATAGGATTGGAGGAGGACTCCTACACCTCCAATTTCGGCCAAACCTTGAGGATTTGAGGCTGCCTCCTCCCCTCCCTCCCTCCTATATTTACTAGAGGATTTAGAGGGAATGGCTAACCCTAATTGCCACGTGCTCCCTCTACTTCATCTAGATCGGTTTCTTCTCTAGTCTAGTTTCAGCGGTGCTTAGGCAAAGCCCTACCAGAATTGTTCCACCACCATAGCCGTCGCGCCTTCGTGCCGCCGGAGAACTCTTCTACCTATCCGCTCCCTCTTGCTGGATCAAGAAGGCGGAGATCGTCATCGAGTTGTGCGTGTGCTAAACGCGGAGGTGTCATCCATTCGGCGCTAGATCGAAAGGACCGTGATCAAGATCGCGAGACGATTTGTGATTGGATCGCGGGACGGATCATGATGGGATTGCGAGACGGATCGTGATTGGATCGCGAGATGGATCGTGATAGGATCGTGGGATGCTCGGCGATTTGGATCGTGAAGACGTTTGACTACATCAACCGCGTTTCTTAACGCTTCCCGCTTAGCGATCTACAAGGTTATGTAGATCCACTCTCCCTCTCATAGATGCTCATCACCATGGATAGATCTTGCGTGTGCGTAGGAATTTTTTTGTTTCCCATGCAACGTTCCCCAACATCCTCCACGTAGTAGTAGGCTCCGGCGGTGGTGTAGTAGTCGTCTCGGGCGTACTCCATCTCCTCGGCTCCAACGTCTGAACGCAAAATCCTATTAAGGGAAAAAAAGAAAGCAAAGCAGCGATGAGTACTCATCCAAAGTACTCGCAAGACTGACATCAGAACTATGCTAAGTATGCATCAGTATCAAGGGAAAGGGGGTTATATCTGGACTGACTGTAGAAGCAAGGATGAGGGGGGAGGCCTAGTCCTACCGAAGACTAGCATCTTCAGCATCTTGCAGCATTAGAAGAGGGTAGACTGGTATCTCATATATATAGTCATATTATTGTAGCAATTTATTAAGTAACCACGCCCAAAGATTCTTCCTCGACTCCCTGCGAGGAAGCAATCTTGGAGCCAACATTCATTTCCAATTTAAAGTCACAATTTTAGTTGTAGTAGATCAAGGTACAACTCCAAGTCGTCCTGTTACCGTGGACACGGCTATTCAAATAGATGAATTCATCCCTACAGGGGTGCACCGCATTTCCAACACGCTTGATCACCTCTGGCTGGACACACTTTTCTGGGTAATGCTCGGCCTCGGGATAGCAACACGTCATTGCCCCACCTAGACTCAACAGAGAGGCCAGCCCGCCGGTCTAAATCCTAAGAGCACAGGGGTCATGGGCCCACTTTCCCTTTACGCTCCTGCATGATGCGTATGCGGCCGAGGTCAGCCCTAGTACACCCTAATCCAAGAGTTGTACCGTCCAGGCCACTCGGGCGCGCGCCGCTCCATTGCTGACGTCCGAAGAGCTTCGGCTGATACAACGATGTTGAGTACCCATAACTTCTCCCACGTGAAGGTTTAGTGCGCAAAAGGTCAAACGACCAACTCAGATCGAATATCTAACCTATTAGCATTTTATTAATGCGGGTCAAGCGCGACCCATGAAGTGTGGTCCCGTCGCCCCGTCTCGAGGATGTGTGGCAAGGGCCTCTCCTGCCCGTCCATGCCTCAACAACATCAAACTGTGGGTACCCCTCAAGGCCGACACATCACCAACATGTTTTTGTAACCAGGTCATAGTAACTGTGTGTATAAAACATCAAGACGGAACCTGAGGAATCACCCTCAAGGGGGCCCGCTTGATGAAATCGTCAAGGTGGACTTAGAGGAATCACCCTCGAGGGTCCCACACTTGAGGGGTTGCGCAACAGAGTCATCGTCGGGAGTGGTGAAGGAGGAATCACCCTCAATAACCACGACCGACTAGATGCACTACAGAGTTAGCATCATGAGTACTTCATGAGATGTCACCCTCGGTACTCGATAGTAGCTCCGCAGAGTCGTACAACTAAGGGGTGTGCGGTGATGTGAGGGGACTGGCTTGTCGGTCGATTGACCGAGTCTTCGAGTCGTCGATGAAGAAACAGGAGCAACTGGGACTAATGAGGGTCACATGGTATTCGTTGATCAACCTATACTAAGCAGTTGATATGATTGCAGGTATAGTAGCAGATTACCAAAAATAGGCTATGCATCAGAAATAGGAGCTGGCTAATATAGTAGCAAAATCTAATGCAAGAATAAGAGGGAAGAATGGGCGATATTAGAATGCTCAAGGGGGGTTGCTTGCCTTGTTGCTCTGCTACAAAGGCCTGGTCGTCAGGCGCGTAGTCGTACCCGGCAGGAGCGTCAGTCTCGGGGTTTATTGGTAAGAAGAGGGGGGAGAAACAATAAATATAAAGCACAAATGCAACACGATGCATGACATGACAATATGCAGAGCTAGGCATGCACTAATGCAGTATTACACGTCGTAGACGGGTCGAAAGAATATCTGACGATAATTTTCCGGGTCTCGGGCTTCTACCGGGCAGATGAAAACAATAGAAATATTCCACGTTTGCTATCATAGGAGCACGCAACGAACGAACGGAGTGCGTATTCGGATTCATAAGATTTTTTTGATCAACTTTCACGTATAAAATATTTTCATCTGACTTACGAATTATTTTATATTATTTTTTTAAGTTTTATTAATATTCAAAAATTAAAATAGATTATTTTAATTCAATAATTCAATTTATGACATCAGCATGATGTCATGCTAACATTAGCAGTCAACAGGGGCTTGAGTGGTCAAACTGACTAATGGGGGCCCTCTGTCATAGACACAGGTTTAACTAAGTTTAATTAACTTTTAATCAGGTTAATTAATAGGAGGGGTCCACATGTCATAGAGTGATTAAGCTAATCTAATTAATTTAATTACATAATAGTTTTAATTAGGTTTAAATAACATGGGTCCCACGTGTCATACTCTCTTTAGTTAAATAGTTAGCAGAGTAATTAACTTATCTAATCAATCATTAATTAACTATTTATTTAATTGATTAATTAATTAATTTGCTAATTAACAAATTTATTGATTTATATATTATTATTATTATTATTTAAAAATGTTTAGGGGACGGTGGGCCCCCGTTGTCATTTACACATGGGGGATTAGTGGGGCGGTTAACCCCCACTAACCCTAAACAGGGTCGGTCGGGGAGGAGGGTAACAGAGGCACGCCGGGGGGAGGGGGGCTCACCGGCGGTGGCGGTGCTCGCCGGCAGGGCGTCGGCGGCCACGACGCTAGCCAAAGGGGGAGGGGCAAGGCCACGCTGGCGTAGGTGGCTAGCGTGGGGTGCGGGCGACCGGAGGCGGGAGTGCGGGCCGGGCCGCGGGAGCGGGGTCCGGCGGTGCGCGGACAGAGCGGGGCCGGCATGGCGATCAGGGGGTTAGGCGACGGCTGGAGGGAGCGCGGGCTCACGCGGGGCCAGTGCGAGGCCGACAGCGGCGGCAGGGCGGTGCGGCGAGCACAATAGAGGCGAGCAGGCGGGCGGAAGGCGCTGCGGCGAGCGTGGCTACAGCGGCGGCCAGTGGGCGTGGTCACGGCGATGAGGGAAGGTGCCAAAGGAGAGGGAGGCCTCATAGCGACCGTAGGGGGAGCAGGCGTGTGTTGGCCGGCGGGGACGACAAGCGGCAGGGGAGGAAGGCGACGGGGGCGATGCGGCGCCGGGCGACGGGAGTCAAGGGGGGCCCCGGCAGAGAGGCGACGATGGCGGCGGCGGGCGTTGAGTCGGGGGGGGCGGTTCCCCCGATCCATATCTGGGGAAGGGGAGAGGCGAGGGTGGAACAGGGGAAATGGGGTTGTCGGTGGCTAGGGTTAGTGAGGTGAGGGGGGTTATGGCCCCTGGGGGGCGGTTGGGCCGGCCTGTTGGGCCGGTGGCCTAGTTGGGCCGAGGGGGTCTTTGTTTTATTTTTATTTTTAGTTTTGTTTTTGTTTTGTTTTTAAATTTTCTATTTCAGTTTTTATTTCAATTTAGTGTATTTAATTATATTTAAACATGTTGACTTATACAACACAATTAACTGGGCATTATTTGACACACTCCGAACATTTTAGTTTGCAAGTTTTGAAAACTTTTGTCATTTTGACTTGGTTTTGAATTTCGAATTCGCACGGGATTGAATCATCGCGAGATTAACATCAGCAATCGTGGTGACGTGGCATCATTAGCATGGGATTACTATAGCTTAATTACAGAGATCATTGTAGCACAAATCAAGGGCGTCACAAGGCCGCAACGCCGATGCCGGAGGGGGCGGAGCTGCAGCTGTCGTACATCCATGCATCGGAGGGGGCCAACAACGCCAACACCGGAGGGGGCGGAGCTGCAGCTGTTATACATCTATCCGTCGGAGGGGGCCACAACGCCGGTGCCGAAGGGGGCGGAGCTCAGCTGTCGTACATCTATCCATCGGAGGGGGCCACAACGCCGGCGCCGGAGGGGGGCAGAGCTCTAGCTGTCGTACATCTATACGTTAGAGGGGGCACAACGCCGGTGTCGGAGGGGGCGGAGCTCAGCTGCCGTACATCTATCTGTTGGAGGGGGCCGCAATGCCGACGCCGGAGGGGGTGGAGCTCAGCTACCGTACATCTATCCGTCGGAGGGGGCCGCAATGCCGGCGCTGGTGGGGACAGAGCTGCAGCTGCCGTACATCTATCCGTCGGAGGGGGCCACAACACCGACGCCGGAGGGGGCGGAGCTCAGCTGTCGTACATCTATCCATCGGAGGGGGCCGCAATGACGGCACCGAAGGGGGCGGAGCTGCAGCTACCATACATCTATTCGTCGGAGAGGGCTGCAACGACGGCGCCGGAGGGAGCGGAGCTGCAGCTGCCGTACATCTATCCGTCGGAGGGGGCAGAGCTCAGTTGCCGTACATCTATCGTCGGAGGGGGCAGAGCTGCAGCTGTCATACATCTATCCGCCGGAGGGGGCCGCAACGACGGCGTCGGAGGGGGCGGAGCTGCAACTGCCATACATCTATCCACCGGAGGGGGCCGCAACGATTGCGCCGGAGGGGGCAGAGTTGCAACTGCCGTACATCTATTCATCGAAGGGGGGAGGGGGCAGAGCTCAGCTGTTGTACATCTATCCACCGGAGGGGGCCGCAACTACGACACCGGAAGGGGTGGAGCTGCAGCTGCCGTACATCTATTCGTCGGAGGGGGCAGAGCTCAGCTGTTGTACATCTATCCGCCTGAGGGGACGCAACGATGGCACCGGAGGGGGCGGAGCTACAGCTGTCATACATCTATTCGCCGGAGGGGGCCACAACGACGACGCCGGAGGGGACGGAGCTGCAGTTGTCATACATCTATCCGTGGGAGGGGGCGAAGCTCAGCTGCCGTACATCTATCCGCCGGAGGGGGCCGCAACGATGGCGCCGAAGGGGACGGAGCTGTAGCTGCCGTACGATGAGGCCGCAACGACGGCGCCGGAGGGGGCGGAGCTGCAGCTGTCGTAGCTCTATCAACCGGAGGAGGGCGCAACAACGGCGTCGGAAGGGGCGGAGCTGCAGCTGCCGTACGAGGGCGCCGCAACGACGACGTCGAAGGAGTCGGAGCTGCAGCTACCGTACATCTATCTGTCGGAGGGGGCCACAACGACGGCGCCGGAGGGGCAGGGCTGTAGCTGTCGTAGGTCGGAGAGAGAAGCGAAGCAAAATAATGAACGCGTCGTTCTGCTTTAGTGTATCGAAGAAAAAGAAAAACCTTGCAAAAGAATGGCATCCGAGTGCTTTTAATAATGGAGAAAAGAGACGGAGAGACGGACGCAGACAGAGGATAGAAAAGTGGCGGGCAAGTCTCTGTGTGACGAGACCTGTTACCGTCGTCCAGGAGTAAAAATGGTGAACGCGTCAGTCGGCTTTAATGCAAGGAAAAGAAACCTTGCACCAAAATGGCAAAAATGGCAGCTGAGTGCTTTGATGAACGAGAAAAGAAAAGATACGGGGAGGAAAATGGAGCGACGGGCCGAGACAAGAGGAGAGGAAAGTGAGGGGCAAGCAAGTGGACGCTCGTCCTCTTTGTGACTCGTGTCTGCGGCGCGTGGAGAGGCCACCCCCCCCCCCCCCCCCCCCTCTGCTTCCATTAAAACCCCACTCCCCTGCCTCGCACCTCCGGCTCCGGGACCCCGACGAAGCTGAGACAGAGGAGAGGCACCACGCCATTGTGAGGTACTCCCGGTCCGCGCCCAAATCCAGGTCTCCCTCTCTCCCTCCGCTTCTTCATGGCAGTCCCAAATCCCGTCTCTTTACCGAGGAATAGGATCATCGGCTATCGCATCCTGTTGTTCTTCCCTATTTCTTCTGGAGCTGAGGGTTTCCAGAGTTTTTCTTTTCTTTTCTTTTCACGAAACGGGATTCAGGGTTCTTCACGGAAGTCGCAAGTCCCGTCTCTTTACCGCGGATCGCATCCTACCGCTCTTCCCTTTCTCTTCTGGAGTCGAGGGTTTTTCAGACATCCAGCTTTTTCTTTTCTTTTTGTTCACGAAACGGGATTCAGGGTTTTTGCGCTGCAAGTTCTTTGCTTTCTTTCGTAATCGATCGAGGGGATGGATCGCTTAGCTTTTTAATCGATCTGCTCCTGTGTAAGGATTTCTACTTGTTCTCTCCTTTATTCCGGCGGGTAATGGTTTTTACATGCCGTGGTAATTATTTTTCACCAAGACTGGCTCTGCCTCTCAAGATTCTGAATGTTCTTGAACTAGCATTATGGCAAGATAATTACTTTTTTCAGTCTACCGTGGTTCTTAGTACTAGTAGTCTATCTGATGACGTGCTAACCTCTACCTGATGGTTTAATCTTTTTTTTTAAACAAGAACCTGATGGTTTAATCTCACTTGCAGAGGAGAAGAGAAGAGAAGAGGAAGGGCAGATCTATGGGCAACTGCAAGAGTTCATGTATGTATGTCTAGCCAATCGTGATGTTCGACTGTGTCTTTTATAAACCAAATAAAAGTTAGATGTTTGGACTCTGTCTTTTATAAACCATAAAAGTCAGATGCAATTCACAGCATTAATGTCCTTGGCAAAACTCAAGGCAGGAATATGGAATCCTAGCACTGAATGGAAGATGGCTAGCCAGTCATTTGAAGCGGTAGTATATATGTGCTCAATTGAAGATGGCTCTGAATTGAATATGTGCTATATATCACTCTCCTTATCTAGAAACAAAGCTGTTTGAGTGCTGGTCGTGATGTTTTATTGATTATTAGAAGCTGTAGTACAGGCTAATGACATAGTACTATAAGAAAGTACAAGTATTTCTGCTTTGTTCTAACCCTGATTGGTGACATGAATAACTATATGCTTTCAAGATTTCGGTTCATTTAACCAGAACATAAAGAACTTATATGCTGTTGTTCATTCTTGCGGTTGTTGATATTGTAGTCTGTTTATTTGGAACTGCAGCATGCACCTGAATTTTCTCATAGCATGTTCTCTCTTTCTTTGCTTTGTAATTTTGACTTATTGCGTTTGTGCAAATATCAGCTCGCGCACTCCGAGGAAAGGCCCATGTCGTTCCGGACTCAGAATGGAGGATGCAGGACTTTGGAAAGACCCATGTTCCAGATTTAGAATGGAAGATCAATGACTTCTCTTCGCTGCTTGAGACGGGAGCTGAGTCAGCAACATCTGCAGCTTTTCACTGCTCTGGGTATAACTGGTATGCAACACAATTGCAAAATTAACTCTGCAAAATTCGTTTGTTAGCTGTAAATACCATCTGGTCTGTTTTTGTAGAAAAGGCAATTATATGTTATCCATATACACATTGATTTAGGATGCCATTTACTCGCAATGATGTTTCAATTGATCATTGATGTAATCAAATTAGCAATTGCAATCTCATAAACAAACAGTCAAATGCTAAAACTTGATATGGTGCCTGAAGTGAAGACATTAGACTTCAGTCCTACTTCAGTTATGAATTCTGGATTGACGTTGGTTTCTTTGCATGATTTCATTTACCAGGTACCTGAAAGTGAGTCCAATGCATAAAGAAACTGGTTCTGAAACGCCAAATGTTGCTCTTAGTCTTGCGACATCCCAAACAAGCATGGTGCCAGGTCACACGGTGCATGTGGTTTTTGAGTTGTCAATATACAACCATTCAAAAGGAATGTACTGTGGATGCAAAGGTAGTCTCATGGATGTGTTTTAATTTTTTCAAATACATCCATCATATTACAGCTACGAATCCGTACTCCTTTGTGTGTCATAAGTTTGAGATATGAATACCATGATTCCATCATTACAAGTCAATATCTGTAAATATTGAAATAGGATCAAATACAACGTTTTCCCATTAACAAGTCGCTTTGTATTTGCTATGCTATCAAGTTTCTCTGTCGAGGAATTTGAATGGTTCAGATGGCATACACATGTTTCTCACTTGAGAAATTACAAGTTTCTTTGTAGGCATTACAAGTTTCACACTTGAGACTATTATGGTTCAGATGGCATGCACATGTTTCTCTTTAAATTTGATTATCATTATTTTGATGTAATTCACTACCTTGCTTTCTTAGCTAGGGTGAAGGTTGGTTAGATATTATTTGGTACTCCCTCCGTCCCAAAATAAGTGTCTCAAGCTTAGTACAACTTTATACTAGAGCTAGTACAAAGTTGAGACACTTATTTTAGGACGGAGGGAGTATATTTGCGTCTTGCATACAAGTTCTTCATTCTCTAATATTCTAACCTTTACCTAACCGCAGCTACCTACAACTTTCATTTCAAGAATACCTACTCGAAGGAGCATTGCTTGATTCCTCTTCAGGAGCTACTGAAATCACCTGCTTTCCTAGTTGATGATAGCTGTGTCTTTGGTGTGGAGATAATAAAAATTGATGTCTCTTCTCCTGAAAAGAAGGCTGTTGTGGTTCAGAAGAAGGCTACCACAGTTCAGAACCTCTTTGTTCAGAAGAAGGGATTCGTCAAAGGGACATACACTTGGAACATGAACAATTTCATTGAACTGGACTTGGATCACTTTGTCTGTTCTCCTACATTTGAAGTCGGTGGGCATAAATGGTATGCACCTGGTACATCACAAATGCTTTATATAAGTGGTATCCATGTGTTATCCAACATTTTAGCTTTTAGGTATCCCTTAACTTACCATACCTAGTCACTTGCCGAACTTCTTTTATAATGTTTTATGCCAACGGACATTAGCGATGGCCTGATCTTTGTGCAAGGCAAGGTCCTTCAGATATTCTAACTGGACAGTATAGTTTGATACAACCAAAGAACTGTATTTCTAGTATATTTACAGAGATGTGTACCGCATTCCAGTTTCAATAGAAACAGGTCTTTGTAATCATGCTGCACCGAAAAATCCGAAAAAATTATAGTATTATCCATGTTGAATAAATGCTAGAGATTTCATTTTCATGTATATATTTGGTACCACCCGTTCTTGTATGTGCCACATACCATTGATTATTTTCTCTGATTATTTTTGTGTAAAATTGTACTCTATTATCTTATACTGTAGTGATGTTTTGTTCAGATTTTTGGTACAATTTTAACACCGCCATGTCATGTCCAAACTTAACCTGACTACAGCCAAGCTCAGCCAACTTTCTGATTTCAGTAACCAAACACATTCTTCAAATATATTTTTCCTGGGTGCCCAATTCTATTTGAAGTGAAACTTCCCATTTTCTTCAACAGGTACGTCCGCTTGTATCCGCGTGGTGACAAGTACAGCACTGATTGCCTCAGCTTGTACTTGCACCTGGATTCCTCGGATGAGCTCCATCTCGAGTCCAAGAAGGTGGTTGTAATGACTCTGTCTATCCTGGACCAAAAGAATGGGAAACACTTGACTGGAACTTCAGGTTCAGCTTTCCGTAGCAAGTATCAGTGCTACAGATATGTGTGATTCAAGCAGCTAGTGTATGTAACCTCATGATGATTATAGTTGATCTTACTTTATGGTGATCGCAGGTCTCTTGGTGTTCACCACGGGTGGAGACGGCTGGGGATGGGCTGATTTCCTTGGACTCAAGAAACTCAAGGACCCTTCTGGAGGCTATGTTGTAGGATCGAGCTGCGTTGTGAAGGCGGATGTCACTATCTTTGGTTCATCCATTGATGGTTAGATGTTTACCTCATGGCCTGATGGAGAGATAATGCCCTTTCATCCTACTTATAACTAGACTTATATTTGAGATTATGTTGTGGTAGCACTACTAAAAACTTGTGGGATGATTACTAGTAATGAGCCGGATTTGAGAAGTGAGATGATTTCACGCATATATTTCTAGATATATGTATAGAACATAATTATGTCATCGGAAGTACTTCTATATGAATGTATGATGCAACTATGTTGGTTAGCTTGTTTCGCTTCATGTATGTTTGGTTCAGCTGAACCATGTTATCTCTCGCTTGGTTCATGTGCATCATGGATGTTCCAGTTTATGAACCATGTTATTTTGAGAGTGAAGGCTCTCTTTCCTCTACCCTCCGTCCATTTGTTTCGATTTTATGGACCAGGTCTTAGTTACTAGTCTTAGCTTGTACTCAAAATCTCCATTTGTGAAAAGGTGAGCCGAGAGCCTTTTGGTAAAAATAAAATAAAATTGGTGGTAGTCTTGACAGTAATTTACTTCATGTTCTACTTCTTGTTTTCTTCTTTATTTTTCTCACGGGTAAACACCTTGCTGCTCAGCTGCATTTGCATGTCGACCTGTCGTATTGCCTTTTCAATCTTCACCTGATGTCCAGGACACTTGTTTGGTTCAACATGTCACTGGATGCTTACAACCTAACCTTGTGGAAAGCAACACATTGGGTATATTGGTCTTCTGATCCTTGCTGCAAAGTTAACAATTCAGAACTTGTTCAACTATGAAAAAATTGCGACAAGATTGTTACCTCTCCAGCAAAGAGAATGTTGGGCTGCGTCTTGCTTCCCATGGTGTTAAGTGATATCTTTGGAACGGAGGGACACGCTGCATTGGTCGCATGCTGAGCCAAATTCATGAAAATTGTAACTACTTTGATCTTCCCTTTTCTTCAAAAGAGTGTTATATTCCTTTTTATTTAAGAAAAGGAGTTACTTTGATTTATTTTCTGTGAGGTACTCCAATTTGGACTACCGTCGAAAGTTTTCTTGATCTGAGTTGAATTATACATAAAGTAGTTTCTCTTTCTGTATTAAATATACTGTAAAAATATGCTTTGGATTTACCATTCCCAACACTACTTTCTAAACTCACCGAACAGTTTTAACCTGCTCTTTCTTACCACCTCTTTTCACATGAGAGGTAAGAGTATATAATAGATATGAGTTGTTGATCTCATTAGTTAGTGATTTGATTAACTCTTAACTTCTTACCTCATATGTAAAAAGAGGGGTAAGAGGGAGCATCTTAAAGTTTGCGAAACTCTTGTCTGATCAATAAATCACTTTGCATGGATTGGTCAGAGTGTTACCACTTCTGATCAAAGATTGATTTTTTTCTCTCCAACTCCTGCACTCCCAATTCAAGGGGCGGAGGACATCTGGCATGTACGACTGGTCATAATGAGGAATATCATATACACTAGTATCATGTATATGATATTAGTGTATGAAACAACATGTGCAGTGCATAGTATCATATGTTGGTATCACAGATGATTTCATTTATTGTCATGCATGACACAATAACAAATCATTTAAAATATGATACAGTATCGTGATATGATACTTAACCCTCTTTTCTTTTAATGATATGATGTGGTATCATGATACTGTTGGGAGACGTAGTAGTAAATCAAAAAAATTCCTACGATCACCAAGATATATCCATGGAGAAACCAGCAACGAGAGGAGAGATATTGCATCTTCATACCTTTGAAGATCGCTAAGCGGAAGCATTACAAGAACGCAGTTGATGGAGTCGTACTCGCAGCGATTCAGATCACGGTGGATTCCGATCTAAGCGCCGAACAACGGTGCCTCCGCGTTCAACACACGTGCAGCCCGGTGACGTCTCCTACGCCTTGATCCAGCAAGGAGGAAGGAGAGATTGGGGAAGGGCTCCAACAGCAGCACGACGGCGTGGTGGTGGTGGAGTAGCAAGGTATTCCGGCAGGGCTTCGCCTAAGCACTGCGGAGGAGGAAGAAGAGAGGTAGGGCTTTGCCGTGAGAGAGAGAGTTCATAACTGTTCTCAAAAGGCCAAAACCTCAAGTATATATAGGAGGAGGGAGAGGGAGGGCTGGCTTGGACTCTCTTCCAAGGAGGAGAGCTTCGGCCGAATCAAAGGAGAGTTCACCTCCCACAAGGGAGGTGGATCTCCTCCTTTTCAAACTCCTTTGCCCTTATCTCTACTCCTCCAGCCGCATGGGCCTTTCTAGAAGGTCTTGGCCAGCCCAATAAGGGCTGGCACACCTCCTCTAAGGGCCCACAAAGTCCTATGGTCGTCACACCCCTCCCGGGGGTCCTCCGGCACCCTCCCGGCACTCCCGGTACAATACCGATGAGCCCGAAAACTTTCCGGTGACCAAAACTGGACTTCATATATATCAATCTTTACCTCCGGACCATTCCGGAGCTCCTCGTGATGTCCGGGATCTCATTCGGGACTCCGAACAACTTTCAGTAATCACGTATACCATTTCCCTATAACCTTAGCGTCATCGAACCTTAAGTGTGTAGA
Source organism: Hordeum marinum (assembly GCA_022496015.1). Taxonomy (NCBI): domain Eukaryota; kingdom Viridiplantae; phylum Streptophyta; class Magnoliopsida; order Poales; family Poaceae; genus Hordeum; species Hordeum marinum. The sequence goes on from CM039672.1 coordinate 226,791,164, forward strand.
CCCTACGGGTTCGGGAGACATGTAGACATGACTGAGACACCTCTCCGGTCAATAACCAACAGCAGGATCTGGATACCCATGTTGTCTCCCACATGCTCCACGATGATCTCATCGGATGAACCACGATGTCGGGGATTCAATCAATCTCGTATACAATTCCCTTTGTCTATCGGTATGATACTTGCCCGAGATTCGATCGTCGGTATCTCTATACCTTGTTCAATCTTGTTACCGGCAAGTCTCTTTACTCGTTCCGTAATACATCATCCCGTGGCTAACTCCTTAATCACATTGAGCTCATTATGATGATGTCTTACCGAGTGGGCCTAGAGATACCTCTCCGTCACACGGAGTGACAAATCCCACTCTCGATTCGTGCCAACCCAAGAGACACTTTCGGAGATACCCGTAGTGCACCTTTATAGCCACCCAGTTATGTTGTGACGTTTGGCACACCCAAAGCATTCCTACGGTATTCGGGAGTTGCACAATCTCATGGTCTAAGAAAACGATACTTGACATTGAAAAGCTTTAGCAAACGAACTACACGATCTAGTGCTATGCTTAGGATTGGGTCTTGTCCATCACATCATTCTCCTAATGATGTGATCCCGTTATCAACGACATCCAATGTCCATGGTCATGAAACCGTGACCATCTATTGATCAACGAGCTAGTCAACTAGAGGCTCACTAGGGACATGTTGTGGTCTATGTATTCACACATGTATTATGGTTTCCGGTTAACACAATTATAGCATGAACAATAGACAATTATCATGAACAAGGAAATACAATAACAACCATTTAAATATTGCCTCTAGGGCATATTTCCAACACTCTCCCACTTGCACTAGAGTCAATAATCTAGTTACATTGTGATGAATCGTACACCCATAGCATTCTGGTGTTGATCATGTTTTGCTCGTGAGAGAGGTTTAGTCAACGGATCTGCGACATTCAGATTCGTATGCACTTTACAAATATCTATATCTCCCTCCTGAATGTAATTACGAATGGAGTAGAAGCGGCGCTTGATGTGTCTTGTCTTCTTGTGAAACCTGGACTCCTTCGCAAGGGCAATAGCTCCAGTGTTGTCACAGAATAGAGTCATCGGGCCCGACGCTCTTGGAATTACTCCTAGGTCGGTGATGAACTCCTTCATCCAGACTCCTTCCTTTGCTGCTTCCGAAGCAGCTATGTACTCCGCTTCACATGTAGATGCCGCCACGATGCTTTGCTTGCTGCTGCACCAGCTGACTGCCCCTCCATTCAAAATATACACGTATCCGGTTTGTGACTTGGAGTCGTCCGGATCTGTGTCGAAGCTAGCATCGACGTAACCCTTTACGACGAGCTCTTCGGCACCTCCATATACGAGAAACATGTCCTTTGTCCTTTTCAGGTACTTCAGGATGTTCTTGACCGCTGTCCAGTGTTCCGCTCCGGGATCACTTTGGTACCTCCCTACCAAACTTATGGCAAGTTTCACATCAGGTCTAGTACACAGCATGGCATACATAATAGAGCCTGTGGCTGAAGCATAGGGGATGACACTCATCTCTTCTCTATCCTTTGTCGTGGTCGGGCATTGAGTCGTACTCAATCTCACACCTTGTAACACAGGCAAGAACCCCTTCTTGGACTGATCCATATTGAACTTCTTCAATATCTTTTCAAGGTATGTGCTTTGTGAAAGACCTATGAGGCGTCTCGATCTATCTCTATAGATCTTAATACCTAATATGTAAGCAGCTTCTCCAAGGTCCTTCATTGAAAAACACTTATTCAAGTAGGCCTTTACACTTTCCAAGAGTTCTATATCATTTCCCATTATCAGTATGTCACCACATATAATACGAGAAAGGCTACAGAGCTTCCACTCACTTTCTTGTAAATACAGGGTTCTCCATAAACCTGTACAAACCCAAACGCTTTAATCACTTCATTAAAGCGAATGTTCCAACTCCGAGATTCTTGCACCAGCCCATAGATGGAGCGCTAGAGCTTGCATACCTTGTTAGCATCTTTAGGATCGACAAAACCTTCCAGCTGCATCATATACAGTTCTTCCTTGAGGAAGCCATTAAGGAATGCCGTTTTGACGTCCATTTGCCAGATCTCATAATCATAAAATGCGGCAATTGCTAACATGATTCGGACAGACTTCAGCATCGCTACGGGTGAGAATGTCTCATCGTAGTCAACTCCTTGAACTTGTCGATAACCCTTAGCGACAAGCCGAGCCTTATAGACGGTCGCATTACCATCCGCGTCAGTCTTCTTCTTAAAGATCCATTTATTTTTAATGGCTCTCTTATCATCAGGCAAGTCCACCAAAGTCCATACTTTGTTCTCATACATGGATTCTATCTCGGATTTCATGGCTTCAAGCCATTTGTTGGAATCCGGGCCCGCCATCGCTTCTTCATAGTTTGAAGGTTCACCGTTGTCTAACAACATGATCTCTAGGATAGGGTTGTCGTACCACTCTGGTGCGTAACATGTCCTAGTGGACCTTCGACGTTCAATAGTAACTTGATCTGAAGTTTCATGATCATCATCATTAACTTCCTCTCCAGCCGGTGTAGGCTCCACAGAAACAACTTCCTATGATGCGCTACTCTCCGGTTCGAGTGGAGGTACAATTACCTCATCAAGTTCTATTTTCCTCCCACTTACTTCTTTCGAGAGAAACTCTTTCTCGAGAAAGGATCCATTCTTGGAAACAAAGACTTTGCCCTCGGATCGTAGGTAGAAGGTATACCCAATAGTCTCTTTGGGATATCCTATGAAGACGCACTTTTCCGCTTTGGGTTCGAGCTTCTCAGGTTGAAGTTTCTTCACATAAGCATCGCATCCCCAAACTTTTAGAAACAACAGCTTAGGTTTCTTTCCAAACCATAGTTCATACGGTGTCGTCTCAACGGATTTTGACGGTGCCCTATTTAAAGTGAATGCGGCAGTCTCTAATGCATATCCCCAGAATGATAGCGGTAAGTCGGTAAGAGACATCATAGATCGTACCATATCTAATAGAGTGCGATTACGACGTTCAGACACACCATTTCGCTGAGGTGTGCAGGTGGCGTGAGTTGTGAAACAATTCCACGTTTCCTTAGGTGCGTGCCAAACTCGTGACTTAAATATTCTCCGCCACGATCAGATTGTAGGCACTTTATTTTCCTGTCACGTTGATTCTCTACCTCACTCTGAAATTCCTTGAACCTTTCAAAAGTTCCAGACTTATGTTTCATTAAGTAGACATACCCATATCTACTCAAGTCATCAGTGAGGGTGAGAACATAATGGTAGCCACCACGAGCCTCGACACTCATTGGACCGCATACATCGGTATGTATTATTTCCAACAAGTCAGTTGCTCGCTCCATTGTTCCGGAGAACGGAGTCTTAGTAATCTTGCCCATGAGGCATGGTTCGCACGTGTCAAATGATTCGAAATCAAGAGACTCCAAAAGTCCATCAGTATGGAGCTTCTTCATACGTTTGACACCAATATGACCAAGGCGGCAGTGCCACATGTAAGTGGGACTATCGTTATCAACCTTACACTTTTTGGTACTCACACTATGGACATGTGTAACATCACGTTCGAGATTCATCAAAAATAAACCATTGACCAGCGGGGCATGACCATAAAACATTTCTCTCATATAAATAGAACAACCATTATTCTCAGATTTAAATGAGTAGCCATCTCGCATCAAGCGAGATCCAGATACGATGTTCATTCTCAAAGCTGGTACTAAATAACAATTATTAAGGTTTAACACTAATCCTGAAGGTAGATGTAGAGGTAGCGTGCCGATGGCGATCACATCGACCTTGGAACCATTCCCGACGCGCATCGTCACCTCGTCCTTTGCCAGCCTCCGCTTATTCCGCAACTCCTGCTTGGAGTTACAAATATGAGCAACTACACCGGTATCAAATACCCAGGAGCTACTACGAGCGCTGGTTAGGTACACATGAATAACAAGTATATCACATATACCTTTAATGTTGTCGTCCTTCTTATCTGCTAAGTACTTGGGGTAGTTCCGCTTCCAGTGACCGGTACCCTTGCAGTAAAAGCACTCAGTCTCAGGCTTGGGTCCATGCTTGTTCTTCTTCTTCCCGGCAACTTGCTTACCAGGCGCGGCAACAGCTTTGCCGTCCTTCTTGAAGTTATTCTTACCCTTGCCTTTCTTGAAACTAGTGGTCTTATTTACCATCAACACTTGATGCTCCTTTCTGATCTCGACCTCTGCTGATTTCAGCATCGAGTACAACTCAGGAATGGACTTCTCCATCCCTTGCATGTTGTAGTTCATCACAAAGCTCTTGTAGCTAGGTGGAAGCGACTGAAGGATTCTGTCAATGACCGAGTCATCCGGGAGATTAACTCCCAGCTGAGTCAAGCGGTTGTGTAGCCCAGACATCTTGAGGATGTGCTCACTGACAGAACTATTCTCCTCCATCTTACAGCTGAAGAACTTGTCGGAGACGTCATATCTCTCGACCCGGGCATGAGCTTGGAAAACTAGTTTTAGCTCTTGGAACATCTCATATGCTCCGTGTTGCTCAAAACGCTTTTGGATCCCCGGTTCTAAACTGTAAAGCATGTCGCACTGAACAATGGAGTAATCATCGCAACGAGAATGCCAAGCGTTCGCAACGTCTTGCTCTGCTGGGAGAAGGGGTGGGTCACCTAGTGGTGCATCAAGGACATACAATTTCTTGGAAGCTATGAGGATGATCCTCAAACCACGGACCCAGTCCGCATAGTTGTTGCCATCATCTTTCAGCTTGGTTTTCTCTAGGAACGCGTTGAAATTGAGGGTGACATTCGCGTTGGCCATTGGATCTACAATATAGATTGTAAAGATAATTTTAGACTAAGTTCATGATAATTAAGTTCACATAATCAAATTATTTAATGAACTCCCACTTAGATAGACATCTCTCTAGTCATCCAAGTGACACATGATCCATGTCAACTAGCCCGTGTCGGATCATCATGTGAGACGGACTAGTCATCCATGGTGAACATCTCCATGTTGATCGTATCTTCCATACGACTCATGTTCGACCTTTCGGTCTTCCGTGTTCCGAGGACATGTCTGTACATGCTAGGCTCGTCAAGTAAACCTAAGTGTTTCGCGTGTGTAAATCTGGCTTACACCCGTTGTATGCGAACGTTAGAACCTATCACACCCGATCATCACGTGGTGCTTCGGAACAACGATCCTTAGCAACGCTGCACAGTTAGGGTGAACACTTTTCTTGAAATTTTAGTGATAGATCATCTTATTTACTATCGTCGTTCTAGGCAAATAAGATGTAAACATGATAAACATCACATGCAATCAATATAGTGACATGATATGGCCATTATCATCTTGCTCCTTTGATCTCCATCTTCGGGGCACCATGATCATCACTGTCACCGGCACGACACCATGATCTCCATCACTGTGTCTTCATGAAGTTGTCTCGCCAACTATTACTTCTACTACTATGGCTAACGTTTAGCAATAAAGTAAAGTAATTACATGGCATTTATGATTGACACGCAGGTCATACAATAAAATAAGACAACTCCTATGGCGCCTGCCAGTTGTCATACTCATCGACATGCAAGTCGTGAATCCTATTACAAGAACATGATCAATCTCATACATCACAATGCATCACATCACATCCTTTGGCCATATCACATCACAAGGCATATGATGCAAAACAAGTTAGACGTCCTCTAATTTGTAGTTGCAAGTTTTTACGTGGCTACTATAGGTTACTAGCAAGAACGTTTCTTACCTACGTCAAAACCACAACGTGATATGCCAATTGCTATTTACCCTTCATAAGGACCCTTTTCATCGAATCCAATCCGACTAAGGTGGGAGAGACAGACACCCGCTAGCCACCTTATGCAATAAGTGCATGTCAGGCGGTGGAACCAGTCTCACGTAAGCGTACGTGTAAAGTCGGTACGGGCCGCTTCATCCCACAATACCGCCGAATCAAGATAAGACTAGTAGTGGTAAGAAAATTAACAAATCTACGCCCACAACTGCTTTGTGTTCTACTCGTGCATAGATTCTACGCATAAACCCGGCTCATGATGCCACTGTTGGGAGACGTAGTAGTAAATCAAAACATTTCCTACGATCACCAAGATCTATCCATGGAGAAACCAGCAACGAGAGGGGGGATATTGCATCTTCATACCTTTGAAGATCGCTAAGCGGAAGCGTTACAAGAATGCGGTTGATGGAGTCGTACTTGCAGCGATTCAGATCGCGGTGGATTCCGATCTAAGCGCCGAACAACGGCGCCTCCGCGTTCAACACACGTGCAGCCCGATGACGTCTCCTACGCCTTGATCCGTCAAGGAGGAAGGAGAGGTTGGGGAAGGGCTCCAATAGCAGCACGATGGCGTGGTGGTGGTGGAGTACCAAGGTATTCCGGCAGGGCTTCGCCTAAGCGCTGCGGAGGAGGAAGAAGAGAGGTAGGGCTTTGCCGTGAGAGAGAGAGTTCAGAACTGTTCTCAAAAGGCCAAAACCTCAAGTATATATAGGAGAAGGGATAGGGAGGGCTGTCTTGGACTCTCCTCCAAGGAGGAGAACTTCGGCCGAATCAAAGGGAGAGTCCACCTCCCACAAGGGAGGTGGATCTCCTCCTTTTCAAACTCCTTTGCCCTTATCTCTACTCCTCCAGCCGCATGGGCCTTTCTAGAAGGTCTTGGCCAGCCCAATAAGGGATGGCACACCTCCTCTAAGGTCCCACAAAGTCCTATGGTCGTCATACCCCTCTCGGGGGTCCTCCGGCACCCTCCCGGCACTCCCGGTACAATACCGATGAGCCCGAAAACTTTCCGGTGACCAAAACTGGACTTCCTATATATCAATCTTTACCTTCGGACCATTCCGGAGCTCCTCATGATGTCCGGGATCTCATTCGGGACTCCGAACAACTTTCGGTAATCACGTATACCATTTCCCTATAACCCTAGCGTCATCGAACCTTAAGTGTGTAGACCCTATGGGTTCGGGAGACATGTAGACATGACCGAGACACCTCTCCGGTCAATAACCAACAACGGGTTCTAGATACCCATGTTGGCTCCCACATGCTCCACGATGATCTCATCGGATGAACCACAATGTCGGGGATTCAATCAATCCCGTATACAATTCCCTTTGTCTATCGGTATGATACTTGCCCGAGATTCGATCGTCGGTATCTCTATACCTTGTTCAATCTCGTTTCTGGCAAGTCTCTTTACTCGTTCCGTAATACGTCATCCCGTGTCTAACTCCTTAGTCACATTGAGCTCATTATGATGATGTCTTACTGAGTGGGCCCAGAGATACCTCTCCGTCACACGGAGTGACAAATCCCAGTCTCGATTCGTGCCAACCCAAGAGACACTTTCGGAGATACCCGTAGTGCACCTTTATAGCCACCTAGTTACGTTGTGACGTTTGACACACCCAAAGCATTCCTATGGTATCCGGGAGTTGCACAATCTCATGGTCTAAGAAAACGATACTTGACATTGAAAAGCTTTAGCAAACGAACTACACGATCTAGTGCTATGCTTAGGATTGGGTCTTGTCCATCACATCATTCTCCTAATGATGTGATCTCGTTATCAACGACATCCAATGTCCATGGTCATGAAACCATGACCATCTATTGATCAACGAGCTAGTCAACTAGAGGCTCACTAGGGACATGTTGTGGTCTATGTATTCACACATGTATTTGTTGGAAATATGCCCTAGAGGCAATAATAAAATGGTTATTATTGTATTTCCTTGTTCATGATAATTGTCTATTGTTCATGCTATAATTGTGTTAACCGGAAACCATAATACATGTGTGAATACATAGACCACAACATGTCCCTAGTGAGCCTCTAGTTGACTAGCTCGTTGATCAATAGATGGTCACGGTTTCATGACCATGGACATTGGATGTCGTTGATAACGGGATCACATCATTAGGAGAATGATGTGATGGACAAGACCCAATCCTAAGCATAGCACAAGATCGTGTAGTTCGTTTGCTAAAGCTTTTCAATGTCAAGTATCGTTTCCTTAGACCATGAGATTGTGCAACTCCCGGATACCATAGGAATGCTTTGGGTGTGCCAAACGTCACAACGTAACTGGATGGCTATAAAGGTGCACTACGGGTATCTCCGAAAGTATCTGTTGGGTTGGCACGAATCGAGACTGGGATTTGTCACTCCGTGTGACGGAGAGGTATCTCTGGGCCCACTCGGTAAGACATCATCATAATGAGCTCAATGTGACTAAGGAGTTAGACACGGGATGATGTATTACGGAACGAGTAAAGAGACTTGCCAGTAACGAGATTGAACAAGGTATGGGGATACCGACGATCGAATCTCGGGCAAGTATCATACCGATAGACAAAGGGAATTGAATACGGGATTGATTGAATCCCCGACATCGTGGTTCATCCGATGAGATCATCGTGGAGTACGTGGGAGCCAACATGGGTATCCAGATCCCGCTGTTGGTTATTGGCCGGAGAAGTGTCTCGGTCATGTCTACGTGTCTCCCGAACCCGTAGGGTCTACACACTTAAGGTTCGATGACGCTAGGGTTATAGGGAAATGGTATACGTGATTACCGAAGGTTGTTCGGAGTCCCGGATGAGATCCCGGACGTCACGAGGAGCTCCGGAATGGTCCGGAGGTAAAGATTGATATATAGCAAGTCCAGTTTTGGTCACCGGAAAGTTTTCGGGCTCATCGGTAGTGTACCGGGAGTGCCGGGAGGGTGCCGGAGGACCCCCGAGAGGGGTGTGACGACCAAAGGACCTCATGGGCCCTTAGAGGAGGTGTGCCAGCCCATATTGGGTCGGCCAAGACCATCTATGTGGGCCCATGTGGCTGGAGATAAGGAGATAAGGCAAAAGGGATTTAAAAGGAGGAGATCCACCTCCCTTGTGGGAGGTGGACTCTCCCTTTAATTCGGCCGACCCTCTCCTCCTTGGAGGAGGGGCCAAGCCAGCCCTTCCACGTCCCTCCTCCTATATATACTTGAGGTTTTGGATGTTTTGAGAGAGGATTTGATCTCTCTCTCTCACGGCAAAGCCCTACCTCTCTTCTTCCTCCTCCGCAGCGCTTAGGCGAAGCCCTGTCGGAATACCTTGCTACTCCACCACCACCACGCCATCGTGCTGCTGTTGGAGCCCTTCCCCAACCTCTCCTTCCTCCTTACTGGATCAAGGTGTTGGAGACATCACCGGGCTGCACGTGTGTTGAACGCGGAGGTGTCGTCCGTTCGGCACTTGATCGGATCTACCGCGATCTGAATCGCTGCGAGTACGACTCCATCAACCGCGTTCTTGTAACGCTTCCGCTTAGCGATATTCAAAGGTATGAAGATCCACTCTCCCCTTGCTCGTTGCTGGTTTCTCCATAGATGGATCTTGGTGAACGCGTAGGAAAATTTTTGATTTACTACTACGTTCCCCAACAGTGGCATCATGAGCTAGGTCTATGCGTAGAATCTATGCACGAGTAGAACACAAAGCAGTTGTGGGCGTCGATTTTGTTAATATGCTTGCCGTTACTAGTCTTATCTTGATTCGACGGTATTGTGGGATGAAGCGGCCCGGACCAACCTTACACGTACGCTTACGTGAGACCGGTTCCACCGCCTGACATGCACTAGTTGCATAAGGTGGCTAGCGGGTGTCTGTCTCTCCCACCTTAGTCGGATTGGATTCGATGAAAAGGGTCCTTATGAAGGGTAAATAGCAATTGGCATATCACGTTGTGGTTTTGACGTAGGTAAGAAACGTTCTTGCTAGAAACCTATAGCAACCACGTAAAAACTTGCAACTACAAATTAGAGGACGTCTAACTTGTTTTTGCAGCATATGCCGTGTGATGTGATATGGCCAAAAGGATGTGATGTGATGCATTGTGATGTATGAGATTGATCATGTTCTTGTAATAGGGTTCACGACTTGCATGTCGATGACTATGACAACCGGCAGGAGCCATAGGAGTTGTCTTATACTATTGTATGACCTGCGTGTCAATCATAAACGCCATGTAATTACTTTACTTTATTGCTAAACGTTAGATGTAGTAGTAGAAGTAATATTTGGCGAGACAACTTCATGAAGACACAATGATGGAGATCATGATGATGGAGATCATGGTGTCGTGCCGGTGACAGTGATGATCATGGTGACCCGAAGATGGAGATCAAAGGAGCAAGATGATATTGGCCATATCATGTCACTATATTGATTGCATGTGATGTTTATCATGTTTACATCTTATTTGCATAGAACGACGGTAGTAAATAAGATGATCTCTCAATAAAATTTCAAGAAAGGTGTTCACCCTAACTGTGCACCGTTGCTAAGGATCGTCGTTCCGAAGCACCACGTGATGATCGGGTGTGATAGGTTCTAACGTTCGCATACAACGGGTGTAAGCCAGATTTACACATGCGAAACACTTATGTTAACTTGACGAGCCTAGCATGTACAGACATGGCCTCGGAACACGGAGGACCGAAAGGTCGAACATGAGTCGTATGGAAGATACGATCAACATAGAGATGTTCACCATGGATGACTAGTCCGTCTCACGTGATGATCGGACACGGGCTAGTTGACATGGATCATGTATCACTTGGAAGACTAGAGAGATGTCTATATAAGTGGGAGTTCATTAATAATTTGATTAAATGAACTTAATTATCATGAACTTAGTCTAAAAATGTCCTTGCAAATTATGTCGTAGATAGCTCGCGCTGTAGCTCCATAGTTTTATTGATACAATCCTAGAGAAAAGTAAGTTGAAAGTTGATGGTAGCAATAATGCGGACTGGGTCCGTGATCTGAGGATTGTCCTCATTGCTGCACGGAAAGCTTATGTTTTTTATGTACCGCTAACTGCACCACTCCCTCAAGCGTTGTCTGTAGATGTTGTGAACATATGACAGGCACTTTTTGGTGACTACGTGATAGTTCAATGCGTCATGCATTACGGCTTAGAATTGAGGCTCCAAAATGTTTTGAACGTCACGGAACATATGAGATGTTCTAGGAGCTGAGATTGTGATCTCAGGCTCGTGCCTATGTTGAGAGGTATGAGACCTCCAACAAGATTCTTTGTCTGCAAGATAAAGGAGAATAGCTTAATCGGTGAGCATGAGCTCAGATTGTCTGGGTGCTACAATCACTTGAATCAAGTGGGAGTTAATCTTCCAGATAAGATAGTGATTAATGCAGTTCTCCAAGTCACTGCCACCAAGCTACTAGAGCTTCGTGATGAACTATAACATGCCAGGGATGGATAAGATGATCCCTGAGTTGTTCGTGATGTTTGACACCACGAAGGTAGAAATCAAGAAGGAGCATCAAGTGTTGATGGTTAAGTGAAACCACTAGTTTCAAAAGGGGCAAGGGCAAGAATGGAAAACTTCAGGAATGGCAAGCCAGTTGTTGCTCTAGTGAAGAAACCCAAGGTTGAGCCCGAACCCGAGACTAAGTGCTTCTGTTATGAGGAGAATGTTCGCTGAAGCGGAAAACCCCTAGATGCTTGGTAGATAAGAAGGCTGGGAATGTCAATGGAAGTATATTTGATATACGTGTTAGTGATGTGTACCTTGCTGGTACTCCTAGTAGCACCTGGGTATTGGATACCGGTTCGGTTGCTAAGTGTTAGCAACTCGAAATAAAAGCTACGGAGTAAATGGAGACTAGCTAGGTGAAAGGTGACGATGTGTGTTGGAAGTATTTCCAAGATTGATGTGATCACCATCGCACGCTCTCTCTACCTTCAGGATTTGTGATAAACCTAAATAAATGTTATTTGGTGTTTGCGTTGAGCATGAACGTGATTAGATCATGATTAGTGCGATACGGTTATTCATATAACTTAGAGAATAATGGTTATTCTGTTTACATGGATAATGCCTTCAATAGTCATGCACCCACTCGAAATGGTTTATCGAATCATGATCGTAGTAGTACACATATTCATAACATTGGTACCAAAAGATACAAAGTTAATAATGATAGTACCACATGCTTGTGGCACTGCCACGTAATGTCATATTGGTATAAATCGCATGAAGAAACTCCATGATGATGGATTTTTTTTTTGACTCACTCGATTTCGAATCGGTTGAGACATGCGAGCCATGCCTCTTGGGCAAGATGACTGAGACCCCGTCATCCAATATGATGGAGCGGGCAAGTGGCTTATTGGAATTAATACATGTTGATGTATGTGGTCCAATGAGTGTTGAAACACACAGTGGATATCGTTGTTTTTCTTTACCTTCACTGATGATTTGAGTAAATATGGGGATATTTACTTAATGAAACACGAATCTGAAATGTTTGAAAGGTTCAAGGAGTTTCAGAGTGAAGTTAAAGATCATCGTGACAAGAAGATAAATGTCTATGATATGATCATGGAGGTGAATATCTAAGTTACGAGTTTGGTATGCAATTTTAGACAATGTGGAAATTGTTTCACAGCTCACGCCTCCTGGAACACCATAGTGTGATGGTGTGTTCGAACGTCGTAGTCGTGCTCTATTGGATATAGTGAGTACTATGATGTCTCTTATCGTTTTACCACTATCGTTATGGGGTTATGCATTAAAGACAAATCCATTCACTTTAACAGGGCACCATCTAAGTCTGTTGAGATGACACCGTGAGAATTATGGTTTGACAGAAGCCTAAGCTGTCATTTCTTAATGTTTGGGGCTGCGACGCTTATGTGAAAATGGGTTTTTCACCTAGCGAGCTCGAACCCAAAGCAGACAAATGCATCTTCATAGAATACCCTAATGAGACATTGGGTATACCTTCTATCTCAGATCCAAGCGCAAAAGGTGTTTGTTGCTAAGAACGGGTCCTTTCTTGAGAAAGAGTTTCTCTCGAAAGAATTGAGTGGGAGGAAGATAGAACTTGATGAGGTTGTTGAACCTTTGTTTCAACCAGAGAATAGCGCAACATAGAAAGATGTTTCTGTAGAGCCTACTCAGTTGAAAAGGAAGTTAATGATGATGATCATGAAGCTTCGGATCAAGTCACTATCGAACCTCGTAGGTCGACAAGGACGCGTACTGCTCCTGAGTAGTACGACAACCCTGTCTTGGAAATCATGTTGTTGGACAACGATGAACCTACGAACTATGGAGAAGCGATGGTGGGCCCGGATTCCAACGAATGGCTAGGAGCCATGAAATCCGAGAAAGGATCCATGTATGAAAACCAAGTATGGACTTTGGTAGACTTGCCTGTTGAATGGCGGGTCATTGAGTACAAATGGACCTTTGAGATAAACATAGACGCTAATGGTGAAATGTCACCGTTTATAAAGCTCGACTTGTCGCAAAGAAGTTTCCGCCAAGTTCAAGGAGTTGACTGCAATGAGATTGTCTCATCTGTAGCGATGCTAAAAGTCTATTAAAATTTTGTTAGCAGTTGCTGCATTTTTCGATTATGAAATCTGGCAGATGGATGACAAAACAAGGTTTCCGTAATGGTTTCTGTGAGGAAGAGTTGTATGTGATACAACCAGAAGGTTTTGGCAATCCTAAGGATGCTAATAATATGCAAACTCCAGCGATCCTTCTATGGACTGGAGCAAGCATCTCGGAGTTGGAATATATGCTTTGATGAGGTGATCAAAGTGTTTAAGTTTATACAAAGTTTATGAGAAACTTGTATTTGCAAGAAAGTGAGTGGGAGCACTATGGAATTTCTTATAAGAATATGTAGTTGACATATTATTGATCGGAAATGATGTAGAATTTCTGGAAGAGCATGAAGGGTTGTTTGAGAAGTTTTTTTTTTCAAAGGAAGACCCAGATAAAGCTACTATTTTATTGATCATCAAGATCTATAGGGATAGATCTATTCGCTTGATAAGTTTTTTCGACGAAGACATACCTTGACAAGTTTTTGAAGGAGTTCAAAATAGATGGGTCAAAGAAGGAGTTCTTGACTGTATTGTAAGGTGTGAAATTGAGTAAGACTCAATACCCGACCACGGCAGAACATAAAGAAGAGATGAGTGTCATCTCCTATGCTTTAGCCATAGGCTCTATATAGTATGCCATGCTGTGTACCGCACCTGTGTGTGCCTTGCCATGAGTCTGTCAAGGGGTACAAGAGTAATCCAAGAGTGGATCACTGGACAGCGGTCAAAGTTAGCCTTAGTAACTTGAGAACTAAGGAAATATTTCTCGATTATGGAGGTGATAAAGAGTTCATCGTAAAGTGTTACGATGATGCAAGCTTTAAAGCCAATCCGGATGACTCTTAGTAGAAATCCAGCTACGTATAGTGGAGCGGCCATTTGGAATAGCTCCATGTGGAGCATGGGAGTAGTATCTACAAATATGACATGGAAGGTTTGCAAGGTACACACGGATCTAAATGTCGCAGACCCGTTGACTAAAAACCTCTTTCACGAGCAGAACATGAACAAACCCCAGAACTTATTGGGTGTTAATCACATGATGATATGATCATATGGTGATGTAAGTGTTAATCGCATGGTGATGTGAACTAGATTATTGACTCTAGTGCAAGTGGGAGACTGTTGGAAATATGCCCTAGAGGCAATAATAAAATGGTTATTATTGTATTTCCTTGTTCATGATAATTGTCTATTGTTCATGCTATAATTGTGTTAACCGGAAACCATAATACATGTGTGAATACATAGACCACAACATGTCCCTAGTGAGCCTCTAGTTGACTAGCTCGTTGATCAATAGATGGTCACGGTTTCATGACCATGGACATTGGATGTCGTTGATAACGGGATCACATCATTAGGAGAATGATGTGATGGACAAGACCCAATCCTAAGCATAGCACAAGATCGTGTAGTTCGTTTGCTAAAGCTTTTCAATGTCAAGTATCATTTCCTTAGACCATGAGATTGTGCAACTCCCGGATACCATAGGAATGCTTTGGGTGTGCCAAACGTCACAACGTAACTGGATGGCTATAAAGGTGCACTACGGGTATCTCCGAAAGTATCTGTTGGGTTGGCACGAATCGAGACTGGGATTTGTCACTCCGTGTGACGGAGAGGTATCTCTGGGCCCACTCGGTAAGACATCATCATAATGAGCTCAATGTGACTAAGGAGTTAGCCACGGGATGATGTATTACGGAACGAGTAAAGAGACTTGCCAGTAACGAGATTGAACAAGGTATGGGGATACCGACGATCGAATCTCGGGCAAGTATCATACCGATAGACAAAGGGAATTGAATACGGGATTGATTGAATCCCCGACATCGTGGTTCATCCGATGAGATCATCGTGGAGTACGTGGGAGCCAACATGGGTATCCAGATCCCGCTGTTGGTTATTGGCCGGAGAAGTGTCTCGGTCATGTCTACGTGTCTCCCGAACCCGTAGGGTCTACACACTTAAGGTTCGATGACGCTAGGGTTATAGGGAAATGGTATACGTGATTACCGAAGGTTGTTCGGAGTCCCGGATGAGATCCCGGACGTCACGAGGAGCTCCGGAATGGTCCGGAGGTAAAGATTGATATATAGGAAGTCCAGTTTTGGTCATCGGAAAGTTTTCGGGCTCATCGGTAGTGTACCGGGAGTGCCGGGAGGGTGCCGGAGGACCCCCGAGAGGGGTGTGACGACCAAAGGACCTCATGGGCCCTTAGAGGAGGTGTGCCAGCCCATATTGGGTCGGCCAAGACCATCTATGTGGGCCCATGTGGCTGGAGATAAGGAGATAAGGCAAAAGGGATTTAAAAGGAGGAGATCCACCTCCCTTGTGGGAGGTGGACTCTCCCTTTAATTCGGCCGACCCTCTCCTCCTTGGAGGAGGGGCCAAGCCAGCCCTTCCACGTCCCTCCTCCTATATATACTTGAGGTTTTGGATGTTTTGAGAGAGGATTTGATCTCTCTCTCTCACGGCAAAGCCCTACCTCTCTTCTTCCTCCTCCGCAGCGCTTAGGCGAAGCCCTGTCGGAATACCTTGCAAACCATTTTATTATTGCCTCTAGGGCATATTTCCAACAGTCTCCTACTTGCACTAGAGTCAATAATCTAGTTACATTGTGATGAATCGTACACCCATAGCATTCTGGTGTTGATCATGTTTTTCTCGTGAGAGAGGTTTAGTCAACAGATCTGCAACATTCAGATCCGTATGCACTTTACAAATATCTATATCTCCCTCCTGAATGTAATCACGAATGGAGTTGAAGCGGCGCTTGATGTGTCTTGTCTTCTTGTGAAACCTGGGCTCCTTCGCAAGGGCAATAGCTCCAGTGTTGTCACAGAATAGAGTCATCGGGCCCGACGCTCTTGGAATTACTCCTAGGTCGGTGATGAACTCCTTCATCCAGACTCCTTCCTTTGCTGCTTCCGAAGCAGCTATGTACTCCGCTTCACATGTAGATGCCGCCACGACGCTTTGCTTGCTGCTGTACCAGCTGACTGCCCCTCCGTTCAAAAGATATACGTATCCGGTTTGCGACTTGGAGTCGTCCGGATCTGTGTAAAAGCTAGCATCGACGTAACCCTTTACGACGAGCTCTTCGGCACCTCCATATACGAGAAACATGTCCTTTGTCCTTTTCAGGTACTTCAGGATGTTCTTGACCGCTGTCCAGTGTTCCGCTCCGAGATCACTTTGGTACCTCCCTACCAAACTTATGGCAAGGTTCACATCGGGTCTGGTACACAGCATGGCATACATAATAGAGCCTATGGCTGAAGCATAGGGGATGACACTCATGTCTTCTCTATCCTTTGCTGTGGTCGGGCATTGAGTCGTACTCAATCTCACACCTTGTAACACAGGCAAGAACCCCTTCTTGGACTGATCCATATTGAACTTCTTCAATATCTTTTCAAGGTATGTGCTTTGTGAAAGACCTATGAGGCGTCTCGATCTATCTCTATAGATCTTAATACCTAATATGTAAGCAGCTTCTCCAAGGTCCTTCATTGAAAAACACTTATTCAAGTAGGCCTTTACACTTTCCAAGAGTTCTATATCATTTCCCATTATCAGTATGTCATCCACATATAATACGAGAAATGCTACATAGCTCTCACTCACTTTCTTGTAAATACAGGGTTCTCCATAAACCTGTACAAACCCAAACGCTTTAATCACTTCATTAAAGCGAATGTTCCAACTCCAAACCCAAATCCAAACGCTTTAATCACACGATATTTGTGTACTTCATTTGTGTGTACCTCCTAATTTGCATTATTATAAACTTTGATCGACATTATTGTATGCATTTCCATATGCCATTTGTCAAGTATTAGAACAATCCTAGCTAACACAACACCAATTACTGCTAGCGTTGGCCACATAATTGGCGCCAACAGTAATGACTAACCGGCACTTTTAAGTACACTAATGTTGTGAGAACAACTCAGATTCCCCCCTTCTTCCCTCCGCCGCCGGACACTGTTCTTCGTCATTCCCCCGCCCAACCGCACCCGCACCCTATGACAGACTTGCCATCGCGCTGCCCAACCGTTCCCCCGGCCCACCCGCTCATCCAAGAGCCTCTCCCTCTATCGTCCTGTCCGGCCACTCTCTCCCTCAACGGTCATCATGTCCGGCCACTCTCTCCCTTCGTCGTCCTGTTCGGACACTCTCTTCCTCCATCGTCTTGTCTGGCCACCCCGTCTGCCACACAGCACCACCCCATCACACAGTCTTCACGCCCCCCCTCCCTCCTGACAGCCGACCCTCACTCGGTCTGGATGGTAAAAAACTTTCTCTAACCATTTGATGAAATGTGAATTGATGATATATGTTATATGTTGCATCGTGTGTTCTTGCGAATTGTCTCGCGCTATGTTTCTTTTTGCTGGGAAATGTCGAGAGAGTTGCCAATGTTTTGGTGAAACGTGGATTCATTTCTGTTTTGGCGAAACGTGGATTCATTTCCGTTTCATCAAAATTTCTGGCACCCAATATGTCCATTTTTACCTACGTTAATGTCCATTTTTTCATTGATTTTTTATTCTATGAATGCATCACAAAATGGAAGAATGCCCATACTATTCCTACAAAGAGGGTATGTGCAACGATCCTCACCTTGACAACAATAAATGCTTCTCCATCACCGAGACAGTGCCTCAAGAGCAAAGATGATTTCAATTCCAAATGTACAATCTATAATGAGGTAGATCATATAGATTTTGTTGCTAACAGTGTGGTTTATATGACAATTATATGCCTCAAGACGAAAGATGATTACTATATTGCTTACTATGTTACTATTTTGTTGAAGGACAGAAGCTCCCGAGACGTGTTGTGCCTCTAGTGAGCCTCTAGTGATGGATGACCACCATATGGACAACTCGAAATAAAAGAATGGAGGCAACTATCGAGTGATCGCAACTTGAAGATTGGAGATCGGTGGATCTCTATGATCCACAATGGAGATGGAGGGGTTTCCCTCTTCTTCAAGATTGATCCTAAAGGAGAGGAGTACCGTACTAGCAGTTACAGCGATTGTTAATGTATGCATATATATAAATGATGTGTACCATAATATAAATTATGTTGTATGTGTTTTATTTCTTATCAGAATCAATGCGGGACGCAAACGTCATTATGTATATATTGATAACAGGTTGCGCTGTCGCGGCAGCATCTTTTTGCTGCAGTGGCAACGTTTTTTTATTGCGTTTGGTCATTTAGTACTGGCGTGCGAAATAGTAGATACACGCATAATGATCTCTCCAGTGTCTGGCATTGGGAAAGTTAGCACGCCATATACATGTATGATATTGCCGTCGTGGAGATAAAACCAACACCATAGGTATATGAAATACGGTTGTCGTAGGCTCCAACGTCACCACTATTTTGTAACTGTGGCGTCATATTGGTGGCATCGGGTGTCTACGCCAGCAAGGCCATTTTTGCCACACCATAGCTAGATTTTTTCTGCATTGGTGATTTGTTCTAGTCCGATGGCTCAACATAATGGGTACTCCAGCAGGAGTGCCATGGAGTACCATCATCAAAAGGCAAAAAGTAACTCGAGTTCAAGGGTAATACTGTGATCTATAGGATAATTAATGGTTTGGGCGTGGGTTACTTAGGGTTACATGTAGGTCGGTTACATCAAAAGATAAACATGCCGATGATTCAAACGTGTCTTAGAGTAAGCATCAAGTCTTCGGAGGATTCTATCTTGAGTAGGTCACGAGGCACGAAAATTGTCGGGGATATACCCCGCGGTATGACCCGGCCTGGCGACTCACGGGAGACCCGAAAAGGAGATGACATTTTATTAATGACTCGGCATGCGGATCACAGGACGACCAGGCCCAAGACCCGGCGTGTAAGCCGGTGCCAGGCAGCTCACAAGATGAAGGCTCAAAGAGAGAAAGACTCCCTGCCGAAGGTTACAAGACCCGGAATAGGATTCTAGAGAGACTAGTCCTAATCCTACTCCTAGTAGGACTCTATTTGTAAACCTACCCTCTCCTCCTATATAAGGAGGGGTAGAGCACCCCTAGAGGGAGATGAGGGACAAGTCCACAAGTTTAGATAGATTAGAGGCTCTCGCGATTAGAGGTAGCAAACAGCACCCTTGTAACCGAGAGATCTCCTTCATCATCAATATCAGACAAGCAGGACGTAGGCTTTTACCTCCATCGAAGGGGCCGAACCTGGGTAAATTATGTGTCTCTCGATTCCGATCAACCCCTTCAAGCCGCCACATAGTTGCGTCTTCGCCCCGAACCTAAGTCCGGTCACCCGGACATCTGCTGTGACAAATTCACGACAGTTGACGCCCATCATGGGCCTGCGCACGATGGTGTTGGGTTTCTTAAAGAAATATCTTTAGGGATCGAGAAGCTCGTGATGGATCGGATAAAAGAAGAGCCGATATGAAAACAGTCGTGTAAGATAACCCATCATGGGACAACCTCCGCCGGACAAACAAGAGGGCCGGCAAATTTATCGTGATGATTAAAATAATGATTAACTTTGGAGCTGGTAGATTGAGCTTGAAAAATTGGGGTCGCGTGCGTCGCCGCACGGGTGTCTTTCGGCGATTCGTTGAATCCGACCGGAGATCATATTCTGTTGTTGCGCTGCTACGGAATCAAATCAAGGCCGTGTGTAAGATCGACATCAAATTGGAGTGGTATTGGTTACCTGCGGTCTCGAGGCGTGATCATCTTTCGTACCCAGAGATGGAGATTGATCGGAACCGGCGCGTGTGCAAGATAATTGCAGTATCATTCAAATCGAGTAAAACAATTCTCCTACAGCATCAAGTCCCGAGACGCGTATATGGCTCCTACTACATCCTGACACAAGGACAAAAGGAAAAATACTACTCAGGAGATACTAGTACATGACGTGAAGGCTAGTAGTTCAAATTGGATTTCTATTACTATGTTCACTCAGAAGATACTACCAGACAAGATGAGGGCACATGGTGCAAAGCTGGCTACCACGATATACTGGGACAATTTCGGTTTGGATTGAAAAAAAAAGAAACAGGCTGGACCGAGTCCCAAAAGTTCTATCTACCTGTGCGCAACGCAGAACCTGCGGAGTTAGTTGGCTACTAGCAATGAACAAGATCAGAGAAGGAAATTAAAAAAAAAAGCATCCACGCTACAAAAAACGAAGCGTCACGACTTCCTGGAGAAAGAGACGGACGCAGACTCTGGCAACCGCCGCTCTGCCTCCGCGTCGCCTCCGTCCCTACGTGCCTCCGCGCCTGCATCCTCTGCATGACTTTGCTACGGCCCAAGCCAGCCCTCGCTAGTGCCTGACTGGCCGTCGCGGCCGCGGGTCGGCCTCGCCTCGTCCCGAGCGGCTTCAACTTGCCGGCGCGCGTACGAGCCATCCTTCCTTCGCATCCTCGTCATCGCGTCTATTGCCGAGCCGAGCTCGCCTCGCCGACATGCGTACGGTCCGGCCTCCGTTGTGGCCTCGCCTTCGCTGCCTCCATCACACCGTGCGTGCTGCACCACGATCGCGTCGCTCCGCAGCTGCCGCCTCTCCGACTGCGCCTGTTACGTGCCTCCGCGCCACGTCGAGCCGGCCGTCCGCCTCTCCATTTGCGTCTTTTTGTGATCGATTCATTGTTTTGTTTTCGTAAGCGCATGCACTTCCAGAATTGACAACCACATGATCTCCCGTGTCCTTGCGGAATAATGGTGGCACACCGCGGAAACGCAAGACGAGCCGCCTGACCGCCGTCACCCCTCATGCTCTGACTACTGCCTCACCACGCCCCCGCGCGCCTCCTGACCCGACAGCTGCATCTCGTGCTCGCCGGCTCACGGCCCCGCATTGGATACTCCCTTCGCATGGGGATGGGGAAGGAGAAAAGGTGGGACGCGGATGGATAGAAAGAAGTGGGGACCCGGTTAAAAAAAAAGGGCACGTGCATGTGCATCGTATTGATCTGGCAAAAGTACTAGGTGATATTTATCCTATTAATTTCTCATTATATATTTTCATATGAGAACAATTACTCTGTCTTTGTAATATTTTTTACACAAGATAATTATTCGTTGCCAAAATGGCATTATACCGCAAAGATAAAGGCGTGCCAACATTATTAAGCACAGGTGGTCGTTCGTGTCGCGTTACTCAACGGACTCCCGCATCGGCTTACAACATCGTGGTCGTATCTCGCCATCTACGACGGCTTACAACGTCGTGGTCGTCTCTCACCATCTGCGCCGGCTTACAACGCCACGACGACTTACCGTCCATACTGGTTTCCGACACCACGTACGACTCACCAATTGCGCCGGCTTACAATGCCGCAGACGACTCGTGCGTCAACACCTATCTCCAATACCACTGCCGACTCACCGACTGCACCGGCCTACGAACGCCGCAGCCGTCTCTCATGGTCGCATCGGCTTACAACGCCACGGCCGCCTCTTACGGTCGAACCGGATTACAATGCCACAGCCGCCTCTCACGGGCGCACCGGCTTACAACGTCGTGGCTGTCTCTCGCCATCCGCGCCGGCTTACAACACGGTGACGTCTTTCACAATAGCACCGGCTTACAATGTCACGGCTGGTTTCTATGTCTACATCAACACGCCAGGGGCCGCATACACCTGTACGAGCCGCCCAACGGATGGTTCTGAATCGCCGCCTTGTGATACAATCTACAATACATCGGTGCAGTGCTCGCCTATATGAGCCGCCCAACGGACGCACGCAAGACGCTGCTCACAGTTTGATCTACATCAACATATCGATGCAGTGCTCGCCTATATGAGACGCCCAATGGACGCGCGCAAGACGCCGCTCACAGTTTGATCTACATCAACATATCGTTGCAGTGCTCGCCTATATGAGCCGTCCAACGGACGCGCGCAAGACGCCACCCACAGTTTGATCTACATCAACATATCGGTGCAGTGCTCGTCGATACGAGCCGCCCAACGGACAGGCGCACAAATCGCCGCCATTGCAGTTTGGTTAACTTCAACAACCAGCCGGGACGAACCATCGACCGGATTATTGAAACAACTCATACGGGATCATCTATAACCCTCCACGGTCAACCTCAACCTTCGGTGGAGATTCTCAAGCTGCCTCTTCGAGTCGACTTAAGACTCAGGGGCTACAGATATGGCGAGACACATTTGGTCGTTTTTCAAAAGAGAACCCAGGTCTTTACAAGAGAAAACCCAATCTTGGGGCTATTACATTATGGGCGGAAGAATTAAAAGTTGCCTAAGAGGACGAGTCGCCATGATGCACCGTTCAAACATGGGTACTCGGATCTATTGGATCATCATAAAGTCACTGGGAGCTTCTGTCGTTTCTTCATACAAGATGGCGGCTTACGAGATGGCGACTTACAAGAAGAGTTCATAAATATTCCAGTTGATATATCAACTGCGACTGCTGAGGGCGGCTTCTTACCTTCGAGTATTGCTTCTAATGCCTTATCGGCCGGCTTTATGCCAAATTTCCAGCTAACAGGATTAGCCGCGGCGGTGGGTGGCTTCTTACCTTCGGGTATCGCTTCTAATGCCTTATCGGCCGGCTTTATGCCAAATTTCCGGCTAAAAGGATTAGCCACGGTGGAGGGCGGCTTCTTACCTTCAGGTATCGCTTCTAATGCCTTATCGGTCGGCTTTATGCCAAATCTCCGGCTAACACGATTAGCCGCGGCAGAGGGTGGCTTCTTACCTTCGGGTATCGCTTCTAATGCCTTATAGGCCGGCTTTATGCCAAATCTCCGGCTAACATGATTAGCCGCGGCGGAGGGCGGCTTCTTACCTTTGGGTATCGCTTCTAATGCCTTATCGGCCGACGTTTACGCCAAATTGCGGAAGGGGGCTTCTTACCGACGGGTATCGCTTCTAACACCCTATCGGCCGACTTTATGTCAAATCTCCGGCTAACAGGATTAGCCGCGGTTGTAGGGGGTTCTTACCGATAGGTATCTAACACCCTAACAACCGGCGGAGGGCGGCTTCTTACCTCCAGGTATCGCTTCTAATGCCTTATCGGCCAGGCTTTATGCCATCTCCGGCTAACACGATTAACCATGGTTGTCTAAGGGGGCTTCCCACCTTCGGGTGTAGCTTATCTAACCCTAACAATCGGCGTTCGCGCCATACTGCTGAGGGTGGCTTCTTACCTCCGGGTATCGCTTCTAACACCTTATCGGTCGGCTTTATGTCATCTCCGGCTAACACGATTAGCCATGGTTGTCAAAGGGGATTCTCACCTCCAGGTGTAGCTTATCTAACCCTAACAACCGGCGTTCGCGCCAAAAATGTTGACAAGTCAAACATTGCATCATACATTGCATCATACTTTGCATCATACATTGCATCATATTCACATGACATATCATGACCGGCTTATCCAGCCAGGTCAAAGCAAGATTATGAAAGAAGGAGCAATGTTATAACATCTCTGGGTTGTGCTTTTTCAAGCCGCCCTTACAACAATGCAGAATATATTTTGTCTTGTTTATTTTTGCAGGTTTTATCTCTTAAAGATGAGATGCCATTAAGTACTCTGCAAGAGCAAATGGATCTTTAATAGCCAAACCTGGTTGGATCTTCATGGTTTATCATAACCAATACTAAATGATTGGGGTTTTCAAGCCAGCTCGGAGAATTCATTATTTTTTAAAGAGCCGCCCTATCAGATATAATGTCGTGTCATCTAATTAATCGGTTCTCGGATTTCTTCAATTGTGCTATGTGGTAATCTACAACACTCATGGATTTCTCCAATATACATTTGTCGGGTTACATCGCAACCACGAGCAGGGATTTCATGTCAAAGACAAAGGAATTAGTCGAGGATATTCATTCTGGGTTATATTACAACCACGGTCAAAGATTCATCCAACAAGTTGTGGTGAGTCATATTATTCTCACATAGTCCCGAGTCGTCGCAGGCAAACAACCCGGCACTTGGGGGCTACATTATTCAAGTCCAGTTTATATCAAATATGCAAGTCCCATGTCGCTGCAAGGATGCACCACGGCACTTGGGGGCTAATGCAAGCCGGTTTTCAAATCATTACATTGTCAGCAAGACCACATTATCTCAAGGGAATGAGCCGGTCTTTCTATATTTTTTCCCAACTCAGTAATTCTTACTGACCCGGTACTTGGGGGCTACATTGCTCAGATCAAATTTTCTAAAAGTCCCAAGTCGCCGCAGGCATGCGACCCAGCACTTGGGGGCTACAGTATTCAGCTGTTCAAACAGATTAAGAGATTCAAATTGAAGACCCGGCCCATCACATGATGATGAGCTGACCCTTGGGGGCTACACCTGCTGAAGATTCATAAAGTATAAGACAGTTATAAGTCCTAGGTTGCTGCAGGCAGGACAACCTGGCACTTGGGGGCTACACAGTCCAAAATATTATTGCAAAGCACCAAGTTATCATGGATAATCTCAGAGCTTGGGGGCTACAGGTAATATGCAGATATCAAAAACTTTGAGGAGAATTTTCAAGATGCTAATTATGGAGTTCAGTTGTTAGACCCAGTGTCACCAACGGTAATGACCCGGCATCATCAATGATTGTGACCTGGCGGAGATGACCCGACATCATCAATGATTATGACCCGACGGAGATGACCCGGCATCATCAATGATTATGACCTGGCAGAGATGACCCGACATCAACAATGATTATGACCCAGCGGAAATGACCCGCCAAGAGTATTGGAAGCCGACTCAATGGCATATGGGTGTTCTATTCTCAATATTTTGCAAAGGACATTGACAAGCAAGATGATTATCAAAGATGACTATTTCATATGCAGAAAAGACCCGGATTTCTGAGGAGCCATTTCATAAGCCGGCCAAAGGAGCAAGCCGGCTACTTAACATATTTATTATTCTTATTTCAGGAGCTTAGCATGAACAAACTCAAACTAATCCGGGGGCTAATGTCGAGGATATACCCCGCGGTAGGACATGGCCTAGCGACTCACAGGAGACCCGAAAAGGACATGACATTTTATTAATGACCCGGCAGGCGGATCACAGGACGACCAGGCCCAAAACCCGGCGTGTAAGCCGGTGCCAGGAGGCTCACAAGAGAAGGCTCAAAGAGAGAAAGACTCCCTGCCGAAGGTTACAAGACCCGAAATATGATTCTAGAGAGACTAGTCCTAATCCTACTCCTAGTAGAACTCTATTTGTAAACCTACCCTTTCCTCCTATATAAGGAGGGGTAGAGCACCCCTAGAGGGAGAGGAGGGACAAGTCCACAAGTTTAGACAGATTAGAGGCTCTCGGGATTAGAGGTAGCAAACAGCACCCTTGTAACCGAGAGATCTCCTTCATCATCAATACCAGACAAGCAGGACGTAGGCTTTTACCTCCATCGGAGGGGCCGAACCTGGGTAAATTATGTGTCTCTCGATTCCGATCAACCCCTTCAAGCCGCCACATAGTTGTGTCTTCGCCCCGAACCTAAGTCCGATCACCCGAACATCTGCCGTGACAAATCCACGATAGAAATCGTGGCTCACTTGTCCGTTGTCCGAAGGTCCTTGACCCAGCTCATGATTGGGGGCCGACATGATTAGCACCCCATAATACAGTACACCGTCAAACACCCAACACCGAAGGAAGGCACACCCATGCTTCGGTAGACACCCGCATCAAGGACATGCCATTGCATTGAAATATCTTTTACTAGGGTTTTACCACACCAAGATACGAGGGCTGGCCTCTCATGGAGGCCACCTCGAGCGACGAGATGATCCTCCAAAGCAAGCAAGAACGAGACCCATGAGAGCATTTGTTGAAAGAGGAACATGCCTGCACAAACTAGAGAAACAAAACCCTGCAACCACAAGCACACCAACATTAATTGTCTCCACAAGCACACCAACATTAATTGTCGGGTCCAATGATCATCCCCATTTGTTTTGGCCTGAGTTCGCTGCCTTGGCCCCGCTCTAATTCTTGCAAAGGTTATCACGGGGTATTTTACTAGACGTGATGCTAATGATTTATTATTTTTTTATTCACAAAGAAAATTTGTTGTTATCAAGAAAAACTATTAAAACATACGAGCTAGGAAAGTGAGGCTGTCCCAATTCAAGTTCTCATGAATGAGAATATGAGTTCATATTCACACTATCAATTTTCCTTCATAAGGGAGGAGCTACCTAATCACAAGGGCATGTTTTGGTCTTATTATTGCAGTGATTTATATCATATTTTGGTCTTCTTATTTCTTATTATGATAACATTCTTGACATCATCAACAAATCACAGTACAAGGAATTCACATGATCAACATTCATTCCATATAATTGTGCTAACCACCATACTGTTTGACAATGTAGAGACAAAGTACTGGTTCTTACTGAAGAAGAGAGAAACTAGTTCATATATAATGGACACTTACAACCAGATAGACCATCCAATAATACTACTGAACTTGAAATGCCAATACTAGTACCAAAAGGGCATCAACAGGAGCAAGATCATCACTTGTAGGTTGTAGCTACCAACCACCATACTGGTCATCATTCCTTCATTGACAACATTATCGGAAGCACATATAACACCAACACACCACCAAGAAGCAGCTTCAATAGGAGCGAGATCATGACTTGTAGCTATCAACCACCATACCGGTCATCATTTCTTCATCATCAACACTACGGAAAGCACATACAACACCAACACACTACCATATTGGTCATCATTTCTTCATCAACAACATTACGGAAAGCATATACTACACCAACACATTGTTTAAGTGTATAGATGGATTGCCTAGTCCTGTCCATCAGTATGAACTTTTTGTTGCATTGGCTAGTGCATGAAGCTTAACATGGTATTAGGGCTAAGGTCTTGAGTTCAAGTCCATTTATAGGCCTCTTCAGCCATAGCTCAGAGTTTGTCCATGTATTGACTTTCCGCATCACACATGAGAGGGGGTGTTGAAGTGTATATGTGGATATTCTAGCCCTTTTCATCAGTTTGGACTTTTGGCTGCGTTGCCTAGTGCATGAAGCTTAACACACACCACCAAGCAGCAACTTCAACAAGAGCAAGATTTGTCTACCTAATCTCAGTAGTGCACCAGCTTGTTCATTAGTCACGTTCATGTTGCCTCCAGGCCTTGCCATGCCCTCCCTTTCATCTACATTTCTCTCTACAAACCTTGTCATTTCTTCTCTTTCTCTGTTAAGATCTTCCCTCCTATCCTTTGTTGCTCCAATGTCATCAACAACTTGATTCCCAATGAAATAATCACGATCTAAAAGGCAAGCCACATATTCCATCTCCCAATGCTAGAAATCACATCCATGCTACAAACAAAAAAGATGAAAATTAAAAAAGGCTCAACTTTCAACACCAAGGCACGATCAAATTCCACAAAAGCACGTCGACAAATGACTTACACCGTGATTGACGCGTCTGTTGAAGCCCATCCCTTGTGTTCCTTCGTGTTGGAGAAGATGAAACTCACCTTGCTGCGGTTATGAGGGCATGGGATGAGAGACACCACTATTGTCCGCCCATGGCGACCAGATCAGGCAGAGCTGCTACTCGACATGTTGGTGCGCATATGGAGGGTATGGAGATGATGCATGTGGTGGGTTGGGCTGGATATGAAGCAGGCGGCGGCGAGGGACATGGTAGGGATCTAGGTGATGAGGGGAACTGGGTTAGGGATTTCGGGGGAGAAGAAAAGAAATTGAGCAACATGGCTTTTCTGCACGTAACACCCCCCCCTCCCCCCCCCCCCCCCGAAATTATGTTCCCATTTAAGGCCAATAAGCAAACCCCTCACGCCTATGTGGAGCTTGTGGACTACTCGAACCATCGACATAACTATATGTTGGAGTAGTGACCGTATTTTCACATCCAATCATACAAAGCGACCATATTGACCGTAGTATGATATACAGTTACCAAAGGGAGCTAGCGGCACAAGTTTTTTACTCCTTTTGTATCAATTTTTTATCAAAACATATGATCTAGGAAAGTAAGGCTGTCCCAAGTTCTCACGAGTGAGAATATGAGTTCATATTCACACGAACAATTTTCCTTCAAAAGGAGTTGCTAGCAACCACCAGCAAGAATACACGAGTGACGTAAATCAGAGAAAGAAAGAAAGAAAGAAAGAAATGGAGGGAAGCAAAATAGTGAACGTCTTAGTCTGTTTTTAACACAATACAGACGCAAGCGTTCATATACGCGCATACACTCACCCCTATGAACGCGCACACACACACACTCTACCCTTATGAGCAACTCCAAGAGACTCGGCCGACATATCATCCGGAGATTTACAAAGCCATCATAGGCGCTTCGTAATTGATGGAAACGTCTCCTCCCACTGAATGTACATCACTGGAAATCTTGAAATAAATCCACGAATAATGCGAGCATCATGACTTG
The DNA here is from genome assembly GCA_022496015.1 of Hordeum marinum. Lineage (NCBI taxonomy): Eukaryota > Viridiplantae > Streptophyta > Magnoliopsida > Poales > Poaceae > Hordeum > Hordeum marinum. Next base: position 226,820,131 of record CM039672.1, read on the forward strand.
AACCTGACAGGCTGGGGATACTTTTTTCGTGAATACGCAAAGGTTGCGTGTCTTTTCATTGATAAAAATAGGAGTGTTTGCAGCATGAGATTACATGCACTCGCTAAGCCATGTACGCACGAGGGCATGGTAGCGAGTGTAGAGAAAACAAATGGGGTTGCTCCTCCCCTAGATCGATAGAGCTAACTCTCTGGGATGATATTCCTAATTCCAGTGGCACTGGCTTTCGCCTAGCACGCCTCGGATAGGTGGGTGACCAAAGGTTGGTCATCATCGAAGATGCAACCATTGCGATGCTTCCAAAGCCACCAAGCGGTGAGGGTAATGAGGGAGGCCATCCCCTTGCAAGAGGGCATGGAAGCGCGGTCGCATGAATTAGCCCTCCAGGATTGGAAATCCACATCACCGAATGGGAAGGTCGGCCGTAGAGCGAACCCATTCTAGGATCTCGTGCCATACTTGCCGCGAAAAGGAGCATCCGACCAGCAGGTGTTGCATCGTTTCGTCTTCCTGGTCATAGAAGGCACACATAGTCTCATGGGGTAGGCCATGCCGGACTAGGCGGTCAGCCGTCCAACATCGGTCTGTTGGGGAACGCGACAGAAAACAAAAATTTCCGGTATAGCGAGCACGCCCAGCACCACTATGGAGACTACATACAAGGTTTGATCTAATCCGTACCGACTCGAAGCGCAGCGGAAGAAGAGTCGGCGGAGATCGTTGGTGCAGATCCCCGCAGCTAGGATTTTACAACCTCCCAACCGCGAGGACGTACTCCCTCGTCGGACAGCCCTTCGGGAGGCGGTCGAACAGTCCCCCGGACGATGTCGCGGACAGCCCTTCGGGAGGACCCTCGAAACTCGAACGGAGACTCGGACAGCCCTACGGGAGGACACATGAACAGCCCCTTGGGCAAAAGATCGAAACTACGACCTCTCTATGGGGTTGCACACATACGGTGTCATCTATCCGGCAGGGCTTCGCCGTCCAGAAGAAGTTCTTGTCGGAACCCAGACAGTCTTTCGGCTCTACGAAAGACTCTTTTCATGGGAGGGAGAGAGAGAGCTTGCAAAGCAAAGCATGTGTATGAGAGCACAAGGATGAAGAGATGGCATCCCACATCTCCTCTATTTATAGGAAAACCAAGGGGTAGGGTTGGGACTTGAAAATACCAAAATACCCCCACTTTATGTCACACATAAAAAATCATAAGAAGGAAAAGGGGTACCATGTGGAGCTCCATGGAGGAGCTCCACCCTTGGCCGGCCAACCCTTGGGGGGGCCATGAGGAGCTACCTTGCTCCCCAATCCCTTCTAGAAGCCTTTTTGGAAATATCCAAAAAGGTGCTTTTCCATAAATATCCAAAAAGCACTTTCACTATTCACGATGACATTTTTCAGCGTCCGATCGAACTGAAAATATTTATGTGGGCTTAGAACAATTCTAGTACCCCACTAAAATAATTTTTAATGCGATCCCGAACCATTCCGGAATAGTGATTTTCATCTGCGAAAAGCATCTGAAGCGGTTCCAGCAGCTCCGGAACATTTCCGGTTTTTCTTCCGGAAAATTCCCAGAATTTTCTAGAATGATTTTGGCACCCTCCAAGAATTATCAGGCATGTGCCGAAACCAATTTGACTTAATGGTATCCCTTGAAACTACTTTTTAGTTTTACCGAAACTGTTCCGGTGTTCTGTCTGCGAAACTTTTCCGCTGTCCGAAACTTTTCCGGTGTCCGAAACTTTTCGGTGATTTTCTCTCACACTCCCTGTCTAGTATTCAACAGATAGATGACCCTTAAGTGTGTGACCCTATAGGTTCGGTGAAGCATAGACATGACCCGGAACCCCTTCCGATCAATGATCAACATCGGAGCCGTGGACACCCATATTGACCCCTATACCCACACGAATGAATATTCGAGTGAACCTCCAGTTGCCGTGAGCTATTCCTGTTGCTTCGTGATATGTTACAATTACCCGAGGTGAGACATGTAGCCATCCTCGTGGATCAACAACTTGTCCACTATGCCAGTTACCTCAATTTACCATTTATTATACCACACGTGCACATGAGTTTCCCTCCAAGCCTCGTGGTTATTGTAGACTCGAGAATCATTGCAGTTATAGCATGGAACATAAACTTTCATTACAAACTTTGGAGATACAAGATAACTGTTAGTACTGCCTCTAGGGCATATCTCCTACAGACTCCCACTTGCACTAGAGTCATAATCCAGTTACATGGCTTCCCTAACACCAATGGCTATCTGGTGTTGCTCATGCTTTGCTCATCGTAGAGGCTTTGTCATCGGGTCTGACACATTCAGATCCGTGTGAACTTTGCGTACTTTCACTAAACCTTCTTTGACATGATGTTGAATGAGTTTATATTTGCGTTGAATATGCATTGTCTTTTGGTGTGAACATGGCTCCCTTGCCTGAGCCACAGTGCCACTATTATCACAATAGATCTCCACCGGGTCCAGAGCACTTGGAACCATACCAAGGTCTTCAAGAAATTGCTTGACACCGACAGCTTGCTTGGAGGCTTCAGAAGCAGCAACATATTCCGCCTCCGTCGTAGAATCCACCACAGTCTTTTGCTTGGAACTTTTCCAATCAACTGCGTCGCCGTTCAATATGAAAACATAGCCAGATTGAGATTTGAAGTCATCTGGGTCAGTCATGAAGCATGCATCAGTGTAACAACTTACAATGAGCTCTTCATCACCTCCATACACAAGGAGTAAATCCTTGGTCCTTCTGAGGTACTTAAGAATACCCTTGACTGTGGCCCAGTGTTCCAATCCTGGATCACCTTGGTACCGGCTGCTAACACTTAGCGCATAGGAAACATCCAGTCTTGTACATAGCATGGCATACATAATAGAACCAACTGCCGAAGCATATGGAATATCATTCATTTGTACTCGCTCATCGAGGATCCGAGGACTCTGATTCTTGCAAAGCACTGTGTCAGGTGACATGGGGAGTAGGCCTTTCTTGGAGTTCTCCATGTTGAACCTTTTCAACACCTTGTCAATGTACGTGCTTTGGCTAAGCGCTATTAAGCGTCTTGATCTATCTCTATAGATCCTGATGCCCAGTACATATGCCGCTTCACCTAAGTCTTTCATTGAAAAACTCTTCTTCAATGAGTCTTTTATTTCGCTAAGAAAATTCACATCATTTTCAATCAACAATATGTCATCCACATACAAGATTAGAAAAGCTTTTGTGCTCCCACTAAACTTCTTGTAAACACAAGATTCTTCATCGTTCCTGATGAAGCCAAACTCTTTGAATACTTCATCAAAACGAATGTTCTAGCTCCTTCATGCTTGCTTCAGACCATAAATGGCTTTCTGAAGCTTACATACCTTTCCAGCATTCTTAGGATCGACAAAACCTTCTGGATGTATCATGTATACATTCTGTTCAAGGTTTCCATTTAGGAAAGCCGTTTTGACATCCATATGCCATATTTCATAATCGAAATAAGCAGCAATTGCTAGTAATATCCGAACAGACCTAAGCATAGCTACGGGCGAGAAAGTCTCGTCGTAGTCCACTCCTGGAACTTGCGTGAACCCTTTCACGACAAGTCTAGATTTATGGATAGTAATGTTACCATCCACGTCCGTCTTTCTTTTGAAAATCCATTTACAACCAATGGGTTTTACGCCATCTGGAAGTTCTTCTAAGTTCCAAACTGGTTTTCGTACATGGATTCCATTTCCGATCTCATGGCTTTGTGCCATTCCCTTGAGCTAGGCCCCGCCATCGCTTCCTTGTAGTGCGCAGGTTCATCGTCTTCAAGAATGAAGATTTCGTTATGAAACCACTCAGGTGGCTGGATAGCCCTACCTGATCTGCATGGTTCAGTAACAACATTGTCTGAAGTCTCCGCATCACATGCGGCAACTTCCGGCTCGGTTGTAGGGATAATTCGCGGAATTTCTTCCGGTTCTTTAGCCATGTCAACGGTTGCCAAAGATTCACTAATCTCATTAAGTTGTATTGTCCTCTCACTCAATTCTTTAGCGAGAAATTCTTTCTCAAGAAAGTGTGCAACCTTTGCGACAAACATTTTGCCTTCGGACTGGTGGTAGAAGGAATATCCAATGGTGTTATTTGGATAACCTACAAAGTAACATTTGTCTGATCTAGGTTCTAGTTTGGTTGGCTGTAAACGTTTTACGTATGCCTCACAACCCCAAACCTTGAGATGCGACACACTAGGTATCTTCCCATACCACATCTCATGTGGTGTCGTCTCAACAGACTTAGACGGCGCTATGTTTAATGTATAAGCGGTAGTAGTGCGTGACCCCAAAAAGATATCGATAGATCTGTAAGAGACATCATCGACCTTACCATGTCTAACAGGGTTCGGTACGTTGTTCCAACACTCCATTTCGTTGTGGAGTTTCGGGAGGCGTAAGCTGTGAAACGATTCCACGGTCACTCAGATGTTGGCCAAACTCATGACTAAGATATTCGCCACCGCGATCAGACCGCAGAAACTTAATCTTTTTGTCATGATGATTATCTACCTCATTTTGAAAAACTTTGAAATTTTCAAAGGTTTCCGACTTATGCTTCATCAAGTAGATATAGCCATACCGACTTAAATCATCAGTAAAAGTCACGAAGTAAAAATACCCACCCCGTGCGGCCGTGTTCATTGGACCACATACATCACTATGTATTATTTCCAATAATTCACCCGCCCATTCAGGATGACCCGTGAACGGCGTCTTGGTCATTTTTTCCATCAAGCAAGCTTCACATGTGTCAAATGATTCAAAATCAAGGGACGGTAAAACTCCATCTTTATAGAGTCTTTGCATGCGTTTCTTTCTAATGTGGCCAAACCAACAGTGTCACAAGTAAGTGGTGGTGGTATCAGCCTTCTTAAGGCGTTTAGCATTCACGTTAAAGACATCATTTCCACAATCAAGATTTAGTATGAAAAGGCCCCCAACAATGGGTGCAAATCCATAAAACATATCCTTACAATAAAGTGAACAACCATTGTTCTTAGACTGGTAGGAGTACCCATCGTGTACTAAACATGATCCAGAGATAATGTTTCTACACAACAACGAACCAAAATAATAGTTACTAAGTTCCAAAATAAATCCTGAAGGGATACGTAGAGGCATAATGCCGACGGCTTGAGCGGCGATCCCAACGCCGTTCCCGACACGCATCACGACTTCATTCTTTGCCAGTTTGTGCACCTTCTCAAGCTCCTATATCGAGTTGCAAATGTGAGCAACCGAACCGCTATCAAATACCCAAGACTTAGAATTTTTGCTAGCAAGCAAAACGTCAATGACATTAACTTGTATAACAATTATACCTTTTTCGGTTTTCCCAGACTTCTTATCTTCCACATACTTCTTGCAGTTTCTCTTCCAGTGACATGTGCCCTTGCAGTAGAAGCACTCAGTTTCATTCTTGGCTCCGCCCTTAGATTTGCGTTGGAAACCGGTCTTACCGGCGCCCTTGCCCTTCTTTTGCTTGCCTTTCTTTTTGAAACTGGCAGTTTTATTCACAAGCAACACTTGCTTGCGATTTTTCTACAGTCCTCCTTCAGCAGTTTTCAACATGGCAAGCACCTCATTTGCTTTTTTGGTCCATCCCATTCATGTTGTAATTCATGATAAAACCGCCATAAGACGGGGGGAGTGAACCTAGTAACAAGTCCATAACATGCTCTTCTGGAAGTGGGAATTCCAGGATTTTAAGCCTTTCAGCGTAGCCAATCATATTGACTATGTGCTCGCCAACTGAACTTCCCTCAGCCATCTTGGTCTCCGCCATCATTTTCATGATGTCAAAACGTTCAGACCATGCATTAAACTTGTAAAGAGCATCCAGATCCTTGATCATATCAAAGGAGTTATGGAATTCAAAACGTTTTTGAAGCTCTGAACTCATGCAAGACAGCATGAGGCACTGCACTAAGTTGTAATCATCATCCTTAGTGGCCCAGACATTTTGTATGTCTGCCGCGGCTGTTGCCGCCGGTTTAGGAGGAAGAGGTCCGTCAAGCACGTACACTTTCTTAGCACCCCGAAGGACAATCCTCGGGGTACAGACCCAGTCCGCATAGTTGTTTCCATTCGCAGCTAACTTCTCTTTCTCTAACATAGGGCCTAAGTTGAACGCGGTGTTGCGAGCCATTTTGATCTACAACGGAAAACACAAGTTCACTTAGACTTTGTTCATAATGATTTTTGGCACTAGTGAATAAACAATTTTAATTCTAAGGTGCACTCCCACTCAAATCAATATCTCTCATAATTTTTTGTGAGTGATGCAAGACCCAACTTTCAATTCAGCGTCAAGGATGTAACCATCTCAAGTGACGAGAATTTCAATTGGTAGGCCAACTTGCCAATCACACCTCTATGTGACTCTTGTTCATCTTTCGATGCGTGTGTTCCGAGCTCATGACTTTCATGCCTAAACGTCAAGACAACCAAGTGATCTCGTTGCGAGGTCTCAACTCACCCGCCTCACACTTCTCTAATCGTTCGTACCCATGTAACCATGTGATACCCCGAAGAGATAGGTGCCGTGACGATGCTACACTTGGGAGAACACTAACTACTTGATATTCTTAGTGAGAGATCACCCTAATAAAAAGCGACTACCGTGCAATTAAGAAGAGTGCATCAAGAGGGATAAACATCTCAGGCAATTCATAATAGCATGATATGGTATAGCCCTTTCTGACGGAGAAGTCAAGTATTTCTTCGTCTTCCGTATTCGCGTCGGTGTTCACCTTTGCGAAGATTGCCACCACCTTGTCGATGCACCAGATAATATTGCTATCTCTATAGCTAATAAAATAAGTGCATTACATAAGGTTGACACGCAAGTCATTAAAGTGCAATCATATGGCTCCAACCATCATGCCGAATCATGACACGTAGGTCATGTTAATTACATCATATAGTCATCTCATATATAATCAAATTGAATATGAGCATTGCTATACCACATCACATGCAAACCATCCCGCAAAACCAAGTTAGACGCCTCTAATGGGTTTATACAAAATTTTATTTTACGTGGCTTCTAAGGTTTTGACTCAAACCGCAGCTATCAACGTTTATCATCAAGTATGATAATTCAAGCTGCTAGATTAACTTTCCAGGATGTATGAAACACAAGATAATAAAATCTCGAGCCCCATACTAAACTTCGTCATATGCGTGACCCCCGTGCAGATCATATCTGCATTGCCATTTCGTCTGCGAAACATCCATCTTTCTTAACTATGGTGGAACCCAAAGAATTGTTAGCACTTCATTGATCTGTCAATCAACATACTCAGGAGCAGCATGAAAGGATCACGGATTGCCAGAAATTTGTAAGATTCCACCATTCCATCAAGATCAGGACTACACAAATTCACGGGAATCAACAGGAACATCGGGTAACAGATTTCATCTGCTACCCGCACAAATAATTTTCAGCAATAGATCTCATCTACTACGAAATTATACTATGCAATACCCATACATCTCATGTATTCTAGATCATAACATGCATCTACTCATAGCCTGGCTCTTGATGCCACTGTTGGGGAACGCAACAGAAAACAAAAATTTCGGGTATAGCGAGCACGCCCAGGACCACTATGGAGACTGCATACAAGGTTTGATCTAATCCGCACCGACTCGAAGCGCAGCGGAAGAAGAGTCGGTGGAGATCATTGGTGCAGATCCCCGCAGCTAGGATTTTACAACCTCCCAACCGCGAGGATGTACTCCCTCGTCGGACAGCCCTTCGGAAGGCGGTCGGACAGTCCCTCGGACGATATCGCGGACAGCCCTCCGGGAGGACCCTCGAAACTCGAACGGAGACTCGGACAGCCCTACGGGAGGACACACGAACAGCCCCTCGGGCAAAAGATCGAAACTACGACCTCTCTACGAGGTTGCACACATACGGTGTCATCTATCCGGCAGGGCTTCGCCGTCCAGAACAAGTTCCTACTGGAACCCAGACAGCCTTTCGGCTCTACGAAAGACTCTTTTCGTGGGAGGGAGAGAGAGAGAGAGCTTGCAAAGCAAAGCATGTGTATGAGAGCACAAGGATGAAGATATGGCAGCCCACATCTCCTCTATTTATAGGAAAACCAAGGGGTAGGGTTGGGACTTGAAAATACCAAACTACCCCCACTTTATGTCACACATAAAAAATCATAAGAAGGAAAAGGGGTGCCATGTGGAGCTCCATGGAGGAGCTCCATCCTTGGCCGGCCAACCCTTGGGGGGGCATGAGGAGCTACCTTGCTCACCAATCCCTTCTAGAAGTCTTTTTGGAAATATCCAAAAAGGTGCTTTTCCATAAATATCCAAAAAGCACTTTCACTATTCACGACGACATTTTTCAGCGTCCGATCGAACTGAAAATATTTATGTGGGCTTAGAACAATTCTAGTACCCCACTAAAATAATTTTTAATGTGATCCGGAACAATTCTGGAATAGTGATTTTCATCTGCGAAAAGCATCTGAAGTGGTTCCAGCAGCTCCGGAACATTTTCGGTTTTTCTTCCGGAAAATTCCTAGAATTTTCTAGAATGATTCTGGCACCCTCCAAGAATTATCAGGCATGTGCCGAAACCAATTTGACTTAATGGTATCCCCCTGAAACTACTTTTTAGTTTTACCGAAACTGTTCCGATGTTCTGTGTGCGAAACTTTTCCGCTGTCCGAAACTTTTCCGGTGTCGGAAACTTTTCGATGATTTTCTCTCAGACTCCGTGTCTAGTATTCAACTGATAGATGACCCTTAAGCGTGTGACCCTATAGGTTCGGTGAAGCATAGACATGACCCGGAACCCCTTCCGATCAATGATCAACATCGGAGCCGTGGACACCCATATTGACCCCTATACCCACACGAATGAATATTCGAGTGAACCTCCAGTTGCCGTGAGCTATTCCTGTTGCTTCGCGATATGTTACAATTACCCGAGGTGAGACATGTAGGCATCCTCGTGGATCAACAACTTGTCCACTATGCCAGTTACCTCGTTGTCGGTATTGTTCTCTTTTCTCGTTCCCGTGTTCCGGCATCCCCGTGATCAAATCACAAAGTGTCTGGCCAGACGATGATGGATACCGTAACACCGAGAGGGCCCAGAGATATCTCTCCATCGTCGGAGGAGCAAATCCCACTCTTGAGCTATCAAGTTACTTGACATACTTTTTCCATGAACCCATAAGCCGCCGTAATAGCCACCCATTTACGGATGACGTTTAACAAACCCCAAAGTTCATGAAGCAAGCATGAAGAAACTCGATACTCTCATGGTTTAAGGAATTATGCAAACGTTAAACATCTCTGTGTTATTAACCATTAACTTGTGACGAATGTATCTCATAGCATAACATCAATTCGGATCGATTCAACACGAGTGTTCTACCAACATCGCGTCCTCAAAATTGCCGGCACAGCCATGCCCATGATCAGGAAAACAGGATCATCATGCAATACTTGAGCTAGTCTTAGAAGCTAGACTAGGAATTCAATTTACCGTTTATTATACCGCACGTGCACATGAGTTTCCCTCCAAGCCTCGTGGTTATTATAGACCCGAGAATCACTGCAGTTATAGCATGGAACATAAACTTTCATTACAAACTTTGGAGATACAAAATAACTGTTATTACTGCCTCTAGGGCATATCTCCTACACGGTCCTGGATCGCCAACCAAATGGATAACTTGATCTGAAGCGGCGCCCATGGCTTCCACGTTAGCTTCCAGTTCGGGTCCTCCTGGGAACCAAGGATGAGGGCCTGATAACATGAGCTAGTGGAGTAGGTGCGTGAGGGAGTCCAGCGCCAACATAGGACATTCGCAGTGTCCGAGAGCTGAGTGTGGCGGACACGTCACCATAGGTCGAGGTATTGAAGCATGGCGCCTGGACCAAGCGCATCCTGGATGTCACGCACCCAAGATCGAAGATGCAGGCCCTCCTGAACAGTGCGAAGTTTGCGACGAGGACGTGGGACTAGTGCCAGCCCTTGAGGCGCGATCTCGGCCATAGAATGTCCACCGATCCAGTGGTCCATCCAGAACATGCAATCGTGGCCATTGACAAGGATCCACTCGGTGGACGCACGGAAGATGGCGCTGACTTCCAGGTCATGGGGAATGTGTAAGTTGGTCCATGGTTGCCAGGGGTCCGTGCATTGGAGCCAAAGCCACCACGAATGCAGGGTGATGCCTGAGCGTTGGAGGTCTCTAACCCCGATCCCCTCAAGGGAAAGGGGCCTGCAAACTTTTGCCAGTTGACACGACACTGGCATCCATTGGCATCTTTGCTCCTGGCCCAAAGGAATCCACGGATGATCCCGTTGGGTTGCTTTAGAGTTAATTTGTTGAAGGCAATGGCGATAAAGAAGTGTGTCGGGATAGCATGAAGGACATGTTTGACCAGGGCAAGGTGATCTCCCTTGGAGAGCATAGAGGCGCGCCAGGTAGAAAGCTTCCGCTCGAGTTCGACGACGACTGGCAAGAGGCTCACGGTGGATGGCTTGCGGATGGATAGTGGTTGTCCAAGGTATAGGATGGGTAATTGGTTCACCGGGCGTTGCATCTTGGATGCGATGGTCGTAATGTGGTCATCAGTGCAATGGATGGGTGTGACCGAGCATTTGTTGAAGTTGGTACGGAGGCCTGAAGCATCCCCAAATATGATAAGTAGCTCACGAACGGTCAAAATGTCATGGCGGCCGGGTTGACAAAAGATGACGACATTGTCCGCGTAAATGGTTATGCTCGATGTTGCGTGCCTCGTCGTGAGGCGCTAGAGAAGGACAAGCTCAACCGCATGTAGGAGCATGGAGTTGAGGACGTCGATGACGATGGTGAAAAGCATCGGGGAGACCGAGTCACCTTGACGTAGGCCACACCATGGCTGATGGGAGGGCCTGGGTGCCCGTTGATCATGACCCTAGTGGACGCCATGGATAGGAGGATCGAGATCCAGTCGCACCACCAGGTGCCAAAGCCGAGGTGCTGAGGAGTCTCAAGGAGGAATGACACGAAACCGGGTGCCAAAACCGGGTGCCAGAGCAATGTCGAGCTTGAGGAGCATATGTGGGACCTTGAGGTTGTGCAGTAAGCGGGGTGTCTGTTGCACAAGAAGGAAGTTGTCGTGGATGCACCGCCCAACAATGAACGCACTCTGGTTGGTGGACACCATGGCGCCGAGCCGAGGCACGATCCTGAGATCCCGAGAGACAACACCTTAGCGAATAGCTTCGCGATGAGGTGGATAAGGCTGATAGGGCGGTAGTCAGAAAGTGCTTGGGCGTCCTTGCGCTTGGGAAGCAAGGTGATGAAGGCTTCGTTGAGTTTCTAAAAGCCTCGCCCATTCGAGGTGAAGAATTTGTCGAAGGCTTCATAGATGTCATGCTTGATGATGTCCCAGCATGCCCTAAGGAATTGTGCCATGAATCCATCGGGACCAGGGGCCTTACTGGCCGGCAAGCTTGACGGCGTTCCAGATCTCGTCCTTGGAGTATGGGGGCCTCAAGGTCGGCGAGGCCGAGAGGCGCAATATGTAGCTGAGTGGTCGAGGGATATGTCACGAGCGTTGGCGCTGCCAAGGACCTCGGAGAAGTGTAGGTAGGTCGCCTCGGCCATGGCATCATACTCGTGGATGGTCTGACCGCCCACACGTATGGAGGCCATGAAGTTGTGTTGCTTACGGTGCGAGGCATGAACCTTGAAGAAGGAGACGACAACGGCATCACTGCGAAGCTAGGATATACGAGCTCTCTGGCGTGCAATGGATCGCTCGAGCGAGACAAGTATGAGATAGGAAACCTTGAGTTTGCGACGCAACCACGTCTCGAAGGGGGAGAGGGGGCGCATGTCCTACACGGCATCGAGGCGGACGATGGGCTCCCATGCAACTTTCAGTTGCAGGGACACGTTACCAAGGGTGCGAGAGCTCCAACTCTGCAACTTCCTTGCAGTGGCCTTCACACGGGTGACTATGCGCCTGAATGGGCCAGGGTCGGGTTGGACCAAGTTCCAAGCCTCGGAGACCACACTATGGAATCCGGCTAGCTTCAGCCAAAATCGCTCGAGCGCACCAGGCGGGCACATGGCGCATTCAACAATCAGCGGGCAGTGGTCGGATGCGGCGGAGGAGAAGCAGTGCAGAAGGCAATGAGGATGTGTCGTCTCCCAACGTGCAAAGGACACGGTCGTTACGTACGAGGGTCGGATCACATGTAATGGCGACCATGAAGGTACCAGAGTCCCTCTCATCATCCAACCATATGTTGGTTCGTAAGGTGTCAGTCTGCCTTAGTGTGTTGATTTGACGATAAGAAACCTTACACCAAAATGATACTGTACCCGGGTGCTTTTAACAAGGGAAGAAAAGAGACGGAGAGGGAAACAGGAGAGACGGACGCGGGAGAGACAGAGGGTAGAAAAAGCGACGTTCTTCCTCTCTGTGAGCTGTGAGCCCGTGAGCGTGACCGTCGTCCAGAAGAAAACCCTCCCTCCTCCGCCGGCCAGGACCCTGACGGACGCCGGCGGCCAAGGAAGCCCCCAAATCCAGGTCTCTCACTTCCTCCGCTTCTTCTCGGGAGTCCTCGCAAATCCCGTCCCATTGCGGCAGATCGCGCGCTTGGCATCTTCACTTCTTCTTCTGGAGCAGAGGGTTTTTCAGGCTTCCACTTTCTCATTTTTCATTTCCAACGAAACAGGGTTTCAGGGTTTCACGCTGCAAGTCAATCTTGGCTTTCTTTCGTGATCGACGGGTAGCTTCTCAATCGATCTGCTAGTGGAGTGGGATTTCTACTTCTTGTTCTCTTTCCTCTATTGTCTTTTTGTTGAGAAATTAGTAATTTTCACGAGCAGAGCCGTGGTAATATATTTGTTTTGGCCAAGATTGGCTCTGCCTCACAAGATTCTGTATGTTCTTAGCCCCTCATCGACAATGTGCTGCTCTCCGCGGAGTAGGAGCATTTAGTAGCAGCAGCGTGTGGCACTCACCGGCGGTATTCACTTCCCCTTTCTGGCTTTTCCCCACTCTTTCTCCAAGCCCCAGCCCGGGAGGTGGCCACCCCCAAAAACCCTCTTTTCCCCTCCTCTTCTTCTTCTTCCTCTGCTCTGCTCCCGGATTCTGTTTTGCTTGTTGGTGTTGCTAGGTAGGGTACCTTCTCCACGACCCTCTGGTTATTTTGTTTTTGTTTTGTCGCTCTCTGCTTCTGCCCTGTCTTGCTCCTGATCGTTCTTCCGTCTCTACTCTACTGAGTGCCAAGTCTCTGTACCAAGTCTCTACTTCTAATCGTGCAATTTCTCCCTTGATTCCCTCTTCTCCTTCCGTTGCCTTCACTTTACACTATCTATTTTGTGTAGCAAGTATTTTGCATCATCTGCTTGCTACCTTTACCTGACATGTGGTATGGTTTAATCTCAGTTGCAGAGGAGAAGAGAAGAGGAAGAGGAAGGGGCAGATCTATCATCTATGGGAAACTGCAATAGTTCATGTATGGATCTCTCTTATATACTAAACGTTAGATGCAATTTACAGCATTAATTCCTTGGCAAAAGTCAGGGTAACAATATGAAATCCTAGATCTGAATCAAAGAGCACTTGCTCTCACCATCATGCTCATAAATTAGCAAGATGTCTAGCTAGTCATCACTCTCCTTATCAAGAAACACAAAGTTGTTCGAGTGCTGGTCTTGACGTCTTATTGATTAGAACCAGTAGTAAAGCAGGGCGAAAGCCTTGTTCGGTAATGGCATACTATAAGAAAGTACCTAGATGATGTCTTGTTGATTAGAAACACAATATCCTCTGCCGTATTCTACCCCTGATTGGTGACATGAATAAGTAACTATGTGCATTCAAGATTTTGATTCATTTAATCATAACATAAAGAACTTATATGCATGTTTCCCATTCTTGCAGTTGTCGTCATTGTAGCTTCTTTGTTTGATACTGCAATATGCACATGAATTTTCTCATTGTGTCATCTCTCTTTCTTTGTTTTGTAATTTTGAGTTATTAAATTTGTGCAAATATCAGCTCGTGCACTGCTAGGAAAAGCCCATGTAGTTCCGGATTCAGAATGGAGGATGCAGGACTTTGGAAAGACCCATGTTCCAGATTTAGAATGGAGGATTAATGACTTCTCATCGCTGGTTGAGACGGGAGCTAAGGCAGCAACATCTGACACTTTTCACTGCTCGGGGTATAACTGGTATGCACCACGATTGCAAAAGAAACTCTACAAAATTCAGGTATTAGATGTACTAGTATGTATATACACTGCAGTGCACGTCTTAATATAACAGAGTGATCTTGGTAAAATAAATAAAAAAGGTCAAAGATTTGCTAATAGATTCGGGAAAAAGGAAATATAGTGATGTAAGAATGCAGATATTAATAAGTAGGAATCAATATTCGTTCCTCCTGCAAAAGAAAAGAATTAATATTCATACTAAAACTGTACATTCACATCTAAAACAACTATAGGTTCATTTAGAAAAGTTGTATGTTACTCTATTTTCTTTTTCTCCCCATTCTCCTCCCAAACTATCTTGCCTGGGTTCAAGTCGTCATGCACTCAAGTGACACTGCGGCAATATGGCCCATGAGGCACCGCATGTGGGCTTCTTCTTTTTTCTGGAAGGGCCACACGAATGTTCTAGAACACAGAAGATGCAACAGCAGTCTACTGTTCATTTCTCAAAAAAAAACAGTCTACTGTTCATGGCGAATCCTACTGATCGTACCCCTTGGATTCTGGGGACCAATGGCTATGATTGATGCTCTAGATCCAATTCAAAACTGGTACACTATATAGTAGTGGAGAAATGCCATCTCGTTTGTTTTAGTAGAAAAGGTAATTATATGTTATCCATATACACATCGATTTAGGATGCCATTTACTCACAATGATGTTTCGATCGATCATCGATGTAGTCAAATTAGCAATCACAATCTCATAATTCATAAACAAACAGTCAGACGCTAAAACTTGATATGGTGCATGAACTGAAGAAATTAGATTTCATTCCTACTTCACTTATGAATTCTAGACTGACTTTGGCTTCTTCGCATGATTTCATTTACCAGGTACCTGCAAGTGATTCCAATGCATAACGAAACTGGTTCTGAAACGCCATATGTTGCTCTTCGTCTTATGACATCCCAAGAAAGCATGGTGCCAGGTCACACGGTGCACGTGGTTTGTGAGTTGTCAATGTACAACCATTCAAAAGGGATGTACTGTGGATGCAAAGGTAGTCTCATGGATGTGTTTTTTCAAATACATCCATCATATTACAGCTACCAGTCCGTACTTCTCTGTGTGTCATAAGTTTGAGATATAAATACCATGATTCCATCATTACAAGTCAATATCTGTAAATATTGAAATAGGATCAAATACGACGTTTTCCCATCAACAAGTCGCTTTGTATTTGCTTTGCTGTCAAGTTTCTCTGTCAACCTTCAAGAATTTGGATGGTTCAGATGGCATACACATGTTTCTCAGTTGAGACATTACAAGTTTATTTGTAGACATTACAAGTCTCAGACTTGAGACTATTGTGGTTCAGATGGCATGCACATGTTTCTCTTTCAATTTGATTATCATTATTTGGATGTAATTCACTACCTTGCTTTCTTAGCTAGGGCCTAGGGTGAAGGTTGGTAAGATATTATTTGGTATATTTGCGTCTTGCATACAAGTTCTTCATTCTCTAATATTCTAACATTTACCTAACCGCAGCTACCTACAACTTTCATTTCAAGAGTACCTACTCGAAGGAGCATTGCTTGATTCCTCTTCAGGAGCTACTGAAATCATCTGCATTCCTAGTTGATGATAGCTGTGTCTTTGGTGTGGAGATATTAAAAATTGATGTCTCTTCTCCTGAAAAGAAGGCTGTTGTGGTTCATAAGAAGGCTACCGCAGTTCAGAACCTCTTTGTTCAGAAGAAGGGGTTCGTCAAAGGGACATACACTTGGAACATGAACAATTTCCTTGAACTGGACATGGATCACTTTGTCCGTTCTCGTACATTTGAAGTTGGTGGGCTTAAATGGTATGCACCTGTTACATCACAAATGATATATATAAACGGTATCCATGTGTTATCCAACATTTTAGCTTATAAGTATCCTTTAACTTACCATACCTAGTCACTTTACGAACTACTTTTTGAATGTTATATGCCAACGGACATTAGTGATTGCCAGATCTTTTTGCAAGGCAAGGTCCTTCAGATATTCTAACTGGACAGTTTAGCTTGATACAACCAAAGAACTGTACTTCCAAGGACCGTGTGGTCTCAACGATATCTCTTCTCCGCCCCCACACTATCATTCCATATATCTTTCGTGCACGACCGTTCGTTCGATAACATCGACGGCCGAACGGTCGCACGATAGGTCCGCCGAGTTCAGCCACAACTTTCTTCAACAGGTACGTCCGCATGTATCCGCGTGGTGACGAGTACAGCACTGATTGCCTCAGCTTGTACTTATGCCTGGATGCCTCGGATGAGCCCGGCCTCGAGTCCAAGAAGGTGTTTGTAATGACTCTGTCCATCCTGGACCAAAAGAATGGGAAACACTTGAGTGCAACTTCAGGTTCAGCTCTCCGTAGCAAGTATAAGTGCTATTGATATGTGTGATTTAACCTCATGATGACTACAGTTGATCTTACTTTTGTCTCGATCACAGGTCTCTGGGTATGTAATAACGAATGCGGATGGGGATGGGCTGACTTCCTTGGACTCGAGAAACTCAAGGACCCATCGGGAGGCTATGTTGTAGGATCGAGCTGCATTGTGAAGGCAGATGTCACCATCATTGGTTCGTCCGATGGTTAGATCTTTACCTCATGGCCTGATGGAGAGATAATGCCCTTTCATCCTACTAATAACCAGACTTATATATGAGACAATGTTGTGGTAGCTATACCAAGAACTTGTGGAATGATTAGTAAGTAAGTAACGAGCCGGATTTGAGGAGTGAGATGATTTGACCCGTATATATATCTACGTATATGTACCGAAGCAGAAGTGAACATGTTATTGCAAGTACTTGTATACAATGGCGGACCTAGAAATAAAATAGAAGGTGTGCATGCTTTATAGAAATTGAGGTCTATTTCAATTAGCTTGCATGAGCTTTAAAATTCAGCTAATTTTTACATGGTGAAAAAATGTTTTTCAAAAATCTGGGTGTGCCATGGCACACCTGGCACACCCCCTGGATACGCCCCTGCTTGTATATGCATGGATGATGCAACTATGTTGGTCAGCTTTTGCCTCGCTACATGGGTGATGGTTTCAGCTGAACACTTTGTTATCTTTCGCTTTCTGTGGATGTGTCCCCAATTGATGAATCATTGTTCCCTGCAAATCACTTTGCGTCTATAGTTTGTTTTAGAGAGCGAACGCGCGCTTCACTTTGCCCTCCGTCTATTCTTTTCGATCCCATGGACCAGGTTTTAGTTAACGATGTGCCTTGCCGTTGCCGAGTTCTCCTTGTACAATTGCAATGATTGAGAGAGAAACACTATGAGATTCAACACACCTTTCATTAGCTCTGCGGCTGAGACTATATACAGTTTACGGAGATGATCGTATCCACTACCTGGCTGATCGTGGGCAGGTAACATGCCCACTACTCACGCGCGTGCACTGACTACGGGTCGTGCTGCATACGCGGTACATACACAGGAACATACATACACTCTAACACCCCCTACAGTCTTGGCGTCAACTGGCGCAACGCAAAGACTGGCCCTGAACTGCAAGAAAATGTCCGTGGGCAAGCCTTTGGTCATGACATCAGCGAGCTATTGTGTTGTGGGGATGTGAAGAACGCGGAACTCTCCCAACGCCACGCGCTCCCGCACAAAGTGGATGTCGAGTTCGACATGCTTGGTGCACCGGTGATGCACGGGGTTCGCTGAGAGGTAGCAGGCGGAGACATTGTCGCAGTACACCACGGTCGCCGTGTGAACTGGGAGGAGGAGCTCGCCGAGGAGTTGACGGAGCCAGACGCACTCCGCGATGACGTTGGCGACACCACGGTACTCAGCCTCAGCGCTCGAGCACGAGACCGTGGCCTGTTGCTTCGACGACCAGGAGATGAGCGCATCACCGAGGTAGAAGCAGAACCCCGACGTGGAGCGGCGAGTGTCCGGGCAGCCGGCCCAGTCGGCGTCGGTGTAGCCACGAAGGTCGAGCGTCGACGAGGCGCGCAGGTGCAGACCGTGAGCGGGCGCCCCGCGCACGTAGCGAAGCACGCGCGTGATGAGAGCCCGGTGGCACGCCCATGGATCGTGCATATGCAAGCAGATCTGCTGCACAGCGTATGCCAGCTCAGGGCGAGTGATGGTGAGGTACTGTAGCGCTCCGACGAGGCTGCGGTATTCCGATGGATTGGCCACGCGCGGTCCGTCAGCCTGAAGTAGTTTTCCCTTCGTGTCGATCGGTGTAGGCAACGGCTTGCAGGTTTCCATGCCAGCGCGCTCGAGGATGTCCTCGGCGTACTACTGCTGGCAGAGGAAGAAGCCAGCCGCGGTGCGCGTCACCTGGATGCCGAGGAAGAACCGTAGGGCGCCAAGGTCCTTCATGGCGAACTCTGGCGAGCCTGAGGACGATCCGCTGAAGAAGAGCCGGGGTCGAGGTGGTGAGAACGATATCGTCAACGTAGAGGAGAAGAAACGTTGTGTCCGCGCCATGAGTGTAGGTGAATAGCGAGGAGTCAGAGCGCGTTGCAGTGAAGCCGAGTGTCTTGAGGAAGCCGGCGAATGTCTGAAACCAGGCGGGGGGAGCCTGTTTGAGCCCATAGAGCGACTTGTTCAGACGGCAGACATGGTGAGGCCGGTGCTCGTCAACGAAACCGGCGGGTTGAAGGCGGTACACCTTCTTCGAGAGTTCCACGTGCAAGAAAGTGTTCTTAACATCCAGCTGATGGACGGGCCAGTTGCGCGAGGCAGCAATGGTGAGGACGACGCGAATCGTTGCTGGCTTGACCACCGGTGAGAAGGTCTCACCGTAGTCCACGCTGGCGCGCTGCCGGAAGCCCCTGAGCACCCACCGTGCCTTGTAGCGCTCGAGAGAGCCATCAGCGCGGAACTTGTGCTTGAAGATCCACTTGCCGCTGATCAAGTTGGCGCCAGGCAGACGTGGAACTAGCTCCGAGGTACGGTTGGTGACGAGCGCGGTGAACTCGTCACGCATGGCGGCAAGCCAGTGGGGGTCGCGCACGGCAACCCGCAGCGAGCTGGGCAGTGGCGAGAGCGTGGTGGTGGACGAGGCAGCAGCAGCGTCGTAGTACTTGGGGTTTGGCCGAAAGACCCCGGCCTGAGCACGGGTCACCATGCGGCGCGGTGGAGCAGCTGGAGCAGGCACGGTGGGCGGGGAGTAGGGCGCTGAACCAGATCATGCAACCACATCAGACGACAAGGAGCCGCAGCCGGTCGACGTGGAAGGGACGATGCAGGAACGTGCAGAGCACGGGCTCAGGGCAGCGCTGCATTGGCCGTCCAGGGGTGATCTGTCGATAGCACTGGAGGACGACAATGATGCGGTCGGCGTCAAAGCGCCTATGCCGGCCAGAGGCGATCCGTCGGCTGCGTTTGAACACGAGCCGGGCGCAGGCGCAGAGGGGAGAAGTTGCAGAATCGGCGGAGCACCGAGCGGCAGCGGAGCTGGCGGAACATCCATGGTACCACACGCAAAGGGGAAGACGTCCTCATGGAAGTAGACATGGCGGGAGGTGAGGACGTGTTTGGACTGGAGATCACATCAACGATACCCACGGTGGTCGGCAGGGTAACCGAGGAAAACACAGGCAACCGAGCGGGGATCGAGCTTGTGGCGTGCGGTGGAGGCGGTGTTGGGGTAGCAGAGGCAGCCGAAGACGCGCAGGACGTTGTAATCAGGAACGACACCAAGCAAGAGCTCGTGGGGCGTGCGCGGGGAGCTGTTGTGACATGGTCGCCGGTTGAGCAGAAAAGTGGCGGTGTTCAGGGCTTCAACCCAGAACCGCGGCGGCAGCGAGGCATGGAAGAGGAGCACGCGCACGCTGTCGTTGAGGGTGCGGATGATGCGCTTGGCTTTTCCGTTCTGCTGGCTGGTGTAGGGGCAAGACAAGCGGAGCACGGTGCCATGGGAGGCAAGGAGCTCACGCGAGGCATGATTGTCGAACTCGCGCCCGTTGTCAGTTTGGATAGAGAACACCGGCAGCTAAAACTGGGTGCGAGCATAGGCATAAAAATCGCGCAGGATAGGTAAGACGACATACTTGTGCTTGAGAGGAAATGTCTAGGCATAGTGAGTATAATCATCGAGAATCACTAAGTAAAACTGATAACCAGAGATGCTAGTCGAGATGTCCATACATCAAGATGCAGTAGTTGGAAAGGAAAATAAGTACAACTATCTGAATCTGAAAAGGGCAGACGCACATGTCTGCCAAGGCGATAGGCATGGCAAGGGTGCGGCATAGCTTTGATGAAAGAAAAACCACTGTCGATGAATTGAAGCTGGGCAGAACCTGTTGGAAATATGCCCTAGAGGCAATAAATAAAGTGTTTATTATTATATTTTCTTATTCATGATAATCGTTTATTATCCATGCTATAATTGTATTGATTGGAAACACATTACATGTGTGGGTAAATAGACAACACTTTGTCCCTAGTATGCCTCTAGTGAACCAGCTCGTTAGTCAAAGATGGTCAAGGTTTCCTAGCCATTGACATGTGATGTCATTTGATAATGGGATCACATCATTAGCCATGGACAAGACCCAAACTACAAACGTAGCATATGATCGTGTCAGTTTATTGCTACTGTTTTCTGCATGTGAAGTATATGTTTCTATGACCATGAGATCATGCAACTCACGGACACCGGAGGAGTACCTTGTGTGTATCAAACATCGCAACGTAACTGGGTGACTATAAAGGTGCTCTACAGGTATCTCCGAGGGTGTTTGTTGGGTTGACATGGATCAAGACTGGGATTTGTTACTCCGTGTGACGGAGAGGGATCTCAGGGCCCACTCGGTAATACAACATCACAATAAGCCTTGCAAGCAATGTGACTAAGTGTTAGTCATGAGATCTTGTATTATGAAACGATTAAAGAGACTTACCGATAACGAGGTTGAATTGGGTATGGAGATACCGACAATCGAATCTCGGGCAAGTAATATATCGAAGAACAAAGGGAACATCATACGAGATTAACTGAATCCTTGACATAGAGGTTCGACCGATAAAGATCTTCGTAGAATATGTAGGAACCAATATGGACATCCAGGTCCCACTATTGGTTATTGACTGTAGAGGTGTCTCGGTCATGTCTACATAGTTCTCGAACCCGCAGGGTCTGCACACTTAAAGTTTGGTGACGTTTCGGTAGTATAGAGTTATTTATGGTGGTGACCGAAGGTTGTTCGGAGTCCCGGATGAGATCCCGGACATCACGAGGAGCTCCGGAATGGAAATAGGCTGTGGGATAGTGAATATCAGCCCTTTGTTGGAAATATGCCCTAGAGGCAATAATAAATTAGTTATTATCATATTTCCTTGTTCATGATAATCGTTTATTATCCATGCTATAATTGTATTGATCGGAGACTTAAATGCATGTGTGGATACATAGACAAAACCATGTCCCTAGTATGCCTCTAATGGACTAGCTCGTTGATCAAAGGATGGTTAAGGTTTCCTAGCCATGGACATGAGATGTCATTTGATAACGGGATCACATCATTAGGAGAATGATGTGATGGATAAGACCCAAACTACAAACATAGCATATGATCGTGTTAGTTTATTGCTACTGTTTTCTGCATGTCAAGTAAATGTTCCTATGACCATGAGATCATGCAACTCACGGATATCGGAGGAGTGCCTTGTGTGTATCAAACGTCGCAACGTAACTGGGTGACTATAAAGGTGCTCTACAGGTATCTCCGATGGTGTTTGTTGAGTTGGCATGGATCGAGACTGGGATTTGTTACTCCGTGTGACGGAGAGGTATCTCAGGGCCCACTCGGTAATACAACATCACAACAAGCCTTGCAAGCAATGTGGCTAAGTGTTAGTCATGGGATCTTGTATTACGGAACGAGTAAAGAGACTTGCCAGTAACGAGGTTGAATTAGGTATGGAGATACTGACGATCGAATCTCGGGCAAGTAACATACTGAAGAACAAAGGGAACGTTATACGGGATTAACTGAATCCTTGACATAGAGGTTCGACCGATAAAGATCTTCGTAGAATATGTAGGAACCAATGTGGACGTTCAGGTCCCGCCATTGGTTATTGACCGTAGAGGTTTCTCGGTCATGTCTACATAGTTCTCGAACCCGCAGGGTCTGCACACTTAAGGTTCGGTGACGTTTCGGTAGTGTAGAGTTATGTATGGTGGTGACCGAAGGTTGTTCAGAGTCCCGGATGAGATCCCGGACGTCATGAGGAGCTCCGGAATGGTCCGGAGGTAAATATTCATATATAGGATGTCCCAGTTTGGTCGCCGAAAAAGTTTCGGGCTCATCGGTAGTGTACCGGGAGTATCGGTAGTGTACCGGGAGTGCCGGTAGTGTACCGGGGGACCTCCGGGAGGGGTATTTCGACCCCAAAAGGTCCATGGGCTGTGGGAGAATAATAACCAGCCCTTAGTGGGCTGGGAAAACAGCCACAAAGGCCCATGGCGCAGGAGAGAAAGTCCTAAAGCAAAAAGTGGAAAATCAGCCAATAGGAGGCAATCCTACTCCAACTAGGATTGGAGGTGAAGTAGGATTGCTCCCACCTCCTATTTCGGCCGACCCAAAGGCCTTGGCTGCCTCTCTTCTCCTCTCCTCCTATATATACTAGTGGATTGGGTGGTTTTTGGACAGAATTTCCGGCCACGTGCTACCCGTTCCACCGGTGCATAGTTTCTCCTCTAGATCGGTTTTCTGCAGTGCTTAGGCGAAGCCCTGCCGGAATTGCTCTACCACCATCACCGGAGCACCGTCACGCTGCCGGTGAACTCTCTCTCCTCTCCACCTCCTCTTGCTGGATCAAGACGGTGGAGATCGTCATCAAGCTGCACGTGTGCTGAACGCGGAGGTGCCGTCCGTTCGGCGCTAGATCGGAAGGACCGTGATCGAGATCGCGAGACAGTTCGTGATGAGATCGCGGAACGGATCGTGATGAGTTCACGGGACAGATCGTGATCAAGATCGTGAGACGGATCGTGATGAGATCGCGGGACGGATCGTGATGAGTTCACGGGACGGATCGTGATTGGATCGCGGGACGGATCGTGATGAGATCACGGGACGCTCGGCGATTTGGATCGCGAAGATATTCGACTACACCAACCGCGTTTCTTAACGCTTCCCGCTTAGCGATCTACAAGGGTATGTAGATCCACTCTCCCTCTCGTAGATGCTCATCACCATGGATAGGTTTGCATGTGCGTAGGAAAATTTTTGTTTCCCATGCGACGTTCCCCAACAGTGGTATCAGAGCTAGGTTGATGGTTCGATGAGATCTCGAGTAGAACACAAAAGGTTTGTGGATGTTGATGCTTAGATTGCTTCCTCCCTTGGTCGTATTTTGGTTCAGCGGGATTGTGAGATGAAGCGGCCCAGACCAACATTACTCGTACGCTTACGAGAGACCGGTTCCCTCGACGCAACTTGTTGCCTAGATGGCTTGCGGGTGACAGTTTCTCTCACTTTAGTCGGATCGGATTCGACAAAGGCGGTCCTTGAGAAGGTTGAAAAGCAATCTATGTATCACCGTTGTGGTTTATGCGTAGGTGAGAATTGTTCTTGCTAGATACCCGTAGCAGCCACGTAAAACATGCAACAGCAATTAGAGGACGTCTAACTTGTTTTTGCAGGGTATGTTGTGATATGATATGGCCAATTACATGATGTGATATATGTGATGTATGAGATGATCATGTGATGTATAGATTATCACGACTTGCATGTCGATGAATACGGCAACCTGCAGGAGCCATAGGGTTGTCTTCAATTATTGTATGACCTGCGTGTCAATCATTAAGCGCTATGTAATGCTTTACTTTATCGCTAAACGGTAGCAATAGTAGTAGAAGCATGCAGGGCGTGACAACCCCGATGGCGACACGTTGATGGAGATCAAGATGATGGAGATCATGGTGTCATGCCGGTGACGATGGAGATCATGCCGGTGCTTTCTAGATGGAGATCAAAAGCACAAGTTCATGGCCATATCATGTCATTTATGATTTGCATGTGATGTTAATCCTTTTTATGCACCTTATTTTGCTTAGGACGACGGTAGCATTATAAGGTGATCCCTCACTTAATTTCAAGCTAAATTGTGTTCTCCCCGAGTGTGCACCGTTGCGAAAGTTCGTCGTGTTGAGACACCACGTGATGATCGGGTGTGATAGACTCTACGTTCACATACAACGGGTGCAAGCCAGTGTTGCACATGCAGAACACTCGGGTTAAACTTGACGAGCCTAGCATGTACAAACATGGCCTCGGAACACAAGAGACCGAAAGGTCGAACATGAGTCATATAGTAGATATGATCAACATGATGATGTTCACCATTGCAGCCACCTCAACTCACGTGATGATCGGACTTGAGTTGGTGAATTTGGATCATGTATCACTCGAATGACCCGAGGGATGTCAATTTGAGTGGGAGTTCTTAAGTAATATGATTAATTGAACTCATTATCATGAACATAGTTAAAGTGTCTTTGCAAATTATGTTGTAGATTACTAGCTCGCGTTGTAGCTCCCTTGTATTTTTATATGTTCCTAGAGAAATAGAATTGAAAGATGTTGGTAGCAAAATTGCGGACTGGGTCCGTGATCCGAGGATTGTCCTCATTGCTGCACAGAAGGCTTATGTCCTTAATGCACTGCTCGGTGCGCCATCCCATCCAGCGTCGTCTGTAGATGTTGTGAACATCTGACAGGCACGTTTCGATGACTACTTGATAGTTTAGTGCGTCATGCATTACGGCTTAGAATTGAGGCTCCGAAAAGTTTTGAACGTCACGGAACATATGAGATGTTCTAAGAGCTGAGATTGTGATCTCAGGCTCGTGCCCGAGTTGCGAGATATAGGATCGCCAACGAGATTCTTTGCCTGCAAGATGAAAGAGAATAGCTCAATCATTGAGCATGTGCTCAGACTGTCTGGGTACTACAATCGCTTGAATCGAGTGGGAGTTGATCTTCCAGATAAGATAGTGATTGATGTAGTTCTCCAAGTCACTGTCACTGAGCTACTAGAACTTGGTGATGAACTATAAAATGCCAGGGAAAGAAATGTTGATCCCTGAGCTGTTCGCGATGTTTGACACCGCGAAGGTAGAAATCAAGAAGGAGCGTCAAGTGTTGATGGTTAATCAAACCACTAGTTTCGAGAAGGGCAAGAGCAAGGAGGGAAACTTCATGGATAGCAAGTCAGTTGCTGCTCCAGTGAAGCAACCCAAAGTTGAACTCAAACCCGAGACTAAGTGCTTCTGTTATGAGGTGAGCGGTCGCTGAAGCGGAACAACCCTACATACTTGGTAGATAAGAAGGCTGGCAACATTGATAGAAGTATATTTGATATACGAGTTACTAATGTGTACCTTGCTAGTACTCTTAGTAGCACCTGGGTATTGGATACGGGTTCGGTTGCTAAATGTTAGTAACTCGAAATAAAAGCTACGGAATAAACGGAGAACTAGCTAAGGGTGAGGTGACGATATGTGTTGGAATTGTTTCCAAGGTTGATGTGATCAACATCGCACGCT
The DNA here is from genome assembly GCA_022496015.1 of Hordeum marinum. Lineage (NCBI taxonomy): Eukaryota > Viridiplantae > Streptophyta > Magnoliopsida > Poales > Poaceae > Hordeum > Hordeum marinum. The sequence continues at coordinate 226,845,994 of CM039672.1, forward strand.
CTCTCTACCTTCAGGATTAGTGACGAACCTAAATAAATGTTATTTGGTGTTTTGCGTTGAGCATGAACATGATTAGATCATGTTTATTGCAATACGGTTATTCATTTAAGTTAGAGAATAATGGTTATTCTATTTACATGAATAATACCTTCAATGGTCATGCACCCAGTGGGAATGGTTTGTTGAAATCTTGATCGTAGTATTACACATGTTCATAACATTGATGTCAAAAGATATAAAGTTAATAATGATAGTACCACATACTTGTGGCACTGCCGCTAAATGTCATATTGGTATAAAGCGCATGTAGAAACTCCATGCTGATGGATATTTGGACTCATTCGATTTCGAATCGGTTGAGACATGCGAACCATGCCTCTTGGGCAAGATGACTAAAGGACCTCGTTGGATGGAGCGGGCAAGTGATTCATTGGAAATGATACATGTTGATGTATACAATCTAGTGAGTCTTATAGCGTGCAATGGATATCGTTATTTTCTTACCTTCACTGATGATTTGAGTAGATATAGTGTATATTTACTTAATGAAACACAAGTCTGAATCGTTTTAAAGGTTCAAGCAAATTCAGAGTGAAGTTTAAAGATCATTGTGACAAGAAGATAAAAGTGACCGTGATATGATCGTGGAGGTGAATATTTGAGTTACGAGTTTGGCATACAACTTAAGACAATGTGAAATTTGTTTCACAACTAACGCTACCTGGAACACCATGGTGTGATGGTGTGTCCGAACATCATAGTCATGCTCTATTGATATAGTGCATACTGTGATGTCTCTTATCGTTTTACTACTATAATTTTTGGGGTTATGCATTACAGACAACTACATTCACTTTAAATAGGGCATCATCTAAATCCGTTGAGATGACACCGTGTGAATTATGGTTTGATAGAAACCTAAGCTGTCATTTCTTAATATTTGGGGCTGTGACACTTGTGTGGAAAATGTTTTCACCTAATGAGGTCGAATCCAAGGCGGACAAATGCATCTTCATAGAATACCGTAAGATCAGTTGGGTGAACCTTCAATCTCAGATCCTAGTGCAAAGTGTTTGTTGCTTAAACGGATCCTTTCTCGAGGAAATGTTTCTCTCGAAAGAATTGAGTGGGAGGAAGATAGAACTTGATGAGGTTGTTAAACCTTTGTTCAACCAGAGAGTAGCGCATCGTAGAAAGATGTTTCTGTGAAGCCTACGTTAGTTGAAGAGGAAGTTAATGATGATGATCATGAAGCTTCAGGATCAAGTTACTATCGAACTTCGTGGGTCGACAAGGATGTGTACTGCTCCTAAGTGGTACGACAACTCTGTCTTGGAGATCATGTTGTTGGACAACGATGAACCTACGAGCTATGAAGAAGCGATGATGGGCCCGGATTCCGACGAATGGTTAGAGGCCATGAAATCCGAGATAGGATCCATGTATGAAAACCAAGTATAGACTTTGGTAGACTTGATCGTTAGACGGCAGGTCGTTGAGTACAAATGGACCTTTAGAATGAAGACAGACACTAATGGTGAATGTCACCATTTGTAAAGCTCGACTTTTTGCAAAGATGTTTGTGACAAGTTCAAGGAGTTGACTGCGATGAGACTTTCTCACTCGTAGCGAAGCTAAAAGTCTGTTGGAATTATGTTAGCAGTTGCTGCATTTTTCAATTATGAAATCTCGCAGATGGATGTCAAAACATCGTTTCCTTAACGGTTTACTTGAGGAAAGGTTGTATGTGATACAACCAGAAGGTTTTGTCAGTCCTAAGGATGCTAAAAGGTGTGCAAGCTTCGGTGATCCTTCCATGGACTGAAGCAAGCATCTCGGAGTTGGAATATACGCTTTGATGAGTTGATCAAAGTTTTTGAGTTTATACAAAGTTTACGAGAAACTTGTATTTGCAATAAAGTGAGTGGGAGCACTATAGAGTTTCTGAGAAGTATATGTGGTTGACATATTGTTGATCGGAAATAATGTAGAATTTCTGGAAGGCATAAAAGGTTGTTTGAAAAGTGTTTTTCAAAGGAAGACCTGGATAAAGCTACCTAATTGTTGAGCATCAAAATCTATAGAGATAGATCAAGATGCTTGATGAGACTTTCAATGAGTGCATACCTTGACAAGATTTTGAAAGAGTTCAAAATGGACCAGCCAGAGAAATAGTTCTCGTCTGATTTGTAAGGTGTGAAGTTGAGTGAGACTCAAAGCTCGACAACAGCAGAAGAAAGAGAAAGGACGAACGTCGTCCCCTATGCCTTAGCCATAGGCTCTATATTATGCCATGCTGTGTACCGCACCTATGTGTGCCTTGCCATGAGTCTGTCAAGGGGTACAAGAGTGGTCCAGGAGTGGATCACTGGACAACGGTCGGAATTATCCTTAGTAACCAGAGGACTAAGGAAATGTTTCTTGATTATGGAGGTGATAAAGAGTTCGTCGTAAAGAGTTACGTCGATGCAAGCTTTAACACCTATCCGGATGACTAGTAGTAGCAATCTGGATACGTATAGTGGAGCAGCCATTTGGAAATAGTACCAAGTGGAGTGTGGTAGCAGTGTTTACGGTTTGACATAGAGATTTGCAAATTACACACGGATCTGAATATCGCATACCCGTTGACTATAAGACCTCTCTCACATGCAAAGCATGATCGAGCCCCAAAACTCATTGGGTGTTAGATTCATAACAATGCGAATCACATGGTGATGTGAACTAGATTATTGACTCTAGTGCAAGTGGGAGACTGTTGGAAATATGCCCTAGAGGCAATAATAAATTATTTATTATCATATTTCCTTGTTCATGATAATCGTTTATTATCCATGCTATAATTGTATTGATCGGAGACTTAAATGCATGTGTGGATACATAGACAAAACCATGTCCCTAGTATGCCTCTAATGGACTAGCTCGTTGATCAAAGGATGGTTAAGGTTTCCTAGCCATGGACATGAGATGTCATTTGATAACGGGATCACATAATTAGGAGAATGATGTGATGGGTAAGACCCAAACTACAAACATAGCATATGATCGTGTTAGTTTATTGCTACTGTTTTCTACATGTCAAGTATATGTTCCTATGACCATGAGATCATGCAACTCACGGATATCGGAGGAGTGCCTTGTGTGTATCAAACGTCGCAACGTAACTGGGTGACTATAAACGTGCTCTACAGGTATCTCTGATGGTGTTTGTTGAGTTGGCATGGATCGAGACTGGGATTTGTTACTCCGTGTGACGGAGAGGTATCTCAGGGTCCACTCGGTAATACAACATCACAACAAGCCCTGCAAGCAATGTGGCTAAGTGTTAGTCATGGGATCTTGTATTATGGAACGAGTAAAGAGACTTGCCAGTAACGAGGTTGAATTAGGTATGGGGATACTGACGATCGAATCTCGGGCAAGTAACATACCGAAGAACAAAGGGAACGTTATACGGGATTAACTGAATTCTTGACACAGAGGTTCGACCGATAAAGATCTTCGTAGAATATGTAGGAACCAATGTGGACGTCCAGGTCCCGCCATTGGTTATTGACCGTAGAGGTTTCTCGGTCATGTCTACATAGTTCTCGAACCCGCAGGGTCTGCACACTTAAGGTTCGGTGACGTTTCGGTAGTGTAGAGTTATGTATGGTGGTGACCGAAGGTTGTTCGGAGTCCCGGATGAGATCCCGGACGTCACGAGGAGCTCCGGAATGGTCCGGAGGTAAAGATTCATATATAGGATGTCCCAGTTTGGTCGCCGAAAAAGTTTCGGGCTCATCGGTAGTGTACCGGGAGTATCGGTAGTGTACCGGGAGTGCATGTAGTGTACCGGGGGACCTCCGGGAGGGGTATTTCGACCCCAAGAGGTCCATGGGCTGTGGGAGAATAATAACCAGCCCTTAGTGGGCTGGTAGAACAGCCACAAAGGCCCATGGCGCAGGAGAGAAAGTCCTAAAGCAAAAAGTGGAAAAATCAGCCAATAGGAGGCAATCCTACTCCAACTAGGATTGGAGGTGAAGTAGGATTGCTCCCACCTCCTATTTCGGCCGACCCAAAGGCCTTGGCTGCCTCTCCTCTCCTCTCCTCCTATATATACTAGTGGATTGGGTGGTTTTTGGACAGAATTTCCGGCCACGTGCTACCCGTTCCACCGGTGCATAGTTTCTCCTCTAGATCGGTTTTCTGCAGCGCTTAGGCGAAGCCCTGTCGGAATTGCTCTACCACCATCACCGGAGCGCCGTCATGCTGCCGGTTAACTCTCTCTCCTCTCCACCTCCTCTTGCTGGATCAACATGGTGGAGATCGTCATCAAGCTGCACGTGTGCTGAACGCGGAGGTGCCGTCCGTTCGGCACTAGATCGGAAGGACCGTGATCGAGATCGCGAGACGATTCGTGATGAGATCGCGGAACGGATCGTGATGAGATCGCGGAACGGATCGTGATGAGTTCACAGGACAGATCGTGATCAAGATCGTGAGACGGATCGTGATGAGATCGCGGGACGGATCGTGATGAGTTCACGGGACGGATCGTGATTGGATCGCGGGACGGATCGTGATGAGATCACGGGACGCTCGACGATTTGGATCGCGAAGATGTTCGACTACACCAACCGCATTTCTTAACGCTTCCCGCTTAGCGATCTACAAGGGTATGTAGATCCACTCTCCCTCTCGTAGATGCTCATCACCATGGATAGGTTTGCATGTGCGTAGGAAATTTTTTGTTTCCCATGCGACGTTCCCCAACAGGCTGGTGGAAGTCCCACACAAGGCCCATGTGGCTGGGAGAAAACCCAAAGAGATAAGGTGGAAAAAAGGCAAAATAGGGAGGAATCCTAGTCCTACTAGGATTGGAAGAGGAGTCCTCCTCTCCTCCTTGATTCGGCCGAACCAAGGGCTGGTCCCTTGAGGGCCAAGCCTCCTCCTCTCTCCCTCCTATATATACTGGAGGTTTTAGGGGTTTTGCACTTGATTTTCAGCCACGTGCTACCCATTCCTCCAGTGCATAGTTTATCCTCTAGATCGGATTTCTGTACTGCTTAGGCGAAGCCCTGTCGGAATAGCTCCACCACCATTGCCGGAGCACCGTCACGCTGCCGGAGAACTCTTCTACCCCTCCTCTCCCTCTTGATGGATCAAGAAGGCGGAGATCGTCATCAAGCTGTACGTGTGCTGAACGCGGAGGTGCCGTCCATTCGGTGCTTGATCGGGACGGATCGTGATTGGATCGCGGGACGCTCGGCGATTTGGATCGTGAAGACGTTCGACTACACCAACCGTGTTTCTTAACGCTTCCCCCTTAGCGATCTACAAGGGTACGTAGATCCACTCTCCCTCTCGTAGATGCTCATCACCATGGATAGATCTTGCGTGTGCGTAGGAAATTTTTTGTTTCCCATGCAACGTTCCCCAACAGTGGCATCATGAGCTAGGTCTATGTGTTGATGAGATCTCGAGTAGAACACAAAGAGTTTGTGGGCGTTGATGCTTAAATTGCTTCCTCCCTTGGTCGTGTTTTGGTTCAGCGGTATTGCGGGATGAAGCGGCCCGGACCAACATTACTCGTACGCTTACGAGAGACCGGTTCCCTCAACTACAACTTGTTGCAAAAGATGGCTGGCGGGTGGCAGTTTCTCCTACTTTAGTTGGATCGGATTCGACAAAGACGGTCATTGAGAAGGTTGAAAAGCAACTAATGTATCACCGTTGTGGTTTATGCATAGGTGAGAATTGTTCTTGCTAGATACCCGTAGCAGCCACGTAAAACATGCAACAACAATTAGAGGACGTCCAACTTGTTTTTGCAGGGTATGTTGTGATGTGATATGGCCAATTACATGATGTGATATATGTGATGTATGAGATGATCATGTGTTGTATAGAATATCACGACTTGCATGTCGATGAGTACGGCAACCGGCAGGAGCCATAGGGTTGTCTTTAATTATTGTATGACCTGCGTGTCAATCATTAAGCGCTATGTAATGCTTTACTTTATCGCTAAACAGTAGCAATAGTAGTACAAGCATGATGGGCGCGACAACCCCGATGGCGACACGTTGATGGAGATCAAGATGATGGATATCATGGTGTCGTGCCGGTGACGATGGAGATCATGCCGGTGCTTTCTAGATGGAGATCAAAAGCACAAGTTCATGGCCATATCATGTCACTTATGATTTGCATGTGATGTTAATCCTTTTATGCACCTTGTTTTTCTTAGGAAGACGGTAGCATTATAAGGTGATCCCTCACTTAAATTTCAAGATGAATTGTGTTCTCCCCGAGTGTGCACCGTTGCGAAAGTTCGTCGTGTCGAGACACCACGTGATGATCGGGTGTGATAGACACTACATTCACATACAACGGGTGCAAGCAGGTGTTGCACATGCAGAACACTCGGGTTAAACTTGATGAGCCTAGCATGTACAGACATGGCCTCGGAACACAAGAGACCAAAATGTCGAACATGAGTCATATAGTAGATATGATCAACATGATGATGTTCACTATTGAAACCACCTCAACTCACGTGATGATCGGACTTGAGTTGGTGAATTTGGATCATGTGACACTCAGATGACCCGAGGGTTGTCAATTTGAGTGGGAGCTTTAGTAATTTAATTAACTAAACTCATTATCTTGAACAATAGTCTAAGTAACCTTTGCATATTTATGTTGTAGATCAATGGCTCGCGCAGTAGCACTCCTGAATTTTAATGCGTTCCTGGAGAAAGCTAAGTTGAAAGATGATGGAAGTAACTTTGTTGACTGGGCCCATAATTTGAGGATTATCCTCACGGCTTCCGAGAAATCATATGTCCTTGATGCACCGTTTGGTGACCAACCAGAAGACATGTCTTCCGAAGACTTTATGAACGCTTGGGAGGCACGTTCTGGAGATTACTCAATAGTTCAGTGTGTAATATTGTATGTCTTAGAACCGGGACTTCAAAGACGTTTTGAACGTCATGGAGCATATGAGATGTTCCAGGAGTTAAAGTTTATCTTTCAGAAGAATGCCCGGACCGAGAGGTATGAGACCTACGATAAGTTCTATGCTTGCAAGATGGAGGAGAACGGGTCTATCAGTGAACATATACTCAGAATGTCTGGGTATTCGGCTCGTCTAGCGGAGTTGGGAATTGTCCTTCTGCCAGAGGCGATCACTGGTAGGGTTCTTCAATCACTACCACCTAGTTACAAGAGCTTTGTGATGAACTATAACATGCACGGGATGAACAAGTCAGTCGCCGAGCTATTTGCGATGCTAAAAGTCGCTGAGTCTAAAATCCAGAAAGAACATCAAGTGTTGATGGTCAATAAAACCACTAGTTTCAAGAAGAATGGCAAGGGCAAGGGCAAGAAGGGTAAAACCAAGAAGGATGGCAAAGCAGTTGCTACTCCTTTAAAGAAGCCCAAGCATGGACCCAAGCCAGAAACTGAGTGCTTTCATTGCAAGGCAACTGGTCACTGGAAGCGGAACTGCCCCAAGTACCTGGCTAACAAGAAGGCGGCCAACGACAAACAAGGTATATATGATATACATGTTATTGATGTGTACCTTACTAGCTCTCGTTGTAGTGCCTGGGTATTTGATACCGGTTCGATTGCTCACATTTGCAACTCAAAACAGGAACTACGGAATAGATGAAGGCTGGCAAAGGATGAAGTGATGATGCGTGTGGGAAATGGTTCCAAGGTTTATGTGATCGCCGTCGGCACGCTCTCTCTTTGATTACCATCGGGATTAGTGATGAACCTGAATAATTGTTATTTAGCGCATGCGTTAAGCATGAACATTATATTTGGATCTTGTTTATTGTGAGACGGTTACTCATTTAAATCAGAGAATAAATGTTGTTCTATTTATATGAGTAATATATTTTATGGTCATGCACCCAATGTGAGGGGTTTATTCATATTGAATCTTGATAGTGATGATACACATGTTCATAACATTTATGCCAAAAGATGTAGAGTTGATAATGATAGTACCACTTTCTTATGGCACTGCCGTTTAGGTTATATTGGTGTAAAACGCATGAGGAAGCTCCATGCTGATAGACTTTTGGAGTCACTTGATTTTGAATCACGTGACACATGTGAACCATGCCTCATGGGCAAGATGACTAAAACGCCGTTCTCTGGAACAATGGAACGGGTAAGTGACTTATTGGAAATCATACATACTAATGTGTGCGGTCCAATGAATGTTACAGCGTGTGGTGGTTATCGTTATTTTCTCACCTTCACTGATGAATTAAGTAGATATGGGTATATTTACTTAATGAAACATAAGTCTGAAACGTTTGAAAAGTTCAAGCAATTTCAGAGTGAAGTTGAGAATCATCATAACAAGAAGATTAAATTCCTGCGATCTGATTGAGGAGGTGAATATCTGAGTTATGAGGTTGGTGGTCACTTAAGACAGTGTGGAATTGTTTCACAGTTGACACCGCCCGGAACACCATAGCGTAATGGTGTGTCCGAACGTCGTAATCGAACCTTATTAGATATGGTGAGTTCTATGATGTCTCTTGCTAATTTACCACTATCGTTTTGGGGTTATGCATTAGAGACAGCTGCATTCACTTTAAATAGGGCACCATCGAAATCCGTTGAGACAACGCCATATGAACTATAGTTTGGCAAAAGGACAAAGTTGTCATTTCTTAAAGTTTGGGGATGTGATGCTTATGTCAAAAAGCTTCAGCCTGAAAAGCTGGAACCCAAAGCGGAGAAATGCGTCTTCATAGGATACCCGAAAGAGACAGTCAGGTATACCTTCTGTCTCAAATCCGAAGGCAAAGTGTCTTTCCCTAAGAACGGAACATTTCTTGAGAAAGAGTTTCTCTCGAAAGAATTGAGTGGGAGGAAAATAGAGCTTGATGAGGTTATTAAACCTTTACTTCAACCAGAAAGTAGCGCAGCGCAGAAAGATGTTTCTATGAAACCTACGATGATTGAAGAGAAAGTTAATGATGATGATCATGAAGCTTCGGACCAAGCTGCTATTGAACCTCGTAGGTCGACAAGGGCGCGTACTACTTCTGAGTGGTACGACAACCCTGTCTTGGAGGTTATGTTATTGGACAACAATGAACCTACGAGCTATGGAGGAGCAGTGATGGGCCCGGATTCCGAGAAATGGTTAGAGGCCATAAAATCCGAAATGGGATCCATGTATGAAAACAAAGTATGGACTTTGGAAGTATTACCTGAAGGGCGAAAGGCCATTCAGAACAAATGGATCTTTAAGAAGAAGATGGACGCGGACGGTAATATCACCGTCTATAAAGCTCGACTTGTGGCAAAGGTTTTTTTGCAAGTTCAAGGAGTTGACTACGATGAGACTTTCTCACCCGTAGCGATTCTTAAGCCTGTCAGAATCATGTTGGCAATAGCTGCTTATTTCGACTATGAAATTTGGCAGATGGATGTCAAAACGGCGTTCCTCAATGGTTTCCTTGAGGAAGAGTTGTATATGATGCAACCAGAAGGTTTTGTCGATCCAGAGAATGCTGACAAAGTTTGCAAACTCCAGCTATCCATTTATGGGCTGGTGCAAGCATCTCGGAGTTGGAATAAGCGCTTTGATGAGGTTATCAAAGCGTTTGAGTTTATACAAGTTTATGGAGAAGCTTGTATCTACAAGAAAGTGAGTGGGAGCTCTATAGTGTTTCTAATATTATATGTGGATGACATATTGTTGATTGGAAACAATATAAAAATGCTGGAAAGCGTGAAGGAATATTTGAACAAGAGTTTTTCAATGAAGGACCTAGGAGAAGCTGCTTTCATATTAGGCATTAAGATCTATAGAGATAGATCGAGATGCTTAATAGCACTTTCACAGAGCACATACCTTGATAAAGTTTTGAAGAAGTTCAAAATGGATCAGTCCAAGAAGGGGTTCTTGCCTGTGTTACAAGGTGTGAAGTTGAGTAAGACTAAATGCCCAGTGACTGCAGAAGATAGAGAAAAGATGAGTGTCATCCCCTATGCTTGAGCCATAGGCTCTATCATGTATGCAATGTTGTGCACAAGACCGGATGTCAGCCTTGCCATAAGTATGGCCGAAAGGTTTCAAAGTGATCCTGGAATGTAACACTAGGCAGCGATCAAGAATATCCTTAAGTACCTAAAAAGGACTAACAAAATGTTTCTCATTTATGGAGGTAATGAAGAGCTCGTCGTAAAGGGTTACGTTGATGCAAGCTTTGACACTGATCCGGATGACTCTAAGTCACAAACCGGATACGTATTTATTCTCAACAGGGGAGCGGTAAGAGGAGTCCTCCTCTCCTCCTTGATTCGGCCGGACCAAGGGCTGGTCCCTTGAGGGCCAAGCCTCCTCCTCTCTCCCTCCTATATATACTGGAGGTTATAGGGTTTTTGCACTTGATTTTCAGTCACATGCTACCCGTTCTCCAGTGCATAGTTTCTCCTCTAGATCGGATTTCTGAAGTGCTTAGGTGAAGCCCTGCCGGAATAGCTCCACCACCATCGCCGGAGCACCATCACGCTGCCGGAGAACTCTTCTACCTCTCCGCTCCCTCTTGCTGGATCAAGAAGGCGGAGATCGTCATCAAGCTGTACGTGTGCTGAACGCGGAGGTGCCGTCCGTTCGGTGCTTAATCGGGGACGGATCGTGATTGGATCGCGGGACGCTCGACGATTTGGATCGCGAAGACGTTCGACTACACCAACCGCGTTTCTTAACGCTTCCCGCTTAGCGATCTACAACGTAGATCCACTATCCCTCTCGTAGATGCTCATCACCGTGGATAGATATTGCGTGTGCATAGGGATTTTTTTGTTTTCCATGCAACGTTCCCCAATAGAACCAAGGTGACCGAGCCGCTGATGCATCCGAGCGGCAGTGACGACGCTGGCGAAGGGAGTCACATGACGTTTGGTAGGCGGCGTCACAGAGTACAGATCACAAGTGGAATCACAGCGCAGGATCACCACCCGAGTTCGGAGGTCCTTGACAGAGAAACCAAACAAGTTAAATTCAACCGAAATAGGGTTGTCACGACAAATTTGACAAACTGAAAGGAGATTTTTTATCAGGGATGGGGAAACAAGAACGTTGTGTAGTTGGAGGGGAGAGGTGCCGGAGATGAGCGAGTCGGCACCGGTGTGTGTGATGGGAAGATGTTCACCGCTACCAACGATAATGTGAGTGGAAGAGGAAGATGGGAGAAGGGAGTGGAGTTTACCAGGTGAGTTGGTCATGTGTGTCGCCGCGCCAGAGTCCATGTACCACTCGGAGGTGCTCCCAGAAGACGACGGCCCCGCCGTGGCGCTGTGAAGCGCAGCCTGAAGGGAGGCCATGTCCAGAGGCTGCGGCGGCGGCGCTCCAGGAGGAGGGGCATAGACGGGACCGTAGCTGTACGGTGGCACGTAGCCAGGCGGAGAGCCGTAGCCTGCTGGGGCGGCGTTCCGGGGCGAGGCCCAAGCACGCCAGAGCCCGGAGCGCGCCATGGCATGGGCCAGGCCTGGACGAGACCGGTCCAGGAGTTGGTGCCAGGCGCTGGAGCTGACAGACCAAGGGCATGAGGAGGCGCGGGTGGTGGCGGAGCACCACCAGCGCTGTTGCCGTTGCTGGTGCCGTCACGCCCGCGGCGACGTCCACGACCACCACGGGTGTCGTTGCCACGACCACCGTTGTTGTCAGGCACGGCGGGTGGCGAGAGGGGCGATGCGGCGACGCCATGCCGGCGACGAGTGTGTGCGCACCCTGGAGACGCGCAGTCTGTTCGGCGTGGTGCTCCTCGAGAAGAAGGAAGGAGCGCGTCTGAAGCAGCGTGGGCAACGGCGTCTGCGACGTGATGTGAGGAATGGCGCCATGGTACTGACGGCTGAGTCCACGCAGGAGGTGGAAGACCTTCTGCGTCTCCATCACCGGCTGGCCGAGGTCACGCAGCTGGTCAGCGTACATCTTCAGCTTGGTGCAATACTGCATGATCGTCAGATCGCCCTGCACCACGACGTGGTACTCGGCGTCGATGTAGACGGTCCGGGCAAGTTGGTTGTCGCGGAAGATGCCGTCGATAGCCGTCCATACGGTGAGCGCGGTGTCCTCGTTCGCCATGATGGCGTCCAGGAGGTCAGGCGCGACAGTGGTGTTTAGCCAGTGGACAACGGCGTGATCTGCCATTGCCCAGTCAGGATCGTCAAAGCGGGGAACCGCCTCGGCGTCCACGTGGTCGCGGAGGCCGAACATGCCGATCGCCGTGTCGAAGTGGCGGCGCCATTGCGCGTAGTTGCCGGCGAGCAGGTCGAGGGTGACGGGCACATGGCGACGAATGTCGATGGTCTACAGCACCGACGAGGAGACAATGGTCACGGGGGCCGCCGCGAGCGGCGGAGGAGCGGCCGCGGCAGCAGGGTTGGCAGCGGCAAGGCCGGCCGGAAGGAGAGCAGGCAGAGGTGGAGCAACGGCGACAGGAGCGCCGGTGCCGGCAGCGGGAGGAGAACTGGAGCGGGTGTCCATAGCGGCGGAAGCGGGATCGGCGGCCGGAGCAAGAGGATTGATCCGGTCGGCGGTATCTGATTCCATGATTGAGAGAGAAACACTATGGGATTCAACACACCTTTCATTAGCTCTGCGGCTGAGACTATATACAGTTTACGGAGATGATCGTGTGCCACTACCTGGCTGATCGTGGGCAGGTAACATGCCCACTACTCACGCGTGTGCACTGACTACGGGGTCGCGGTACATACACAGGAACATACATACACTCTAACATGCAACCTGAACTCTGAATTCAGAAGTCACGAGACAACAGCATTGCAGCAACAAGAGGAGGAGGAGGACCAGGCCATTTAAAAAAAATGAAACACTAGGATTCCATACCTCATATGGGCTCAGCAAAATTGCTGGCCCTCAGGGCGTTTAACCTGTCCTAGTCCAGGCCTCCAGGGGTTTGTTGTGGATAATACAATATCCAAACTAATTTCTCCCTACAATTAGGAAGGAAAAAAAAATAGAGAGGAAGGAATCCCCACGATCACATCCATATAAACGTCCTCCCCCCTCTTGCCTCCAGCCCTCCACCGTCGCTCGTCCAAGCCATTGCCACGCGATCTGCCCCGATCGAAACCCAGGTCTTTCTCCTCCCTCGCTTCCTGCTCTGCTGTCCATGGGAAATCCAGTCCTTCATTCGCCCCTCTCCATCTTTTCAATTTCACCCACCTATCTGTCAAAAGAACAAACGATTCCCGGAGCAGAGGGTTACGGTGCTTTTCTAGAAAGGGTTTTAGGGCTTTTCAGTTCAAACTACAAGTTCCTGTAAATTTATTTTCGACAAACCTGAACCTCCCTGCTTATGTTTATGGAGTGGGATTTCTGCTTCTTGATCTCTTATTTATGAATCATTACTTCATCGGGGAGATTTTGTCCTCGGCAAATTGATTGGTTTATTTACATCCAAAGTGGCAAGTCATTAAGGAGCAGTGATTTATCTTTGTGCGGCGTGGTTATTATTTCGCCAAGATTTGCGCTTACTTTTGGAGATTTACTTATGATCTTGACTGCCCTGTGGTGCTTGCAGAGGAGGAGAGCAGGGGAAGGCCTGACGGGGCTATGGGCAACACCGGGAGTACATGTATGTCTTCTTGGTCCTTTTTCCAATTGAAATTCAGTCTGTGCGTGTTATGAACGCGACACGGATACCAATTAGGGTGCTCATTTGCTAAACAAAATCATGTGAAAAGTACACGAATCGTAGCGCCTAATTCTTATGGTCCTACAGTTCTAGGTATGCTGCAGAGAATCATATTATCGTCATCGCTATCGTCTTTAGTACTGTAACTAGCAAGACAACTAGCTAC